>CAWUFW010003768.1:0-1200000 GCA_963921515.1 Calotriton arnoldi | reverse complement strand
TTGTGTCCCATAGCAACATAGAATGGGGGAGGCAAACAGTGCAGTGCAAACAAGACATACCTTTGGCCATGTGCAGACAAACATCACCCATGGGGGCTGACACTGTCAACATTCATCAATGACACAATGACAGAAGTGACCATCAGAATGCAGACCCACATATTTGCACCAATGGGCACACAAATTCAGATACCCAGTGGAGACTGTAGAAGGGAGGTGAACAGATACCATACCATGGCAGCAATGGGACACACACACAATGATCATTGTGCTGACTGATGACCTAGGAGTCCCAGGGACAGCAGGGCAAACACACCAAACAACATACAGCCAATGGCACACCTAAGATATGCCAATGCAGTGGTGCCGATGCACATACACAAACAGGCAGACCCACACTGCACATCAAACACAACAGGTGAGGGGGGTACCAGTGTCCCCAGGCAACCACACAACACATGAGGAGGCCTGAATACCAATTACACAGATGTGCATACAGTGCCACACAAAGGTAACTCATGGATCCAAATCCCCTATGTGGGCAATCAGGCATTGTCAGATGAGAGGGAGCAGAAATCACACATGTCACACAAGCATGTAGGAACAGCAACTGACACAGCAAGACACACAGACACCACAGCACCACACCCAGGGCCCCCACAATGTGGTGACCCTGGGCTGCATTACAATCCCACTGTGATGACAAAGCTAGATGTCGTTCACACTGTGAACCACAGTCATGTGTCCTGAGCAACAAACTACCATCACACCTACACAAGCACAAATCAACCAGCACGGCCTGTCAGCCAAGGCCAACATGGAGGCAGGGGTCTAGCCGGGCAACAACTCTCATCTGCACACACTCAACACCACACACCTCGACCTCCAACAATGTGCAGCAGTGAAGCTCACATGCACTGGTGACATTGCACATGCACCCATGACAATCCCAGGGGGGGTGGTGGGAACCAAGGTGCAGAAACACATCACACATGGCCACTCTACCAGACTCCTGAATGTCTGACACACTGCACACTCCGCTGTACATGGACATGACGGCAATACCACACCAACCAATGGGATCCCAGCCACAGTCACACACCTATGAAGAAGCCAAGGTCACCCACAAAGAACACACATAGACAACTACCAACATTGCAGCCCTGAGGAGTGCCAGCAGTCACACACACAACGTGTCACAACCAATGAAAGCTAACACAAACCAGAAATCACATGACAGGTGTAAACAACAAGTGCAAAGGGGAATCCTGACGGTGACACATCAGCGTCTGCCCACAAACTCAGCCCTGACAGCAAACACACCTATGGGTGACACCCTGATGACCAGTAATGTGCCATGCACCCACATCACAGAGAACCCAGGGAGAAGACTTTGGGGGAACATAGCTCAACTCAGCAAGCATCACAAACAGGAACATCACTAGGGATCCCAGCATGCACAGCAACATGGAAGTGAACACACACACATGCTCATACAACACACACCTTGGGCGCACGAGATGTCACAGGAGTACACACTGCCATGAGGGGACTCCACTCCTGTGTGAGGAAAGCTGTGCCATATGTCGCATCAGTAGGGCTCCATCATGTCAGCAGAACACTTGGTCACACAGTCAACAATTAGCACCAAATGAAGGCTCCCGTCACATCAGCCTGGTCATGGGAATGTCAACGAAATCAACAGCACAGATCCAACACACATGTATAGCAAGTTGCACTGACAACACAGATGAGTCCTTCCCCATTGATGCCCAAACCTGCATGTCCAGTGGAGATGGCCACACGGTCAGGGAACTAGACTAATTGAACAATGGCAAACACAACAGATGTGCATGGGTGGAACCCACAGATGTGACATTGCTAATGTAAGTAGGAAATCCCATTGTCAAATATTGAAAACATGACACCCTCAGATGCTGCTAAGGACGACATGGATACACCACAGGATAGGACACTGTCCCCCTGGAACACATGGGTTCCTGCACAGTAACACTTCATTTTCATGAGTCCAAATATCACCATCACTGCAGCAAGGGCATGGTTAGCGTCATCAACATCATGTACATCAGAAGTAAAAGCACTAGAGAACAGAAAGTTGCTTTATTCAGCATGTGGGTTCAAAACTTGGAAGAACTGTAAGGTATCAACAAAGGCCAATGGCCAGTCCATCAAGGAAGTCTATACAGGGTGACAGTGGCAGATGTCACCCTACGCATGCCTGCACTGATCACAACCGGGGACAATCCCCTAGGAGGGGCATACGGGGGGCAGGCCAGGCACCGCAGGGACAGGATCAGGGCTCACCAGGAGGAGGCAGGGAAGGGGTGGTGGGTGCTGGAGAGCCACTGACAACTGCAGTGGAGGTGTCTGACATGGTGTGTGCCGGCACAACTGGGGGCATGACTCAGATGTTGTGGGTGCCGGCACAACTGCAGTGGACCCTGCAGATGGAGTGGACAGGTCCGCCACTGCAGCGCCCAAGTCAGACAGGGTGATAGTGGACTCCACTGCAGTGCCCACCTCCAGGGGAGGAGAATGGGGATCAGGTAAGGTGGGCAGGACAGAGGGGAGGACACCCTCACCACATCAGTGGTACAGACAAGCGCAGCGGGAGGTGTGGGGCCAGAAGAGCAAGTGGCAGGGGAGAAGGCCTGACCCTTCTGGGGATGGTGTATCTGTGGGTGGGGGAACCTGGGGCAGGGTGTGGTGGGGGCACCTGTGGAGTGGGGGCCTGAGGGATGGAGGAAGGAGACTTGGTGCCTGAGCTGCAGGGCGGCGGGGGGTCTTGCTCTTCCGGGACCGGGGGGACTTGCGGGTGGGGGCCTCAGTCGGTCTACGCCTGTGGGATGGTGTCCGGGGGCCAGGGGCACTCCGCTCTGTGTGGGTGGGCTTCCTCTTCCCCCTGAATGCTGGATCAGCTGGGTCGGAGGGGGAGAGGCCAAGGTCACAGAGGAAGAGCCGCTGTGTCTTTGGGGTTGCAGGTGAGGCAAGGGAGGGGTCTTTGGAGGGAGAGGCAACTGAGGACTGCGCAGTGCTTGTGGATGCGTGTGTTTGTGCCTGTGCCCCATCCCCTGTGAGTGTGGTTGCAGTCCCCTGATGGTGCGTGCGTGTGCGTCTTGTTTGTGGCGTGTGTGTCCGTGTGCTGCATGTGTCTGTGCTGGTGTGTGCCTGTGGCAGTGTGTGTGTGCTTGGGATGGGTAAGGTGCTGGGGAGTGTGGATGGGGCAGAGGCAGGAGGGGTGAGGGACTGTCGGAGGAGGGACACTGCTGCCGTCAGGGAGGAGTCCATGGACCTATTGCCCCTCTGTAGGTCAGACATGCACGATGAGATGCCCTCCATGAATGATACCAGCTGAGTCAACAGACTGGTGTGTGCATGGAGGACACTCAGCATCGCTGTCTGTCCTACATGGAGCTGGCGGAGGAGGTACACAGACTCCTCACTCAGGGCAGCAGGGAACACAGGGGTAGGGGGTGCGGTGCCTGGCCCGAAGGAGACACGCTCCCGAACATGGGAGCCTCCATGGACCTCGGGAATGGGAGCCGACGGGAGGGCGGTGGTGGTGGTGGTGGTGGCGGGGACAGCAACACTAGCTGGGGTGTGGTGGCTGCTGACACCCGCCTCCATAAGGGAGTCATCGTCCGAGTTGCTCTGGTCCTCAGCTGAGGTGGATGGTGCTGAGGACTCCTCGGTGTGGCTCCCCTCGCCCTCCGTGCCACTGGGTCCCTCCGACCACTCCTCGGCTGCTGACCCAGTCTGGCTCTGCGGCTCCTCCTGGTCCGTGGAGCTGTCCCCTCCTGTGGCCGTGGATGTATCTGCAATCAATAGGGAAACAGACAGACATCAGTCACCTGCACCGAACGCACACACCACAGTAAGTACAGCACATTACAGAGCAAGCCCTGGCATCCTTAGTTGAACATTGCTAAAACTGCACAAACAGAACAGGAGAAGTCAATTGTCAGTCTGATGGTCAACCATGGCACTCACATCCCACCTGGCCTTGCACCCATCTGTCTGGTGTCTGTTGGATGGCAATACCCCAGTGTGGACACATGCACCACCTACACAGTATTTGGACAGTGCAGTGAACCCGGTGAAGCATGTGGACATGCACACATCACAACTCTTGCCACTGAGTCAGTGCAGGTGTCCGGATGAAAGGGATGCCCAGAGTCAAATAGGAAATGCATGTGATGCATACCAGCGACAGACACCATGATGCACCCATGTCCTGATAGCCATTGCCACAATGGTGTGCATGTAGCACATGTCACTCCCCTGCAGGATCACTAATAGGAAGTCACATGCCATGGCACAGCCATGCCTGCTAAGTCATACATCACTGTCTCCAGTCACATGGGCAGGGCAGCCAGACAACAACACTCTGCACTGTGTCACAATAGTAGATCATGGGGAATGCAAGTCCTGGAGCTGAACAAGTGCACATGTACATCCCCCAAACACCACATCATCTGTACCCTCATCTGTCCAGGTCATACCCATTGGACATATGGGAGACCTGTAACACTACCCTCTGCACCTGAGCACATCACAATCTGCTGTGAATGGGAAACAGCTGCCTGAACCTCATATTCGCATACCCCAGTCTGCACGGTCAGGTGATCAAACACCTATGTGTCACACATGTATCATCTCCGGTGGCATGCGGAGCCCCAACCGAGGAACACCCCAGCAGACCTGACAACGAAGCCACAGCACACTGACACAGAGGCAGACACCTGAGGGGACAAATCACTGAGCAAAACGTGTCAGCTGATACACGGCAGTGGGAGTACAGAGTGTATTGTATGGCCTGGAGTAGGCATGACTGTCCTGTCCCACATGAATGAGGGATGAGCCCTGGACAGTAGGCAGCTGGCTAAGTATGTGTGACACACGTTATATACACACTCCTGGGGCACAAACATTGTTCCCACCCGCAGCATGGGTGTGTGCCAGATACCCCAGGCACATGTGGTGGATCAGCTCAGCAATTGGGCCACATATCAAAATGACACGCAGAACACATGTCAGAACACAGGCAATGTGTAAGCAATGGACCCACCCATGATGCCCACCACAGAGTCAGGGAAACAGATGCTGTCCCCCACCTTGAGTCAAGCAAACTGCAAGGACACAGTACCCAAGTGACACAATACCCTGACTGTAAGGGCCACACCTGGGTATCAGATGAGGAGTGGGCAGTGCACAATAGAGGGACATGGGTCCTGGACCACAAGACTGATGTACCGTGGAAGTTTAACCAGGCCAGAGGAGGGCACATAGCATGGCAGACATAGTTCACAATGCAGACATGGACTCACCCCCTCCTTGCTGCTCTCTGGCCTTCAGCTGCCCATCCAGATCAGGGAAGATGAGCGCCAGGATCCTCAGCATGTGGGGGGTCAGGGTCCGGTGTCCGCCCCTCCTGCGAGGAGGCGACAGCTTCAGCTGGACCCGTGCGGTCCTCCGGGTCCAGCCCCGAAGGTCCTGCCACCTCTTCAGGCAGTTGCGGATCCGGCGCTTGTAGACCCCCACGGATCTCACTGCCCGGACGATGGTCAGCCATATCTTCTGCTTCTGGTGGGCATCAACCTGTGAGGATGACAAAGTGAGAATGCCATTACTACACATGCAACATATCCGTGCATTACACAGTTGGATATACATGTCTCAATCACAGGGGCACATGATGTACACAGGCAGTGCAACGATGGCCATGGACAGTATGCCAGCAGTTACTACATGGTATCATTGCCTGGGAAGTAAAACCTTGTTTAAATGCAATGTCACTGCACTATACCTTTCCAGTGCATGTAACTACACACTATGGGGGGTGACAACTACTCAGTGAGCCTGCTAGCCAGTGGCGTGCAGACTGTTAGCCTTGCTAGTCAGACAACATGCACATTTAGAAAGGCAGTGGACAGAACACTCACCTGCTCCCCTGCTTTCCCATACAGCTTGCTGTACTGTGGAAGGAGGCCATCCAGCAGGGCCTGGTTCTCCTCAGTGCTGAAGGCTGGGGCTCTCTCCACAGTACGTGCCATTGCAGGGTCCAGAGGGTGCAGAAACAGCAGCAGTGTAGTGGCAGATGTCGTCCTGGAGCATGTAGTGCAGGCAAGTGAGCTCTCAGGGGAACAGCCAGCATTATATGTGTGCTGCAGAGGCAGATACTGTCCCATGTGTCCAAAGTGATAGGTCCAAGTCGTTTGCATCATCTGAATCTGGCCAATCCACGGAATTGCACCACTTACACACGCCCCCAGCATCCTTCAAATGTTCAACTTCATGACACCCATGAAATTGCAATATTGTTGTGGGTGACCAACTGAATTTACAGCATCAGACTCGTTCAAATTTTGAAAACGCGTCCGTTGCCAGGCCAGGCCATAGCCAATGGGTGCGCACCGATCGGACCATTGCTGTTCAACGCGTACATGGGATACAACGCGTACCCGCACACATTGAATGCAATGGGCCGGCCGGGAACACCGATCGGACCATTGCTGTTCAACGCGTACATAGGATACAACGCGTACCCGCACACATTGAATGCAATGGGCCGGCCGGGAACACCGATCGGACCATTGCTGTTCAACGCGTACATAGGATACAACGCGTACCCGCACACATTGAATGCAATGGGCCGGCCGGGAACACCGATCGGACCATTGCTGTTCAACGCGTACATAGGATACAATGCGTACCCGCACACATTGAATGCAATGGGCCGGCCGGGAACACCGATCGGACCATTGCTGTTCAACGCGTACATGGGATACAACGCGTACCCGCACACATTGAATGCAATGGGCCGGCCGGGAACACCGATCGGACCATTGCTGTTCAACGCGTACATAGGATACAACGCGTACCCGCACACATTGAATGCAATGGGCCGGCCGGGAACACCGATCGGACCATTGCTGTTCAACGCGTACATAGGATACAAAGCGTACCAGCGCACATTGAATGCAATGGCCAATGTGTGAGCACTGATCGGTCCATTGCTGTCCAACGCGTATTGCCAATACAAAGCGTACCAGCGCACATTGAATGCAATGGCCAATTTGTGCGCACTGATCGGTCCATTGCTGTCCAACGCGTATTGCCAATACAAAGCGTACCAGCGCACATTGAATGCAATGGCCAATGTGTGCGCACTGATCGGTCCATTACTGTCCAACGCGTATTGCCAATACAACGCGTACCAGCGCACATTGAATGCAATGGCCAATGTGTGAGCACTAATCGGTCCATTGCTGTCCAACGCGTATTGCCAATACAAAGCGTACCAGCGCACATTGAATGCAGCCAATGTGTGCGCACTGATCGGTCCATTGCTGTCCAACGCGTATTGCCAATACAACGCGTACCAGCGCACATTGAATGCAATGGCCAATGTGTGCGCACTGATCGGTCCATTGCTGTCCAACGCGTATTGCCAATACAACGCGTACCAGCGCACATTGAATGCAATGGCCAATGTGTGCGCACTGATCGGTCCATTGCTGTCCAACGCATCCCTGTACAAGTCACTGGCATATGTCACCATGCCTGTCACAGGTGAACATATGCCAGCCACATATACTTCCCAGGGAGTGAGGGGCACACCTACAACACCACAGCCTGTCCAAACTGTATCCTAGGGCATGTAAGGCTGCATTACCTATTCCGTGTATGGGGGTGAACATGTTGTTCTGTGGGTGTCACTTGGGGGCAGCCACCCCCAGGCTGTGCACGTGTTTATGGGGACAGAATCCTTGGTGTTTCGTGTACATGACCACTGTGATGTGCAACTGTTCATATCTGAGCATGTGGCATGGTCACAGTTCACGGTGGTGTATGTGTATGTCATGTCACATACCCCCTGAGTCCCATGTGGGACGTTATGTTCAACCCAGGGTGACCCATTGGCACAATGGTGATGGTCCTCCACAGTCTGTGTGCATGTTGTGATTACAATGTCTCTGATTTCATGTGCACAATGGGAGGCAGTCTCCACATCCACGTTGTTTGTGCATGGACTTTGATGTTGTGCGTGTGTGTGTCACAGACATCCATGTCTGTCCTGCCGAGGCAACAGGGACCACTACCTGTGGGGCTCATGGTTGTTTTGCTGTGGTGTATACATGATACACCATGTCATGCCAGTGTCCATGTGGCAATACAGGGTCCCTGGGAATCTACCTGTCGTTGAGCTGGGATGCCTGGGGCACATCAGTCCTCACATGTCACTGTGGCGTGTGTTTGTTATTTGGCAGCAGGAGATGGGAACTGGGACACGGCCTCATGGTATCCAATGGCACGACCTGGGACTTATTGATGCCACTTGTTGGACTGTGATGTTAGATATTGGCCATGTATGTGCCATACATATCCGTACGGAACTGCACACATCATGTACTTGTGCCTCATTATGATGTATCATGTGATGTTGAGTGTGTTCAATGCCACATATGTGGGGTGACTGACAATCTTGCTTTCTTCACCTATGCACTGCAGGGCACCAGCTGTCCATAGACCATTCCCTGACCTGGCAACGATGGTGGAACGTGACAGCAACCGACGGTACCGCTTCACCAGGCAGCTGATTGAGGATTTGGCAGTGCGCTTGGCACCACATTTGCAACCTGGCCGTCCGTACCCTACAGCGCTGACCCCCAAGGTGAAGGTGATGGCAGCCCTACACTTCTTTGCCACCGGTACCTTTCAACACACTCTGGCGACTGCTGGTGGGATGTCACAGACCATGTTCAGCCGTGTGCTCCGGGATGTTTTGGAGGCTATGTTGATATACCTGAACCAGTACATCTATTTCCCTAGACTCCAACGACTCACTGGCGTGAAGAGTGACTTCTATGCCCTGGGGAGGATGCCGCATGTCATTGGCTCCATTGATGGGACACATGTGGCTTTGGTACCACCACAGGCCCAAGAGCAGGCCTACCGTAACCGCAAACACTACCACTCGGTCAATGCACTGGTGGTCTGTCTTGCAGATATGAGCATCACACACGTGTGTGCCCATTTCCCTGGTTCTGCACACAATGCCTACGTGATGAGGAGTAGTCGCATCCCGAGGATGATGGCACAGATGCGGAACCAGCGTGCCTGGCTTGTAGGTGTGTACTGACTTTGTACCATTGTGTGTGTTCTGCTATGTAGTGTTCCACCCTCTTTTCCAACTCAGCTAATGTGCAATTGTCTGAATGTAGGTGACTCCGGATACCCCAACATGCCGTGGTTGCTGACGCCCCTCAGGAACCCTGTGACACCAGCCCAGATGCGCTACAATGAGGCACATGGTCGGACCAGGAGAGTGATTGAGCGGACATTTGGTCTCCTGAAGAGCCGCTTCCGCTGCCTCGACAAGACAGGAGGGTCCCTCCCATATGCCCCAGCAAAGGTGTGCAAGATTATCATCGTCTGCTGCATGCTCCACAACCTGGCAGTGCGGAAGGAGTTTTCAACCACAACAACCTGGAAGCGATCCAGGGTAGGGAACTAGAGGCACGGGGTATTAGGAGTAGGCAGCCTCCACATCAAACTAATTAACACACGAAGCCTCTCCTAATTGTTGACCTAATTGCTATTATGTCTTCTATATGAGTGTAGACATCTCACAAAAGGTAAAAGACTGGTCTCACACACCACCTGGTGTCATGCTTCATCATTGACCAGTCCTCGCCCTCTAAAAACTTGGTTTGATAGAGGGCGGGCATACACCTGAAGACAGGGATGCACTTCTAAGACTAAGTGGGGCCCTTAACAAAAAGTGAAATTTAAAAAGCCATTACGAATGTCAAACCTCTTTTAATGTGACTGACATCTGTATGGTATTAAAAGAAATGACCGGTGTATCGGGGATATTATAGTCCCCCACCGTATCCCTACTGGTCAACATGTTTCTGCCTAATGGCCCAAACCGGGTCCGCGGCATTCATCAGGACCTATCATACATCAACGGGCTCCTACCTTACCATTCAATATTGGTGAGGTGTCCACTAAATGGGGTGATCAAGATCACGCACCACAGTATCGCGGCTAAAATGTTCCAGCCCTATTCCCTGGGACCAGCGAGGAGGTGAGGCATGCAGTCATAGGTTCAGCAGCGGGAGCCCCTTCCATAACAGGCGCTTGACCTAATGGGTCTTCTTCACTCACTCTACCTATGGGGCAAGTAGGTCGCAGGGAATAGGGCTGGAACATTTTAGCCGCGATACTGTGGTGCGTGATCTTGATCACCCCATTTAGTGGACACCTCACCAATATTGAATGGTAAGGTAGGAGCCCGTTGATGTATGATAGGTCCTGATGAATGCCGCGGACCCGGTTTGGGCCATTAGGCAGAAACATGTTGACCAGTAGGGATACGGTGGGGGGACTATAATATCCCCGATACACCGGTCATTTCTTTTAATACCATACAGATGTCAGTCACATTAAAAAGAGGTTTGACATTCGTAATGGCTTTTTAAATTTCACTTTTTTGTTAAGGGCCCCCACTTAGTCTTAGAAGTGCATCCCTGTCTTCAGGTGTATGCCCGCCCTCTATCAAACCAAGTTTTTAGAGGGCGAGGACTGGTCAATGATGAAGCATGACACCAGGTGGTGTGTGAGACCAGTCTTTTACCTTTTGTGAGATGTCTACACTCATATAGAAGACATAATAGCAATTAGGTCAACAATTAGGAGAGGCTTCGTGTGTTAATTAGTGCGGAAGGAGTTGCCTCTCATCCTGGATGACGATGACCAACGTCCGCCACCTGTGGAGGATCCTGGCCTGGACCACGATGCCAGTGATGATGATGATGATGTTGAGGGTGATGTCCGCACACAGCTCATCACCAACTTCTTCAGCTGAATGTGAGTATCCAGAGATGGCATGTCAATGATGTGAGTTTGCATGATATGTGTTGGTGGTGCTCTGGTGCTGTTTGAGTGTGTCCATGGGCTACATGTCTGTATGCGTGTAGCGATGTGTCCTTGCAGGTAGTCTGTACTCCCCTACAGTGTTGACATGCTAACTTGGTTCTGGGTGGGTATCTTGTAACATGTATTGTGCATGAGTATTGCAGTTCTGTCCTGTTCTTCAATACTTTTGACTGTGTGTCATTTCTGTCCTTCACAGGGTACTTTCAGAGTCGTTTGGTCAACTGTGATCCCCAACACCGTGATTCGACTTCCCGGGTGGTAGCTGTTGTGTCCCTACAGGTGATGTGCACCACACCCATGGACTTCCTTCCTTCTACACTTGTTGACTGTGTGCCCGCTGCCAGGTGGGATTACCTTGCATGTGTGGTGGTTACAACATGTTGCAAATGTGTAATAAACCTGTGCTTCACTTTGTGATGTGCGTTGTCTGTGGTCACACATCTGACTGACATTTGCTTACTGCACCAGTGGGCTAGTTAACACAGACTGTGAATAGGTGTTGGGTCTGTGCAATGCAACGTATTTCCTGGCAACATCAGTGTAGGCGATGAGTCAGATGTCCATGGTGTGTATGTGTTGTGTAGCCCTGGTGGTGTGCCTCCCCCATATGTGTGAAGTCGCCATGACTCACATGCCGGTGTTGTACTTGCTGTAGCAGTTAGCATGCACAGTGTCATTTCCCCGATCATCATCGCAACTTCTGAGACAACATAGGAATCACAACAGAGGCAAGTATGGTGTATAAGTGAGTTTATTGACATACATGTGTGAGTATAGTGCACAGGTTGTTGGGTGCTGTACATTGTGATTGTGATCCAAAGTTCCTAGATAATTTGGAAGTCCTGGTAGCAGAAATGTCCAGAGTAAAGTCCACAGTAATCAGAGACATTGGTCCAACTTGAGCTCCCCATGTCATGTGGGAGAGTTGTGTTGCAGTCAACAGGGTGAACAGTTTGCGCACAAAGGTTATTCTCCAGAACAGGTTTTGGCTTCCTGGGGTTGCACATGGCCATCGGCCTCTCACTTGCCCCTCCTCGGACGGCCCCTCTTCTTTGGGGGGACCCTCAAGTGCAGGCTGCTGCGGTGCAGGGGACTCTCCGCCAGAGTCATCCTGCCTCCCTGTGGCAGTTGCAGTTGTTTCAGCAGCAGATGTTGTGGGCACACAGGGAGGTGTTGACTGGTTGCTGCTCATCTGGCGGATGCATTGTACTATGTTCCTATGCACCGCCGTCATCTCTTGCAGTGTGTCCCACTTGGACTCCACGCGGGACATGTGTGAGTCCAAGCGGGCATGATGGGCAGCCTGCTGCTGTTTAATGTCCCTGAGGAGCCCCACTACCTGGCTGAACTCTCCGGTGCTGGACTGGTACGCATCAGCTATGCGTGCCAGTTGTGGGTCATCATGCAGTCCAGACCCCTCTGTGAGCAGCGACCTATGTCTCCCACCCCTCCCACCACCCCTGGCGACACGTGCAGTACCTGAGGTGGCAGGCACAGGTGACCCTGGGCCACCTTGTGGGTTGTTGGTGGTGGTGGTGTCCATGGCCCCACGTTGGTCCAGGGTCCCTGTGCTGGTGGTGGTGCTGCTCCTTGGTCTGTCCATGTTGGCAGGGGTGGTATGTGTATTGACAGTCGTTGGAGGGGTGGGTGCAGGGGGTGCAGCTGGTGGTCCTGCTGGTGCTGCATGATGACTTGCTCCGGAGGTGCCAGGTAAGTCTTCTTCATCCGAGGAGGGCAGAGGCTGTTCCACACCAGTGAGCTCCGTATCCTCTTGAGCCTGGGACGAGGACTCCTCAGCATCTGCTGCTGTGTCCCCATCATCACCTGTTTTTGGAGACACACACAATGTATGTTATGTTTCTGCAGGCATCAATGTTTGACACACCTGACAGTTGTGACTGTGCCTCTGGATGCGGGCCTGTACATTGCATTGTCCTAAGTTGTCACAGTCAGGGGTTGATATTGGTGTAGCACATTGTCCTGCATTATTTGGGCATTTCTATGTGAATGTTGGGGTGTGTACATGGTCTGCATTGGTTGTATTTGGTTGTCATCCGCTCCTCCTTCCCACCCAGCCAGATATCCCACCATGGACCGTGCTTCCATTGCAGGGAGTGCAAGTTGTCTTTCAGGATGTCAGTCAGTGGTGTCCTGCTGTTGGTTGTTGCACAGTTGCCAGCAGGGCATTGTGCTCCCCACAGCAGTAGCCAGTGTCAGCCATCTTGTGAGTCCTTTTCCACTCCCTGTGATGTGAGCATGGTTCAGTGTGGTGTTGATGGGCCAATTGTGAGGGTGAGCAATATCTGTGCCTACAACTCCCATCATGCTATTGCCTCCACCCCCCTTCCGAGCATGCCCATACTTCCTTCCTTTTGACTCTGCTTCCCTGTGGGGTGGGCTGCCTGTGCTGACAGGATGGCTGGGAGTGTTGTCCGGGCAGTTGTTTGGCTAAATGTCCCAGGAGTGTCCCTGTGCTTCACACAGCATGACCCAGGGTGGTGGTTCTTTGTGGGACCTTGAGTTAGGATGTGAGGCATTGCATTCCGCCAGGTGGGTTCTGTGGAGTATGTGTTGAGGGGGTGTGAGGGGAGGTGCTTGTGACTATGGTCAGTGCTGTGAGTCCTCATTCCCACCCAGCCAGATATCCCACCATGGACCGTGCTTTCATTGCAGGGAGCGCAAGTTGTCTTTCAGGATGTCAGTCAGTGGTGTCCTGCTGTTGGTTGTTGCACAGTTGCCAGCAGGGCCTTGTGCTCCCCACAGCAGTAGCCAGTGTCAGCCATCTTGTGAGTCCTTTTCCACTCCCTGTGATGTGAGCATGGTTGAGAGTGGTGTTGATGGGCCAATTGTGAGGGTGAGCAATATCTGTGCCTACCACTCCCATCATGCTATAGCCTCCACCCCACTTCCCAGCATGCCCATACTTACTTGCTTTTGGGTCGACTTCAGTGTGTGTGAGTGTGAGAGCAATGGCAAGATGGCTGACAGTGGTGTCCTGCTGTTGGTTGTTGCACAGTTGCCAGCAGGGCCTTGTGCTCCCCACAGCAGTGCCCAATGTCAGCCATCTTGTCAGTTGTTTTCCACTCCCTGTGATGTGCGCATGGTTCAGGGTGGTGTTGATGGGACAGTTGTGGGGGTGAGCAATATCTGTGCCTACAACTCCATCATGCTATTGGCTACACTGACTTGCCCAGCATACACATATTTCCTTTCTTTCAGTGGGCTTCACTGTGTGCTGGTGTTGTAGTGGTGGCTACTTGTCTGGATGTGTTTGTCAGTTATATTTGTGCCACTGCCTAGCTGTAGTTGTAGTTGTGTTTGTACATGTGATGACACAGTTAAATGTCACTTTGTGATGGCATGTGTTGTGTTTCTCTGAGTGACATACACATTTTGGGATGATTCTGTTCTGGTTGCTGTGTATTTGCTAAGAGTGCATGGTTTGACTCTCCCCTTGACAGTGATGTGTGTGTGTAGTCGCAGAATATTGTGTACATTTGTTGTGTACTCACCAGGCTCTGGGATGTTTTCTAGTCCATAGACGCTCACTGGTGGTAGGATGGCCCGCACCTTCTCCTCCCAGGGCCTGAGGTATACTGGCTTGGCAGGAGGGCCACTGCCGGTGTGTTGGCTCAAGATGTAGTCCTTCTTCAGCAGCTCCTTCACCCTCCTGCGCACGTCATACCACCTGTTCTGGATGTCTGTCTTTGTGCGCAAACATGGTGATTGTGCGTTCACCCTGTCGACGATCCTCTCCCACATCTTTGTTTTCTGTGACATGGGTGTCTGTTGGACCAGTGTACCAAAGAGCTGTGGCTCTACCCTGAGGATCTCATCTACCAGGACTTCCAATTCACTATCTAGGAACTTGTGATTCTTCTTTGGGGGCATGGTGATGGGTGGTGATGGTGAGTGATGTGTGTGTTGGTGTGCAGGTGAAGGTGTGTGAGTGTGTGTTTTGCTAGGTATATGTGAGGTTTCTATTTGTTGTGGTGCTGATGGTGTGTGGCTTGTGTGATGGATGAGCTGTGGGTGTGTGGTTGCTGTCTGTTGAGTGCTGGCAGGTAATTTGAATTTGCAAAGGATCATGGTAGGGATTTGTGTCCTTTATATGGGTGGAGTTGTGGGTGTGTCTTTGTTCCCTGCCCCTCCCCCAGTATTTATTGGCTTTGTAATTGCTTGTTTGGCCTTTTTTTGTGTATTTTCCCTTTGTACTTTTCGTGCATGTAGGAGACGTTCTTGTGACCGAGTCGGACCCTGCAGTTGTCTCGAGCGGGCTTGTCCGTTTCATTCACGCTGTGTTTGTGCTGTTTTCTATGCTGCGTACGCGTCGGTCGCGGTGTTTTGGGTTGCTTCGGCTCGCAGTTTTGTATGCGTGTCGGTCGTACGGCTTGTCCTCCGTGCGACTCGGTCGTGTTTTCCACGCCTTGCATCGTACTTGGCGGGTGGGAGTCCACGGGTACGTCTCGTTCGGTATTGTTCCGGGTGCGAGTCGGTCGGTTCGAATCGCGTGTTTTTCCGGCCGGATTGCTGTTTTCCGCGCGGCTCGGTCCTTCGGCTTGTGTTCCGTACGAGTCGGTCGGGTTTTGCTCGCTTCTCATCGTACTTGGCGGGTCGGGCTGCACCGGTATGTGTCGGTCGGAATGTATTCCGGCTCCGAGTCGGTCGGTACGTTTTCCGGCCGGAATCGGCCCCTTAGCCTTGTTTGGGTTTGATACCATCCCTACTGATGCAATGTCCCAAATAAACAACTTCATTCTGTGCAAGTTTACATTTGTTGAGTTCGACAGTGAGACCTTTCTTTTTTTAAATATCTAAGACTTGCTTTAGTCGGGTGTCGTGTTCTGATTTATTACAGCCCATGACTAAAATGTCATCTTGGAAGAATTTGACTCCTGCAACTCCATCAAACAAGTTAGACATTAACCTCTGGAAAAGAGCTGCTGCGGAAGCTAATCCGAAGTTAAAACAACCAAAAGGTGTTATGAAAGTTCTATATTTTTTACTATCAGCATGTAATGGTACCTGGTGATAAGCTGATTTTAAGTCGATAGTGGAGAACCAACACATGCCTTTTGTAATACTGAACATTTCATTTATGTGAGGCAACGGGTACTGATCAACAAGTATGTGTTTATTGAGTTCTTTCTGGTCAATACAAAGTCTGACCTTGCCATTGGGACGTTTGATCACAACTAATGGGGAAACCCATTCTGCCGATTCTACTTGTTCAATTATGCCATCAGAGACTAGTCTTTGTAATTCTCTATGTACATCATCCCTAACTGAGATGGGTAAGTGCCTGGCTTTATGTATACATGGTTTTGCATTGTCTTTAAGTTCAATTTTGTGTTCGAAATCATTTAGTAAGCCAACTTTCCCAGAGAATACATCAGGAAATTCTTTAAGTATTTCTGCACTTCTATTGTCTATTTAGTCTATGACTAGAACAGGTTCTACACGATTTGGATTAAGGATGATTCCTAGTTGACCCTGATCACTCCATCCAAGAACAGAGGGTCCTTTTTTTGCAATATATAACTTACAAGTAGCCATTCTGTCTTTGAATTTGAATTCCAGGTTCCTAGAACCTATGAAATCAATGGTGTCACCAGTGTTACTCTTTGCAATCACATTTGATTTATCAAGATGGTTACCAATTTTTTCTATAAAATTCTGTTTGCAGATATCCTCATTAACTATAGTAAATGGTGACCCTGAATCAGCAATAACGTTAAGTAGTACACCACCCATATTAATCTCACACGTAGGTTTATTGATTTTAGCAAAATTCACATCAAGAATGTCATAGTCAATACAGAAAACATAATTGACATTAGAGGAATCGGATTCCTCAGATGTCTGAATATCCTTCTGTCTCCTAAAACCTGTTTAACTGTATTATCTCTCCTGAACGTTTTCTTTCTACATACTTTAGCGAAGTGGCCTGTGAGACCACATAGAGCACATTTTTGATATTTAGCGGGACATTTCTTATAATTTGCAACATGCTCAGTAGAGCCATAATGATAACATATTCTTGTATTTTGTACCTCATTGCCAGACTTTCCACTAATTTTCTTTTCCTCATTTTCTTGTTTCCTCTGATAAACTTCCTTTGTATTAAGGTTCTTTTTGCTATTCATTTTAGACTTGTTAACATTAGATTTGTTGATGAGTTTGATTTCATTACACTCATCCAATACTGCCTTTGCGCATCTCCCCGTGAGTTCCGCTTTTTAACTAAAGCTACAACTTCTTTAAGGGGAGATACACCATTAACCCAAAGCTTGTCCTGGATATTAGGATTACTAGTGTGCATTATAATTTGATCTCGTATGAATTCTTCTTGTAGGTTGCTGAACCTGCATGTTAATGCTAACGCTCTGAGCGCAGATACATATTCATCAACATTTTCATTCTTTCCTTGTTTGCGCTGAAAAAACTTATATCTATCATCAGCTACGCAAACTATAGGTAAGAAATGTGCGTCCAGATCTTCTAAAGCATGCATAAAGACATTATCACCTTCACAAGTTTTTTTTTCAATTTGGTTATATGTTTTAAGACCACCAGGACCTAAACAATGTAATAGTACCTTCTTTTTCTTTTCAGGAGTAAAATCCTCATCATCAAAGGTATCTATATAGTTACAGACATACTCTTTCTATTCCTTCCATGGCATACAAGGTTCACCTTTCGCAGGACGGAAGGGTTGGGGATTGGATACGTTCATTAAATTAATTGCACACATGTTGATAAAACACGTCACTAAACTACTTATCAGTAAACTGAATGAAATTTCAGAGTATATTGAACTTTGGTAAATAAAATACACTATAACATGCACAATTTGAAAGCCTTCTAAATGTATGTTAATTGATATAAGTCAAATTGTCAGGCTTGACAGAATACATTTGTATAAAATGTTGTTCAGTATCGGTTGACACTTAATGCAGATCTTGAATAGTTCCTCAGTATTCAAGCGTACATTTAAATGTTTAATTGCTTGTTGCTAAATGAAATCCTCATAAACTTCAGTGTGTCTGAGCAAAGAAGCTTGTTCCGACAATGTTCCTGAGGTAAATGATGTTTTAAGATGGCCGCCGTGCGTGCTGTGCGTCCGATTTCTTTAGTGAGTTGAGCACACTCTCCTTGTTGCAAAATGTAGGCTCCGCCCATTGAACGATGACGCGCGAATCAATACGTCATCACTCCTGAAAAGATTTCGACATGTGAACAACTCCGCCTCAATTTCCACAGCTGATGCTGATCTGTAGCGCAAAATCAGCTGATGCACCAGTGGTTGCCGTTACGCTTGTGCCTAACAGCCTGGACTCGTGAGGACACGGAGCCTGAACTTCAAACAAGCACACGTATCCAACACAGACAAGGCGGCGGGTGAGCCGTGAGCAGCACGCCGATGCCAATATGCAGCCAGACGATCAGCTGCTGTGCATGAGGTTGCCGTAATGCGTGTGTGCTTCGGTCAGGACTTGGGAGTAAATTTCACTCCAGCACAGGCATCCCACATCGACACGGCAGCAGGTCAAACGTGAACAGAGCCAGGATACCGTTCAACCCTCATACAACACATTCGTTTCAAACTGAAGGATATCAGTAACTGAAATGGCTGGAGGAACCTTCCAGGCAGCTGCCAACACGCAAAAGGAGAATGTTATACCTGGAAACTTCTCATGGAACCTGTGACTGATGACGGACCATCCGCATTAAGGTCCTGGTAACACAGGAGTTCTCACCGCTTTAAGATCCCTGGATTCTTCTAATTATTTCCTAAAGATGATTCTCCTACCATAATCATGGAGAAGTTGCCAGGCGTCGTGTGGGGTTATCCGCTCGTCGCCACTTGTAGAAAGATGACGCGTAGGATTTACAAGGTAAGTTTATTGTAAGTAAAACCCCAACACAACCAGCAGCTGACCACGCAGGGATGCAACTGACAGGTCTAACGTCTGCAACTGTCAGGTTAGAATCATAGGGAATGGGGTGACGAGAGACACCAATAAGAAAGGATGGAACAGTGACATCACAATGGTCCTGAAGTAGGACCATAATACACACAACAAGAATGCTCTATTTGCTTAGCAATTAAAAGGACCTCATCTAAAGAAGGTTCATCCTTTTGCCACAAATCATCCCTCACTCTCTCCACACTGCATCCGAGCATAAATTGATTGTGTATCCTTTCCTCTATCAGAGCTCCAAACTTACAGGAGGAAGCTAACTTTCTTAAAGCAGTGACATAATTCTCCATAGATTCACCCTCCTTTTGATTTCTGTGACCAAAATGATAACGCTCTAAAATAGTGCTAACGTTTTGTAAATAGTGTCTATCCAACTTCATAATGCAAACTTCATACTCAATCAAATCTTCCCCTACAATAGCCAGAAGATTATCAAATACTTCTTGACCCTCCGAACCTAGTCAGTGTAAGAGTAGAGCAGTTTTCCTCTCAGCACTTAAAGAAGTCCCACAAACATTTGCGTACCTTTCAAATCCCTTCCTCCATTTTTGCCACCTTATAGGTGGGTCCCCTGGTGACGTTAAAAAAAATGCAGGAGCAGTGATATTCTGCATTATCAAATTTCTTGCGAAATAGTACCACTAGAATACAGAATCAATGAGGGGAATGTACAGTCAAGAAAATAATATATATAGGGCTGCTGAATTATGCCACAAAATTGAAGTTAGAAAAATCAATCACAAATGAGTAACAGTGTGATGTTATGACAAAATACCCATACAAAATTCGAGTGAACTCTGTGTGAAACAAATTTAAGTAATAAATACTAAAGGAAAATGAATAAATTAGCGTGTGTGTCACTGACAAACCCAGAAGACACGGTCCTCACCGTTTTCGCCTTGAAGTTCCGAATGAATAATAAGCAAATTAGTGTGCGTGTCACTGACAAAAACCCAGAAGACACGCTCCTCACTGCTCTCACCATGCAGTTACGACACCTTGCTGGGAGCAAAACACTTACAGCAATTGTCACATACCATGGGGTGATGGTATGTTCAAAGAAGGTACAGAGCCAAGTGTGCGTATCAATGGTTAACGTGCATGCAACAGAGCGTCAAGTGAGCGTTCACTGTTCACGATTCAACCCTAGTGCACATCACTGCTCAAAGCGTACGCACGTCAATGTGAAGTGTGCGCATCACTGTTTAATGTGTACGCACAATTAAAAGATCCTAAACTAAAATGCTGGTTGCGTCATGTAGGTCACGTGAAGCTCGTTGACGTTGAGCAGCCTTTGTGAGGCAATGCGCAGGTGCTGACATGCATGAAACATCACACTCCAGAACCAATGAGAGAGACTACGGGTGCGAAGATGAGCATGCTCTCCCACGCTCTCAGCCACCAAAGCGTCAGCAGTAACCGTGGGCAATGAACTCCGCTCTGCTAGCGGAGATTTGCTAACTACGCATTACATTGAAAACACGGAACTCATTGCCTACCACGTAGCGGATTTAGCTATTGCACCCACAACAACCCTTTGATAAATCACCTTTACATGCTTTATATTATTATTTAAAATAAAATAAAAAAAAGCATATAACCAATTCACAAAAGTGAACTTCAAAAAATACCAGGCAATGAGAGAGGTGATTATTTTGGGGTCACCTCTAACCTAGGGGGGGGCAAGCAGATGCCTTGAACACAAAGAGCATATCATGCTGAACGATTCAGTGGTGGTCCCATCCTCCTAGGACCACCCCAAGCAAAGTTATGGGCACAAATACAATGCCAACCAAAGGCCCGGCAAAGCATTATGGGGTGAGATTCTAGAGTGCAGTGAATATTATAGTATTAGCTCTCAGCTGAGCCGGAGAGCCTGCCCCTTGAGGAATGTTTTGATATTGGATAATATAATATTCACTGCACTCTAGAATATCGTCCCATAATGCTTTGCAGGGCCTTTGGTTGGGATTGTATTTTTGCCCATAACTGTGCTTGGGGTGGTACTAGGAGGATGGGACCACCACCGAAATCGTTCAGCATGATGTACTCTTTGTGTTCAAGGCATCTGCTTGGTTCTCTCCCTAGGTTAGGGAGGACCCCAAAATCATCACCTCTCTCACTGCTTGCTATATTTTTATTTTCACTTTTGAGGGATGACTATATGCATTTCAGCATGTAAAGATAGAATTATTTATTGTTTAACTAAAGGTACTGCTTGTTATATTTTCATTTTCACTTTCACTTTCACTTTTGTGAGATGACTATATGCATTTTAGCATGTAAAGATGGAATTATTTATTGTTTAACTAAAAGTACTGCTTGTTATATTTTCATTTTGGTGAGATGACTATATGTATTTTAGCATGTAAAGATAGTTATTTGTTGTTTTAGGCGTTACATTGAAAACATAATATTTCTGTTTTATTAATATGCATAGCATGGAATTCATGCACAAACTCTGGAGTAAGCTATTGCATCCACAACCCTTTGATAAAAAAACTTTACCTTTACATGCTAAAAAGCATATAACCAATTCACAAATGTGAGCTTTGAAAAATATCAGGCAATGAGAGGTGATGATTTTGGGGTCCCCCCTAACCTAGGGGGAGGACCACGCAGATGCCTTGAACACAAAGAGCATATCATGCTCAACGATTGTGGTGGTCCCATCCTCCTACGACCACCCCAAGCAAAGTTATGGGCAAAAATACAATGCCAACCAAAGGCCCAGCAAAGCATTATGGGGCGAGATTCTAGAGTGCAGTGAATATTATAGTATTAGCTCTCAGCTGAGCCTGGAGAGGTTGCCCCTTGAGGAATGTTTTGATATTGGATACTATAATATTCACTGCCCTCTAGAATCTCGCCCAATAATGCTTTGCAGGGCCTTTGGTTGGAATTGTATTTTTGCCCATAACTGTGGTTGGGGTGGTCCTAGGAGGATGGAACCACCACCGAATCGTTCAGCATGATGTGCTCTTTGTGTTCAAGGCATCTGCTTGGTTCTCTCCCTAGGTTAGGGAGGACACCAAAATCATCACCTCTCTCACTGCTTGCTATATTTTCATTTTTACTTTTGAGAGATGGTTATATGCATTTTTGCATGTAAAGATAGACTTGTTTCTTATTTTTTCAAGGGTATGTAAGGTTTCTGTTTTATTAATTGAGATGAGACAGAACAGAGTTGCAGAGCGGAGTTCATGGAGTTTTTTGTTCAATTCTGCAGAATTCTGTGTAGTGGTACTCCGCCAACTACGCCCACTCTTAGTCAGCAGCTGTCTGCTCATCCACAAGGAACATAGACTGTTGCCGGCGTCAGCAGTCGCCATTTCACTCACGAGACACAGGATCAGTTTCCGGTAAGCTCGAGCGGTACAGCTCAAGGCCCATTAAAATTTTGAAAGTTTAACCAAAAACACAGGGGCTGGTCCAAAATGCCATGCCAGATATATTTAAGGTCCTGTGGGTACAGTTGTATTTTCAAGATGTCATAAAAAATATCCTCGGGTTGTAGAAGAATTCCAACACTTTGTCTCAATCTCCTGCCAATATTCAAACTAAACCCTGAATAGGATCCAGGAAAGAAAAATAAATAAAAAACAACTTAGGTTTCCTTAGTCGCCCAGTGGAGTAAAACCATGAAATTTCCTTTGATCCAACGATGTAAGGGCTTTTGTGGATAGGATGTTGAGACCCTTGAACAAATAGTTATTTGCTGCTGGGTGAGATTCAATCCCTCGCTCGTCGCCAGTGTAACAAGGTAGCTTCAATAAGATCCAGGGACAACAGATGATTGAAGTTGAAGTTTATTCCTTATTCAAAAGGTCCCATCCATCCTCAGCAACTGCTCTACATCAACTCAGCTTATCCCTCTCTCAACACTCTATGAGCTCATCAAGTTCCATTGCCATGGTTTCTCTCAAGTGCTGGACACACACCAGCACATGAGATACCATAGTGGGCTTGTTTCTTAGATGAGTGAATGGTAAACCTAAACTGTCTTTGATTTGTTTGCAAATCTTAGTAGGGAGCGTTTTGCTGGGAGATGATCTGTCACAGTTCCTCTGGTGATATTCTTGGCAGTGGTTGAAGAGATGGGTGTGAGGAAGTGCATATGTAGAGTTTAAGTTTGAGTTTAGGTGCTCAGTTTTCATAATTTTCTTTTAGTTTAATGGCTTACTTTTCTAAATATTGCATACTTTTTCAGTAGAGAAAGTTGCTAGTTCATTGCAGAGTTGCCAGAAAATATTAGATGCTGGGTCTATTCAGATAATGTTTAGCAACTAAAATATGGTCGTGAATAGCACACAGGTGCTGTGAGCTATACACTAAGATCAGAACGTCACCGTTTAAAAACAATTTTTGATCAGTATGTTGACAGGTTGCTTCACAAAGCGCAGATGAAGTCATGAAAGAGCAAAACATACATTTATCCTCACAGACTATATGTAATTGTTAGAGGAAAAGTTTAGGAAAACCTAAATAGATGTTTGGAAGCAAGGGGGCTACCGTAGTCTACAAATGGCAAACAGATGTCCAAGTTGTAGGACGCTGGCTCTCTATATAGTGCACTAAAATGAAGTTCACTGTGCAGAGATTTCACTGAGACCCAAATTGGTATACAGAGGCGAAAGTAAATAATACTAACGCTCTATTTGTGGTA
Organism: Calotriton arnoldi; assembly: GCA_963921515.1. Classification (NCBI taxonomy): domain Eukaryota; kingdom Metazoa; phylum Chordata; class Amphibia; order Caudata; family Salamandridae; genus Calotriton; species Calotriton arnoldi. Next base: position 1,176,384 of record CAWUFW010003768.1, on the reverse strand, counting down.
GTGTGGGGAGCAGTTAGGCTTAACAAAGAGTAGTGCTAAGCAATAAATGAAAAACCCACTCAAGAATAAATCAGAGACCAATTTATAAAAATAACACTGATTTTTATGTAATTTTTCAGACCAAGAACTTTGTTTCACATGAAGGACTTTTTAAGATATGAATTTTTCAAGTTCGCAACATGAATTACTTTTGTGCGCAGGCCCTGCAATGGCAGAGGCCTGAGACAGGTGTGAAAGGCTACTTTGGTGGGTGGCGCAAGCAGCGCTGCAAGCCCACTAGTAGCATTTAATTTACTGGCCCCGGGTATATGAGATTCCACTTTACAAGGGACTGATAGGTAAATTAAATACGCCAAACAGGTGTAGACCAATCTTACCAAGTTTACCATAGAGAGCACAAGCAGCAGTGATAAAGTGCCCAGAATCCTAAAACCACCAACACCAGGTCGCAAAAAATACCAGGAGGAAGGCAAAAAGTTCTGGGATGACCCTGCAAAAAGGGCCAAGTCTGACAGAAGTCAATGTGAGAAAATAGAAAAATGCATCTAAAATAACACAGTTGGATTTCAAGGTTCACCTTTGGAATTTAAGTAGGTAGCAAGGCCAGGCCCAATTTTCCACCAGCAGATTCTCAGGAGCGTTCCGGATTCGGCTGGCAGCAGGGTGCTGAGGTCGTTGTTAGCTGATGCCCTAAGAAGAAGGGGGCCACTTCAAAACACACGGCACAAAGGCACTTAAAGGTAAGTCTGAGGGGGTCCCACTCGAGGGAGCAGGTTGCAAGGGTCTCAGGACCACAAGAGCACAGCTGGATCATCGTTACTAAGGCCAGGCGGGCCAGGTGCAGAGCAGATAGGTCAGCCGGGTGGTGTGTGTCAAGATGTCCTTGCGGTCAGGAACAGGCAGCTTGGAGAGGTGATTTCCGGACAGGTGGGTCACTCACAAAGTGTGTCTCACGTGCCTCAATGTCCCTCAATGGGTATTCGCTTCATTGGCAGTTGGAGTCTCGGATTGAACTCTTCATTTCAGTGAATGCTACAGAGGCTCTGGTACCACGGATATTGGTGCGCCACGGCTCTGGTAGTTCCTGGTGTGTCCAAACTTGGGAGGGAGACAGATCTGACCCTCCGAAGCTGGTGTACCACTTTTGGTTTGAGTGATATGTCGGGGTCACAGGGGAGCAGCAAGTAAGCAAAACTGGATTTTGCGGTTTGTTACCTGTGGCTGCAGGGGAGCAGTACCTCCACTCCAAGGGGGCTCTTTGGTGATTTGTAGAAGGCTAGAGGAGCTCCAGGGTTCTTGGGGCCCTCAGTTTATGGTCCAGGGTGTTAAAGGTGGTGACATGTAGTAGTCAATGGGCTATCAACCCTGAGGGTGTCTACACTCTCTATGTGACCACTTCTTGTTGGAAGGGGCACTACCCTGACCCTAATTGGCTAATTCCTTCTCAAACCAAGTTGGAGGGAAATGAAAAGTGGCCTCCAGACAATATGCCACGCCTTAGGGGTGGTGCTGGCTGAATGGAGACCCACTTCCTAATTTAATTAATTTTCCCACCTGTCCTCCCACCAAATGTGCAGCAGGAAAGAGGGGTTGGCCTCCTACACTGTCTGGAGATGCCTGGTTCATCTTTCAAAGGTGGCATCCCCCTGAAGTTTCTCACTCTGGAAGGACATCATGTCCTGGAGGAGGTGTAAAGCACCTCCGCCCAGAGCAGGCTTTGTTCCAGGCCTCTGTGAGCACTGGCTCTCACCCAATGAGGTCAGAAACATGTCTGGTGGTGGCAGGCTAGCTAAGATGAGTCAGAGACCACACCAGTGCTTGGTAGGGATTGTATGACAGAGGCACACATGGCTGATCCTTGCATGCCTCTACAACGTGGTCTTAACCACAAATATGTCTTAACCATGCATTCCTTTTCCACGCATGCCTTTACCACACAATTTCACTGTAAAGGCATGACTGGTAAAGGGCTATGCATGGTAAAGATCACATATACTGGTTGGATGAGAGGCAATATGATCGAATGGCAAATTACAAGATTTAGCACAGAAAAAAAGGTCGTCAACAGAGAGTCTTTTTCCGTAGTTTTATTTCCGGTGTGCTTGATTTGTATTCAATTGGACCAGCCAACGCGTTTCGCCCAAACAAGGGTTTCTTCAGGGCGATGAGAGATATTGTGTGGGTTGTATCATCGGTTATGCGTAAAAGAAACGGCTGTTCAGACGTCAGGACGCATCCCGGACATGGCTTTAAATTATCCACACGGCGAATACCCATTGAAATATACTTCATCACAGAGTGTGGACCATCCCTAGGACTGGACCATACAAACGAACTTTATAGGCTCACAAACAGCCGTTTCTTTTACGCATAACCGATGATACAACCCACACGATATCTCTCATCGCCCTGAAGAAGCCCTTCTTTGGGCGAAACGCGTTGGCTGGTCCAATTGAATACAAATCAAGCACACCGGAAATAAAACTACGGAAAAAGACTCTCTGTTGGCGACCTTTTTTTCTGTGCTAAATCTTGTAATTTGCCATTCGATCATATTGCCTCTCATCCAACCAGTATATATGTTTATATTTATGATTAAGGGGCAGCTGATCATTTCAGGTGGGCAATAACATTATACCACGTGACTGATCCAGGTAGTGCAGTCTTCTACGACCCGGCTGCTCTTCTCCTTTTTTGAACTCCATGGTAAAGATCACCACTGCCCGACCTCCCCCTCCTGCCCTAAACCCTAAAATCCTATCCCCCTACCAATCCCCCTGCCCTGAGGCCTAAAACCTACCCCACCCTGACTTTAAAACTACCCCACCCCCCCACCCTGAGGCCTAAAATCCTGCCCCCTACCAAAAACTACCCCGGACCCAGCCCCCGAGCCCTTAAACTGACCCTGCCCTGCTCTTAAAACTAGCTCTACCCCTCCCCCTCCCCCTGTCCTGAAACCTAAAACCTTGCCTCCTTTATAAAAAACTACCCCAACCCCCTGCTCTTAGACCTAAATCCAACACCCACTCACTCCTAAAATCTCCCCCCAAACCCAGCCCCAGCCCTTAAAACTACCCTGACCCCCTCCCTCCGCCCTGATCCCTAAAACCCTGCAGCCTTTTAAAAAGACTGCTCTGACCCCTCCGCCCGAACCCTAAAACCAACCCAAACCTCCACCCCTAAAAACTGTCCCCCAAACCCAAACCCAGCTCTTAAAACTGCTTTGACCCTCCCCCGTCCTAAGCACAAAAACCCTGCCACCATTCCAAAAACTACCCCGATCCCCCCACCCTGAGCCCTAAAACCAACCCCAACCCTAAAAACTACCCCCCCCCAAACCCGGCCCCAGCCCTACTGACCTGAACGTGTCTTGAGCTTCCTGTTCTGATGCTTCCTCTTCCTCTCCCCACCCATCCGGACACTAGAGTGCTATCTGCCTTAACCACACATATGCGTGGTTAAGACAGATGCGTGGTTCAGGCAAGCGTGATTACACTTGTGGGGAAATGACATGCATGGCTCAGCCTGCGTTGTAAAGACCGTTTCCCCTTGGTATGTTTTATGGGGATCCTCTAAGCTGTCTCCTGTTTGACTTTATTAATGCATCCAACAATGGTGATCCAGCAAAAGGCCAGGGATGAACACCTCACAAACAAATGAAAATTCAATGTGCCCATGTACACATTCAAGTTTCCTGGCTATTTCGCTGGGGGTCAAGTTTTGTAATTAACTTTGATCTTGATTAGTTAACTCACTGGAGATTCAGTTTTACTCCTAATAAATTTTATTCAATGTCTAACTAATCTTCACAGAGCAACACTCTTCCTTTGGTCGATGGACCATTAGTTGAGTAGTTGATGGTGATATGAACAAATTAACTAACTAAACTGACAGATCTTAGTGAAATACCCACAGACTCTGAGTAAGATTTATAAGTTTTATCTAAAGTTTCAATCATAAGTTGAACGCTCATTAATACAAATTCACAGTGCAAACTCCATCAACTTTCATGGGAGGGAAAAATTATTTAGCAAATACATTCAAAATCACAGACACATTCAACAAATCAATGCATTAAGAGTGGATAGATGTAGAGACAAAAGGCATATTAGATCATACATTTGCAAATGTATGCAAATTTGAGACAGAATAATGATTATCCAAAAGTGATAACGGAAAACCAACTCTCTGGCCAAAAGGGCTGGTGGAGGTCTCCTGATTAAGACTCAGGAGACAAAGGCTATAGGACAGGCTCAGGACAGAGTAATACTTACTAAACGTCTCTACAGACCCGATGCATCGGGGCACATCCCTCACATACACTCTCTCCCTCCTCGATATTCTTCCGGAATCTTCAATCTAATCAAGTGTCTTTCAGAGGTGAATCTTCCCAGTCTGTTCTCTCTTTCCTCAGCAGCAGTAGTTCTTGCCTCTCTCTTGCACTCGTGCTTGCCTCGCCTCGCTTACATGCATAACAACTCTTAAAATTTAAATCCCTCTAGTTATAGTCTTCATTTCTGCATGTCCCACCCTCAAAAGTTACAAATCTTGATGAAATACGAGCTCTGATTGGGCAGGGACAGGGGAGTTGTCATCACCTTACGCTGACATGTTTAATTTCTTAATAAACTCTTTTGTCTAGCAAACCCATCCCCTTTAGCACATCTAATATTCTGTCTCACTTCCTTTCTCATGTATTTAATGTTACAAATCAAAACACATTTCAATACAATTCCACAGTCGAGAAGAGGTTTCACACGGCGGTTGTCCTTGGCTCTTGGCAGCCTGTCAGTGACACGGTCAGCGGGTCACATCACTATTACACTGCGCATGTCTAGCTCGCATCCATTTTCGTCGCCATCTTTTTCTCTTGTATGCCACATGAGGCCCAAACGTACACTATTAATAAAGGGATCATAAACAGATGTTAATTTCTCAAATAAGTGATTTCCACTCTTCACCACCCACTTCTACTCTATCCCATGTTATTTTCTTCTTCGTAAAGCAAAACCATTAGCAGCGACAGTTCTCTTTAAATTCAGGCAAGCATATGCCAGGCACGGGGTGCCTCAAGACCTAATGTTAGTAATTTCTGCGCATGCATGAGAGTTTTCCCTCTCAAAACGGGTTAGTCACGTTACTATCTACGTAATTCTAATTCACACATGCGCAAAAGAGTTTTCCATTTTAAAGCGGGTTTTAGTTGCGTTGCGTTCTATTTTCATTAATTAAGCATGCGTAAAGCTCTTATCCCCATATGTAAATGTTGTGTGTGTATATTAATTTTGTTTTCTTTACAATTTCTAATAATTAGTACGGTTAATGAGGGATTTCTCCGAGCAAGTTTCGTTTTCTTGAATCCTTGCTCCATCACTGGCATCAGTGAGGATTTATTAAGATGAGATGTTTGCTATCTTAGGGTACAGTGGAGGTGTGAAACTCGTGCTGACAAGTATCCAGCCCATGTACTCTCTATGGCTTCCATGTTACAATATCCAAGAATGGAGTTGATATTGTAGGGCCATATTTGCTCATGCAGATATGTCTACACATGGGATATAATGCACCCTGCTTTAGGGCTAGAAGGCCTGCAGTAGGGGTGACGTATCCATACCTCATGCAGTGTATGTGGGTATGGCACACAGGGCAGTGTGCCATGTCTACTCTTCAGTTTTCTCTGCAATTGCAGTTTGCAATGTCTTAGTGAGGGGTCCCTAGGGTGTCACAAGTTGTGCTGAAGTCCCAGTGGCCCCTCTTCAGTCCCAATGCCCTAGGTACCAAGGGTACTCTTTACTAGGGGCTTTTAAGAGTTGCTAAAGTTATCAATTAGAGGACAGTTTTAGGGAAAGAACACTGGTACTGGGGACCTGGTTAGCAGGGACTCAGAATACCTCAGTCAAAATTGCATCAAAAAGCATGCAAAAAGTGTGGGGGGTACTGCAACAAGAACACTGTTTCCCACACAAGTGTAGTTAGAGCAGCACACAGTACCATATTTTAAGAAAAAGATAATTAAACAATGCAGTCATTTCACATATAATTATATAAAATTATGATACAAATGTGAATCAAAAAGTGATGAATAGAACAGCCTAGTAATGAATAAAATGTAATATCAGCCATAGATAAATTCTAAACACATTCTCAAATGTTTCCTTGCAGAGTTAATGCCTCCAGTCTGGGCGTGCGTCTACATACATAATATGAAAGGCATTAACCTAATTGCTGAGCCAAGGTGATATAAGATTATGTTCTTCACTATTTAGTAGCAGTACATCAAATTATTTAAATTTGATGTATAGTGCACAGAGTGTGGCATTTTCTCGTTAGTGACTTTGGACGTTTTGCTTTGAATGCTTCTATGGGGCAAAAAAAGGATAACTGTGGAACTAGCACCACAACAGGAATGTTATCGATTTTTGGAGTCTTGACTCTGCTGCAACCTCAGTTCCAAAGCTAGTGGGGGGCACCTGGTTACAGAATATGCATATGTAAACGTCAGCCTCTTCTCCATGCTGAAATAAGGTGAAGAAATTTGATAGGGAGTCGCATGGTGTGAAGACCACTTAGTTCAGGCCTTAGATCAGGGTCACAATTCATCACCACACTTCATATACTTTTAGAGTGCACTGTGGCTTGACCTCTTAATGCTTTATAATTTTATTACAATACTTTGTCTTGCAATGTCTGACAGATATAAAGTAAAGGACCAATAATATTTTATTTTACAATACTCAAAATGGAAATACTCATATTGTGCAGTTATATTCTAATGTCGGTGAGTCCATCATTGTAGCCAGAGTCCACACGTTAAAATGGTGTTAGGGGCTGATTAGGATACCACCCTATTGGAAAGGGGACCACCTGGCAGGCTTTCGGCAGTCCCGACATAGGCATTACAATGCGGCCGCCACCACGGCAGTCGCAATGCCTATATTTTGCATTGCGGCGGTGGCTGCTAGCTGCAGCACCAGCCGCAATGCAAAATGGGGACACCTGACATATCCCTGCACTACGTGGCATGCACCATGCGGTGCCTGCCACATGGTGCAGGGATATGTAGGGGGACACCATACGTGCCCCCCACAAACCACAACTTGGGGCAAGGGGGAAGGTGGCCCTGCTTGGGGCCCCAAAGTCCCTTTCTGCCTTTCTTTCATGGGAGGTTAACCACAATGAAAAGACAGGCGGAAAGGGATTTCATAATCCCTACGGCGGTGCCTGGTAGGCACTGCCACCATTGTAGGGATATGGTTCGCCTCTGATGCACCTGTGGGCTCAAGAAGCCATTGGATGTGTGGTGGTCGGTCTTTTTCGAGTGCCACCTATCCGCCCGCCATGGTAATATGGCAGGCGGATATCATGGTTCCGATGGCAGTGGGACCGCCACCAACAGGCTGTTGGTGGCAGTCCAACCATCATCATAATCAGCCCCATAGTACTGTGGACAAATTAATGTTCTTAGGTGGCTCACCTTGTCATCTGCAACCATTGAAATAAGATCCCCTTACAAAATAAGGCGCCAACAGGAAGCTACCATCTAATGTACCAAACTAAAGCTGAACTAGTGTTGGTAAGCACTGACAAATATTACCTTACTTTTCTAACACTTACAATTCTTGCTGCCGTGCCAGACCTGCAGCACCATGACTGGAGCACACCTTCGGGCCTTGAGCATGACACTCAACCAGTGGTGGCTGCTGCTTAATGGGGTTGGTGGGACAGATGGGGGATGGAAGAAAACATAATCACTTACCTGCAGGCCAGCCGCTGCCTCTTGGTCCTCTTCGGTTGACTCCAGAAGCAGGAAGCACACAGGCTCCCAGACTCCCCTAGCCAATCACGATGCTGCTGTCACCAGCATGACAGCAGCGTCGTGATTGGTCTGAGAACCATGGTTCAGAGCTCAGACAGGGACTGGGAGCCTGTGCATGTTCTCCACCCAGGCTGTGCGCATGACTGTTTGGCTGTTCTCCAGGCTCATGCACAACACTTCCAATAAAGGTCATGCTATAAACATACACTCTACCAAGCACACATGCTAGACATGCTTTTAACAAGCACATGCCTAATAAGCTCTTCGACATACCTACACAGAGAACCAAGTCCACAGCGAAGTGACTGCTTCCCAAAAATGTATCTTATAAAGGTACATACTTCAAAGCATGTATACAAGACAGGATTGACACAAATCAGACAGGCACCAGACAACAGATTGAGCCCACATCAATGGCATAAGAGCACTACATAAATTATGCAATTCAATACAAAGCATAAGTAACATTCAAGCATAACGTACTGAAATGGTTAAAGTAAAAGGCAGCATCCGCCTTGGGACCTAGCCTTCCGTTTTTAAAAAGGGGATGTCTTAAAGTGTGGGTAGTAAAGTGCTTTCCAGTGTTGTCCAAATTATTTTTGACTCAGATCACCATGTGAATCCCCAGTGTCCATTAACTGGCCATCATGCACTTCGGTATGATATTGCATTTTTCTGTATGGAAAAGAAATAAATAATGTAAAATTTTATAGCAAATGAAAGGAGATAATATTTCCATTCCCATTCATGCTGCTTCAATAATGTAAACCACAAGCATTTTAGATCACATGTAGCTGACCGGGTTCTATCAACTTATAAGCAGCGGTAGCTGGTGAAAAAGATGGGATAAAATGCTACATCGATTCCACTACCAGCAAGCAAGTGCCGCATGCAAACATGGCCATGTGTAATGGATGCTTGAAGGATTCCCAACAAAGATTTAAATAAAATGTGGTAAAACAGTGTATCTGACACAACTGTATTATAAATAAATTGTCTACACGTAATGAAATAAATCAGTATCTGTCACAAAAACCAGAGGCCCTATTATACATTGTGTTCTGGGGGCATAACAGGCATACCCCTTGGCACAAAGGTATTACAGAAGGGACTGCAGTCACTTTTGCATCCCCTTCTGTAATACTGATAGCGCTGGAGCACATGTAGCACCAGCACTATCATTAGTGGGCGTCCCTCATTTGCATGGGGCGTTGCCATATGGGACACAGACACAGAGGCAAACATGCCCTTAGGAGGCGCACTGAAAGTGTGCCACAAAATGTTGGTGCACTTTAAGTGCGCCTCCTAAAGGCAGCCCTCTGGTGGGGAGAAAGGGCACCCCATAGACACCCCAGACATCCGCCTGCAGGTGGGTGCTCACTGCTCCTGCCTGCAAGGGGATCTTTGCCCCCTCTTCAAATTGCAGGACGTCTGAGCTGTGAAACACAGAGTGGCTTTGAAGCAACCGCTACATATTTCTCTTGAATGAGCTGCCCCAAAGGGGCATTACATTCTCCGTAATTGGGCACACTGTTCCTGTTTGTACCCAGCGCACCTTTTAAAAGGTGAGCCATGGCACAAACAGGGAAAGTGCACCATAAGCATAATATGTTTCCCAGGCACTTTGGCCTCCTGGGGACTTGCCGGATGACTGTTTTTCCAGCAGGAGTCTGGGTTTTCTCCTCCAAGGGGACCCACCAGGAGACCAGTCCATAGAAGTCTAAGTGAAGCCTCTCCTTCAGGGTCCCCAGCAAGTTCACCCTTTACTGCCACCAAAGGGCGTGAAGAGGCCTATGACACTGGGCCTGGAAGCCTAGAGTCCTCTCCAAGCAGTGGTTCATACTAAAGTCTATTTGCACTTATAAACGTTCTATACAGCACTACCAATTCTGCAGAAGGTCGCTTCTCATATCAGATTTACTGTTGAACGTAGCAGGACTAAGGTCCTTATTAGACCCTGGTGGATGATTCTCCAATCTGCTGGAGAGGCAAAAGTCATGCCTTCTGCCACCCTGTTGAAGAATTGTCAGCTATATTTATGGACTCATAGCAGTGATCTCTATGCTGAGGAGGCTAGCCACCACCACAGCAGCTCCCTTTACAGAGAAGTTTAAAGCACCCACAATGCAACTAATTTTGTTCAGGGAAAACAAACTCCTACAGGGCAAGTGAGTGTTCCCTGAATATAAAAGTGAATATCCAGATGCCCACAGATCTTTCTACCTGCCCATGGGGGGCATTTAAAATTTCCCCTGCCCGCTTCTGTCATGAGGCGCATGGCTGATACAAGTAGGAAAAATTTATGTTAGCATTCCTGCCCTCAATAAGTGAGATGATCATTTGGTGGGGAAATAGGACCACGGTATTCTTCCTACTCTAAACTAGGCCTAAAATCTTCAACCATTTTCAGAATTGGAGTGTGCCTGCTAACGGCTTAGATATTCCCCCAAACTTGCCAGTCTGCGGCTGTTCACATACTTAGGCATGAAATCCTGGTTTGAAGAGCACACGACCACGTAAACAATACGGATTCACTGACAAAATAGAAACTAGGAAAACATCGACCTACAAAATTATTGAGGCAAAAATATTGAGAACAAAAATATCGACAACCTATACTTAAAAAGGTAAGTGCAAAAATATCGAAAACAAAATATTGTTAACAAAAATATAGTTGTATTAAATATCGATTTTTAAATATCTACAAATTCAAATATTAAAAATAAAATATAATGAATGCTAACATTAATTTAATAAAAATAAAATATTTTTAATATATATTTTAACAAATAAACTTACTTTAAAAAACGTAGGCACATACATATATACATATATATTAACATATATCTAATTAAAGAAATATAATTAAAATAATATTTGTAAATTATATTATAATTTTAAATTGTTTAAATAATATAATATTATAACATATATATATATATATGTGTAAATCAAATCTCAAGTAAACGCGCTCTCAGGAACAGGTAAACAATCCAAAGTCGTAGTTTGAAGCTGTTTATTACATAACGTGTTTATGGCTCAGGTACATCGATGACCTTTTCATTATCTGGAGGGGTACAGAGATGGATGCCACAGAGTTCATTGAAAAGTTGAACCGGAATGATCGCAACATACACCTCACAAGTAATATCAGTAAGACCTCTGTGGAGTATCTTGATGTTAGGATATAAATCTGTCACAATGGAATACACACCAAACTGTTCCGCAAATCCACAGCAGGGAACAGTTTACTACACGCTCTCAGTAGTCATCCTGACATACTCAAATAGAGTATCCCATTTGGGGAACTTCTCAGGGCCAAGCGTAACTGCAATACTGAAGAAGCATATCAATGTGAGCGTAAAATCATGATCGAGAGATTCAGGGAGAGGGGATATCCACAATGGGTACTCAACAAGGGCAGTGACAGAACCAATATCATTGACAGGCGGGAGACCCTTTCTGATAAACCCAGGAATGAGGCAGGACCCACTGAGGACAGTACCAGAATCATCCTCACATACAATGAGAATGCCAGGGATGTCAGGAGAATTTTGGCCAAGAATTGGAATATTCTCACTAGTGATCACATCATAGGCAGGAACATCAGAGACAGACCCGACATCACTTACAGGAGAGGACGCAGACAACATCCCTCTTCCCATCAACTCAAACTGCTAAGAAAGTCTAGAAACTCCTATAAAAATAGTATTCTAAAATCCAAAACAGACTTCTTTAGATCGGAACTAGACAATGCCAAAAATAGACCGAATAAACTCTTTGAAATGTTAAAACAACAATCAAACAAATTGGCCAAAACCGCACTCATGACTTCAAAATCGCAGCTAAGTAGTGAAGAATTTTCTTCTTTCTTCACAGCTAAAGCCAACTCTCTACAAAATGAGCTCAGGACGGCCGCAAACAACTCAGCTACCCTAAAGACCTCTCAAGTTGAAGGTCCAATTCAACCTGCTCTGCCTATGCCCAAAAATAACTCTCATTGGTCAACCTTCAAACTTTACAATCTCAGTGATATTACAAAAACCTTAGCGACTATCAAACCTAATAACCACTTCAATGACCCTCTCCCTTCAACTTGCCTATCTCCCATCTTCCATATCATCTCCCCTCTCTGGACCAAAATCTCAATGCATCGCTCTCGCAAGGTTCCATCCTGGATTGCCTAAAAATTGGTCAAGTCGCCTCCATCCTAAAAAAACCTACAGAAAACCCCTCGGACCCTAATAACTTCCGACCAATAACCAACATTCCCATGCTAGCCAAGGTTTTGGAAAAATGTGTTCAACAACAATTAAACCAACACATCATGGATTTCAAGCTACTGAACGACTGCCAATCAGGTTTCAGACTCGGGCATAGCACCAAAAAAGCAATTCTTCATATAGTTGACTACGCCCTACTCGCTCTCGAACATAATGAAACCTGTCTACTAATCCTGCTTGACCTCTTGCCCGCTTTTCACACAGTTAATCACAGCAAAATCCTAGAGAGGCTCGAAAACAGGAAGGGACTATCAGGCACAGTCCTTCAATGGCTCAAATCCTTTCTAGAAAACAGAACGCAAAGGTTTATGGTGAATAAAAATCTTTCTCCCTCATCCCCAAATATACTAGGAGTACCACAAGTCTCGACTTTATCCCCTGCGCTATTCAACCTCTATGTCGAACCCCTAACTGAACTATTACAGCAGGTGAATATCAACTTGCACATGCACGCGGATGAACCTCAGTTGTATATCAAGATCACTTCCATTGAAGAGATCAAGATGATGAATCAAGCTCTTGAAAAGACCGTCCACTGGCTAACGACTAACTTCCTCAAGCTAAACTCGCAAAAAACTGAATTCCTTCTAATCTCCCCTCCGAAAAAATCTTCGGTGATAAAGGAGTGGACCAAGATGATCACTGCTCTAAATTGTATGACGATCCTGGTGGACTCCACCAAATCGCTTGGAATCACGCTGGATAAGAACCTTAATATGCAAACACACATCAACATGTTGGATAAAAATGCCCGCTTTCACCTCAGCTATCTCGGAAAAATGAAACCATTCATCGAGAACCCAGACCTCAAAACTGCAGTTCAGGCTTTTGTCATCTCGAGGTTGGAATACGGATGTACTACTTTATCGGGGCGTCCCAAAATCTCAACAGCCCTTTTAAAAGCCTGTCTCAACGCAGCCGGAAGACTTCTAACAGGATCTAGAAAATTTGACCATATCTCGCCACACCTGAAGGCGCTCAACTGGCTACCCTACGAAGCTAGAATACACCTAAAGATGGCCTGCATCACACATAAACCTTTGCACCACAAAACCCCCAATATCTAGCCCAGAAACTTACTATATCTGGAGGAAACAGAGACTCTAGGAGCTCCGACAATCTATTCCTGAAACCTTCATGCTTCAGCAAGAAAAAAACATTTGACAGAGCATTTTCCGGAGCTGCACCAAGAATCTGGAACTCACTCCCTCCGAGCATCAGAAAAATCTCTTCATCGACATTATTTAAAAGGGAAGCTAAAACCTTCCTGATGAGCAAATTCCTCCCTTAACTCCTTAACAATCCTCACCCACCTGGACCCTATAAAATGCAACAGATAACTCTTTGACTTGTCCCCCTCTGGGAGTGAATCTCCCAACTTTGACGATCACAAGATCCGACTCAGACGGAAGCTCTACTTTTACATCACTCCTGCTTGCATTGAACCAATCGGCTACTCTAAACTCGAATCTATGATGCCCGTGATGACAGCCTCATTAATATGATTTGTTTGTACTTTAACTTGTTACTACTGCACCAAACCGAACAAATCATCTCTACTTATTATGTTCACTATCGATTTGTTCTCTGCCCAACCTCATATATGCCACATATCTATATCTAGGACCCTACTAAAATGTTCTTGAACTTGTTGCTCTGTACTGTGAAGCGCTCTGATACCCTACTTAGGGTCTTGTTCGCGCTATAGAAAACATTAAAAATAAAATTAAAATAAATAAATAAGAGATATGTTAGTACATACTGATATGCAAAACACACAAGATGATGGACGGAATGCTGCACATTGGCAAACATTCACCCCCAGTCACAGATCTGGGTTTAATCCATCGTTATTTTGCTTCACCACGCCACCCCAGTTCAGACATAGCCATATGCAAATCAGTCTTGACCCTGTGCCTCATGGGAACAGTCCAGACCGAACTGCCAAGCCATGTCTTCCCTGGACCGGAATCAAGCATCCTAGGACCGGTTTCAGGCTATCAGCCTTCATCAGCCAGGATAGCTTGACTCCAGTGGCGTAGTGAGCACGGGACCCACGTCTGGGCATACCCTTCCCACTTAGGGCGAAATGCAAAACACACAAGATGATGGACGGAATGCTGCACATTGGCAAACATTCACCCCCAGTCACAGATCTGGGTTTAATCCATCGTTATTTTGCTTCACCACGCCACCCCAGTTCAGACATAGCCATATGCAAATCAGTCTTGACCCTGTGCCTCATGGGAACAGTCCAGACCGAACTGCCAAGCCATGTCTTCCCTGGACCGGAATCAAGCATCCTAGGACCGGTTTCAGGCTATCAGCCTTCATCAGCCAGGATAGCTTGACTCCAGTGGCGTAGTGAGCACGGGACCCACGTCTGGGCATACCCTTCCCACTTAGGGCGAAATGCAAAACACACAAGATGAATTAAACCCAGATCTGTGACTGGGGGTGAATGTTTGCCAATGTGCAGCATTCCGTCCATCATCTTGTGTGTTTTGCAATGTGAAGATTGTGCCTTGTTCAATTGAGCATGTATATACATTTCGGCGGTTCGTACTCACTGTGCAGCCCTGCCCACCCACACTGATATCGTGTGTGTTTTGGCATGCATTGATGTGGCGTGCTTCTGGCGTGGCTCCTATATTTGCTTGTTGAGTGTGATGAGTATGCCCAGACGTGGGTCCCGTGCTCACTACGCCACTGGAGTCAAGCTATCCTGGCTGATGAAGGCTGATAGCCTGAAACCGGTCCTAGGATGCTTGATTCCGGTCCAGGGAAGACATGGCTTGGCAGTTCGGTCTGGACTGTTCCCATGAGGCACAGGGTCAAGACTGATTTGCATATGGCTATGTCTGAACTGAGGTGGCGTGGTGAAGCAAAATAACGATGGATTAAACCCAGATCTGTGACTGGGGGTGAATGTTTGCCAATGTGCAGCATTCCGTCCATCATCTTGTGTGTTTTGCATTTCGCACTAAGTGGGAAGGGTATGCCCAGACGTGGGTCCCGTGCTCACTGCGCCACTGGAGTTAGGCTATCCTGGCTGATGAGGGCTGAATGCCCGAAACCGGTCCTAGGATGCTAGATTCCGGTCCAGGGAAGACATGGCTTGGCAGTTCGGTCTGGACTGTTCCCATGAGGCACAGGGTCAAGACTGATTTGCATATGGCTATGTCGGAACTGGGGTGGCGTGGTGAAGCAAAATAACGATGGATTAAACCCAGATCTGTGACTGGGGGTGAATGTTTGCCAATGTGCAACATTCCGTCCATCATCTTGTGTGTTTTGCATTTCGCCCTAAGTGGGAAGGGTATGCCCAGACGTGGGTCCCGTGCTCACTGCGCCACTGGAGTTAGGCTATCCTGGCTGATGAGGGCTGAATGCCCGAAACCGGTCCTAGGATGCTAGATTCCGGTCCAGGGAAGACATGGCTTGGCAGTTCGGTCTGGACTGTTCCCATGAGGCACAGGGTCAAGACTGATTTGCATATGGCTATGTCGGAACTGGGGTGGCGTGGTGAAGCAAAATAACGATGGATTAAACCCAGATCTGTGACTGGGGGTGAATGTTTGCCAATGTGCAACATTCCGTCCATCATCTTGTGTGTTTTGCATTTCGCCCTAAGTGGGAAGGGTATGCCCAGACGTGGGTCCCGTGCTCACTGCGCCACTGGAGTTAGGCTATCCTGGCTGATGAGGGCTGAATGCCCGAAACCGGTCCTAGGATGCTAGATTCCGGTCCAGGGAAGACATGGCTTAGCAGTTCGGTCTGGACTGTTCCCATGAGGCACAGGGTCAAGACTGATTTGCATATGGCTATGTCGGAACTGGGGTGGCGTGGTGAAGCAAAATAACGATGGATTAAACCCAGATCTGTGACTGGGGGTGAATGTTTGCCAATGTGCAACATTCCGTCCATCATCTTGTGTGTTTTGCATTTCGCCCTAAGTGGGAAGGGTATGCCCAGACGTGGGTCCCGTGCTCACTGCGCCACTGGAGTTAGGCTATCCTGGCTGATGAGGGCTGAATGCCCGAAACCGGTCCTAGGATGCTAGATTCCGGTCCAGGGAAGACATGGCTTGGCAGTTCGGTCTGGACTGTTCCCATGAGGCACAGGGTCAAGACTGATTTGCATATGGCTATGTCGGAACTGGGGTGGCGTGGTGAAGCAAAATAACGATGGATTAAACCCAGATCTGTGACTGGGGGTGAATGTTTGCCAATGTGCAACATTCCGTCCATCATCTTGTGTGTTTTGCAGTACATACTGGTATCACAGAATCACCAGCACAGAATACACCCAATCTACAAGGCTTTTTCCCGTGCGACCACTGCAAGGCGTGTAAGAATAGTTACATGCGCAAAGACCTCTGTAGGGGAAAGATTAATAAACCCATTTCCCTGTTCCTCACGTGCAGCACCACTTTTGTTATCTACATTATTGAATGCCCGTGCAAGCTGTCGTATTTAGGGAGCACTACATTGATGGCCAAAAAGAGGATTTTAGAACATATGAGGGCGGTCACAAACAAAGACCCCGCTTCCCTGTAGCTCGACACTTTCAAGTTCTTCATTCCTCAGACGCACCACAACTCAGATACTTTGCCTTCGAACAGATCACAAACGATCTTAGGGGGGGGAGACAGGGTTCAGAGACTTAGAAAGAAGGAGTCCAAGTACATTATTGAGTTCCAAACCAAAATCCCTGGGGGTCTGAATCAGGACGAGGAACTAGCTGTACACCTTAGGGACAATTAGATCCTAGATCCATCTCCTTTCCTCCTTGCGTAGATGATTTACCATCTGTACTTTGTTAAACGTGCTCAAGAATGTATGATTATGTGTAAACATCAACTGATTCACATTGTTTTTATGCATTTTGTCACATTTTCTCTGGTCATAAATTATTTTCTTTTGTTTTTTGTTGCAGGAGGAAAGGAAGGGGCCCACTCTCACGTTACCTCACAGCAAGAGTTCCCTACCCTTTTCTTCGCTGTCACTCAAGGGAGAACATCACAGATAAGAACATGTTTTTTTGCATGGAACTTTGTTTATGATTCATCAGTGGGGGATCCAGATATTTTGAACCTTACTTTGGCGTGGATACGTCGGGGCACTGGCCTGGTATTATCTTATATGATCGCATCTTGTTTTATAACTGCGATGAGCCTGTGTTGCCCCACAGGTTTTGACTGCTTTCTGTGATTTGCTCAGACACTATGGGGCCGATTCCGATGTCGGTCGGTAGGGCTCCGAATCGGATTCGGCTTTACCGGATCCGAGTCGGAGGCTTTGTTTCCGACCGAGTCGTACTGAGGTCCGGACGCCCAAGTACGATGCGATTGAACGGGAAATCGCCGACCGACTCGTTTCCGGGTGCGAACCGCTCCGTCCGACTCGTTCGCACTCGATTCGTACCGCGCAATGGAGACGTTTTACGACCGAGCCAGTATGATACACAATCCCGACAGCCGGATCGAGTCGGAGCCTCCGACATGAAAAAGCTCTCGGAAGCGGACTTCGGGGGTCCGTGCCGGACCCCCTTCACCCGTAGCCTTACGGGTCGGACACAGGGGGGACCCATGGGTCCCCGCTATACATGTGTGTACGGTGCCGATGGCACCAACGCGTACACACTACAGGGGGCCCCCTTGTGCGCAACGTACCCATTGAGTCAATGGGAGCCCATGTACGCGTCGTACGACCGGCTCCCATTGACTTCAATGGGAGTCCGACCGAACCGAGTCCGGCAGCATACGGCCGCATCGTACTCGCCCGGTCGGACTGCAGGGGTCCGGCTCGGTCGGAAAACAATCCGGATCGGTCAGAGAGTTTTCCGACCCAGATCGGAATCGGCCCCTATGTCGGCATATGTATTGTCACAGGTTGTGACTATGATGCTCAGTTACATTTGCAGTCTCACCGGGCATCACATGGTCAACTAGCATGTGTCTTACCTGGGAAAGTATTTGATATTTTATCTGATTCCGTGTTTACATGGTGATATGTTCGGCCCACTAGTACGAAGGCTCAGACAAATTGTGTTTTGTGTGCAACATTGTGGCACTGTACATTCGCATGTTTGGAGGGACAGGCGCATCCTGCTGATCATGGGTATTCCACCTTACCACTACTATGTGAATTTATCCTTCAGAGCTGTGCAACTTTACGGTTCCTCTTTTACTGTGACCGGATTTATACTCCATATTTCACGAATGTACCAATTTGTGCTCAACTCGTTTTCACGCTTACACACACTTTGTATTGTGTTACGTAACCATTTGCAATTTTGTGTTTTTGGACAGGCATATCCTTATTTATGTTGGTATTTTACCGTCAGTTGCCTGTGAATTATCAATTTAGGATTGTGCCATTAACAGCATTTGATATTGATATTTTTACTTTGACTACCATGTTGGCTGACACACTCCAATCTGTCTGACACTTGTGATCTCCACCGGATCATTGCCCATTTGTCCGTTATCTATGTCTCCATGCAATTTTAAAAGGCACTGAATGGCGGCTTACATTACATGTGATCAAGGCTGGTTTCAGCCGAAACGCGTTATGTAATAAACAGCTCCAAATTACGACTTTGGATTGTTTACCTGTTCCTGAGAGCGCGTTTACTTCGTGATTTGATTTATGGACTTAGCCGGTACGCTCTGCCAGCAGACGCGCTACCTCCCAAGGGGCATCGGCTCCAGAAAGAGCAATAAATACAAAATTAGATAAAATATTATATTGAAAAGTACTAACATGTACTATTCCCACTACAATTAATACAACACTAGTAACATTTTAGATTGCAGAGAAATCAAATGTAATAGTCTCACTCCAATAACTACAAAAGTAGGGAAAGTGTTGGATTCCAGAGACAATTTACTATTCCCACTCCACTGACTTTAACAGTAGGGAAAGTGTTAGATTGTGGAGGGGTAAAATTTAATATTCCAACTCCAGTCAGTCTAACAGTAGGGAAGGTGTTCGATTGCGGATGGGTAAAATGACTATTCCCATTCCAGTGAGTGCAACAGTAGGGAAATTGTTGGATAGCGGATGGATAAAATGTACTATTCCCACTCCAGTCAGTACAAAAGTAGGGAAAGTGTTGGATTGTGGAGGGGTAAAATTTACTATTCCCACTCCAATAAGTGCAACAGTAGGGAAAGTTTTGGATAGCGGAGGGGTAAAATGTACTATTCCCACTCCAGTCAGTACAATAGTAGGGAAGTGTTGGAATGCGGAGGTGTAAACTTTACTATTCCCACTCCAATAAATGAAACAGTAGGAAAAGTGTTGGATCGCGGAAGGGTAAAATCTACTATTCCCACTCCAGTCAGTTCAACATTAAAAACAAACAAAATATATTCAACAACATAAAATTATTTTTAAAACAAAGTAAATAATTTTTTTTAAATACGTTGAAAAATAAAATAACAATATATTTAATATAAAAAAATTCAAAAAATAAAAACATATTGTAATGTTAAATACATATCACAAATACCTACAAATATTATTATAAATAAAAATCAAAAATAATTTTCCTACAAAAAAATATTTTTATTTAGAAATTATTTATTAACAAAACATTAATTATTACATACATTTAGTTAAGTTTCTTCCCACCCTAAAGCAACACAAAACTCATAACCTGCACCTAAAAAATGTATTACACTATTAATATAAATATTCATCAACAAACTAATTTTAATTAATTAAATATTAATGATTAATTAATTTTAATTAATGTACTTCCTACAGTTAACCCCCACAAAACACACAACACAATTAATTATTAAATTAATAATTAATATTAATTAAAACAAATCATTAATTGGTTAAAAATAATTTACTTCCCACCACAGACCCCTTCAAAACCCACAACCCACATCTAAATTCTAAAATAAATAAATGTGTTTGCACAATTAACATGATAAATTATAAATTAAACAGATATTATTAATTACAAACTAAATTATAATTTATTAAAATGAATTAACTTCCCAACCTTTACCCTTATAATCCCCACAACCCACACCTAAAATTAAACTTAAAAAAAAATAATTACACACTTAAAATTAATTGTCAATTAAATAACATAGTATTTAACAACGAATTATACATTAATTAAAATTAATTTATTCCCCACCCTTTACCCTTATAAACCCAAAACCCAAACCAGAAAAGTTGTCGATTAATTAGTTAATATTGATTATCAACTAATTATTAACTAATTAAAAATAAATTACATCCCACCCTTTCCCCTTATCAACCCCACAACCTGCCCCTAAAGAAAATTATACAATTACCATACTTAATTATCAATTAATTAATTAATATTAATTAATATTAATTAACAACTAATTATTAGTTAATAAAAAATAACTTACTTCCCACCTTTTAACCCCTATAAACCCCACAACCCACACATAAAATGTACCCCCAAAAATTAAAAGCATCATTAACACTATTAAATATCAACTAAATTATTTTTATTAAATACAAAATAATCATTAATTTTTTATAATTAAATTACTTCCCACCCTATTCCCCTGTAAACCCACAACCCGCTACGGAACTAAAAAACACAAAATTTAATTAAATTAAGTTTAATAACTACTAAAAATTTAACACATTATTAAAAACATAAACTATACAATTATATCACATACATTTAAAATATATACTAAAATAGATAACACTAATTAAAAAATGATACTTTAAACCATATTCTTGCAAACGATATGAATGACTTCTATATTTTAAAAATTGATATTACCTACCTTAAAATCAATATTCTTGTCCACGATATTCTTGTTCACGATATTTCTGTGTCACGATATTTCCAACCCTATAATTGTGTCAGTAGATATTACTGACTCGATAGTTTGTCTGAATACCAAAAAAACTACTGTTTTCAACTAAAGCTTTAACATGCAGAATACTTGCTACTAAAAACCACTTCTTCATACTCCACTGCCCGGTGGGTATCATGCCGCTGATCTCACTGACACTGTAATGCATTTCTTTGATAAATTTGATGGCCTAGCTTAACTTCTGATGCTCTATTTTTCTATTGCCAAAATACAACTTCATTGCAACCTTCAATCAATCAATCAATCAGGGGGTTTAAAGCGCGCTACTCACCCGCGAGGGTCTCAAGGCGTTGGGGGGAGGGAGGGGTTTAGCAGCTCCGGGTCAGTTGAAGAGCCATGTCTTGAAGTCCTTCCTGAACGTGTGTAGGGTCGGGGAGCGTCTGATGTTCACAGGGAGCTCGATCTCACTGACACTGTAATGCATTTCTTTGATAAATTTGATGGCCTAGCTTAACTTCTGACGCTCTATTTTTCTATTGCCAAAATACAACTTCATTGCAACCTTCAATCAATCAATCAATCAGGGGGTTTAAAGCGCGCTACTCACCCGCGAGGGTCTCAAAGCGCTGGGGGGAGGGAGGGAGAGGGGTTTAGCAGCTCCGGGTCAGTTGAAGAGCCATGTCTTGAGGTCCTTCCTGAACGTGTGTAGGGTCGGGGAGCATCTGATGTTCACAGGGAGCTCGTCCAGGTCTTGGCCGCGATGTAGGAGAAGGCTCTCCCGCCTGCTCTGGTTCTGCGGATGCGGGGGACCTCTGCCAGGGCCTGGTTGGCCGAGCGGAGGTTCGTCTTGGGTATGTGGAAGGATAGTCGTTCGTTGAGGTAAGTGGGGCTGGAGTTGTTGAGGCATTTGTAGGCGTGGGTGAGGAGTTTGAAGGTGATCCTCTTCTCGACGGGGAGCCAGTGGAGGTCACGGAGGTGTTGGGTCATATGTTCGTGGCGCGGAGTACCGAGGATGAGTCTGGCTGCGGCGTTCTGGATGGTCTGGAGTTTGTGTAGCAGGGTTCTGTTGATTACGGCGTATAGGGCGTTGCCGTAGTCCAGTCTGCTGGTTACGAGTGCGTGGGTAACGGTCTTCCTGCAGTCGGGGGGATCCATTTGAAGGTCTTACGGAGGATGCGCAGGCAGTTGAAAGTGGTGGAGGCGACGGCGTTTATCTGGCGTTTCATGGAGAGGGAGGAGTTGAGGATGATGCCGAGATTTCGTGCGTGGTCCGTAGGGGTGGGAGGATTTCCGAGGGTGGTGGCCTACCAGGTGTTGTCCCAGGCGGAGGTGCAAGGTCCAAAGATGAGGACCTCTGTCTTCTCTGAGTTGAGCTTCAGGCAGCTGTCCTTCATCCAGTCTGCCACGTTATTCATTCCTTCCTGGAAACTAAGGGGCCGATTCCGATCTCGGTCGGAGGCGCACCCAACACCATTCGGTCGGGAAAAAAGCCTTGCGAAAGCCTGTTTCCCGACCGATCCGTACAGCACACCGAACGAGTAAGTACGATGCGCACAACAGCAAAGAATCCGGCCGAGCCGTACTCACCCAACCAGGTCCTGTTCCCCGACCGAGGCAAATCCGGAAACGCTGAATCGAGTCGCACGGAAGGAAAAATGCAGCTCCGTCCGGCCGAACGAGTACGATGCGCTTTCCGTACGCGCCGAACCCGTCGCTACGCACGGCACGTCAAAGCATCCGGGAGAGGCGCACATAAGCTCCGATTCGCGCCACAACACGATCCACGGCTCCGAGACTAACACGCCAGCGACGAGGACGAGGCGAAGCGATGAGGACGAGGCGAAGCAACGAGGACGACGAGAAGCAACGAGAAGGACGAACGACACGAACCAACCATGAATTCCTTCGTCCCGATCATACCAATATTCTACATTTACTACCGGAACAGGCACGGACGCGTACGGCGCAGAAGGTAAGCCAGACACCAACCACAAAACACATACAACACGTACACGACACATCACACACACACAGAGGGATGCAGAATATACTTACACCAGCAACAGCAGCACCATAGGGGCGGGATGCCCATCACCAATGCCACATATGCACACAGGGGCCTGAATGCGCACCACCACCCCTACCCAGGGGGAAGGATGCCTACCACTACTACCACCCTCACCCAGGGGGGCTGGATGCCTACCACTACTACCACCCTTAGCCAGGGGGGCTGGATGCCTACCACTACTACCACCCTTACCCAGGGGGGCAGGATGCCTACCACTACTACCACCCTTACCCAGGGGGGCAGGATGCTTACCACTACTACCACCCTTAGCCAGGGGGCTGGATGCCTACCACTACTACCACCCTTAGCCAGGGGGCTGGATGCCTACCACCACTACCACCCTTACCCAGGGGGGCAGGATGCCTACCACTACTACCACCCATTACCCAGGGGGGCAGGATGCCTACCACTACTACCACCCTTAGCCAGGGGGGCAGGATGCCTACCACTACTACCACCCTTAGCCAGGGGGCTGGATGCCTACCACTACTACCACCCTTACCCAGGGGGGCAGGATGCCTACCACTACTACCACCCTTAGCCAGGGGGGCTGGATGCCTACCACCACTACCACCCTTAGCCAGGGGGCTGGATGCCTACCACTACTACCACCCTTACCCAGGGGGCAGGATGCCTACCACTACTACCACCCTTAGCCAGGGGGGCTGGATGCCTACCACCACTACCACCCTCACCCAGGGGGGCTGGATGCCTACCACTACTACCACCCTTAGCCATGGGGGTGCCAGATGCCTACCACTACTACCACCCTAACCCAGGGGGGGCAGGATGCCTACCACTACTACCACCCTTAGCCAGGGGGGGCAGGATGCCTACCACTACTACCACCCTTACCCAGGGGGGGCAGGATGCCTACCACTACAACCACCCTTAGCCAGGGGGGCTGGATGCCTACCACCACCCTTAGCCAGGGGGGCTGGATGCCTACCACCACTACCACCCTCACCCAGGGGGGCTGGATGCCTACCACTACTACCACCCTTACCCAGGGGGGCAGGATGCCTACCACTACTACCACCCTTAGCCAGGGGGGCTGGATGCCTACCACTACTACCACCCTTACCCAGGGGGGCAGGATGCCTACCACTACTACCACCCTTAGCCAGGGGGGGCTGGATGCCTACCACTACTACCACCCTTAGCCAGGGGGGGCTGGATGCCTACCACTACTACCACCCCCACTCATAGGATGGACAATGCATGACACAACCAGCACACCACAACTTAGGGAATGCAAGAAGAAGACATCCCCCAACACCATGACAAGCGTGTGTAGACTGTGTCAAATGCCTACAACACTGAACATGACTTTGAACATACAATGTGACCCCCTAGCACATGTGCCACACATATATGTGTGTGGCACCCACAATGCAAGCAGGCCATGACCATTGTGGCAATGGGGTCCAAACCCCCATCATCACAGTGACCAAAATGTAAGTGTGGGGTCCAAAGCTGAAGCACACTTTGAACATTGTGGCAATGGGGTCCAAACCCCCATCATCACAGTGGCCAAAAGGTAAGTGTGGGGTCCATAGCTGAAGCACATTTTGAACATTGTGGCAATGGGGTCCAAACCCCATTCATCACAGTGACCAAAATGTAAGTGTGGGGTCCATAGCTGAAGCACACTTTGAACATTGTGGCAATGGGGTCCAAACCCCCATCATCACAGTGACCAAAATGTAAGTGTGGGGTCCATAGCTGAAGCACACTTTGAACATTGTGGCAATGGGGTCCAAACCCCCATCATCACAGTGACCAAAAGGTGAGTGTGGGGTCCATAGCTGAAGCACACTTTGAACATTGTGGCAATGGGTTCCAAACCCCCATCATCACAGTGGCCAAAAGGTGAGTGTGGGGTCCATAGCTGAAGCACACTTTGAACATTGTGGCAATGGGGTCCAAACCCCCATCATCACAGTGACCAAAAGGTAAGTGTGGGGTCCATAGCTGAAGCACACTTTGAACATTGTGGCAATGGATTCCAAACCCCCATCATCACAGTGGCCAAAAGGTAAGTGTGGGGTCCATAGCTGAAGCACACTTTGAACATTGTGGCAATGGGGTCCAAACCCCCATCATCACAGTGACCAAAATGTAAGTGTGGGGTCCATAGCTGAAGCACACTTTGAACATTGTGGCAATGGGGTCCAAACCCCCAGCATCACAGTGACCAAAAGGTAAGTGTGGGGTCCATAGCTGAAGCACACTTTGAACATTGTGGCAATGGGTTCCAAACCCCCATCATCACAGTGGCCAAAAGGTAAGTGTGGGGTCCATAGCTGAAGCACACTTTGAACATTGTGGCAATGGGGTCCAAACCCCCATCATCACAGTGACCAAAATGTAAGTGTGGGGTCCATAGCTGAAGCACACTTTGAACATTGTGGCAATGGGGTCCAAACCCCCATCATCACAGTGACCAAAAGGTAAGTGTGGGGTCCATAGCTGAAGCACATTTCGAACATTGTGGCAATGGGGTCCAAACCCCCATCATCACAGTGACCAAAAGGTAAGTGTTGACAAAGAAAGAGGTGCAACTGCCAAACTGCATGGATGATTCCTGGTCACAGAACAACAAACACATCAGTGGCAAAGTAGTGTATGTGTCCCATTGCAACATAAATTGGGGGAGCCAAATCCTGCAGTGCAAATAAGACATACCTTTGGCCATGTGCAGACAAACAACACCCATGGGGGCTGACACCATCAACAATCATCAATGACACAATGACAGAAGTGACCATCAGAATGCAGACCCACATATTTGCACCAATGGGCACTCACATGCAGATACCCTGTGGAGACTGCAGATGTGAGGTGAACAGATACCATACCATGGCAGCAATGGGACACACAAACCATGATCATTGTGCTGACCGATGACCTAGGAGTCCCAGGGACAGCAGGGGAAACCCACCAAACTACATACAGCCAATGGCACACCCAAGATATGCCAATGCAGTGGTGCAGATGCACAAACACAAACAGGCAGACCCACACTGCACATCATACACAACAGGTGAGGGGGGGTGCCAGTGTCCCCAGGCAACCACACAACACATGAGGAGACCTGAATACCAATCATACAGATGTGCATACAGTGCCACACAAAGGTAACTCATGGATCCAAATCCCCTATGTGGGCAAGCGGGCATTGTCAGATGAGAGGGAGCACAAATCACACATGTCACAAAGGCACGTATGGACAGCAACTGACACAGCAAGACACAGACACACCACAGCACCACCCCCAGGGCCCCCACAATGCGGTGACCCTGGGCTGCATTACAATCCCACTGTGATGACAAAGCTAAATGTGGTTCACACTGTGAACCACAGTCATGTGTCCTGAGCAACTAACTACCATCACACCTACACAAGCACAAATCAAACAGCATGGCCAGTAAGCCAAGGCCAACATGGAGGCAGGGGCCTAGCCGGGCAACAACTCTCATCTGCACACACTCAACACCACACCCCTCGACCTCCAACAATGTGCAGCAGTGAAGCACACATGCACTGGTGACATTGCACATGCACCCATGACTATTCCAGGGTGGTGGGTGGGAACCAAGGTGCAGAAACACATCACACATGGCCACTCAACAAGACTCCTGAATGTCTGACACACTGCACACTACGCTGTACATGGACATGATGGCAATACCACACCAACCAATGGGATCCCAGCCACAGTCACACACCAATGAAGAAGCCAAGGTCACCCACAAAGAACACACATAGACAACAACCAACATTGCAGCCCGGACCCTGAGGAGTGCCAGCAGTCACACACACAACGTGTCACAATCACTGAAAGATAACACAAACTGGAAATCACATGACAGGGGCAAACAACAAGTGCCAAGGGGAAACCTGACTGTGACCCATTTGCGTCTGCACACAAACTCAGCCCTGACAGCAAACACACCTATGGGTGACACCCTGATGACCAGTAATGTGCCATGCACCCACATCACAGAGAACCCAGGGAGAAGACTTTGGGGGAACATAGCTCAACTCAGCTAGCATCACAAA
The DNA here is from genome assembly GCA_963921515.1 of Calotriton arnoldi. NCBI lineage: Eukaryota > Metazoa > Chordata > Amphibia > Caudata > Salamandridae > Calotriton > Calotriton arnoldi. The sequence goes on along the minus strand of CAWUFW010003768.1, from coordinate 1,149,322 downwards.
CAGGTACAACACTAGGGATCACAGCATGCACAGCTAAACGGAAGTGAACACACAGACATGCACATACAACACACACCTTGGGCGCAGGCAATGTCACAGGAGTACACACTGCCATGAGGGGACTCCACTCCTGTGTGAGGAAAGCTGTGCCATATGTTGCCTCAGTAGGGCCCCATCATGTCAGCTGAGCACTTGGTCACACAATCAACAATTAGCACCAAATGAGGGCTCCCGTCACATCAGCCTGGTCATGGAAGTGCCAACGGAATCATCAGCACAGATCCAACACACTTGTATAGCAATGTTGCACTGACAACACAGATGAGTCCTTCCCCATTGATGCCCAAACCTGCATGTCCACTGGAGATGGCCACACGGTCAGGGAAGTAGACGAATTGAACAATGGCAGGCACAACAGATGTGCAGGGGTGGAAGCCACAGATGTGAAATTGCCAATCTAAGTAGGAAATCCCATTGCCAAATACTGAACACATGACACCCTCAGATGCTGCTATGGATGACATGGATACACCACAGGATAGGACACATTCCCCCTGGACCACATGGGTTCCTGCACAGTAACACTTCATTATCATGAGACCAAATATCACCATCACTGCAGCAAGGGCATGGTTAGCATCATCAACATCATGTACATCAGAAGCAAAAGCACTAGAGAACAGAAAGTTGCTTTATTCAGCATATGTGGCATTAAAAGTAGAAGTCCGGTAGAACATAAACAAAGGCCAATGGCCAGTCCATCAACAAAGTCACAAGTGGGTGACAGTGGCAGATGCCACCCTACACATGCCTGCACAAAACCAGGGACAATCCACTAGGAGGGGCAACTGGGGGGGTAGGCCAGGCACCGCAGGGACAGGATCAGGGCTCACCAGGAGGAAGCAGGGAAGGGGTGGTGGGTGCTGGAGAGCCACTGACAACTGCAGTGGAGGTGTCTGACATGGTGTGTGCCGGCACAACTGCAGTGGACCCTGCAGATGGAGTGGACAGGTCCGCCACTGCAGTGCCCAAGTCAGACAGGGTGGTAGTGGACTCCACTGCAGTGCCTACCTCCAGGGGAGGAGAATGGGGAACAGGCAAGGTTGGCTGGACAGAGGGGGAGGACACCCTCACCACATCAGTGGCACAGACAAGCGCAGCGGGGGTGTGGTGCCGGGAGAGCAAGTGGCAGGGGAGAAGGCCGGAGCCTCTTGGGGATGGTATATCTGTGGGTGGGGGAACCTGGGGCAGGGTGTGGTGGGGGCACTTGTGGAGTGGGGGCCTGAGGGATGGAGGAAGGAGACCTGGTGCTTGAGCTGCAGGGCGGCGGCGGGGTCTTGCTCTTACCACTCCGGGGGGACTTGCGGGTGGGGGCCTCAGTCTGTCTGCGCCTGGGGGAGGGTGTCCGGGGGCGAGGGGCACTCTGCTCCGTGTGGGGGGCTTCCTCTTCACCCTGGATGCTGGAGCAGCTGGATCGGAGGGGAAGAGGCCGAGGTCACTGAGGAAGAGGCGCTGGGTCTTTGGGGTTGCAGGTGAGGCAAGGGAGGGTGCTTTGGAGGGAGAGGCAACTGAGGACTGCGCAGTGCCCGTGGATGCGTGTGTGTGTACCAGGGCCCCATCCCCTGTGAGTCTGGTTTCAGTCCCCTGACTGTGCGTGCGTGTGCGTTTTGTTTGTGGCGTGTGTGTCTGTGTGCTGGACGTGTGTGTGCTGGTGTGTGCCTGTGCCGGTGTGTGTGTGCTTGGGACGGGTAAGGTGCTGGGGAGTGTGGATGGAGCAGAGGCAGGAGGGGTGAGGGACTGTCTGAGGAGGGACACTGCTGCCGTCAGGGAGGAGTCCATGGACCTATTGCCCCTCTGTAGGTCAGACATGCCCGATGAAATGCCCTCCATGAACGACACCAGCTGAGTCAACAGTGGGGTGTGCGCATGGAGGACACTCAGCATGGCTGTCTGCCCTACATGGAGCTGGCGAAGGAGGTACACAGACTCCTCACTCAGGGCAGCAGGGGACACAGGGGCAGGGGGTGCGGTGCCTGGCCCAAAGGAGACACGCTCCCGAACATGGGAGCCTCCACGGACCTGGGGAATGGGAGCCGATGGGAGGGCGGTGGTGGTGCTGGTGGTGGCGGGGACAGCAACACTAGCTGGGGTGTGGTGGCTGCTGACACCCGCCTCCACAAGGGAGTCATCCTCCGAGTTGCTCTGGTCCTCAGCTGAGGTGGATGGTGCTGAGGACTCCTCGGTGTGGCTCCCCTCGCCCTCCGTGCCACTGGGTCCCTCCGACCACTCCTCGGCTGCTGACCCAGTCTGGCTCTCTGGCTCCTGCTGGTCCGTGGAGCTGTCCACCTTCCGTGGCCGTGGATGTATCTGCAAACAATGGGGAAACAGACAGACATCAGTCACCTGCACCAAACGCACACACCACTGTGAGCACAGCACATTACAGAGCAAGCCCTGGCATCATTAGTTGTACATTGCTAAAAGTGCCCTAACTGAACAGGAGAAGCCAATTGTCAGTCTGATGCCAAGCATGGCACTCACATCCCACATGCCTTGCACCCATCTGTCTGGTGTCTGTTGGATTGCAACACCCCAGTGTGGACACATGCACCAAGTACACAGTAGTTGGACAGTGCAGAGGACACGGTGTGGCATGTGGACATGCACACATCACAGCTCTTGCCATTGAGTCAGTACAGGTTTCCGGATGAAAGGGATGCCCAGAGTCAAATAGGAAATGCATGTGATGCATACCAGCGACAGACACCATGATGCACCCATGTCCTGATAGCCATCGCCACAATGGTGTGCATGTAGCACATGTCACTCCCCTGCAGGACCACCAATAAGTTGACACATGCCATGGCAGAGGCATGACTGCTAAGTCATACATCACTTTCTCAGTGATGTATGACTTGGCAGCCAGACAACAACACTATGCACTGTGTCACAATAGTAGGTCATGGGGAATGCAAGTCCTGGAGCTGCACAAGCGCACATGTACATCCCCCACACAACACATCATCTTAACCCTCATCTGTCCAGGTCATACCTATTGGACATATGGGAGACCTGTGACACTACCCTCTGAACCTGAGCCCCTCACAATTTGCTGTGAATGGGGAACAGCTGCCTGAACTTCACATTCGCATACCCCAGTCTGCATGGGCAGCTGATCAAACACCTATGTGACACACAAGTATCGTCTCCTATGGTCACATCTCCAGGGGCATGCTGAGCCCCTACCAAGAAACACCCCAGCAGTCCTGGCAACTAATCCACAGCACACTGACACAGAGGCAGACACCTGAGGGGTCAAATCACTGTGCACAATGTGTCAGTTGATACACGGGAGTGGGAGTACAGAGTGCATTGCATGGCCTGGAGTAGGCATGACTGTCCTGCTCCACATGAATGAGGGATGTGCCCTGGACAGTGGATAGCTGGCTATGTATGTGTGACACACGTAATCTGCACACTCCTGGGGCCCAAACATTGTTCCCACCCGCTGCATGGGCGTGTGCCACATACCCCAGGCACATGTGGTGGCTCAGCTCAGCAAGTGGACCGCATATCAAAGCAACACGCAGATCACATGTCCGAACACAGGCGTTGTGTGAACAATGGACCCACCCATGATGCCCACAACAGAGTTAGGGAAACAGATGCTGTCCCCCACCTTTAGTGAAGCAAACTGCAAGGACACAGTCCCAAGTGACACAATTCCCTGAATGTAAGGGCCACACCTGGGTATCAGATGAGCAGTGGGCAGTGCACAATAGAGGGACATGGCTCCTGGACAACATGACTGCTGCACTGTGGCAGTTGAACCAGGCCAGAGGAGGGCACAAAGCATGTAATACAGAGTTCACAGTGCAGTCTTTGACTCACCCCCTCCTTGCTGCTGTCTGGCCTTCAGCTGCCCATCCAGGTCTGGAAACACCACCGCCAGGATCTGGAGCATGTGGGGGTCAGGGTCCGTGTTCCGCCCCTCCTGCGAGGAGGCAACAGCTTCAGCTGGACCCGTGCAATCCTCCGGGTCCAGCCCCGAAGGTCCTGCCACCTCTTCTGGCAGTTGCGGATCCGGCGCTTGTAGACCCCCACGGACCGGACGGCCCGGACGATGTCCTTCCAGATCTCCTGCTTCCGATGGGCATTAACCTGTCAGGATGACAAAGTGAAAAGGCCATTACTACACATGCAACATATCCGTGCATGACACAGTTGTATATACATGTCTCAATCACAGGGGCACATGATGTACACAGGCAGTGCAAAGCTGCCCATGGACAGTTTGCCAGACGTCACTACATGGTATCATTGCATGGGAAGTAAAACCTTGTTCAAATGCACTGTCACTGCACCATACCTGTCCAGTGCATGTCACTACACACTATGGGGGGTGACAACTACTCAGTGAGCCTGCTAGCCAGTGGCGTGCAGACTTTCAGCCTTGCTAGTCAGACAAAATGCACATTCAGAAAGGCAGTGCACAGAACACTCACCTGCTCCCCTGGTGTCCCATACAGCTTGCTGTACTGTGGAAGTAGGCTGTCCAGCAGGGCCTGGTTCTCTTCAAGGCTGAAGGCTGGGGCTCTCTCCACAGTACGTGCCATTGCAGGGTCCAGAGGGGCAGAGACAGCAGCAGTGCAGTGGCAGATGTCGTCCTGGAGCATGTAGTGCAGGCAAGTGAGCTCTCAGGGGAACAGCCAGCAATATATATGTGCTGGAGAGGCAGATACTGTCCCTTGTGTCCAAAGTGATAGGTCCAAGTCGTTTGCATCTTCTGAATCTGGCCAATCCATGGAATAGCAGCACCAAAACACGCCCACAGCATCCTTCAAATCTTCAACTTCATGACATACATGATTTTGCAACATTGTTGTGGGTGACCAACTGATTTTCCAGCAACCGACTCGTTCGAAATTCGAAACGCGTCCGTTGCCAGGCAAGCCCATTGTCAATGGGTGCGCACCGATCGGTCCATTGCGGTACAACACGTACAGGGGTACAACGCGTACCCGCACACATTGAATGCAATGGGCCGGCCGGGGGCACCCGATCGGTCCATTGCAGTACAACGCGTACAGGGGTACAACGCGTACCCGCACACATTGAATGCAATGGGCCGGCCGGGGGCACCGATCGGTCCATTGCAGTACAATGCGTACAGGGGTACAACGCGTACCCGCACACATTGAATGCAATGGGCCGGCCGGGGGCACCGATCGGTCCATTGCAGTTCAACGCGTACAGGGGTACAACGCGTACCCGCACACATTGAATGCAATGGGCCGGCCGGGGCACCGATCGGTCCATTGCAGTACAACGCGTACAGGGGTACAACGCGTACCCGCACACATTGAATGCAATGGGCCGGCCGGGGGCACCGATCGGTCCATTGCAGTACAACGCATACAGGGGTACAACGCGTACCCGCACACATTGAATGCAATGGGCCGGCCGGGGGCACCGATCGGTCCATTCAACGCATCACTGTACATGTGACTGGCATATGTCAGCATGCCTGTCTCAGATGGACATATGCCAGCCCCAGATAGCTCCCAGGGAGTGAGGGGCACACCTACATCACGACAGCCTGTCCAAACTTTATCATAAGGCATGTAAGGCTGCATTTCCTATTGTGTGTATGTTGGTGTACATGTTGTCCTGTGGGTGTCACCTGTGGGCAGCCACCCCCAGGCTGTGCATGTGTTCATGGGGACAGGATCCTGGGTGTTACGTGTACATGACCACTGTGATGTGCAACTGTTCATATCTGTGCATGTGCCATGGTCACATTTCACGGTAGTGTATGTGTATGTCATGTCACATACCCCGTGAGTCCCATGTGGGACGGTATGTTTGAGCCAGGGTGTCCCAGTGGCACAATAGTGATGGTCCTCCACAGTCTTTGTGCATGTAGTGTTTACAATGTCTCTGATTTCATGTGCACAATGGGAGACAGTCTCCACATCCAGGTTGTGTGTGCATGGACTTTGATGTTGTGTGTGTGTGTGTCACAGACGTCCATGTCTGTCCTGCTGTGGCAAGTGGGGCCACTACCTGTGGGGGTCATGGTTGTTTTGCTGTGGTGTATACATGATACTCCATGTAATGCCAGTGTCCATGTGGCAATACAGGGTCCCTGGGAATGTACCTGTCGTTGAGCTGTGGTGCCTGGGGCACATCTGTCCTCACATGTCACTGTGGGGGGTGATTGTGACACGGCAGCAGGAGATGGGAACTGTGACACGGCCTCATGATATCCAATGGGCCAACCTGGGACTAATTGATGCCACCTGTTGGACCGTGTTGACAGATGTTGGCCATGTATGTACCATACATGTCCTTCCGGAACTGCACACTTCATGTAGTTGTGCCTCATAATGATGTATGTTGGGATATTGAGTGTGTTCAATGCGGCATATGTGGGGTGACTGACAATCTTGCTTACTTCTCCTCTGCACTGCAGGGCTCCTGCTGTCCATCGACCATTCCCAGACCTGGCAACGATGGTGGAACGGGACAGCATCTGACAGTACCGCTTCACCAGGCAGCTGATTGAGGATTTGGCAGTGCAGTTGTCCCCACATTTGCAGCCTGGCCGGCCGTATCCTACAGCGCTGACCCCCAAGGTGAAGGTGATGGCAGCCCTACACTTCTTTGCCACTGGTACCTTCCAACATACTGTGGCGACTGCTGGTGGGATGTCACAGACCATGTTGAGCCGTGTGCTCCGCGATGTTTTGGCGGCAATGTTGCTATTCCTGAACCGGTACATCTATTTCCTTAGACTGCGACGACTCACTGACGTGAAGAGTGACTTTTATGCCCTGGGGAGGATGCCGCATGTCATTGGCTCCATTGATGGGACACATGTGGCTTTGGTACCACCACAGGCCCAGGAGCAGGCCTACAGGAACCGCAAGCACTACCACTCGGTCAATGCACTGGTGGTGTGTCTTGCAGACATGACCATCACACACGTGTGTGCCCGTTTCCCTGGTTCAGCACACGATGCCTTTGTGATGAGGAGTAGTCGCATCCCCAGGATGATGGCACAGATGCAGAACCAGCGTGCCTGGCTTGTCGGTGTGTACTGACTTTGTGCCATTGTGTGTGATCTGATCTGTAGTATTCCGCCCACTTTTCCAAGTCAGCTAATGTGCACTTGTCTGTCCGTAGGTGACTCGGGATACCCCAACATGCCGTGGTTGCTGACACCCCTCAGGAACCCTGTGACACCAGCCCAGATGCGCTACAATGAGGCACATGGTCGGACCAGGAGAGTGATTGAGCGGACATTTGGTCTCCTGAAGAGCCGCTTCCGCTGCCTGGACAAGACCGGAGGGTCCCTCCCATATGCCCCTGCGAAAGTGTGCAAGATTATCATCGTCTGCTGCATGCTCCACAACCTGGCAGTGCGGAAGGAGTTGCCTCTCATCCAGGATGACAATGACCAACATCCGCCACCTGTGGAGGATCCTGGCCTGGACCACGATGCCAGTGATGATGATGATGATGATGATGATGGTGATGTCCGCACACAGCTCATCACCAACTTCTTTAGCTGAATGTGAGTATCCTGAGGTGTCATGTAAATGATGTGAGTTGGCATGATGTGTAGGTGGTGCTCTGGTGCTGTTGGAGTGTGTCCATGGGCTACTTGACTGGATGTGTGTTGCGATGTGTGCTTACAGGTGGGCTGTACTCCCCAACAGTGTTGACATGCTAACTTGGTTCTGGGTGGGTGTCTTGTAACATGTATTGTGCATGAGTTTTGCTGTTCTGTCCTGTACTCCATTGCTTTTGACTGTGTGTCATTTCTGTCCTTCACAGGGTACTTTCAGATTCGTTTGGTCAACTGTGTCCACCGACGACGTGATTGCACTTCCAGGCTGGTAGCTGTTGTGTCCCTACAGGTGATGTGCGCCACACCCATGGACTTCCTTCCGTCTACAGTTGTTGACTGTGTGCCCGCTGCCAGGTGGGATTACCTTGCATCTGTAGTGGTTACGACATGTTGCAACTGTGTAATAAACCTGTGCTTCACTTTGTGATGTTCGTTGTCTGTGGTCACACATTTGAGTGCCATTTGCTTACTGCACCTGTGGGCTACTTGACTACAACTGGGAATGGGTGTGGTGTCTGTGCATTGCACCGTCTTCCCTGGCAACATCAGTGTAGGCAATGAGTCAGATGGCCTAGGTGTGTATGTGTTGTGTAGCCCTGGTGGTGTGTCTCCCTCATATGTGTCACGTTGCCTTTACTCACATGCCTGTGTTGTCCTTGCTGTTGCAGTTCGCATACACAGTGTAATTTTGCAGTTCATCATCCCCATAACAGCACCCACGTTGGAATCACGACAGAGGCAAGTATGGTGTATTAGTGTGTTTATTGTGATACATTTGTGTGAATAGTGCATAGGATGGGTAGTGCTGTACATAAATCTTGCAATCCGAAGTTCCTAGGTGAATTGAAAGTCCTGGTAGACAGGATCCCCAGTATCGAGGCCACAGTTGTCTGACACATTGGTCCAACTTGTACTCCCCATGCAATGTGTGGGAGTAGTGTTGCCGTCAACAGGGTGAACAGTCTGTGCACAAAGGCGAACATCCAGAACAGGTTCAGGCTTCCTGGGAGTTGCGCTTGGCCATCGGCCTCTCACTTTCCCCTCCTCGGACGACCCCTCTTCTTGGGGGGGCCCCTCAAGTACAGGCTGCTGCGGTGCAGGGGACTCTCCGCCAGAGTCATCCTCCCTCCCTGTGGCAGTTGCAGTTTGTTCGGCACCAGATGTTGTTGGCACACAGGGAGGTGTGGACTCGTTGCTGTTCATCTGGCGGAGGCATTGTAAAATGTCCCTGTGCACCGCCGTCATCTCATGCAGTGCATCCCACTTGGACTCCACGCGGGACATGTGTGAGTCCACGCGGGACATGTGTGACTCCACGTGGGACATGTGGGAGTCCAAGCGGGCATGATGGGCAGCCTGCTGCTGTTTCATGTCTCTGAGGAGCCCCACTACCTGGCTGAGGTCTCCGGTGCTGGACTGGTACGCATCAGCTATGCGTACCAGTTGTGGGTCATCATGCACACCAGCAACGTCTGCAAGCAGCGACCTCTGTCTCCCACCCCTCCCACCACCCCTGCTGACCTGTGCAGTGTGTGCAGTGGCACGCACAGATAACCCTGGTCCACCTTGGGGGTTGGTGGTGGTGGTGGTGTCCATGGCCCCAGGTTGGTCCAGGGTCCCTGTGCTGGTGTTGCTCCTTGTTCTGTCCATGTCGGCAGGGATGGTATTTGTGGTGACAGTCGTTGGAGGGGTGGGTGCAGGGGGTGCAGCTGGTGGTCCTGCTGGTGCTGCAGCTGGTGGTCCTGCTGGTGCTGCATGTTGACTTGCACCGGATGTGCCAGGTTGGTCTTCATCGTCCGAGGAGGACAGAGGCTGTACGACGCCAGGGAGCTCCGCATCCTCTTGAGCCTGGGACTGGGACTCCTCAGCGTCTGCTGCTGTGTCCCCATCATCACCTGTTTTTGGGAGACACAAACAATGTATGTTATGTTTCTGCAGGCATCAATGGTTGACACACATGACAGTTGTGACTGTGCCTCTGGGTGCGGGCCTGTACATTGCATTGTCCTAAGTCGTCACAGTCAGGGGTTGATATTGGTGTGGCACATTGTCCTGCATTATTTGGGCATTTCTATGTATTTTTTGGGGTGTGAACATGGTCTGCATTGGTTGTGTTTGGTTGACAGCCGGCCCTCCTTCCCACCCACCCAGCCAGTCAGTTATCCCACCATGGAACGTGCTTGCGTTGCAGGGAGTGGAAGTTGTCTCTCAGGATGTCAGTCAGTGGTGTCCTGCTGTTTGTTGGTGCACAGTTGCCAGCAGGGCCTTGTGCTCCCCACAGCAGTAGCCAGTGTCAGCCATCTTGTGAGTCCTTCTCCACTCCCTGTGATGTGAGCATGGTTCAGGAGTGGTGTTGATGGGACAGTTGTGGGGGTGAGCTATGTCTGTGACTACGACTCCCATCATGCTATTGCCTCCACCCTACTTCCCAGCATGCCCATGCTTCCTTCCTTTTGACTCTGCTTCCCTGTGGGGTGGGCTGGCTGTGCTGACAGGATGGCTGGGAGTGTTGTCCTGGCAGTTGTTTGGCTAAAAGTCCCAAGAGTGGCCCTGTGCTTCACACAACATAACCCAGGGTGGTGGTTCTTTGTGGGATCTTGTGTTAGGATGGGGGCATTGCATTCTACCAGGTGGGTTCTGTGGAGTTTGTGTTGGGGTGTGTGTGAGGGGAGGTGCTTGTGACTATGGTTAGTGCTGCAAGTTCTCCTTCCCACCCACCCAGCTAGCCAGATATCCCACCATGGAACGTGCTTGCATTGCAGGGAGTGGAAGTTGTCTCTCAGGATGTCAGTCAGTGGTGTCCTGCTGTTTGTTGGTGCACAGTTGGCAACAGGGCCTTGTGCTCCCCACAGCAGTAGCCAGTGTCAGCCATCTTGTGAGTCCTTCTCCACTCCCTGTGATGTGAGCATGGTTCAGGGTGGTGTTGATGGGACAGTTGTGGGGGTGAGCTATGTCTGTGACTACGACTCCCATCATGCTATTGCCTCCACCCCACTTCCCAGCATTCCCATACTTACTTGCTTTTGTGGGGAGTTCAGTGTGTGTGGGTGTGAGTGCAATGGCAAGATGGCTGACAGTGGTGTCCTGCTGTTGGTTGGTGTGCAGTACCCAGCATGCCCTTGTGCTCCCCACGACACAGCAACAGTGTCAGACATCTTTGATGGGCCTTTCCACTCTCTGTGGGATGTGCATGCGTGAGTGTGAGCTTGCTGGGCCATGTGGTGGGGGATGTAGAGCTGTGACTACGACTCCCATGATGCTATTGCCTCCACCCCCCTTCCCAGCATGCCCATGCTTCCTTCCTTTTGACTCTGCTTCCCTGTGGGGTGGGCTGGCTGTGCTGACAGGATGGCTGGGAGTGTTGTCCTGGCAGTTGTTTGGCTAAAAGTCCCAAGAGTGTCCCTGTGCTTCACACAACATAACCCAGGGTGGTGGTTCTTTGTGGGATCTTGTGTTAGGATGGGGGGCATTGCATTCTACCAGGTGGGTTCTGTGGAGTTTGTGTTGGTGTGTGTGTGAGGGGAGGTGCTTGTGACTATGGTTAGTGCTGCAAGTCCTCCTTCCCACCCACCCAGCTAGCCAGTTATCCCACCATGGAACGTGCTTGCATTGCAGGGAGTGGAAGTTGTCTCTCAGGATGTCAGTCAGTGGTGTCCTGCTGTTTGTTGGTGCACAGTTGGCAGGAGGGCCTTGTGCTCCCCACAGCAGTAGCCAGTGTCAGCCATCTTGTGAGTCCTTCTCCACTCCCTGTGATGTGAGCATGGTTCAGGGTGGTGTTGATGGGACAGTTGTGGGGGTGAGCTATGTCTGTGACTACGACTCCCATCATGCTATTGCCTCCACCCCACTTGCCAGCATTCCCATACTTACTTGCTTTTGTGGGGAGTTCAGTGTGTGTGGGTGTGAGAGCAATGGCAAGATGGCTGACAGTGGTGTCCTGCTGTTGGTTGGTGTGCAGTACCCAGCATGCCCTTGTGCTCCCCACGACACAGCAACAGTGTCAGACATCTTTGATGGGCCTTTCCACTCTCTGTGGGATGTGCATGCGTGAGTGTGAGCTTGCTGGGCCATGTGGTGGGGGATGTAGAGCTGTGACTACGACTCCCATCATGCTATTGCCTCCACCCCCTTCCCAGCATGCCCATGCTTCCTTCCTTTTGACTCTGCTTCCCTGTGGGGTGGGCTGGCTGTGCTGACAGGATGGCTGGGAGTGTTGTCCTGGCAGTTGTTTGGCTAAAAGTCCCAAGAGTGGCCCTGTGCTTCACACAACATAACCCAGGGTGGTGGTTCTTTGTGGGATCTTGTGTTAGGATGGGGGGCATTGCATTCTACCAGGTGGGTTCTGTGGAGTTTGTGTTGGGGTGTGTGTGAGGGGAGGTGCTTGTGACTATGGTCAGTGCTGCAAGTCCTCCTTCCCACCCACCCAGCCAGCCAGTTATCCCACCATGGAACATGCTTGCATTGCAGGGAGTGGAAGTTGTCTCTCAGGATGTCAGTCAGTGGTGTCCTGCTGTTTGTTGGTGCACAGTTGCCAGCAGGGCCTTGTGCTCACCACAGCAGTTGCCAGTGTCAGCCATCTTGTGAGTCCTTCTCCACTCCCTGTGATGTGCGCATGGTTCACGGTGGTGTTGATGGGACAGTTGTGGGGGGGCAATATGTGTGACTGCGACTCCCATGATGCTATTGGCTACACTGACTTGGCCAGCATACACAGAATTCCTTCCTTTGAGTGGTCTTCACTGTGTGTTGGTGTTGTTGTGGTGGCTACATGTGTGGATGTGTTTGTTGGTTCTATTTGTGCCACTGCCTAGCTGTAGTTGTAGTTGTGTTTGTACATGTGTTGGCACAGTTGGATGTGACTTTTTTGATGGCATGTGTTGTGTTTATCTGACTGACATACACATTTTGGGATGATTCTGTTCTGGTTGCTGTGTAATTGCTATGAGTGCATGGTTTGACTCTCCCCTTGACAGTGATGTGTGTGTTTTGTGGCAGTATATTGTGTACATTTGTTGTGTACTCACCAGGCTCTGGGATGTCCTCTAGTCCATATACGCTCACTGGTGGAAGGATGGCCCGCACCTTCTCCTCCCAGGGCCTGAGGTATATTGGCTTGGCAGGAGGGCCACTGCCGGTGTATTGGCTGTTGATGTAGTCTTTCTTGAGCAGGTCCCGTACCCTCCTGCGCACGTCATACCACCTGTTCTGGATGTCGGTCTTTGTGCGCCGACATGGTGATTGTGCGTTCACCCTGTTGATGATCCTCTCCCACATCTTGGTTTTCTGGGAGATGGGGGTCTGTTGGACCAGTGTGCCAAACAGCTGTGGCTCTACCCTGAGGATCTCGTCTACCATGACTTCCAATTCACAATCTAGGAACTTGGGATTCTTCTTGGGGGGCATGGTGATGGGTGGTGATGGTGAGTGATGTGTGTGTTGGTGTGCAGGTGAGGGTGTGTGAGTGTGTGTTTTGCTGGGTGTATGTGAGGTAGGTATTTGTTGGTGTGCTGCTGGTGTGTGGCTTGTGTGAGGGATGAGCTGTGGGTGTGTGGTTGCTTTCTCTTGGGTGCTGGCAGTGGAATGGCATTTGCAAAGGCTCATGGTTGTGATTTGTGTCCTTTATATGGGTGGAGTTGTGGGTGTGTCTTTGTTCTCTGTCCCCACCCCCTAGTATTTATTGGCTTGGTAATTGCTTGTTTGGCCTTTTTTTGGGTGAATTTTCCTTTGTACTGTCTGTGTATGTTGGAAACGTTCTTGTGATCGAGTCGGACCCTGCATTTGTCTCGTACGGTCTTCTCCGTTTCGTTCACGCTGTGTTTGTGCAGTTTTCTATGCTGCGTACGCGTCGGTCGCGGTGTTTTGTGTTGGTTCGGCTCGGTTTTGTATGCGTGTCGGTCGTACGGCTTGGCCTCCGTCCGACTCGCTCGTGGTTTTCGCGCCTTGCATCGTACTTTGCGGTTTGGAGTTCGCGTGTACGTTTCGGTCGGATTTGTTCCGGGTGCGTGTCGGTCGGTTGGATTCGCGTGTTTTTCCGGCCGGATTGCTGTTTTTCCGTGCGGCTCGGTCGGTCGACTTGGGTTCGGTACGTGTCGGTCGGATTTTTCACGCCTTGCATCGTACTTGGCGTGTCGGGCGCCTCAGGTACGTGTCGGTCGGTATTATTTCCGGCTCCGAGTCGGTCGGTGCTTTTTCCGGCCCGAATCGGAATCGACCCCTGAGTCTAGTATATTCGTGAGGATGAGCTGGGTGTCGTCGGCGTAGGATACGATGCTGAGCCCGTGCTGTCGGATGATGGCTGCGAGGGGGGCCATGTAGATGTTGAAGAGCGGGGGCTCAGTGATGATCCTTGGGGTACTCCGCAGATGATGCGGAGTACCAATGTAAACAGGTTTCACCTCAAACTGCCTAACCAAATCATTCAGCCCTGATGAAATGACCTTCTTAGGCATTCTGTCACCAAACCCAAACATGTGTTGGAGTAAGTTCTTGGAGCCCTATATACTTTTGTGCGATACCACATGATTGATTAAACATTATCAAGTATAAAATTAATGTCTTTGCAAAAAGCGGTTTCATTGGAATCATCCTACTTACCTTCATCCAAGCCTCAAACCCGTCTACATTTATAATTCCCACTTAAACTGTGTTTTTAAGTGAATTTCTTTTTTTTATATTTAATGTTAGGGTGGTATAACCAGAGCTAACCATAACTTCCCTATAGCATTTAGTTTATGCAGTGAATATGAAGAAAATGAAGGTTGGACCCGGTACTCACAGGATTTCAACAACAGAAGCTTGTAATAATCTCTTCACTCACTAACAATCTCATTGTTTGGGTCCCAATTTGGGCTCCTTAAATCTGCTCCCATAAAGTTACTGATAAGAGAGATACCAGTATCACCAAGGATAGTTGGTGGAGATTACAGGGGAAACTATGAAGCTCCTTTGAGAAATAAGTTCTCACCAGGTGAATCAGCCATTCCTCTCTGATATCCCTGGTAAGGTTCACTGACATGATATCTAGAACACAAATATCGTGTTACATAAATATCGTTTTCCTATACATATAATGGAAGTACAAAAATATCAAAAAGAAAATATTGTTTCACACTAATATAGTTAAAAAAGACAAAAACATAGGGGCATATTCTCAAGGACTTATCGCCGAGTTAGCGGCACTTTATCGCAGCCAAAGTGGCGATAGATTTATCGCCCTATTCACAAGCAGGTGCTAACAGCCGATATCGCCAGTTTTCCTGCGATAGCAGCCGCAAAAAACATTGCCACGGATGACACTGGCAACTAACGCTAATGAGATGCAGAGTAGGCGTTCCTGTGCAAAAATCAGCGAAAACACCACTTCGCAATATTCTCTACGACCAACCAGATCGGCGATAAGATCCCAAAACAGGCAATAAGGCGCGTTAGCAGCAGGGATTTAACACCTGCTCTTACCTGGTGTTAAGTCGGATGACAACCTGCACCACAAAAGGGAGCCCAGACCAGAGCCACACCTGAAGAACAACAGATGCCATGGAGCTACTGATCATGCAGCTCGGAGCCCCAAGAGGGCCACAACACCCACCGCCACCCCCCAGGACCCCCCCCCAGGGGCCCTACCCCGGACAAAGATATTTAACATCAACTTTACGAAATCATGAACGAAACAATTCGCCTGATGTCGCACAACTACAACAATTAACATTCATGTGTGGTCAGAAAAAGGAGAATCATTCATTCATCTTTGAATTTCCAAACAAATTATTATATTCAAATTTAACTCAAAACAACTATTCGGAAGAGCCATGGCGGGTCTTCTCTGGACAATCTGTAAGACACAGCCTGCAAGACAAAATTCAAGATAAGAAGGTGTGTCATGCACTCATCAAAGGACAGAGAGAGAGAGAGAAAGAGAGAGAGAAAGGGAGAGAGAGAGAGAGTGAAAGAGAGGGAGAGAGAGAAAGAGAGAGAAAGGGGGACAGAGGGAGAAGGAGAGAGAGAGAGAAACAGCGGAAGAGAGAGATAGACAGTGATAGGAAGAGAGGGAGAAGGAGAGAGAGAGTAACAGAGGAAGAGAGAGAGAGAGACAGTGAAAGGAAGAGAGGGAGAAGGAGAGAGAGAGTAACAGAGGAAGAGATAGAGAGAGACAGTGAAAGGAAGAGAGCCGACACTGCGGACCCAGGCCTCACTGCTCACCTGCTGCCACCGGTGTGTCTCCAACCACATGCCGGTATACACTGCAGTCCACCAGGTCCCTTATCTGAAACACAGTCCAGATTTATGAATGGCAGAGTTCATATCATTGCACACGCCATCATCGTTTGGCTGCCCCTGCGCACACAGGCTGCTGCACCCCAGCCCCACCCGCCGCCCAGTGGTGTTCGCCCGCCCCTGCGCACCCAGGCCTCACTGCTCACCTTCTGGGGTGGTGGAGTGAGCTAAAGAATGATGATGGATTAAACCCAGATCAGTTGACTGGGGGTGAGTGTTTGATTGGCTCAAACGTTCCGTCCATCATCCCCTTTTGTATCGCTTTGTTCGCCCTAAGTTGGCGGGGGTATGCCCAGACGTGGGTCCCTTGCTCACTTTGCCACTGGATTCAAGCAAGCCTGGCTGATGACGGCTGGAATGCCAGAAACCGGTCTAGGATGCTTGTTTCCGGTCCAGGGAAGACATGGCTTGGCAGTTCGGGCTGGACTGTTCCCATGAGGCACAGGGTCAGACTGATTTGCATATGGCCATGTCTGAACTGGGGTGGTGGAGTGAGCTAAAGAATGATGATGGATTAAACCCAGATCAGTTGACTGGGGGTGAGTGTTTGATTGGCTCAAACGTTCCGTCCATCATCCCCTTTTGTATCGCTTTGTTCGCCCTAAGTTGGCGGGGGTATGCCCAGACGTGGGTCCCTTGCTCACTTTGACACTGGATTCAAGCAAGCCTGGCTGATGACGGCTGGAATGCCAGAAACCGGTCTAGGATGCTTGTTTCCGGTCCAGGGAAGACATGGCTTGGCAGTTCGGGCTGGACTGTTCCCATGAGGCACAGGGTCAGACTGATTTGCATATGGCCATGTCTGAACTGGGGTGGTGGAGTGAGCTAAAGAATGATGATGGATTAAACCCAGATCAGTTGACTGGGGTGAGTGTTTGATTGGCTCAAACGTTCCGTCCATCATCCCCTTTTGTATCACCTTCCGCCACCAGCGTGTCTCCACGAGGGTCCACCACGTGCCGGTGCAAGCTCCAAGCCCAGGGCCCGTGACCTTGGCAGCCTCCACATCATGCAGCCCCACCACGCGGGCCACCAGGTCACACACGTGATTCTGGGTCTTGATTTCGCAATGGCAGATATCATATCAGTGCACACTGCATCATCGCAGGCTGCACACCCACTCAGCTCTATAGGTGCCACTAACTCTGTGAACCGCGAGGCAACGCCACGTGGCGGTAGGCCCGCACTGCCCGCTGGCTCAGGCCTACACTGCGGTCCAGCAGGGCTCACACAAATCCTTACCAGTCCGGACCGCCAGGACGGCGCATCATCGCAGGCTGCACACCCGCTCAGCACTTAAGGTGCCCCTACCTCAGTGCACTGAAAGTCACCGTCCTGTGGCGGTAGGCCCGTGCCAGCCGCAGTGTATCCGGTGCCACCAACTCTGTGCAACGCAAGTCATGGACCCTTTCTGATTGAGTCTCGTGATATGCCAGGCGGACGCAGCCATGTCACCTCCAGCAGTGGGGAAGAACTGGGACACGTAGCGTCGTCGTCCCCCTCTTTATACGTAAGCCGAGTGGGCTGGGTCGCCGTACGCCTGGCCAGCGTAGGGGTGTGAATAATTATCCCTGGGCTCTGGGCGTGGTTCATTTCTGGGCTGGACAGGAAACCAACTGATGCGTGTGTCTCTGTTGCAGTGTCTGCGCCACACGGCCCGCAATCGACAATGTTGCAATGTTGCATGCACCCGGAGGGCGGCCGCGCACGAAGGGATTGTACAAGGAGCGCAAGGCCGCTCGGGCTCTTGGCTCATGCATGCCAACTGTTGTGTGTGTATCGCTATTGGTGCACCATAAGCCCAAGGCCTAGCCTCAATTGCAGCACGAAAGCCACATCACATTCCCAGAATGCAAGCAGTAGTCAGACTAACATTAGGGATGAAAGCTCCTTTGTCTCAACACATAAGGCGGAAGGACATCTGCACCTCTGACCTTGGTCTTGCATGCGGCATGCACCCCCTGAGAGAGATACCATAGCAGATGATGACAATTCCCACACTACGCACAGCGCTAATGAAAGACCAACGTATCCACACCCCACACACAGCAGTTCTTGCTCGAGGTACTCTTGCATGGAATGCCCTTGACACTTACGTACACAACAACCCATACTTCCAAACGTTGCACACACATACGACTCATTGCTCCGAGCTGTGGCATATCATCCACATAATTGCCGCAGGTCAGAAGAGTGCCGGTTCTACGAGAGCCACCAACGCAATGGCAGAACATTCCGGGTGCATGCACAACGCCTGTCACGTGGAACTGTACCTTGACCGAATGCTGCCTGTTTGTGTCTGATGCATTGGTCTGCATGTTGTGGCCCTTGTCTTGCCCGTACTGACACGCACATGCTAATAAAGTCTACGCAACTCCACTAGTGTTCAACTGTGATGAGTGTTGATCAGAATGACAAATTGTGTGCCTCAATGAGAGTTGTCCGTACACAGGGAGGGACTGACTGACGCATTTCACTTAGGGGTGAGTCCCTATTGCCAGCTCCACCTCTGTGAGCCAGACATAGTGGTTGGGATAGCTGCTGATAGACCTGTGCTCCTACGTGTCTTCAGCAATGTGAGTATGATGTCCATATTCTTGCCACGTGGATCAATGTGACCCATCACCACAGCCTGGGTCCACCCAGTTGAGTGTGAGTAGGTATGCGAAGAGATGTTCTGTTGTCAAATGTGATGGTGGACACTACTTTAGGCCTGCCAACGACTTTGACATTTCATACCCAGCCTTATTTCTAACATTGCGTGGGGCAAAGTTGAGAAATTGCGCGATTGTTGTTTCAGAGCAATGAGGCCACAGCTAGTACACACATTCCCAGTCATCTCACTTCCGATGTGTATCACAGTCAAACATGCGCATTGCTTTCATTTCCCAGGGTGTACCTTTTTGGGCAATCAATGTCCTTACATTCATCCATACTTTCATACTTGATCGATTATGGACATGACACATCTGTGTGAATTTGAATGATTTATTCACATTCGGTGGAGTGTCGGAGCTGGAGCAGTACATGGCCATGCAAACCCCACATTACATTGTAGCCCAGTGGAGGGCCAACCAGAGTCATTTAGGGATTGACAAGTACATCGGAAGAGGAAGAGTGCAGTCCGCAGTCTGATTGCTGTGTCATTGGTAAGCAAACAAAATATGGCAGTCCATGTCGAGGTCCAAGGTGAGTGTCGCAGAGTGTTTCGGGGGACAGTGGGAGGTGTTGTTACAGGGCATGATGCAGAGGGCAGAACCAAGCTGAAACAGGGCATATGGCGGAGAAGAATGCTACTGGCTTCTTCTTACTACAAAGGTGGTATCACCCGCATCTTCGTCCTCTATGTCATCTGTCTGACATGTGGGTGCTGATGTTTGGTCTGCAGCACTGTGTGCCACTGACACATCAGGGGCCGGAGATGTGTATGTAGAAGTACCAGCAGCATTCATCAGCGACTGCCTTAGTGGCAGCAATGCGATGATGAGGATCTGCAGGGCATGGAAGATCTCAACAACTTTTCGCTGGTGTGCATCCGTGGCAGCCATTCTTTCCGCATGCATCCGCTCCATGTTCTCCATTATCCTCAGCATCTGTGCCAACTCTCGGCTGACATCGCTGAGGCCACTCTGACTAGACAGTTGTTCTCCTCTCAGAGTCATGACTCCAGCGATGTCGGGCATGGATTGTTGGACATCATGGAGCGAACTGTGGGTGTCCATTAGGGAGTGTAAGTGGTCCCTGATGGGACTTAGACACCCACATATGTCATCTAGTTTGGCTGCCATGAGGTCGAACCCCACCCACACCTGTTCAGCCACCTCCTTCTGGCAGTCTATCACATGGCCTTGGAATGCGATGTGTTCTTTGGTGAGGTGCTGGGAGCCAGCTGTGGTGGTGGGTGCTTCCTGCTGTGTGGTCTGTGCAGGGGGTGGGGTCTCCTCGATGCAGCTGGGCTGCCCTGCTCCTGGAGGTGGGTTGCCGTAGCTGTCCATGAGCTGTTGTAGGGCATCGGTGTCGAAGGTGTGGAGGTCCTCTTCATCATCACTGATGAGTTGTCTGGTCTGCTCTGCAGGAGGTGTTGATTGTCCCTCTGCAATGTGAAGGGGAGATGCATTTTAACATTGTGTTGACATGTATGTTGACGCATTGTTCAAGTTTACATACAGACTGCATGACAATGTACATTGTGACTGTTTGGGAGGAGCTGACTATTTGATGCGGGACAGTGGACATTTGAACTACATCACGGATGTGAGGTTGTACACGTACATTATCATCTCACAGTTTCCTGCTATGCCAGATGTGATTGGCCAGTTCCTACGCACAAGCGGAACCAGTTGTGTCCTCTGTTCTGTAGTGAGAGTGTTGCACTTTGTACCACATTGTCGTCAATGATGATGTGCTGTTATTGCTATGTGTGTGTGCTGCATTGTGGGAGAGTCGCCCCTGCAGCTGTGATTTTGCCTCCCCTTATCCCTTTGAGGCGGTGTGGCTTTGACTTCTGTGCTTCTACAGTGCTGAGATGTTGCAGACTTGGCTAATTTTGGGTCTAGTTCGGATTTTGGACTCTTGGGCATGGTTTATCCGCAGATGTGTTGTTGGCATCAGGGGTTGTTTGTGCACGTGGATGTGTCAGAGTGTGACCTGCTCCTTTACAGATGTGTTTCACACTCAGCCACCTCAGTGTCGTGGCGTGCACCATGTCATGATAATTGGACTGCAGCCATGCTGTTCGTCATGCAGTGTCACTTGCATTGTCATTGTTGCTCACAGACATGCAGCTTTGCTGGTTTTGACACGTGTGCATGGGTTGGTTGTGAGATTGGTGCTGTGTGGGGAGGGACCCCTTTGTGCCCATAGTGGGCGGGGGCCTACTTGCTGTTTGTATGTGTGCTGCAGTGTGCCAAGGGGATCAGGGACATGATCCAGAGACATTGTGGGTGTGCAGTGTGCTCTACTTAATTGTGCATGTGTGCCATTGTGCCCATCTCCCCCTGTCCCCCCAGTCCCTGCTCTGTACTCACCCTGGTGCTGTTGTGTCAGGTCATGTCGAGCAGTGTCAGGACCCCCAACTCCTGCCACCGTCTCCCCACTGATGACTGTGGCCACCATTTCCTCCATCTCATCCAGCTCCTGGTGTTCCGCTGGACTGCCACCGCCAGTCTGTATTGCTGCCTGATGGTTGTCAGCGAGTTTCGTCTTGGTTTTGCGCTTCGCATCATTCCAGCGCCTCTTGACCTCTCCAATTGTCCTCCTCCTCACTCTGACTGCATTCACCTTGTCCAGGATGGACTGCCATATTGCATTTTTATTTGCCAATGACACGTTGGAGGTGACGAACAGTTGTTGGTGGTGTTCTATCACCTCTGTGATGATGATCCTGTTTTCCTGCGGACTGCACCTCGTCTTCCTCGTCTTCTTGTCCTTGCCCTTCCGTGACCCCGAGGTCCCAGGCTGGTCCTCCTGGGGGCTTGTGGGGTTCTGGTCGTCCTCTGTACTTGCTCCGGCTTCCTCCATGGTGCTACGCAGTTTGAATTATTTTGTTTGGGTTTTTCTGTGCTTTTATAGTGAATTTTCCCGCATGACGCGTGGGAATTGCAGGCCTGTCGCTGGTTATCGCTGATTTTTTTATCGCGGTTGGCCACATCACAACTTTTTTCGCGTTCGTGTTTCGCGTTTTTTCGGCGTCGCGTTAATTTTCGCGGTCATTTGGCGCGTTGTCGTGAGACTATCGCATGGTGCCGCCGGGTTGAGAATACAATGTTAACACAGTGTTATTTTCCCGCGATAGGCTGCGATGTGCAAAGTTGCGTTAAGCTAATTTTGCGATAATTATCACACGTTCTTGAGAATATCCCCCATAGATTTTTAATAGAAATATATAGGTTAAAATTGTAAATATTAAATATTTTAATATACATGTATCTGTGTCACACGTCTTGTAAGGCGCTCTGATACCCTTGGGTCTAACAAGCGCTATATAAGACACTCAAAATAAATAAAATAAATAAATATATAACATAATTATAGTGTAAATACATACATTTAAGGGTGGCAAAGATGGTGGCCAAGTGAGTTGCTCGTAATACAGCTCCACAGTCCTTGGTCCACATTCACCCATCCTGCGACATATTGCGAGCTCTCCACTGCCTGCGTCAATGTTCAATAGCCAAGGCAGCGCACTGGGAAAGACCTAGAATACCCTGTATGGACCTCGGAGCAGCAGCAGTGTTGGGGTAAGAACCAATGCACCTTCAAGAAGAGCTGGGCAGCCTAAAAGTACACCCCGCAGCACATCGGGAGCCTATCAGCGTTCTGCACTGTCAGTCATCCCCCGGGGTGGGAAGTGAAGCCTATGCGGGACCTATCTGCTTGTGCCCAACGCTTAATAACTGGAAGCGCCGCAGGCTGCTGACGGCAGAGAGACACAGGCGCACAGGGCCTGTGAATCGAATCAAAGCAGCAGAACCAACTGCGGCCACGAGAGTGGGTCGCCTGACCCCAGGCTCATCACTGCTACCTCCTGTTGAATACCACAGCTGGGGACCCAGATGGAAAGTGGACCGTCCTCCCCTTAAGGAAGTATTGGCAACATCCCTACTGCACCAGCGAGGCATTATCCCCAATTCTCAGAACAGTCTCATAAAAATGTATCCTGAGACTGAAGAGTTACAAACCTGCTGCCAGTGGCTCTCCACTTGCACAAGCACACGGCATTCCATGAATGAGGATTGATGGGAGGGGATCCCCTGCAGATCCCTGTACCACTGCACGCAGACACCAGAACATTGCAGGGCAATGAGATAGTGGAAGACTGATGTGCAGCTCGCTCATTGCTACCTCCCCAACACAAACACTCATGACTGGCCAAGCTACCCAGCACCTCAGATCAGCATAACCCATACCTGACAAAGAGAAACAGTTCAAGGGCCTCCTGAAGGGCCTCCTTTGAGTGGGGGAACCATGGCCGCAACCCCCTCCACACCTTTTCCTGCCTCAGCTGGCCTTCAAAACCTACTGTATCCCAGGTGAGACCGACGCTTGTGTCCCCTCCTGTCTCCTGAGGCAGCCACACTCACACGAAAGCACTGCCAACCTGGTGCACACAAAGCAAGACAGAGCAGTGATGGGTGCTTCTGCTAGCCGAGGGGGTGGATTGTAGGGGGAGACATTGCACCCAGCTGAGGGGATGCTTGAAAGCACTCTGGCAGCCCACTCCCACAGGTTCGAAAAAATCCTGTCCGCAGTTCTGGATGTTCCTTAGTACCAAAAATCGATGCACTCAGGATCCACATGGGCCTCATGAGGGGAGACCACAAAAAGCTGAAGGGATGAGTAGAGACTGCAGAATCCGCTCTGGCCACCATCAGACCAATTGTCTCGGACACCAGCACATGGCTTTAGGCCTTACAAGAAGAGGTAACCTACCTCAGAAAAAGGGCAGACGACCAGGAAGGCAGATTTCAATGCAATATTGTGAGAATAGTAGGCCTCCCAGAGCATACAGAGGGCCCCAGCATGGAATTTTACCTTGAGGAGTGGTTTGCGACCAATATCATGCAGGACAATCACTCAACCTTCTTTTTGGTGGAACGCACCAATAGGGTCCCAGGCAGAGCCCCACCACCTGGAGCCCTCCCTAGACCAGTGGTTGCACGCTTATTCAACTACAGAGACAGAGATCATATTCTTCAGGTCACTCAAGCAAGGGGCTCGTGGACAGTCAAGAACTCCCAAGTTCACATCTTCCCTGATTACACCATGTTGGTGCAACATCGCAGGTCATCCTTTCTACCCGTTAGGAGGTGTTTAAGAGGGCGTAACATTAAATGCGTGTTGCAATTCCCAGCCTCTCTCCGAATAATGTATGAGGAATCAATGACATTATGTGCTACCACCGAACATGGACATTGATAGAATGCAAGGGGCTAGCTGCTTCACCCAAAGAGGCGGCGGACCTCCCCTCTCAATAGAAGACACAGCGGTGTTGCAAACCCCACGACAGAAATCGGGTGCTGGGCCCAACAAAGGAGCAGGTCAACATGAAGAGGGCCCAGGTGGTCGCGAAAGTGAAACATGCAGTGCAACCGCTTCCTCCTTGGCTCAGTGTTGGAGTGGCTCAGTGGTGGAGTGGCTCAGAACAGAGCCACAAGACCTGGACCTGGCACTGATGGGCACACTGCTGAGGGGGGAACCAGTGGTTACCCCCCAGACTGCTGAGGATGTGATGTGACTGCCTGTTTAGACCAGGGTCACTCTTGCCTCCTACCTGGCCACTATTAGTACTTTTTTCCAATGGAAAGGCAAAGGGGCCTAATACTGGTATGCTGGCTAAGGGTTGTGATACCTTGATAGCCTATTGCTTAATTTAGTTCCGTATTGCATCAGAGTGCTACTGGCTGGACACCCATTGGTGTGCCAGCCTGGGAAAGGGCGTTTGGGGATGACTGTTATCTGGTTTAACTTTTTGAGTTCATTTTTTGTTAACAATTACAGAGGCATGTGATTGGTTGGTGTGATGGGACCCACAGGTTTGTGGGTGGGGGAGTGTTGTAGGGAAGTTGTGGGGATGATGTGGAGTCCTCCTGGCCCACTCTTGACTTCCAGTTCCAAGTGTCATGATTGGTCCTCAATACTTGACCCTTTGCTGGAATGTCAGGGGACTGGCTAGTTATGTTAAGAGATACAGAGTACACCAATACCTATGCAGGCATAAGATACAGGAGACCCACCTCACTGCCCCTGACTTGGAGGGCATGTGGACACGTTGGTGAGGTACATTGGTGGGGACCAGGTACTCCCGATACACCAGAGGTGCCCTTGTTTGGATGGCTCCTAGGGTGCCACTAAAGGTTTCACACACTAGAACTGAGTCTGAGGGGTGATATGCTATCCTGGAGGGAACACCAGGAGGACTCCCTGTATCCTTCATTTCTATATA
The DNA here is from genome assembly GCA_963921515.1 of Calotriton arnoldi. Lineage (NCBI taxonomy): Eukaryota > Metazoa > Chordata > Amphibia > Caudata > Salamandridae > Calotriton > Calotriton arnoldi. The sequence continues at coordinate 1,124,471 of CAWUFW010003768.1, read as the reverse complement.
TGCCCCCAAAGCCAACCCGGCCATTTTCCTGTTATTCCTCACACCTGCACTGCTAAACAATGCTTTGGTCCCTTGTTACCGGGGCGGCAACTTTAACTGTATCCCGACCTCTCTGTGGATCGCTCACGCCCACCAATACCATGTGCACTCTCGCACATTATTTATGCAGCTGGGCTACCAACACACAAGTAGCAGATGCTTGGCGCAGCTTACATCCCAGAGACAGGGAATATGCCTTCCAATCCTGTCCACACAACTTTCACCCAAGAATTGACATCTTCTATTGCAGCCAGGAAGCACTATTGAAGGTCTCTAGGGCTGAATACTTGGGGCGCACCATATTAGAACACAGCCCCTTACAAATGCAACTGACATGGGGGCATGCCCGTCCGAGTATACCCACATCGCGACTTCCCACAGAAGCCTTGCATGACACGGCATTTTATGCCACCATTTCAGACCACATTAACATATATTTTAAAGACAACAAAAGTATGGCATGAAGTACTAGCATTCAATGGGATGCATTCAAAACTGTTCTTCGTGGCCATGCACTTAAGTCGGCATACTGCTACAAAGTAGCGCTGCAAAACAAACTTACTAAACTGGAAGCTGACATTTGGAAGTATGAACGGTTGTTACCGTGCCCACTGGCATGAGCGAGACTCGAGCACCAGATGACCCTAGAGGTGCTAGGCACAGTGGATTACAGGGAGTACGAGATGAGAAAGCATGCGGAAGACGATAATGTGTAAAAGCTCTTGTCTTGGCTACTTCGCTCCACTTCCCCTAGGGTCCCAATAACAGCCATTTATGATGAGATAAGTCTTTTACATAATACTCAGGACGCCATTAATAGCACCTTTCATTCTTATTATGCCAAGATCTATGCCTCCTCGCAGTTGGCAGATTCAGCATTGATCGGGTCATTCTTCAACAGAATACATCTTCCGCAGTTACTGGCTTGCCAGTGGGCAGATCTAGAGGCACCCCTATCGGAAGGCGAAATCTATGAAGCAATTAAACAGATGGCACGCGGTAAGACTCCAGGTGCGGATAGCTGACTGATTGAGTTTTACTCCGATTTCCAGTCCCAACTTGCTAAGCGATTGCTAAGGGTTTACAAATCAGACTATGATGTGGGTATTCTTCCTCCATCCCTTCAAGAGGCAGTGTTGGTGGTCCTGCCCAAACCAGACAGAGACACCCTACAGCTGGGATCACCTCTCCTTACTAAATTCAGACTATAAATTCCTTGGTAAAGTATTAGCCAATTGGTTATAGCTCTGCATGTGGTGCATCACCACCAGAACAGGTTTATACCTGGCAGGAATACTTCTTGAACGTACGTAGATTAATCATTTTGTTGGACTGGGCGTGGTCGATAGGTGTGGACGCCTGGGTGGCATCACTCGACATAGAAAAGGTGTTTTACACTCTGGGGTTGGGCTACCTTAAGGAGATCCTTGCGAGATTCAGGATAGGTCCCAAATTTCTATATTGGATAGCTATATTATATAGTGCCCCTATCCCTAGGGTAAAAACTGGACCCCTTTAACATTGAATGGGGCACTCACCAGGGCTGCCTGTTATCCCCAATACTATTTGTGCTAGACATGAAACCTCTTGCAAGCGCGCTACGGATGTGAGCCACTGACTTGGGCATTCAAGCAGATCGCAGCTGGCACATAATCTCCCTCTATGCGGATGATTCTTTAGTATACCTTAGGGTTGATGCCACAGTACTGCCTGGATGTATGAAGCTCTTACATCAGTTTGGTGATGTTTCAGGGTTTTCGATGAATTGGGACAAGTCACAATTATTCCCTCTGACGCCTCTGACCGAGGCACAACAGCAAGTTTTGCTGCATGCCCCACTCCCCTGAACTTGTGAATCCATAAAATACCTGGGGATTTGTATTTTGCATTTAGACAAAGTCCTGGTTAATGACAACTTAGGCAAGGCCCTAAATGGGATGAGATCCTCCCTCCCATTTTGGTCATACCTGCCGCTCTCACCGGCAGGCCGGATTCCATTTCCAAGATGTTGATACTGCCTCGTTTGTTATATTTCTTTTCTGCCATCGCCATTCTACTAACTCACAGCCAGTTTTTGGAGCTACGCTCGCCATTAATTGCACCTATATGGGGTATGGGCAGGAGACTAGTGGCCCTTTCGAAATTATATACTCTCTTGGACAAAGGAGGCATGGGTGCCCCAAATTCTGAATATTATCATGCTGCAGCCCAGCTGAAATGACCCACAACATGGCTGGCTGGGTAGAATAGGTCTGAAATGGGGCACTGGTTCAGTAAATGAGCACCCGACCCAGTGCTATGATGTCTACTGGGCTCGACCGAGAAGTTCCCCAAAGGTGGTGGGAAAATATTAATGCACACTGTGGAAGCGTGCTGGCTCACATATATGACCAAGCACCGTACGCACCAGGGTTGCCATTATGAGTGCTCCCAGACTGCTCTGACCTCCGGATGTGGCCCATCACAGCTGCATGGTCAGAAGCAAGCCTCGACACATGGGGCGATCTTTTCACAGACAAAATCCATAGTACATTTGAGGGCTTGGTGGACGAATATGCCATACCGTCGGGCTCCTTTCTTATCTATGCCACACTCATGCAACAATTGTACAAGACTTGGAGCAAAACGCATGACGAGCCCATGACCTCACTTCCTGTAGGCGCTATTAGCGCATGAGATTGAGCGTCAGGCTGTCATAACTTTATAACTTCCTGCGCACTGATAGGATGACACCACTCCACTCACTACGTGAATACTGTGATGCTGCACTTAACACTACACTCACAGAAAAACAATGGACACAGTGCTTAGAGGGTCCCAAATTTATTTCCACAAATACTAGACTAACATATCCTCAGTTTAACTACCTTCATCACACTTACCTCACCCCAGAGTATCCGGGGATGCCTGACACCTGCTCACGTTGCCAGTGCTCTCCTGCCAATATTCTGCACATGGTCTGGACATGCCCACCATTAGTGGCATATTGGGACTCAACTGCTGGTAAACTCATTAATAAATTCATCTACTTAGCGTTGGTCCTGGCTAAATGCAGGATTGCCTTGTGCAGGGAAGCAGCATACCCCCGCATTTGGCGGTAATCTACAGTCTGGTATACTGGCAAAACAGCAGGCATTCAATAGTGATGGCGGCAGGAGCTCAGCACGGCCAACCCCCTCCCTGGAAAAAATATCTGGAGAGGGTAGAGGCCAACTCAGATGATAGACCACCCTTAATGCTTATCATGCCACACTCGATCCGGAAGGATCAAGGTTTTTAACCCGCACCCTCATACAAAATGGGACATATGCAGCCTTGGACATAATACCACCACTAACTGAGTCCTGTCGGTGCGACGTTCCTGTCGGCTCCCCCCACACTGATGGAAGCATGGCTCCCCCACCTTATTCTCTTCTCTCCCCCATCTCTCTTCCCACCTCCCCCACATGGATGCGGGAGTTAACATGCCATGGATATGTTGCTTTTTTGTTGATAACATATCTATATATATATATGTTTATATATATATATATGGGTATATATATATACATACATACAGCATAAAATTGACACATTAAACAAAAAAACATTTACAAAGAAATATTTTAAAAGTACATTAAAATATGTATATATGTTTATATACAAATATTATAAAAAATAATATACATTTAAACAAATAATCTTTCATATATTTAAACAATGTTAAAAAGGTACATCTGTGAAAAGTAGATATACTATTTGTACTGCAATGGCTACAACAGTAGGGAAAGAGTTAGAATCCGGAGGGGTAAAAGTTACTAATCCCACTCCTGTCTGTTCCCATAGGTAAAGCGTTGGACACCGGAGGGGTAAAAAATACTATTCCCACTCCATATCTGCAGCCTTCGACACCATCTCCCATCAGACTCTACTCAGGAGACTTAGGGACATTGGCCTCCAAGGGAATGCCCTCAAATGGATGTCAAATTTCCTGACTGACAGAACCCAGACCATTAACTTGGGCCCTTTTTCCTCTCAGACCACAAGAGTGACCAAGGGAGTACCTCAGGCCTCCTGTTTGAGCCCTACTTTATTCAACATCTATGTTACTCCCTTGGCGGGACTACTGAGGAAATTAGGATTTATTCCTATCTCCTATGCGGATGACACCCAGCTCCTACTCTCCTTTGATAAAACTCATCCCAACATCCAGACCACCTTTTCGGAGGGTATGAAAGTCATCGCTGATTGGATGAGATATAACTTTCTTCATCTAAATGCAGGAAAATCAGAGATAATGCTGTTCGGAGAAGCAGCAGTGAGGTGGTCCCCAAAATGGTGGCCAGAGGAATTGGGCTCTGACCCAATCCCAAAACAGGTGGTAAAAAACTTAGGAGTCCGCATAGATCAAAAGTTGACGCTGGGGGAGCACGTTACCGCCACAGCTGGGGCATGTTTCCACACACTCAGGGGCCGATTCCGATCTCGGCCGGTAGGGCTCCGAATCGGATTCAGCTTTACCGGATCCGATTCGGAGCCCTCTTTCCTGACCGAATCGTACGTGCGTCCGGGCAAGCGAGTACGATGCGTGCAGTTGCGAAATCCCCGACCGACTCGTTCGCAGGACCCGACCGCTCCGACCGACTCGCACAGGGACGACGCACACCGCGCAATGGAGACGTTCCCCGGCCGGGTAAGTACGATGCGCACCTCGACCGCTCCGACCGACTCGCGCAGTCCGGCTCCAAGGAGCTGTCGGAGCCGCACTTTGGGGCTCCGTGTCGGACCCCCCTGGAAGCGCAGATGCGCGAGTCACACACAGGGGGGACCCATGGGTCCCCCCTACACGTGCATGTACAGTGCGACCCGCATCGACGCGAACACGCTGTAGGGGGCGCCCTTGTTTGCGTCATGCCCATTGAGTCAATGGGAGCCCGTGTACGCGTCGTACGACTGGCTCCCATTGACTTCAATGGGAGTCCGACCGAATCGAGTCCAATAGCATACGTGCGCATCGTACTCGTTCGGTCGGACTGCTAGGGTCCGATTCGGTCGGAAATCTCTCCGAGTCCGGCTCGGTCGGAGAGATTTCCGGCCCGAATCGGAATCGGCCCCTCAGTCTTCTTCGAGTCTTTCCTCTCTTACCACTCTCCACGCGCAAAACTCTGATCCAGGCATTAGTGTTAAGCCGCCTGGACTACTGCAACGCTCTGCTGATTTCAGCCAATGAAGTCTCCTTAGCCAAATTGCAGGTAGTCCAGAATACTGCTGCCCGCCTGGTAGCCAATGCCCCTCCCAGAACTGCCTCTATTCCCCTACTACAAAGGTTGCACTGGCTGCCGATATGGAAGAGAATTAAATTCAAGATCTGTTGCATGGCTTATAAATCCCTAAACAACATGGGTCCCAGTTATCTATCGGGCAAATTTGTTAGATACCTGCCATCCAGGTCCCTCCGGTCAGGGTCCAAAGCACTTCTTCACATTCCACGCTTTAAAAAAGCCCGTGTAGGTGGTAAAGCTTTCTTCCACCTACCTCCACTCTACTGGAACCAACTTCCCATTCATTTACGTCAATGCACCGATTACCTGATATTTAGAAAGCTCCTAAAAACGGCACTGTTCTGATTCGTCTCTCCCTGGTTGGTAATAGCAGTCATAGCGCGGAGATACCCTGATGGGGTGATTCGGGCGCTTTATAAATTAATAAACATAAACATAAACAATCAGTGCAACAGAGGGGAAGCGTTTGACTCCGGAGGGGTAAAAATTACTATTAGCACTCCAGTCTATGCAACAGTAAGGAACACGTTGAACACCAGAAGGGTAAAATGTACTATTCCCACTCCAGTCTGTGCAACTGTAGAGATAGAGTAGTTCACTTCAAGCAAATAACATATTTTAGAATGCTATTAATTAACCCAAAAAATTAAATTCATAATATAAAAATATGTCTAAATTTAAAAAACAATGAAACAAATTACATAATTCTTAAAAATGTATATAATTATTATGAATTAAAACAAATATTATAAATCTAATTAAATTGCCACAATACATTCCCACAAACATAACAGGCAACAATTAAAATGCAATTGAAAGAAAAAAAGTATAACACAATTAACATATTAAGTAATAAATAAAACAATTATTAATAAGTGAATAAATAATGTTTAATTTATTATTGCTTAAAAAAACTTGCCACTCTATTCTCCTACAAACAATAACAAAACACCTTAAATATATAATATAAAACATTTAATTAATAAATAATCTGCAAGATTACCAATAAATTAAATATAAAAATGTAATATTTCAATACAAAATAATAATTAATTAGGAATTTTATTTTCCCACCCTATTCCACTACAAACTAAACAAACCAAACCTGAAATGAAATTTAAAAAATATGATAATTACACAATTTACATAATCATGTATCCATTAAATAATTAATATTAAACTAATAATTAAGGATCAATACATTCTTTCTTAATTAACTTCCCACCCTGTACCCCTAAAAACCCAACAATCCACACCTAAAATAAATCTTTAAAAATATAATAATTACAAAATTTACATAATGAATTATCAATTAAACAATTAATAATAAATAAATAAGCAATTATTAATTAATCATGCTTAATTTACTTCCTACCCTTCACCCTTACAACCCCAAAAACAGCACCTAAAATGTAACTTAAAAATATATATTAATTACACAATTTACATAATTAATTATCAATTAAATAATTAATATTATTTGAAAAATAAATATTAAATAATTATAATTAATTAACTTCCTGCCCTGTACTCCTGCAAAACTCACAACCTGCTACGAGAATATAAATTAGAATTAACAATAAAATTACATTTAAAAATAACTAAAAATGACAAACTATATTTAAAAACATTAACAACAATTATACAAACAATTTATACCATATACAATTAAAATATGAGCTAAAATACATAAAAATCAATAAAAACAATATTTTTTTCTACAGATATTTTTTACAATAAAATGACCTTAAAAAATTGATATTTCTGTAAACTATATTTCTGCAGCATGATATTTCTTTATCATGATAATAAAAATGCAATATTTGTGTGACTCGATATTTATGACACAAGATTTTGTCCAAATACCCCCGGTAATGTTTAATCTTGCTGAAAACTTTCACCATGAGAACCTCCAAGTGAAAGGAAACAGATCTGAGGAGTTCCAGAGGATCTCATGGTTCCGATAGAGCAGGTAAGTAAAATTTTAAACCCCATCAAAATTTTGGGCCTGATTACGATAGTGGCGGTTGGACCTCCAACAGGTCATACGTAGCTGATTGACCACCAACAGAACTTCGGTCAGGCCACCGTATAATGATACTGGTGGTCGGACCCACATCTATCAGAAGCAAGACCGCTGCCTCTGCCATGATCATAGATCCTGATGGTGCGGCAGTCAGAGTAATGTCCCAGAATGGCAGCGGTATCTCGATATCCCTTTCCGACAGCCTTTTTATGGAGGAAACCGTGCCATGAAAAAGTTGTCAGAAAAGGTTCCGGGGGCCCCAAACCGGGCCGCCGGCCCTCGTAGGCCAATGCAAAGTGTCCCAAGGGGCACATGTAGTGCCCCCACTTACCTCCGTGCACCGTATTCCATACACGACATGGTGCATAGCACATGATGTACAAACGTGCAGGATATGCTGCACAGCAGCAGAATGTGCGGCAGCCCTATTCCAGGGCCGAAGCAGGCTCCGGCCGTGGTTCTGGTGAGTTTCTGACCACTAGCCCAGCAGTCTAATCCCAATACGGCGATCGGACTGCCACATGCTCTTCGAGCTGTCTCCAACCGCCGCAGTAGCGGCCAGCGGTCCAACCGCTTTGCATCGTAATGATGCCCTTAATGTCCTCTCATGATAAGGACCTCTAAGGTGCACATGCATCATTCTAAATACCGGTCGCAAAGGGGCAGATTCTGCGAATCTGCACCTTTGCGACTGGTATTTTTGTATTTGGGATGCAGCAACCCAAATGAAAAATCGAATTTAAGTAATCACAAAATATGCGATTACTTAAATTGCGAATGCATTTAGGGAATCGCAAATTACGATTCCCTAAAGGCAATGCATGATGGGAAAAAAATTGCGATTTTGCAAATAGGAATCACAAATTACCATCACTTCAAAGTTGATGGTAATTTGCGAAAACTTTGAAAAATGCACAAAAGTGCGTTTTTCAAAGTTCCATGTTGCACACACACATGCCCTTGGTGCATGTGTGTGCACAACATGTGGTCACATGCTAATTTCAGGGATGCATCAGGGTGTCCTTTTGGCACCCTTGCACCCTTAAAATTGCATGCAATTCCCATTCATTCATATGGGCCGTTAGGCCCATAGGAATTAATGGGAAGCTATTCCTTAATTGCGAATCGCAATTCGCAATTAAGGAATATGTAGGAATCGCTAAAAATTTAGCGAAACCTACATGCACTGGCGATTTTAATTCCATAATTGCGATTCCTTAATAATCGCAATTATGGAATCGCAATTGTACACAATGATGCATGTGCCCCTATGGCTTTACATTTAATTCAAAGATATTCAATGGCTTTCACAGGACTTTTTCAACTTCACATCCAGGGAGCCTTAAGGTAAAGAATGAATTGTCTCCTGGCAGTCGTTACAGTTCCAAGAACGCAATTTGAATAGCAAATCTTTGGTTCATGGAAAAAAAGATCAGTCAACCAAAAAGAAGTAGATTTTTCAATTCAAAGGATATGGAAGACAAATGTTATAGACTGCAGCTTGTGATTTGATTCAGTAATATTGTTTACTTACATTAAGTTGAATCTGGTTTTAGATTAAAATATTAATGATGATCTAGATGTTTTTTAACATAATTTTTTTTTTTTTTTTAATAGTCATACAGAAAACCAGTAACAAAATGACAATGCGATACAAACACTATTCGATACGACCATCGCCAGTTTACACATCATTTACTTTACAGAATACAATCATGAAAATTGTAGTGCGACAGATATTCGTAACAGGACCGACACTGTCTGTTAACGTCAGAGCTAGATACGGAGGTATATCATAAGGGCCTTGTTAATGTGTAGCAAAGGTGAAAGTGTTGTGTGTAAGTATTGCAGTTCAAATATAAGGGGAAAGGGGAGAGAGACAGGAAATAGAATGGGGCAGAGGGGATCAGGAGGAGTGGGACAATGGAAGCCACAGATAAAGACAACGATTAGAGGCAACTGGACCACCAGAGAAGGGTTATGGCATCTTGGAATCTAAAGCAATGTATTTGTACAATGAGCACCAGATCACCTTTGATTTTTGGGGGTAAACCAGACAGGTAGATTGAGAGCTGTGGCAAACCTGAGGAATGAAATCCACTCCCACAAGGTGTGGCGTGAAAGATGATTAAAAGATTTCCACTCTGAGAGAATAACTTCTACTGCAATCACCAGTAGAAGGTCAAGTAACGCCATATGATTGGCATTTAGGTTTAATGTATGTCTGGAGGCCCAGGGACCTAGAACTACCATGGGTAAGTCAAGGACAATGGGTATCCTAAAAATCTCAGAGAGCTGCTTCTGAATTGGGCCCCAATAAAGGCCCAGGAGTGAGCAATGGAAGAACAAGCGCTGATGTGAACCAGTCTCTCAATTGCAGTTTCAACAGGTGTCATTATCTTGCAGATTTAGCTTATGAAGTCTGGCTGGGGTCCAATTAAGTAGGTTCATTGCATAGAATTTAGATTACAGGAGCGAAGGAGCAATTTTATTTTACGAAATGCGAGCATGCTAATCTTTTGCTAGGTCTGGCCCATTTTGAGTGAAGGATCAAAGTTTGTGTTTGCGACGGGTCGGATAGGAAGTTATACAATTTTGAGGCGATATGGCCTACACAGAGCCATGTAGTTAACCAACATGAAAGGAAGGGATGGTCAGAGTGGCTAAACTTGGCCAATTTTACTTTGATCTTTAAGAAACTATAAAAGTCTAGGTTAGGAAGATCATATAACTGTGCTTGTTGGGAGAATGAAAATGGGGTGTTATTAGTATCATACAGGTCTTTCTGACCAATGCCTTTGGAGGCCTAATAGAAAGGGATGGTCGCCATCACAGTTGCTATAGTTTTATGGTTGTGCAAAAGAGATGCCATTTTAGAGTTTTGGAAAGATACCAGCATGTGTTTGTTCAGGAGCTATAGTGCAGTAGCTGTGTCTGAAAGTATATAAAGAGAGTGCAGAGGTTTGAATCTTGGCACAGTAATTATGGAGGATAAATGGAAGGGAGAACAGAGGTCTCGTTCTATCTCAATCCAACACGGAGTACTCAGGGAATCAGGTATTAACCATAGCGCACCATGTGCCCCCAGAAAGGCAGATTGGTATAAGCTCCAGTCTGAGAGATTGCAGCCCATGAGTGGAAAGCTCTTTTTAAGGGCTTTATAGGACATCCTCGCCCTTTTATTGCTCCATAAGAATTTTTATGTAATTCTATTAATTTTTCAAAGAAAGAAGGAGAGAGCTTCATTGGCAGCATCGTGGAAACGAAATTCACAATTGGAGTAATCATCATTTTGAGCGTTTTGGAGCCTACCCCGCCACGTAATATGGCAACCAGAAGATAAGCAAATCTTTAACTTTGGGAATTGTTTGGGATTCATTATATTGTACAGCTTCATAGAAATCATTACAAAACCAAATCCCAAGATATTTAAGATGTTTAGGTTGCCACTTAAGTCCTGAGTCACCTAAAAGTGAAGAGAAGCAGTAAGAATTCAGTGGGGAAACCTCTGTTTTATCCTTGCTCAGAGTGTACCCAGAGAACTGCTGCATTTTGTTAGTGATATTTGGGATCACATTCTCGATGTCTTCTGTGAAAATGAGAATGTCGTCCACATATGCTGCGGTTTTGTAGGCTTTTGCACCAAATTGTAGACCCTTTATGTGGGGGGATGAGTTGAGCAATCTTTTTAAGGGGTCAATAGTGAGGAAAAAACGTAATAGGGAAAGGGAGATGGAGCCATTAATTCTAATGTTTGCCCTGGGATTGGCACACAGGGCCATATGCATGTGATTGAATGCACTTCCGAAGTTAAGCGACTCAAGCATCACTTATAGAAAGGGCCAAGAGACCTTTCCGAAGGCTGTTTTGGCATCTAGGGCGATCACAGCAGTCGGAGATGAGGACAGGCAAGTCTTTTCAATTATATGGCAAAAAGTATGGATATTGTATCTAGCGAGTCACCCTTTAACGAAGCCTGATTGGGATTTGTGAATAAGTTTGGGCTTAGAGGGTTGTAGTCTTTTGGTAACAATTGTGGTGAAGATTTTGGCCTCCATATTCAAAAGTGGGATGAGCCAGAATTTTTTTGGGTCCGAAAGGTTCTTACCCTCTTTGGGGATAACTACTATTGTGGCACCTGAGGCCATTCTTGATACCCTGCAGTAAAATGATCAATGGATGCCTGATAATCTGATCTGTAAATATTTTATAAAATAATTTGGGGAGGCCATCTGGGCCAGGTGCTTTCCCTGAGTGGATCGATTTTATTGCCTTCATAATCTCTTCTGTGGCTATTGGCTCATTTACATGTGCTCAGTTCAAGACTGAGACCGAGTTTGTAGGAAGGGAATTTAGACCGTTTGGTTTTAACTTTTTGAGACCCATAATGCACCTTAATATGTGTAATTTGAATTTGAGAGTGTTTGCGAGATCTTATCCTGCTCTATTGCGAAAGAGGTGTTGTTTAGATTTTTGGGCCTGTATATAGACATATGCTTGTTTACTGTCAATGGTATTTTATGTGTGTTTGAGCTGTTTGATATCCTGTAGAAGGTTTTTATTGCTGGAATATCTGAAGGTTTCCTCTTTGTTCTTAATTTCAGCTCCTAGGGATTGTAGGGATTGTTTGATGGCACTATTTTTCTTAGACATTCATTTAATGATTTGACCTCTAATTACACATTAGAATGAATTCCAAAGAGTCACAGTAGAGGAAACTGAATGTTCATTCTTGCTGATAAAAGATCTCTATTTCCTTCTTTAATTCAGCAACATCAGTTTCATTTTCTAAAGTGTCAGAATTTAACTGCCAAAACCAGTCCTCACTTTTATCTGGGCCATTAAAGATGGATACGGAGATGGCAGCATTGTCCAAGACCAGAATGGGGTGAATCTTTGGGTCAGAAGCAGCTCCAAAAAGTGAGCCTTTACACAGAGATAACAATACGAAAGAAACTCGAGTCGGGAGGTAAAAAGAAACTGAAATGATTGCTTTTAGGGTTGTGTAACCTCCACACATTCGAAAGGCTGTGAGTGGAGCAAAGGTTTAACATTTGTTTGTGTGCCCTGGGGGTTCATAATTTGAGGACGTAAGGGCGATCTAAAATGGGATCCATAGGAAGGTTAAAATTGCCTCCCAAAATCAGCTTTGAGTCCCGTGGGATGTCAACTAAGGTTTTGTTGAGGGTATGCCAAAAAGGTAGATCATCAATATTGGGAGCGTATATATTCATAACATAAATATCTGGTTCTTCGTTATTTAATCTGGTCAGGAGCCATCTGGCATTACTGTCATTCTCAGAGACAATAACTATTAAACCTGATTTTTTTTAGAAAGTAGAGTAAGGATCCCAATCTTTGAAAAGACCAGCACATAGTCAATACCCATTGGGAACCACATAAGAGGGCTATGAATAACCCTGGGCATAAAACTCCACTGCCGCTCATGGAGTTTGCGAACATTTGGCAACTCTGCATTCCGCATGGTACGTGGAGTTGCCGAAAAACTCTGCACTCCGCAAAAGAGCGGAGTTTTTTTGGCGTTTGTGTGCCCGAAATGCATTTTCGCGTGCGCTGGAGCGCCTTACCGGGAGCCTGCGATTGCCAACGAGATTTCCCGAGCCTAGGCAGCTGCATGGTCCCGCAAGAGTTTGCGATCGCCAACATGTCATTTGAGCGCGCCAGCGGAGTTCTGGTGGGGGTTTTGTGAAGATCGCGATCCCGAACGCGCAGGATCTACCGCGACTACAATCTGGAGAAGGTTCTCTCCCCGAGCAGTATCAAAACCTTCTCAAAATGACGATTTGGAGTAAAAAACAACTCCTCAAATTGACATTTGGCTATTCTTTTTGGTGCAAGGAGTCCGTTTTCTTCTTTTTTCAAGAGGAAGGAAGTGCCCCAGAGTCTCCAACTTCCTGTTCCTGTCCAGCAGGCTCCTCCCAGTGCTTTGTTCATCTCCTGGTCACTTGTCATTTGGATTTGGATCTGGAAGGATCCCTCTTTGTGTCTGTTGCCTAATGTATCATTGGATCTGAGGACTTTGAATTTGAGATTCTACGAATAAGTTGGGAAATTGGCGTCGTTTGATTTATTTGTACTTTTCATAGTTTTTTTAAAAATGTATTGTGGTGAGTGGCCTGTAGTTTCAGTAGGGAACTAGTTGTTTCTTCGTAAGTAATTTTTCTTCTTTCAGAAAGGAGACACGTTGCATAGTTCACTACATTTTTCTCCATGTTTTGAAATGAATTTGCAATATTTATTTAGTTCACTATGTAGCCCAGTAGTCAGCCAGTAGGCCCAGAGCTACTCATCATGGGTGCATAAAACAACTCTTTCTGTGATGTCTGTTGAATTTAAGCATCATTTTGGCCATGGATGGCATTGGATTAAAAATACAAAATGTGTTTTTTGTGGTATTTTCACCTTTTTTTCATGTGTGTTAAATTAAATGCCTTTGTTGGATGTGTGTGGTTGTAACTTGCAAACTTTTTTAGCCCTGTGGATTTTTGTTTTTGGCATTGTTGCATTAAAGATGTGCTGTTTAGCATGCCTCCTTTGTCTGGCCAGTGTGTGAGTGTGTTTGTAATAGTGGGCCAGCATTTTCCTTGGCTGAGCCTCCCCATGTGGCCAGGGGCCATTTTGTAAAGTCTGAGTCCATAATATAGGCCTGCTTGAGTTCATTGTTTTCCAGGCATCCTGCTTGTTGTTGTTGTGAACTTGTGGTTGACGGCCATTGTGAAGGCAGCCAGTGTGCTTTTGCCATAGGCCTGCATTGTCTTCCCTTTGTAGGCGTATTGATTGTTGTAGTGTCCTGGCCATGTGGCTGTCGGCCATTTTGTGAAGGCAGCCAGTGTGCTTTTGACATAGGACTGCATTGTCCTCCCTTTGTACGCTTATTGATTGTTGTTGTGACCTGGCCATGTGGCTGGCAGCCATTTTGTGAACGCAGCCAGTGTGATTCTGCCATAGGCCTGCATGCCTTCTTTGTGGTGGCTATGTCTTCTTGCTGGTCGTTGTTTTGCATGCACATTTTTCTTCTTTTATTCAGCAAAAATGTAGCACAGTTCACTACATTTTGTCCATGTTTTTAATACATTTGCAATATTGATTTGAATTGATTCACTATGTGGCCTAGTCTGCCAAAGGGTTTTCCAACAAATAGGTCTAGAGCTACTCATGGGTGCATGAAACAACTGTTTCTGTGGTATCTGTTGAATTTATTTTAAACACCATTATGGCCATGGATGTCATTGGATTAAAAATACAAAATGTGTTTTTGTGGTATTTCACCTTTTTTTCATGTGTGTTAAATTAAATGCCTTTGTTGGATGTAACTTGCAAACCTTTTTAGCCCTGTGGATTTTCATTTTTGGCATTGTTGCATTAAAGATGTGTTGTTTAGCATGCCTCCTTTGTCTGGCCAGTCTGTGAGTGTGTTTGTAATAGTGGGTCAGCATTTTCCTTGGCTGAGCCTCCCCATGTGGCCAGGGGCCATTTTGTAAAGTCTGTGTCCATAATATAGGCCTGCTTCAGTTCATTGTTTTCCTGGCCTCCTGCTTGTTGTTGTTGCGGCCATGGGGCTGGCGGCCATTTTGTAGAGGCAGTTAGTGTGCTTTTGCCATAGGCCTGCATGTCTTCCCTTTGTTCCTCTTGACTTATTGCTTCTTGTTGTGGTGGCCTCGACATGTGGCTGGCGACCATTTTGTGAAGGCAGCCAGTGTGCTTTTGCCATTGGCCTGCATTGTCTTCCCTTTGTAGGCATATTGATTGTTGTTGTGGCCTGGCCATGTGGCTGGTGGCCATTTTATGAAGGCAGCCAGTGTGCCTCTGCCATAGGCCTGCATGCCTTCTTTATGGTGGCCATCTCTTCTTGCTGGTTGTTGTTTTGCATACAATTTTTTCTTCTTTTATTCAGCAGAAATGTAGCACAGTTCACTACATTTACTCCATGTTTTTAATAAATTTGCAATATTGATTTGAATTGATTCATTATGTGGCCTAGTCTGCCAATGGGTTTTCCAACCAAAAGGCCCAGAGCTACTCATGGGTGCATGAAACAACTGTTTGTGGGATGTCTGTTGAATTTAAACATCATTTTGGTCATGGATGGCATTGGACTAAAAATACAAAATGTGTTCTTTTGTGGTATTTCACCATTTTTTCATGTGTGTTAAATTAAATGCCTTTGTTGGATGTGATGTAACTTGCAAACCTTTTTAGCCCTGTGGATTTTCAGTTTTGGCATTGTTGCATTGAAGATTTTTTTTAGCATACGTCCTTTGTCTGGCCAGTGTGTGAGTGTGTTTGTAATAGTAGGCCAGCATTTTCCATGACTGAGCCTCCCCATGTGCCCTGGGGCCATTTTGTAAAGTCTGTGGGCAATGAAGTGGCGGCGAGAGGCATTAGCCTTCCTGGCTTAACGCCTCTCTCCGCCACTTCTGAAACACAAGGCTGCACCATATTTACAAGAATGTGGTGCAGCCTTGCGTTTCCCCCTGCGATGGCGCTAAGTTTAGCAACTTAGCGCCAACGCAGGCACCCTTGCACCATAGTGCAAGGGTGTCTGCGTGCAGGGGAGGATTGTTTATGTGTAGGAAGATGTCCATTCCTGCACATAAACAATCCTAAAATGCCATTCTGTCACTTTCATGTGTGCTGCTTCATGCAGCACACATGAAAGTGACAAAATGGCATTGTTTTTTAAAGATTGTTTTTGTACTGGAAGGGACACCTTCCTGTACATAAACAAACCATGGCAATTTGCTTTTTCCATGTGTGCTGCACAAGGCAGCACACATGGAATAAGCAAAAACGAGGAGAAATAATGCATTTCTCCTCGTTTCGCTAACTTAAGACCAGGATTTACCTGGTCTTAATTTTGGCGCTGCCTCCTATGTACGCCACCCTTGTACATAGGGGGCAGTGTCAAAATGAATGGGTGTTGCGGTGGAACACCCACTGCCCACCCCTTTCAAGCTAACATAGCGTGAAAGGGGGCCATAATCTAAGACAAGTGCTGCTGTGTGCTACTGCTAACTGACATCTCCAAGATGGCCCCAAAGAAAGGTACCAGTACCAAGAAAGTCAAAGTTGCCAGTGAGAAGAAGACGGCACTGACACTTACCACCACCGATATGACGTCCAAGACCTTTTTTGGGAAACCAAAAATTGCACCTGCAGCAGCGGTGTCCAGGAAGCAAGCTGGGAGCAGCACCCCCCATCAGTTGACCTACTCCACCAACCTAGGCCCAAGCCCATGTCTGTCACAGAGGCAGCCAGTTTAATCATGACAACGCCGACGAGCAGTGATGTAGAAATTGACTTATCGTTATCGCAAAGTAGTACCCAATCAATGCAGGAAACTCAGATAAGTGGGCAACAACAGCCGCAACCACCCCCAATAGTAGTTGTTCCTCCCGAGGTAGGGGCAGTTCAGAAAATTGAGCTTCCTCCTGAGGAAGAAGAAGAGCAAGCCACTCTTTCAGAAGATCCATTGTCTTCCAGATCCCACGCAAGGAAAAGGAGGGTTAGTCCATCAACCTCTTCTGCAAGCCCCCGTTCTGATGATCTAGATGCCACTTGGATCCCACCTCAGTCTGAGAGTGAGACACACCACAAGATAAGGCTAGGAAAAAGGAATGTTCCAGAAAGCCTTCGAGTTATGGAGGTTAATGTAGAAGAGGAAGATGATGACGAGCCAGTCATCATGGACATTAGCCCCGCCCCAGTGGAGACAGACATTACCCCATCCCAAATTGCTGTGAGGGATGTGGCACGGATACCACCAACACAGATACCACCAACACCACCTCCAGCTGCCATATTTACAAAGTCCCGGCAGGGACCTACATCCACCACAATCACCTCAGTAGAAGTAGGTACTGCAGAGAGTCAAACGTCACGCCCACCTACCAGTTCATCCAACATTGCAAGTGGCAGCAGCAGCATCAGAAAGTTGACCTCCCCAGTTTGGGACTTCTTTTCGGTTAGCAGGAAGGAGGTGAACATTGCTATATGCTCCATTTGTGGAGCAGGTGTTAGTCGAGGTAAGCTTGGTACAAACTATGGTACCGGAGGCCAAACAACCCATCTGAGAAAACACCACTTGATCCAGTGGGAGGCACACCTTAGCGGCCAAAAAACTGCAAGTGTTGTTGGTGGAGGGGATGAAGAAGATCCGATCATGGTGGAAGATGAACAAAAGGGAGACATTTTCTCCAGTACACAGAGCAGCCCTGTCCTCAGCAGTGCAGTGGTACCGCCCACATCATCATCAGCAATATCGCAATGACATAAGAGTCAGGCCGAGACACCAAGGGGTCCAAGGCAAGAGAGTACCGCAATGAAAAAACAGGCATTGAGCCTAACAATATCTGGTGTCAAGAAGTCACCTGAATCAGTGGTACCAGAAAAGAAAAAAATCCAGGCTACCATTCTCAGCATGTTTAGGTCGGAGGGGCAGTACGAACGCAACCACCCAACGGCACGTTTGCACAACACGAAGCTGGCTAAAATGTTAGCGCTGGACCTCCTCCCTTTTTCTTTTGTGGAAGGGGTGGGTTTCTTGAATTTATGGCAGCCATCTGTCCGAAATGGAAGGTTTCAAGCCGGTCCTATTTCGTCAGAGTTGCTGTTCCAGCACTACATCACGACGTGCTGGAGTTGCTTGGTCAAGCTTTGCAGCAGAGTGCTGTTAACGCTTTCCACCTGACAACAGACATGTGGACCTGTTACCCATCTACTGATTACATGTGCATCAATGCACACTGGGGGGCATATGTACAAGCCCCTATCACCACCACAACGTCACTTATATCGACATTGTGGTGGCAATAGGGGCTGCGCCTTATTTACAAGGCAGCGTTAAGCCACTTAACATGGCTTAAAGCTGCCTTGTAAATAAGGCCCCCTTTCACACTATGGTTAGCGTGAAAGGCGTGGGCAGTGCGTGTTGTGGTGGGCGTTCCACTGCAACACCCATTCATTTTGACGCTGCCCCCTATGTACAAGCGTGGTGTAAGACCAGGTAAACCCTGGTCTTAAGTTGGCGAAATGAGGAGAAATGCATTATTTCTCCTCGTTTTTGCTTTTTCCATGTGTGCTGCCTTGTGCAGCACACATGGAAAAAGCAAAATGCCATGGATTGTTTATGTACAGGAAGGTGCCCCTTCCTGTACATAAATAATCTTTTTAAAAAATGCCTTTTTGTGACAGAATGGCATTTTAGGATTGTTTCTGTGCAGGAAGGGACACCTTCCTACACATAAACAATCCTCCCCTGCACGCAGACACCCTTGCACTATGGTGCAAGGGTGTCTGT
The DNA here is from genome assembly GCA_963921515.1 of Calotriton arnoldi. Taxonomy (NCBI): domain Eukaryota; kingdom Metazoa; phylum Chordata; class Amphibia; order Caudata; family Salamandridae; genus Calotriton; species Calotriton arnoldi. The sequence continues at coordinate 1,105,825 of CAWUFW010003768.1, read as the reverse complement.
GTTGGCACTAAGTTGCTAAACTTAGCACCATCGCAGGGGGAAATGCAAGGCTGCACCACATTCTTGTAGATATGGTGCAGCCTTGCCTATCAGAAGTGGCGGCGAGAGGCGTTAAGCCAGGAAGGCTAACGCCTCTCTCAGCCACTTCCTTGTACATATCCCCCTGGATCTCTTTTGTGTGGGTTAGAGAAAAGATATTTGCAGGTGTTGACACTGCTGACATTTTAATGGCGCTCGGAAGCATGCTACAGTAGCTATGTTCACCATGGAGAAATCCCATACTGCTGCAAACATTTTGGAAGACTTTAACACTAAGGTCTTTGAATGGCTGTGACCAAGAGGGCTTAACATTGGTTTTGTTGCCACGGATAATGCCAGTAATATAGTTAAGGCCATGGCTGATGGTGGCTATTTCAGGGTCCTGTGTTTGGCGCACTGCATTAACATCATTGTTCAAGACTTTCTGAAAAAAGAAGACCGAGTCAGCAACTTACTGACCACCAGCAGAAGAATCTACACACATTTCAGCCATTCTTTTAAAGCCCGGAAGCAGCTGAGGATCATTCAACGTGATAATAGAATGCCAGTTAAAGCACTCATCCAGGAGGTGCCAACACGGTGGAACTCAACTTATTACATGCTTGAACGTCTGCTTGAGCAGTACAGACCAATCAATGAATATTTAATGCAAATCAATCAATCAGGGAATTGTAAGCACGCTACTCACCCGTGAGGGTCTCAAGGCGCTGAGGGGGGTCCGCAGATCTGTTTAGCCGAAGAGCCAGGTCTTGAGGGTCTTCCTGAAGGTGTTCAGGGAGGGCGCGTCTGATGTCTGCCGGTAGCCTCGTTCCAGGTCTTGGCTGCAATGTGAGAGAAGGATCTTCCGCCTGCTCTGGCTCTGTGGATGCGCGGGGTTTCGGCCAGTGCGAGGTTGGAAGATCGGAGGTTTCTTTTGGGTACGTGGAAGTTGATTCTGTCGTTGAGGTATTTGGGTCCGTTGTTGTGTAGGCATTTGTAGGTGTGAGTGAGGATTTTGAAAGTGACTCTTTTCTCAACGGGGAGCCAGTGGAGACTTCGTAGGTGTTGGCTGATGTGTTTGTGTTGGGGGATGCCGAGGACGATGTCTGGCGGCGGTATTCTGTATTGTCTGGAGTTTGCGGAGTAGGGACTTGTTGATGCCGGCGTAGAGTGCGTTTCCATACTCCAGTCTACTGGTGATGAGTGCATGGGTGACTGTCTTCCTTGACTCAGGGTGGATCCACTTGAAGGTCTTGCGGAGGATGCGGAGGGTGTTGAAGCAGCTGGAGGTGACGGCGTTGACCTGTCAGTTCATGGTGAGTGATGAGTCGAGGGGATGCAAAGAGGGGATGCTACTGCGAAAGGCATGATCATTGAGATGGACCAATAGGGCATAGTTAAATGCCTGACAGAGATGCTGCTTCCTTTCGTGGTCTTCACACGTGAAGTCAGCAGGGAGGACTGTACCATGGGCCAAGCTATCCCATTGTTGCACATGCTACAGGAACAGCTAAAGGAGATGTCTGCAATGTACGCAGGTGTGGAGGAAATTAGAGGCCTGCTCCTCCAGGGTGTAACAAGTACTGCAGGGCAGCCTTCAAGTTCAACTTCAGAGCCTGAGGGCAGTGCGGTTGGCTCACAGAAGCCAAAACCACCAACAACACCAAGAACAAGAACAACAAGAACAGGAGCATCAGCCCCAAAATCGGCACAGGAATGGTTTCTACAGGCAGGGCTTAAGTCCAGTGCTGAGGCAAAGGCAAAAGAGGCCGAGCAAAGTGGAGCACACATGACCATTGAGCGGATGGTCCAGGCCTATCTGGATGACCCAACAGATGTCTACTTTGATCAAAACCCATTGCTGTATTGGTATGAGAAAGGCGTCAATGGCCAGTGCTCAGCAGGCTGGCGATAAACTATATGGCTTGCCTCATAGCAAGTGTCTCTGCTGAGGGTGTTTTCAGTGCTGCTGGTGCCGTTCTGACAGTGAGAAGGACCAGTCTCTTGCCCCAAAACGTGGAGAGGTTAACCATGATCAAAATGAATCAGCACTTTATACCACCGGATTACACCATACCTGAAGTACCACAGCAGGAAGATGATGAAGGTGACTCAGGTCATGGGAGTAGTGTGCTAGGTGGCCTACTTCTGGGCGAACCACCAGAGTTTAAGGAAAGCTCTACTTCCCTGACAACTAGGCTTTACTTTCTTTCTTTCTTTGACGTCCCAAACCCCACCCCCCCAAAAAAAAGATATAGCTAAGGAACATTATTTACTTTATTATTTGGGTGTGTGTCTGGTTGACCAATCCATCCCCACCATCTTACTCTTAGACACATTTTATTGCCGGATTGGAGTTGCAACTGTGTGCAGTGAAGAAGTCCAGAATCGCCCTAAGCCATTTCCCTCTAGCCAGACAGTCAATGGAGAAATTAATACAAACAAATGTGTACCTGCCTCTGCCTCCAACCCTGGGCCTGGCCCCTGACTATCTATCCTTTCCTCCTAGCTTAGAGGGACTGCCCCACCCACATGTGAGGTTATTAATAATTCGATTTACAGCGAAGCAATGGATGATCTACATTCTGCGATGTGCCACCACCAATCGATCACGGTAAGCACACCGGAAGAACAGGTAAATGATGACATGCATTGCACACTGAGTGATTGTTGTTTGTTGTGATGTCAACTTGTGAATGATGATATGTCAACTCATTATCATCAATTATGTGTCTGTCAACTTGATTTGAGACTTGAGAAGAAGAAAGATTATGCATGTGGTGGCAGCAGGCAGTGTGAGACTGGGTGATTGCTTGTTACGCTTAATGTTTAAGTGACGATTATAATTGAGATTCACAATGTTGTGCTGGCCTACCGACGGCTGGTCAATAATTTTCCCCTGAAGGTTATTTTTTTTTCTTCCCCCTTTGAAAGACTGAATAGCGAGTATACTTCACCGGGTCCACTCCACACTGTCCAAACTGCTTTTTTTAAAATTGTTTTATGCTTACTTATACTCTCAAAGACTCAGACCTGACCAGTCACTTAGTTAATGCAAAACTTGCAAATACAAATCTAGTCCCTACTGTAGTCTACTCTACAGTGAGTCCGTCAAGTCAATCTTTCCCTTCTTGTTGTTCAATAACAAAATTGTACTACTACAGGCCCATTCATTACTTTGAGTCAGGACTCGGGAGTCAGACTCATTCAGGACACTGTTGGTACGGAGTCGGACACCATACTCTGAGTCGTAGTCAGACTCAGGAGGATCAGAGATGATGGAATGACTAAGGGCATGGGCGTGAGCGTGACTACTTCGAGAACTGTCACCAGAAGAAGATGGAAGTTTTCAAATTCACTGAAACCAACCAATTTGGATGATGATGACTTTAAAGTGGCCTAAAGGTAAACAACAACAACACCAGACCTACATGTCTGTGTGGTGGTAGTGGTGGTGGTGGTGTGGTGTGACTGTCTGATTGATACTATAGCGCTGCATTGCTTTTTACTTAATTGGCAAATGGCATGCTATGTTGCTGTGTGTGTCTGTGCTCAGTGATGTCTGGATCAAATTCGAAGGTAAGTGGAGGTTGGGTGGGGGGGCCTGTTGTATGAGGTTACTGCCGGAAACAGACATTTAGACATGCTGCCTCTGAAGCAAAGTCTACTTATTGCACTCCTTTATGCAGTTTAACTTTCCCCCTTGTTTCTTAAATATATTTTTTTCCCATCTACAGGCCCTTATCCTGTGCCATACTGGAAAAACAACTGACACTTACCTTACCGAACTGCATCCGCCAGGCACCCAAGATTAACCCTTTCACTGCTAGGCCTTTCCCCCCAACCCGTGCTAAACCTTTTTTGGCGATTTGGGGTCGTTTGCGCATAGGCCCCTGTAACTTTTTGTCCACATAAGGTATCCATGCCAAATTTGCGCTCTTTTCTTCCAACATCACAGGAATTTTAAAGGTACCCAGGGTTTGTGTATTCCCCTGGAGGGGACCCAGAAATAAGCCAAAATACAGCTAAATCTTGATTTTTGGGGGGAAAAAAGTGCTGCAGAAGAAAGCGGCTGGTTTTTCCCCTGCAAATGGTATCAAAAAAAGGTTTGTGGTGCTGAAATCATCATCTTCCCAGCTTTCAGGGACAAGCAGACTTTTGTCAGTAAACCAACATTTTTTACACATATCTGGAATTTTACTGGGACATATCCTATTTTGGCTACTTTTTGTGCATTCAACCTCCTTCCAGTTAGTGGTAGAAATGGGTGTGAAAGCAATAGTGGATCCCAGAAAGCTATACATTTCTGAAAATTAGATACAATTCTGAATTAAGCAAGGGGTCATTTGTGTAGATCCTTCAAGGTTTTTTATAGAAACTAACAGTTGAAAATCAAAATAATTGAAAATGAGTTAAATAAAATAGCCATTTGTGGCTACGTTTTCACCTGTAACTTCTTCTAACTATGACAGATATTTGAAAGCAATATGCCGTTACATCCGCTGGACGCTTCTGGTTGTGGGCATATATAGGACTTGTAGGTTCACCAAGAACCCGAGGAACCCAGAGCCAATAACTGAGCAGCGTCTTGCAGTGGTTTTTCATTGTGTACCGAGTATATAGCAATTAATTTGGTAAAATATAAAGAGTGAAACGTAGGTATCAAAGACACCTATGTATTTCCGAAATGGGAACAAAATATAGAGTTTAGAAACAGTAGCTATTTGCACATCTCCAAAATTGTGGTTACCCATACTAGCCTGTGAATTGTAGGACATTTTTCAAAGTGACTTCTTTTTTACACATTGTTTTACATTAGGAAGGCAGAAATGCATAGAAAGTCAATAGGTAATAACAGTTGCTCTACAATTCTGAATTCCCCTAAGTCTCCCGATAAAAATGGTACCTCACTTGTGTAGGTAGACCTAGTGCCCGCGACAGGAAACGGCCCAAAACGCAACGTGGACACCCCACATTTTTACAGTGAAAACAGACCCTTTTTTTGCACAGTGGCTAGCTGTGGATTTTGAACACTAGCTCTGCCGGCACCTAGGGAAACCTAGCAAACCTATACATTTTTGAAATATAGACACCCAGGGGAATCCAGGATGGGGTGACTTGTCTGGCTCTCACCAGGTTCTGTTACCCAGAATCCCTTGCAAACCTCAAACTTTGTAAAAATAAACCACATTTTCCTCACATTTCCGTGATGGAAAGTTCTAGAATCTTTGTGGATCCCAAAAATTCCACAAAGTCTTCCGATAAAAATGGTACCTCACTTGTGTGGGTAGGCCTAGTGCCCGCGACAGGAAATGGCCCAAAACTTATTGTGGAGACATCACAATTACCTATGACAAAACGACCTGGTTTTGCAAGGCGGGGCACCTGGGTTTTTGGCCCCGGGCTCGGCGGCCATCTAGGGAAACCTACCTAACCCACACATTTCTAAAAACTAGACACCTGGGGAGTCCAGGGAGGTAAGCTCTTCCCCAGCCCCCGAAGCTGTTGGGGGGGGAAGGGAATCCCTCTGGTGCCCGCACCAGAGGGATTCCCTGTGCGATTCAATCGGACGGTCGGGGGCTGTCCGATGCACATGAGCACTGGTGCGTTGGATGGTCTCCGGCCGTCCGACGCACCGAAGGGGTTAACGGACAGTTCAAGAGGAATGCAGTGCTGTAGAGATGCATCTCCCAATATGGCAATACATACAGTATCATTTTTTCTCTTCAATCATTACAACTGTGTGTGTTGTTTATGTTTGTTTAATTTACTTGACTCCTACAGATATTCTAATTTTATTTGCTATCTTACTAAGCCCGCTACAAGAACATAAATGTAACTTGGGTCTCTCTGGGGGCAGACAGAAAATTAATTTACCTGTACTAGTCTAGACCTCATCTTCCTGCATGCATTTCCTTTTCCTCCCATAACAGATTTATAATGGTTGGCCGCCAAGATGAATGTGTTGTTTTCCTTGTGTTGCAGTGTTTGTCTTTGTCAAGCCTTTCCCTCAAATCCCCCTTCCTATCCATTCATCGAACCCCTAACCCTCTTCCCCCGAGCTGTGTGATTTATTGGTGGGGCAAAATTAAATGTACACCATTAATTGATCACACACTTGGTGGGACGGATGAGGTGAAAGCAACACCAACTCAAGTGTAGGCAGGGCGAGGATCTACTTCTGCTCTAAGTATAACTATAGCCCACACTGCCATAAATTAGATTGCCCACCCATGCACAGACAGTATTCGATTTTCATTTTTTTTTCCAGAGGAACATAATCAAATATAATTGCCAGCATCATCATCCTTCCAGCACTAAATGTTACGCTTGTCCACTTCAAAAGTTCATAGCTTGAATTGACTTCAGTTTGTGACATGTACTAGGCTAGTCCAACATTCTGTTTTTTTTTTTTTTACTTTAGCATTACTTATCATGGTTTCTCGTTTGGGAGTCTTCTTCTTGTGTACTGTACTTCTACTAGTCGTTCAATAGTCTACCTCAGATGACTGTCTCATTTTCTTTTTCGCAACTGCTACTGTCTCTACTACTACCACCACCATGGCACCTTGGGAAACTAAACCATCACCATGCAGCAATCAATTCGCTTAATCATCAATCACAGGTAAGAGAAGAAGTTTGGGGAATGCAATAATGTATATACTATGGAAATTAATTAATTCACACACCCACACCCTTCCAAGTCCATAGGGGTTTCAGTTGCAGACTGCATAGACTTGGAGGAGAGACTGACAGTAGTAGGACAAGTGAGGGTACCGCATCTATATGTTGGTGTGTTACACTATCGGCAGATTTTTAAAAAAAGGCTGTGCCCCTGCAGCAAAGGAAACAGTGCGAAGTAAAAGAGTAACCCCCAAAAAGATTTACATAATTTGTAAAACTATAAATGTATTCCCCTAACAAATAAACTAGAATGAAAGAAACCCACAACACCTGACCCACCCTCTCCCTAACCCCAACCAATGTCCAGTAAAAAGTCCAATTGTCCATAAATCCAAATGTCCATAAAAAAAACAAAAAAGAACACCTAAGTTTTCCCTAACTCCCACATTCCCACCCTCTCCCTAACAAGTCCCACCCACCCAAAAAAAGATTATCAAAGAGGCAAGAAACTGAGGTCTGTGGTCATCTAGCGGTGGGCTAGGTGCCGGATCTTGTGCTCAAGATTGTTAAAGCGCTCCTCCATCCTGGCCTCTAAATGCGCCATCCGGAGGAGCATGCGGTGCTCAAAGTTTTTACAAGAACACGGGTGGGAAGCAGTGGTTGTGGTTGCCTTGCGATGGGCTGCTGCCGGACCATGGCATCGTAATGCCGGAGGCACTACTGGGGCCTGGCTGGGGCCGGGTGCATTGGAGGCTACAGCTGCTGCCTCCTCCTCCTCCTGCACCACCAGCCACCGATATTCAGCCCTGATGGCCTCCAGCTTTTTTGGCGGGTCCTGGCTGCTCTTTCCCGCCTATCAGATGTTCTTTGTTTGGCAGGAGTAGCTATATCAAGAAAGAAATTGTAACCAGTACTCTTAGCAAAACAGTAACATATAAAATTATTATATAGTGGCACAGTAGCACTAGCAGTACATAACATTTGTGGTATCCTCGATTCCTCGGCCCCTAAGATTTGGATGAGATTAGAGTTTCAGGCATTAGGCACTATGGAGAAGAAAAGTATTCTTCTTCTCTCTCTTGTTTAGCTAAATTAATCTTGTAGTTGAAGGCATGCCAGCTCAGCTTGCGAGTTGTGCCTTAGACAGACATATTTGTGTCGCAGACTCGCGTTACTTTACTACTGTCTGCAGGTGGGGCAGCTGTAATACACAATTATCTCTTTTTCTATTATGGCCACTCTGTTAAACCAATGGCAAATGCTCAATTTCACTTTCACCTTGACTACTACAACAAGGCAGATGATATGATTGTATGAATGATGATATACTGCACGAGGTCACGTGACATGAGGTACTACTATTGTAACCAATCATGCAGCCGATATGCCACCCATTGCGGACACTGTTGAAATGACATGGTTAGGGAGGGAGTTGGCTTTGGAGTCAGAGGGAGGCGATTGATGATGGGTGGGTAGGTACATACATAATATATATGTTGTGCTTGCAAACTACTGTGAGTCAAGGGAGTAGTCTGAAATACAACCTCAAACCTTTCAATCAAAAACCTTGGGAAAATAAAATCCTTGTTTATTCTTCTTCCCAGGGATTTTTCCATTTATCATTGTATTGTTCTTCTAGCATTATTTTTATTCTTCACCCTTGGCTTTGCTACTCTGGCACGGTTTAATTTTCTTTTACATTCTCTTCATCCAGTCTTCACCTATGATTGAATACCATCTAGGCATCTATCCATACAAACAAGGCTATTATTCTCAACAAACCTTTCACCAACATACATTTGTCATTTAACCACCCATGCGTCCTAGGCTTGCTTGCCTTTAAGTTTGACCCATCAAACCCCCAGAGGATTCCTTTCACTGATACAGTTTCACCCACCCACCCAGGCAGGCATCCTTTCTTTCACCTTTCACGCATCCTTCAACCACCCTTGCATCCTATCAGCCACCTAATATGCATTCCTGGCCCCCTTCACCCATGCATCCTTCTCTGTCAGTCATATATTACATGTCACCCGTCCTTCCTCCTTCCTTCCTTTTTTCCCTTTTCCATCAACCCATCAAGGTCCTAGGGCCTGATTCCAATGCAGTTAGGAAGGCCTACTAACGGCATTTGTTCTATCCGGATCGGGAATGTGTCTTTCCGACCGAATCAGAAAGGTTTCAGACTGACGAGTATGATGCGAGTTAGGCGTTAGGAATATCCCAATCCCAACCCGACGGCATTTGGAATGACCGAGCCGTACGGAGTAGAATCGTACGTCTATACGGGCCGCGTTTCCGAACAACCGAGTACGATGCTGGATTTGGACAGCCTTTCCGAATCGTGCCGCCCGACTCTAATCAGCAGTCGGAAACAGACTTTGGGGGCCCGTAGTGGGACCCCTGTGCCCAGAGCCTTCCCAATCGGGCCTGTGGGGGTACCCATGGGTCCCCCCTTACCAGCCATACACAGTGTGGCAGGCACCATGGGTTTTTCCCCAGCCACCCCTTTCTTCAATGGGAGCCTATGCATACGGTCAGAACAAAGGCTCCCATTGAAGTCAATGGGAGTCCAACCAAATCATATCTGGAAGCATCCGGATGCATCGTACTCAGTCGGTCGGACTCTCCCGATCCGAGTCGGTCGGAAACTACTCCCAAACCGATTCGGTCAGAATGATTTCCTAACCGCATTGAATCGGGCCCTAAGTCTTCTTCATAAAACTTTCTCTGCTGAGTTGAAGAGAAGAGGCCATCAATTCAGGCTAAATAAAGGGTGTCTTCTTTAACTGTTCACAACTTAGGGGTTCAATACGATGGCGGACGGACTTCTGTCCGTCCGCCATCGTTACGGATTTGGGACCTGCCGCCTATGAGGCAGCCTCCCCATAATTCGAATCATGATGCGACTGCCACCACGGCGGTCGCATCACCTGTATTTTGCTTTGTGGCGGGGATGCGGTCAGCAGCCCCCGCCACAATGCAAAATATAGGGTGCAGACACATCCCTGCACTACGTGGTAGGCACCCTGCAGTGCCTGCCACATGGTGCAGGGATATGTAGGGGGCACCATACGTGCCCCCTAGGGTACATCTCCTTGCCCCAGGGATTAAGGGGGCCCACTACAGGCCCCCAAATCAGTTTTGCCCATTCGTTTTGCGGTGGTTTGCCCGCCACAAAACGAACGGAGGAAATGGATATCATAATCCCTACGGCGGAGCCTGCAAGGACCGCCTGTCAGAACCGTTCGGGCGGTCTTTACGACTGCCATGCTTACCCAACGATTCCCCCGCCGTCATAATATAGCGGGGGGAAAACAGCAGTACGATGGTGGAAGGCCCGCCACCGACCAGCTGTCGGTGGCAGGCCTTCAGCTAGTGTAATGAGCCCCTCAGTCTCAACAGTACAGTGTACAGTGACTGTACACTCTTGCAGTGAGTGCATACATTTGATTGTCAATAAGCAATGAATATGACTTACCACCGCCCGCCACTGCTGCTCGCTCACCCCCTGCAGCTGCCGCATCTGCTGCTCCCTCCTGGCTGGCGTCGCCTTCCCCGCTGGCCCCGGCACTGGTGGTCGGTACGCCTAGAGAAAAACATTAAATTTTTTTAGATGCCATATACTCCTTCCTCTATTTATTTTTTTCACTAGCAAGATTGAAAATACAATACATACACCACACACATCACTGCACTCCTCATACTTCCTTGCAGCCATGGTGCATGGTAATCAGTTTACCATCAACTGCTGCTAACAATACTAGGCCTAGATGAGAAGAAGACACAACTTTGGGGTGTCCAATGTGACCATCATTTACTTATTAGGCATGAGAAAGTAAAAGAAAGCCTTCTCATCTCAACAAACATGCGTAGAATACTTTACTTGGGCATGCAATCTGCACAGCATAGTACTAGTACTAGTAGTAGTAAGGAGCTATGGGTTCTCTGAGTCTTACAGTACCACCACTAGGTAGTCCACAAAATATATAAGGGTAGAGGGTAAGCTGAGTGGAAAACCAAAAGAAAGCAAGCTACAGACACACTAATACAAGGCAGTTTAAGGTAAAAAAAAAACCACACACTAGAAATATATATTTTATATATAACTATAACTAAGGGGCTGATTAGGATGGCGGTGTTTGGCACATCCGCGGTGCTGGCGGTGGCGGAAAACATCTTTTTCCGCACTCCAGCGGCGGTCCTCGCGTCCACTATATTACAATGGGCAAAGATAGCCCATTTCCCGTCCGCTGCGGAGTTTCGGGATCCACCAGGAATTTCCTCCTGCAACGGTGGCCCGAGGGAGCCAATAGAGAAAGACCGCCGTGCGGAATGACGTTACGACTGCCGGACAAATCACGATGCCACAAACAGCCCATCCCAATGCAGCGGAGAAACCAGCCACTCGGAGACGGCGGAAGTACTACTGCGGAGACCGAAACTCGAATCCCGGGCACCTCCACGTGTTCCTGACCGCTATGGATCCAGCTCTTCAAGCCCTTCCGCTGCTGTACCTGATCCACTACCAGCATATAAGACGTCGCCGCAGTCAATACCGCAGGTACATAAATAACACATCTCTGCATACAACCACAACACACAACTCCTGTGCTGAAATACGGTTCCTGTCCACATCAGACACTCTGGTGGAGACAGGAACATATCCCCCAGTGTACTCACACATGTCCTGCTTGCTAGAAATCCACACCTTCGCATCGGGGTCACCCATCAACATCGAAATCACTGCAATGTCCCGGTCACGTCACCGCAGCGGTGAAGACGTGGGAAAACCTGCGCACAATGTAGTAGGCAGGGCCGGCGCCAGGCATGGGCAGTCTGGGCAGCTTCCCAGGGCTCCACCTTCACCCTACCCACATGGTGGGCCGCATCAGTTGGCCACAGCCCACAGCACGCTTCCCACATCCATTGCTGCACATGCTGTGTGCCCCTCTTGTGCCCCCCCCTCAATACACTATTTAGCAGCCAGGTGTGGCTCGCACCTCACACATAAAACGGCAAGGTAGATTGACTGGAAAGGTGGGGGTGAAGAGGAACACCCTGCACAGAAGGTCAGAGTCTGGACAACCCTCCTCCTCACACCTGCCTTCCCCTCATGTGAATCAAACTGAGTAAATTAAGAAATGAAGACTCAATCTGCATATTAACAACCACTGAACTGTTCACACTGCATGTCAAGTCCCTCAAACAGATCCCACACTGACACTCTGCCACATACACATACCATAGGTCAGCAGCAACGTATGACAATAAATGGACTACCCCAAAGTGGAGTGCGCAGTGCTGGAAAACCATGAAGAAAGCCACATAGCATTTGTACATGACATGCAAGAGGAGGAACATATCACACAACCCTTAGGCCATCAAATCAGACATGGGTGGCACAGTGATTGAAAATAAACCAAAGTGACATCTGTGCAATATCTCTGGGATACAGCAATGCAAGCTATGCATAGGCACAGGAATGATAGGAAGTGTCAGAAGCCATACAGTGACCAGCCCCACATCTGTGTCAACTACCTTGACATGTGTATGCCATCAGCACAACACACATGGCTCATTGTCATACTCCCTGACTGTCAAACCAAAGTAGGACCTTCACACATACCCCTCATCTACCCATCTCACACCTGCAATACTCAACACCTGTGAGAAACACACATAAAGGTGCAAATAAAGTCCTGTGAGTTTCCTGACAACCAATCACACACCCTGGTGTGTATCTACAAATGTCAGACTCCCACTCAGGGATGTCTGAACCAATGCTGATCAAAAGCCAATAGCCAAACACAAATCCCACAAACAACATTCAAATAAGTCCAACAAGTTCAGCCATGTGCAGGCAAACAGTGGATAGGCAATGTGACCCTAGACAGAACAGGAATACACAACATTTTCACTCTGGACAAATGCACAGACACCATACCCCAACCCAATCAAAAATTGTATTATCAAATGCCAATCATGAACACTAACTGTGATCAATGGGACAAATCAGCTAACACAGACATAGACACCACACCAGTTATCAAGTGAGCATGGTATCAATGTGTACCACAAGCATGCACATGCACAATCCTGACAAGTGGCAGGTCAAATATAGGAGGACATAGCACTATTGTGCACTCAAAACAAGCTCATGAACAAGACTCCACATTGCTGCATGTGACATTCACACAAGAAATGCACACTACACATTCAACACACATCTGAATGTATTACAATGCACAAACTACTCTCACAAAATGTCATGCAAATAGAATATCACACACACATGCACCTGTCAGTAGAAAGAGCCAACACAGGCCAAACACTGCATCCATCAACAACAAAAACAAAACATATGCAAAAAACAATTCATCACATTGTCAACTCAGCTGGACATCAGGGGGATGCACACCAGGCAAGTACAAGGCAACATACACTGACAGGACTGCATGCACAGTAAACAGTGTGTGAACACCAACAAAATCAGTAGCACACATATCTGAGTGCCCCACCATGAACTCCCACACAGATCACATCACACTCAGGAAGGGTAGCAGTACCTCAGCAAACAGACATACAGCTTAGCCATCACCCACAGCTGCACAACTCAGGAAAACCCAGATGCAAACAACATGACTAGAGGACTGTGCACTGCACATGAGCAACCATGACTGCAACCAAGTAGAAGAAAATAACACGTAACTAATTGTGAAACTGTCCTGAGTGGCACATTGGTCCTGTACACAGATCATCCTCCCACAGTAAAGTGTCACACTATGAAGTGTTGGGGAGGGTCACACACTGGCAAGGCATGGGGTGGAAGACATGAGACTGAAGTGGTGTGTACATCAGCATTGGACAGGTGAGGAGTGTACAGTGCAAAAACACATAGAGGAGTAACTCACAATGTGTAGGCATCAGAAGCACCTATAGGGGCTGGTATGACTCCTCATACCACATACTATACTTGTCCCAAACATGTGTCAAGTGACAGCAATGCATGAGAAAACTCACAAATAATGTCAGTGTGGCTGAGCAGGTCAGCACAGTGAGCACAAACTTAAACAAGACCTATGGCTGATCAACAAAACACAACACAGACTATGCAGTGACACAGCGACAACAAGTAGGTGTCCCCCAGGAGTGCAAGGACACACTGATACACTGCACAGTGCTCAACCTACAACTCCTCCATGTGTCCACAATCTGAAGCGCATGTCTGACAATGTAAACAAACAGGCACTCATTACCTGGATCATACATGTGTGTAGTTGGCATGTGCAGGGGCACATACACCTCAACACTACTGACAATGACAGGCCAATCACACTGTATGACTACTCAAGTGCACACATTCAAATGTACCAATGTGACTATGAAGACAGGCCTACACAAGATGACTACACATCAACACTGCTGTTCACACATCAAGAAAGATCCCACAGATATGATGGACCCTGGCCACCCCGCAAGTAATCCTGTGGACAGAATTCACCTCCGTTGTGGTATTGCATCCTAACATGACATGTGTACACTTTAGCAAACCTGACCATAGAATGATTAGGATAAGAGTAGATCATCACAAACAACCATCATTGCATCCTCAAGCCTCAGAGTCAAGAAGAACAAAAGTGCCTGTCACCTCTGGCAACCTCTGAAAAAGTAAATCAAGTAATTGCCAATGTGAAAGTGGCATACAGAGTAACCCTGGGCGTAGTTCACGTAGTAGCGCTACGCGTAGATACGCGAAGTGCACTTCGCACTACGCGAGCAACGTGTAGCACTACGCGAACTGCGTAGTGCGGTAGGAAATGCTGTTCGCAATGATTGCACAGTGCCGGATGCTTGTCCGCACTGTGCAATCATTGCAAACGGCATCTTGCACAGTGCAAGCGGTCATTTTCTGCCGCTCGAGTAGATTTGTACTCGAGCGGCAGTTTTCTCAACGCGGACTGGTAGTTTCTCATCACGAGCGGTCACGATCATACGCGACCACTCGCAATGAGAAACCTGACCTCCCCACGTTGAGAATCTCGCCGGGAGATTTATTTTCCACGCTCACGATCGGCAACTTGATGTTGCTGATCGGGAACGAGGAAAAAGTCTCGCCGGGATGTCATTTTGCTCGCTCGCGGTCGCCAACTTGACGTTGAGGACCGCGAGCAAGCAAAAAATGCCCGCTACGCGTTTTTGCACTGTGCTACGTGCAATTCGCGTAGCGCGTAGTTGCGCAAACTACGCGAGCGTAGCATAGTTTTCCACCCAGGCCTAATACAGAGCATGTGTCCCATAAACCTATACTCATACATAAAACTTTTTATTTAGCAAGGGCAGCGACAAAGCAGACAACATGAGTAAGTCTTTATTACCTAATATCCAGATAGGCATCAAAAGTGCAAACCATCAAGGCCATTGGCCAGTACAAATTCCTAGTATGCACATGTGTGCATGACAAACTGCACAGGAAATGGGCATCAAAAGTAACAAACAGCAAGGCCATTGGCCAGTCCATATTTCTAGTCCGCACAGGTGTGCATGAGAACTTGCACATCAAATGGGTAACACTGTCCATTGCCATGGGAATCACCACAGCTCAGGGGCTAAATATGGGCAGTCCAGGCACCACTGTTGGAGAAATGGTGTGGAGAGGAGGACTTGGCTTAAATATTGAGCTTTAAGTTGAACTAGGAGAGGGCTGATTGTCGGGGCCAGTTGGAGGACTGGACCTGGGAGAGAGAGAACCGGCTGAGTTAGAGGCATCCGTGGCTGTGGGAGCCTGAGGGCTGCTTGGACCGGGTGGAGTGGTGGCACATGGAGGTGGAGACATGCTGCGTGGAGGCACAGTGGTTGAGGGTGAATGTTGAGGGCTGGGTCTCAACTGTTTGGGGATTCAATAGCCCACTAGTGTCTTGGCCGGAGTGGGAAGTGAGGTGGGCACAACAGCCTCACTCTCCACCAAAGGTGTATCAGGTGCAGGTGGCTGTCCCCGTGAGGATTTGCTGGACCTGGTGGTATGCTTGGGGTGGCCTTGCCTCTTCCCCTGCATCCCCTGTTGTCGAGGTAAACACCCCACTTTGCTCTCTTGTCCCTGCTTCACAGGGGTGTGGGTGGGAGTTGACGTTGTGGGTGAATCTGCCTTTGAAATGTGTTTGGGCTTAGTTGTTGTAGGCACCAGGTTCACAGCAGACAGGGCAAGTGTTTGTGGGTCTTTGGGAGCAGGTGTGGGGATGGAAGTGCCCGTGGATGGTGGTGATTTTGATGAATGTGATGTTGATGCCTGTTTCTTGGCCTGATGCCCCTGAGTGTCACGTGATGGGTTTTTGGTCTTGTGCTCATGTGTGCCCGTTTTGTGTTGTGGTGATGGTGTCTGTGGTCTGGTACGCTTTGAGTGCTGCTGTTGTGTGCTGCGTGTGGAGGACTTGGTGCCTGAGGGCTCTGGCGTGTGTGCACTCTCGTCAGGTGGTGCCACTGGCAGGGTGGTTGCTGAAGGGACAGGAGCTGGACTGGGAGCCTGTGACTGCTGAATGGCTGCCGTCACTGTGGAGGACAAAGACTGGACAGTTCGGTGTAGGCCACCCACGTCAGAATGAATGCCCTCCATGAAGGCAACTACCTGTGCCAACTTCTTGTCATGATCCTGGAAGGCTTTCAGGAGAGCAGTCTGACCCACACCCAGCTGGCGCAAAAGGTCTACCGCCTCCACACTGAGGGCAGCAGGGGAGACAGGGGCAGGGGCAGGGGCAGTGGTGCCTGGGGGGAAGGAGACTCTACCCTTCCTAGGGCTGCGTGCATGGACAGCACTTGTGGGAGCATACAGGAGGGTGGGCACTGGATGATGTGTGGCGGAAGAAGAGGCAGATTTGGAACTTCCTGTGCCCGCCAACATCGAGGAGTCACCACTGGAGTCTGAAGATGTGGAGGTTGGTGTTTCCAGGTGTGAATCATCCAGGGCACTCCTGTCCCCCTCCGAGGCGCTGGTCACATCAGTGTCAGTGAACTCATGTGTAGCAGTCATGACAGAAGCTTCCCCACTGGTGTCCATCCCCCGTCCTTCCCTGCCCTCAGTAGATGCTGCAAGAGACAGAGACATAGGTTCAGTATAGTGCCATACTCACAAACATCATATGCAAGCAAAGCACAAAACTTTAAAATGATACTCCCATGTTGGACTCCTCCATGTACATTTAGCATGTGCTACATTTATGCAATCATCAGAAGATGCATGGAAACATGCATAGTTGATAGTAATGCTCCATGTGGCGTTGACACAGCCAAATAGCTAGCCCTGTGCCTCCCTGTAACCACACATACTATTCTCTGTAAGCATACCTACATGCCTGAAAGTGAGATAGCTATACATCAAAACATGTTGTCTCTGTCACATATGGAGTCTCTTTAAGGGAACACCACGTATACAAACTCCAAAATGTCCTTTTGCAATGACTACAAGCTCCTGATATCCACCATGTTGTGCTTCGAAGCACAACTACAGTTGTACATTGGTGTCATCTGTGTAGATGTCACAAATTATCTGTTGGGCACAGCACACATCTATGAATGCACACTAACATGATGCTCACTGATGTTCACTGCCAGGTGATGTCTATGACACTCATTCTGCAGCATATGTCACAAGGCCACATCTCATCTGTCAATGACAAGGGTCATGCTTTTAAACACATGAGAAACCACATGTTGTACAAATGCAGAACAGCTGCACTCAAAACTGAGGCCACTTAGAAGCCATTGCATTACACTAGAGACATCACAGAGCTTCCCACTGGCTCACGGTTGGGATTCATGCAGTCACTCACACCCAAAGTCACACTTAGCTGAATACTCACCCCCAACTTGCTGCTGATGGGCCCTCAAGCATCCATCCAGCTCTGGCTGTGTCACTGCCAAGATGCGGGCTATTAGTGGTGTCATGCTCCTGCACGCCAACCTGCCACTCCGAGGGAGCACCCCCAGCATCATCTCTGCCACGTTTTTGCTCAGCCGGCAGATGTCATCCCACCTCTTGTGACAGTGTGTGTGCCGTCGGTTGGAGACACCCAGAGCCCACACCTTGCGTGCAATGGCACTCCATATCGCCTTACGCTGGTGGACCTTAAGCTGCAGGCATGGGAGACAAGAAGAGGAAGTTTCAGTGACACTGTTTTATGTACCACTGTGTGTCAGTACAGGAGCATGAAAATACATAGCACACTAATACATAAATGTTGAGCAGAGGCCATACAGCATGACACGTAGTACACTTGCATCGAATAATCTCATAGAAATGTATACATGTATGATGATGGATACAGTACATGGCCATCTCATCCACATGCAGAGTGCCAGCACAGCAACCAATGTGAAAATGACCCTCATCTGTGATGCAGTATGTGAGTGAGCATGACATACAATACATTGGAAATGATGTGTCGGGCTGACTCACTGTGTCCAACGCTACACATCCCTCAATGCCCTTGACCAGTGAATGGCTACATGTGTCATGGTGGTCACATTTAGGGCCATGATCTTACACTCTCACACTCTTCTCAGAAGGTGTAGTCCTGTCTTGTGCAATCCTCAGGCCTAAGATAGCTCATTGAGAAATAGGGTGGTGGACAACACATATGTTTCACTCAGTCCATTTAGTGATGGGTCCTTGTAACATTGGGCAGTTTCTGTGCAGGCCAGAGGGACTCACACTGAGGTTAAACGTGGGCCATCAGAGAAATCACATGCATGTACAATATGAGAGGGTAAACAGTGCCTACACATGCGAGACTGAACACATAATGAAATCAATAGAAGGATGACATCTCCAAATTACATTTATCTGATGTGTCATAGGTGAATTACCACCAAGAGTGTTACACTCAGGCATTGTACTCTTGTTCATAATGCACACATCACCATAGGGGCAATTTGAGAACTGTACACACATCATTCAGTACCCTCTGGACAAAATACATTTGTAATGTCACAAATGAGCATGTGAAGACTTAATGGACTATGACATCACATAGCACAGGCAATGTTTGTTGAGACTTCGACTGTCTCAAACCATCAGTGTAACTGTATGGCTGCAAAAACACTGTATGTCACTCCCATCCTTCAATGCAGTCATGGATCTGTGGAAATAAGTCTACACACCCCATTGACATGAAGTCAGCATGCTAGGCAGTGTATCACACATTTACATTAACCAGTCTCAGACCAAAGTTTGTTGTTTTTTGCTGAAGAAGGGCTGTAGAAGTGTCCATGTTCCCATCCTCCCCACATACTCAAATGCAATTCTTAATAGGCCATGTATGGAACATGCTATTGGAAAAATATGGATGCATGCACATTGACTTGCACTAACAGGCGCATACTACTGCAGAGCAACATCATGTTAGCATTCTGAGCACTCTCAAACTTTTATTCTGAAACACTTACCAGTACATCTGGCGCACCATACAGCCTCCTATGCTGTGCAAGGACCTCCAGCTCCTCTGTGGTGAAGGGACGGGCCCTGATGTTCTCAGTTCTTGCCATCACTGGGTCCAGAATACAGGAACAGCAGCAGTTGGTGGTAAAGAATGGCAGGCAGCAGTGTCTGAATGCAAGTGAAATGTGTGGCTCTCTCACAGAGATTTATAGGCCCCTGGGGTTGTTTCAGTGGTACTCAGCTGCTGTAATTGGTCTGCCTGGTTGGCATTTTTCAATTGTATCCAATAACCGGGACCGCGGAAGCGGAGCACGCCTACCGCGAGTTTCAATATTGTATTTCACTACCGCGATCGCGGTTCCCATTGGCTGCAATGGCATTGGCATAGGCGGTATCGCACCGTGGGGGCCAGGCGGTCTCTACCGCAATCCTGCATCTTTCAATTGTGGCCAATGACCAAGCCCGCGGTAGGGGAGCACGCCTACCGCGGGTTTTGTATTTCACTACCGCGATCGCGGTTCCCATTGGCTGCAATGGCATGGGCATTGGCGGCGGCACACCGCGGGGTCCAGGCAGTCGCTACTGCAATCCTGCATCTTTAAATTGTGGCCAATGACCGTGATCACGGTGGCGGAGCACGCATACCGCACCTATGGACATATTATGCTCTAGCAATGGCAATAGCCAATTTTCAGCATTGAACACTATACCTTCACAATGTATTACAGCACCTGTTTGAAGAATTGAATGCTAGTGTGACATTCAACTCACTGATGCCTACACATGCCATGTCAGTGCACATGATTACATGCATTGGCATGTACTTACTCACATGTCATCTATGATATTTGTGTGCATGTACACAGATTTGGTGTGTATTGGAGTCTCATATTTGTGAACATGTCAATGTGTGAGATGGCTAATCAACCCACAGTGATGATGGACTGACCACATAATGTGCCTATTTCACTGTGCACATTGCTGTATTGATTTTGATAGTTGATCAGCTTACACACACTGTGCTCATTGTGTAGAAAAGTTGTGCTCTGTGCAACTTAAGCAAGAAGGTGTGGCAGGTACAGCAGCTACGTAGAAGTCAGCAGTGTTGCTGTTTCCAACATGTGCTGTGTCAATTACTTCCAGGGCTGGGGACACAAGATGTAGGAGTGTACCATTTACCATTCACATAGTCAGATTCTGTTTTGGAGGTAGACAGTATGTACATACTGACCACATGTACGACTACATGAGATCAAGGTGTCTCTGCATGTGACTTGTGCATTAAGCTGTTGTTACAGTCCAGTCATTGTTGGCGCTGCGTCAGTCAAGATGTAAGATGTTTGACACATCTCATAGGGGAATTAAATTGACATGTGTCCCCTTTCATATTATGTAGGAGACGACCAAATGTGCATCGTCCGTTCCCAGTGCTGGCGAACATGGAGGATGAGGACATCATAAGGAAATTCCGCCTGGATCGCCTTACCCTTCAAGACCTATGTGGTCAGTTGGAGCCCCATCTGAGGCCTCACAGAACCTATCCGACTGCTTTGACACCAACAGTTAAGGTGATGGCGGCCCTGCATTTCTTTGCAACTGGTTCGTTTCAGTACACGGTGGCCATCGCCGGTGGGATGTCTCAAGCTAAGTTCAGCATGGGGCTACGTGATGTCCTGTCTGCAATGATGACATACAAGGACCGCTACATCCACTTCCCAAGGAGACATGAATTGGCAGGTGTGAAGGGTGATTTTTATGATCTTGGACGCTTACCTAATGTTGTTGGCGCCATTGACTGCACACATGTTGGCCTAGTTCCACCACAGGCACGTGAGCACATCTACCAGAACAGGAAACATTTCCATTCCATTAATGTGCAAGTGGTATGCCAAACGGATATGATTATCTCCCATGTCTGTGCCAAATTCCCCAGTTCTGCACATGACTCCTACATACTGCGTAACAGCATCATCCCACAATTGATGGAAAATCTGCATCCGGAGCATGCGTGGCATGTTGGTGAGTACGCAGAGTCAAGTAGTGTGCTGTATGTGTGACATGCTGTTCTCGGCTACTGTTTATATTAGTAAATTGCTCTCTGTATCTCACACCTAGGTGACACTGCTTATCCCAACCGGCCTTGGTTGCTGAGCCCACTGAGGAATCCAAGGACCCCGGGTGAAGTCCGCTACAATGATGCACATGGGAGGACACGTCGTGTGGTGGAGCGTACTTTTGGGCTTCTGAAGTCTAGATTCCGGTGTCTGGACAAGAGCGGAGGTGCACTACTCTACTCTCCCCAAAAGGTGTGTCAGATCATAGTTGCATGCTGCATGCTCCACAACCTGGCCTTGCGCAAAGAGATCCCCCTGCTCCTGGACGATGATGAGCAGCAGGTGCCCCCCCTGCAAACCCACACATGCCCAGTGACGACGATAGAGGAGAAGAGGAAGGTGTTGACCTGCATCAACAGCTCATCGACAACTACTTCCCTTGAGTGTAAGTGACATTGTACAAAAGTGATATTGTCTGTTGTCTTTGATGGTAGTGGCAAGGCATGGATGATCTTTTTGACTGCTGGCTGTTGTTGTCTCTGTGCTAATGGCTGATATGTGTGGCACATGGTATTTTTATCCAGGTACCTCATGTTTATGTTGATGTTGTTGCTCATTGTTATGTGTGCTGGTTTTTGTACGCTGATGACTAGTGGTGTGTTTTAGCTGTAATGGCATCACCTGACAAGTAAATGTCATTCTCTTGTGTCTTTCTAGGTTCCTTCACCCTCTCAATGCCTCGTCACAATCAGAGCTTGTGGTACATTGGAATATGAGTTGACATTGTACATACTGTGATAAACATGGAGCTGACACAAAGACATAGGTGTGTAAAGAGTGTTTATTTACAATAAGTATTTGTAACAGAAAAGTGATTGTTTACAAAATTGTGCAAAGAGAATTTATGAGTTGTCAGTGATGGTAAATGAGACAAATAGAGTAGTCACCACATTGATGTAGTCACACAGTCCAACAGACTCCTGCCATCAACATGGCAATGTGGGTAAGGATAGTTAACAAAGTCAACGTCAAGGGGAACACAGGTGCCGTCATGGCTGGCTCAGCCACTTGTGTTTGGATGGTGCATTGCCATGTGATCCTCCCCTGGTGTTTCTCGGACGACCCCTTGTGTGTTTGGCAGGGGGGGCCTCTGCTGCAGGCTCACTGGTGTCTGAGGAGTCATTTTGTTGCAGCTCACCCCTCTCTGTGGCCGCAGCTGAGGTGGTGGGAGTATCAGCAGGCGGGACACTGGAGGGGGGTTGAGCTGTCATTTGGGCCGCATGTCTGTCCCTCAGAACACCCACAAGCTGGCCCATGAGGTCCACAAGTTGGCCCATACGTGTGTCCATGGACCTCAGCAGTAGGAGGAGCTCACGCACTTCTTCCACAACCTGGCCCATCTGTCCCTGGTTCTGTTCATATGCCCCAAGGACTCTTGCGATGGTGGCCAGGGCTTCGGTCTCAGTGTCCTCCTGCATTTGTCCCCCAGTTGCCCTCCCACCTGCCTTGCTGACACGGACCTGTGGCGTTGGCACTCGACGCACCCGCACACTCTCCCTGGCATACTCTGATTGTGTTGTGGTGTTGGTAACCACTGAGGCAGGCAGAGTGTTGCAGGCAGCAGTGGTGATGGTGGTGGTGGAGGCCGCACAGGTCGTCGTAACAGGGGTCAGCGCTGTTGTTGTTGCTGTGGTGGTGGTGGTGGTGGTGGTGGGGACAATGAGGGCCTGAGACGTGGTGCGCCCTGGCAGTCCGGATGGGCCAGGTTGTTGCTCCTCATCCGAGAAACGTAGGGAGTCTGCATCCGAGAGTTCATGTTCCGGGGGGGAAGAAGACAGGCTCTGCAGGTTGGTGGTGTTTTCTGCTGCAGTCGCTTGTGGATCTCCTGTTATACAGAGGTTAAATGGTCATTGAAGTGCACTCCACAAGCATGGTGTTAGACTTTTGGATGTTACATTTGATACACCAAACACTTTATATTGCAATCACTTGGTATGGCTGCAAGATACTGAGCATCATGACATGATGTTGAGGTATATACATTACTTGTCCATGGTGTGACATATAAATTGAAACCATGTGCCACGTACATATTGTGTGATTACAAGGACATGTCATCATCTGACGACTTGCGGCACATCAACTTTATGTAATGCATCTTTTTTGTTTGCTCTTCATGGAATCAATTTCAGCTAAGCAAGAACTAGCCATTGTAATGTTATACATACCTTTTTCATATCATGTACTTTACTTTGTTTGTCAGATTGACCATGCATGTTTTGTGTTCATATGGGCCTTCATGCTCTGACACCATGGCACTTACACATTGCATTCTGTACTGTGCATGATTGTGCCATGAATTACTTTCACATGTGACTTGGTGACTCAAAGTTTAATTTCTGTGACAGTTACGTGCGCTTAGCTGTCTGCACACTGGATGTGGCTTTTGGATCTATGCCAAGTTGGCTGATATGTGAGTGCTGGTGTGTTCATATGGCTCCATGCATTTTGAGAAGGTTGGCAGGGTGCATGCACTGAATACCTACCTGTTCGGTGACACAGTGCAGGGAAATGACTGCCACATGGTTGTGGGTGGGGGAGTGCTCCATCCTGCTCAGCTGTGGGACAAGGGGCCTGGTGGGAGTTGTAGTGATGGCTTCCTACCCACAAGCACCCCTCCCTGTTAAGATGGCTACCTACCTGTAAGTTTGATGAGTGCAATGAAATGGCAACCACATGGTTGTGGGTGGGGGTAGTGCTCCATACTGTTCAGCTGTGAGACAAGGGGCCTGGGCGGAGTTGTAGTGATGGCTTCCTACCCACAAACACCCCTCCCTGTTAAGAAGGCTACCTACCTGTTAGGTGAAGGTGAGCAATGCAATGGCTGCCACATGGCTCTTGGATGGGGGGAGTGTTCCATCCTACTCAGGGGTGAGACAGGAGGGCATGAGAAGGCTACCTACCCGTTAGGTGAAGGTGAGCAATGCAATGGCTGCCACATGGTTGTGGGTGGGGGGAGTGCTCCATCCTGCTCAGCTGTGGGACAAGGGGGCCTGGGGGGAGTTGTAGTGATGGCTTCCTTCCCACACGTACCCCTCCCTGTTCAGAAGGCTACCTAGCTGTGAAGTGGAACAGAGGAAGGGAATAGGATACACATGGCTCTTGGATGGGGGGAGTCTTCCATCCTGCTCAGGGTGAGACAGGAGGGCATGAGAAGCCTACCTACCTGTTAGTTTGAGGAGTGCAATGAAATGGCTGCCACATGGTTATGAGTGGGAGGAGTGTACCATCCTGCTCAGCTGTGGGACAAGGGGGCCTGGTGGGAGTTGTAGTGATGGCTGCCTGTACACATGCCCCCATGGAAATATTGCTGGCTACCTTTGCGGTGATTCAGAGGAAGGAAATGTTAGATCTGTGAGACATGTGTTGGGAAGATTGTGTTCTACGTAAGTGCATTTGTGTTTAGGAAGTGTAGCTTTCTAGTTGTGCAAGACAGTACATAGCAGTGTAATGGGAGACATTTGTTGGTACTTACCAGCCTCCACTCCCCGGGTATTCCTGTGAGACTCTCTGGATGCAGTATGGCAAGCACCTTCTCCTCCCATTCGGTGAATGTTAGTGGTGGAATGGGAGGGCCACCGCCAGTCCTCTGAGCCAGCTCATGGTTCTTGTTGGCACACTCTTTCACCCTGGTCTTGAGGTCATGCCACCTCCTCTTGATGTCCTTAAGGGTGCGCGGGGTGGTCCCTACTGCATTGACTTTGTTGACTATCCTTTCCCACATTTGATTTTTTCTGGCTACTGGTGTCTGTTTTATTTATTTTTTTACTATCCTTTCCCACATTTGAATTTTTCTGGCTACTGGTGTCTGTTGGACCATGCTTCCAAACAAATGTGGTTCTACTCTGATTATCTCATCTACCATCACTGACAACTCATTGTCAGAGAATTTGGGCATCTTCTTCTGTGACATGGTGTGTGATGTGCAAATGGGTGAAAAGTGCAGTTGTGAAGGTGGTGGTGATGTGTGTGGTGTGTGTGTGGTTGTGATGGTGTGATGTGTGCTGATTTGCCTCTCCTTTGTGCTGTGGGGTTGGGCCCTTCAGTTCTGGAGTTGTGTAAAGGATTCTGGGCAGGGAAGGGGCTGGTTTTATACTCAGCTATGTGGGTGGGTCAAAATGGTGTATTCATGTCAGGTGTGTTGTCTGGGTTGACCTGGGATTTGTATTTTTTACTTGCCATGGGGATGTGTCATTGGGGTGTGTTAGATGTTTTTTGAGGCTGAGCCAGATATACAGCCACACTTGGTAGCCTTGTTGTGTGGTTGCTTTCGACCGCCATTACTCTTTCCGCGCGACTGCGGCAGTCGGAATGCAATAGTCCTTCCGCCGGCTCTCCCATTCATCATTTGTTGCGATCGCGGCGGTCGGAAACAACTGATCATTCCGCTGGCACCGCCATCGTATCGTAATTTTACTTGCGGTCATTCCGCTGGTTGAACGGCGGTTTTTGGTCTTTCGGCAGCAAATCCGACTGCCGCGGATGGATTTACAGCTTTGCAGGACGTTCCCGGCGGAGTTTCGTGGAATCCGTCCGCCACGGTGGGATTTTTCTGGCAGTGCATCCTAATCTGACCGCCGGTTAGGGAAATATATATTAATATTAACAACAGGACAGAGTACTTACTGGGGCCAGCATAGCCATCTTCTGAGGAGCGTTCCTGCCCCTGGGAGGGTGCAGAGACAGAATATCGAGTACAAAATATCGAGTAGCAGAAATATCGAGTCATCAATATCGTGGGTCAGAAATATCGACAGCAAGAATATCGTGGTCAAGAATATTGAATTAAGGTAAGTAATATCGATTTTAAAAATATCGAAGTGTTTAATATCGTTTGCAAAAATATAGTTGTTAAAAATATCATTTTTTATTATTGTTATGTATTTTAGTATATATTTTATATGTATGTGATGTATCTTTTTTTGTATAAGAATTGTTTGTATTTTTAATATATGTGTTAAATTTAATTTTGCGCTTTTTGTTCCGTAGCTGGTTGTGGGTTTATAGGGGAATAGGGTGGAAAGTAATTTAATTATATTAAATATATTAATTTCTTTTATATTTGAATTTTGCCCCTTTAGGTCTGTAGGGGTTGTGGGTTTATAGGGGAATAGGGTGGGAAATAATTTAATTATATTAAAAAAATTTTTTGAAATATTTGAATTTTGCGTTTTTTAGTTCCGTAGCGGGTTGTGGGTTTATAGGGGAATAGGTGGGAGGTAATTTAATTATATTACATTTATTGATTAATTTTTATTTATTAATATTTGTTTAATTGATATTTTATAGTGTTAAATGTGTAAAGTAATTTATTATTAATTAATTAATAATTGATTTTAGGTGTGTGTTGTGGTGCTTATAGGTGTTGTAAATGCGACGCATCCATGGTGGCGCAAGGGTTTTTTTGCGTGACGCAAAAGAACTGACGCATCTCTGCTAATATGCAGAGATGCGTCAGTTCTTGTATATCTGCCTCATAGGTCTTAGCCCCTGATTACCAATCCTCCCACATGGTACCCTGGTTAAGACTGCAGGAAATACAATCGAACCCTGTTAGTGTAGGAATCTCCAGGTGACTGGTTAACAGCTGGGCTAATGAGACAGAGTTTATATCAGATCAGGTGCCTCCATCTAGTATTACTCTACAAACAAGTCTGCTACTTAATCGAACATAGGGCCAAATATGTCCTAACACATAACAAATATTAAAGCCTGGGAATAATTATCACAGTCAGAACCCAGAGTCTCATCCTCAAGTTCAACAAACCGATAGACCGCTACTTAACAATATGAGGGGTCTTACATGAGAAAACAAAGTTTCTTATAGCAAAGAGAGGGATCAACAACCATTGGAAGGATACAGTAGTGGTGCATGTATAATATCATCAATACTACAAATGGTCTCTATGAAAGTTAAGCAGAGTATATGCACGATGAGGTTCCTGGAACGGCGTCCACATTTTTGCCCGGATTTTTTTCATGTGCTGGTGATGTAGTGGTTTAAAGATCTGTGACCTTGGAGAAGACATGGTCTTTGGTCTAAAGTTTGGAACCCTATGATCTCATTCGATCTCAAAGTCTTTGGAAAAGGTGATTTGGAGCACTTCTGGAATCCATGAGATTAGGAAGTTGGATATGGAGCAGGCTGAATTTTCTATGCCCTCTGGAAGTCCAAAGATACGCAGATTGCTCCTTCGATTACGGTCTTCCTGCTCAGTAAGTTCCCTTTTTAGAGAAGATATAGACTGCTCCAGCCATTGTAGTTGTTTTGCTTTGGTGTAATCTTCCACTGCCCTTATCTTAGTTTAAGCATTAGAAATTCTTATTGTCCTTGACATCTATGCGAATCCCTAAGACTTCAACCTGTAGAAAATCTGAGTTTGTCTTAGTGCTTTGCGCTATGGCATGCACTTAGTTCAGTTTGAAAAGTGTGGCCTCTAAGGTGTGGGAGGATTCGGGATTGCCTTTCACTGGAGACTCCAGGATTGGAGGTGAATGCTTGGAGCACTTGAAATTCACCTTGGCCTCTCTCTCCTTTATGTCACTCTCTCTGGAATCTGACATCTTGTGATACGTATGTGTGTTGCCATTTCGTTTAGGCTACCCTGATAAGTTTGAACTTGGGATCCAACTTTGCAGACTCAGGCATATACTACCCCCACTGACACAGACAGTTGGCAGCTGTCGGCTATAGCAAGATTGTTTCTTTATTAACACTCTCCTGGGACCTTAATAGAACAAAATAGCCACAAATGGTAGATACTCCCCAGTGATATATTGAGTTAAGCTGGCCCAGGATAGTGCACCAAGAGGTACAGATAGATCATTAAGGGAAGGTATTGATTGCTCTGCAGTTGTCTCAGGCTTATAAGTCGTACCACAGCCTCCCACCTGCACAGGATAGCTCAGCTCTTGACATGTCCCTGATAGAATTCAAGATGTACCCAGGCGAAATGGGACAGTATCCCTGCAAGAACGTCTAATGTAGCACTTGAAGCAGATCAGCTTGTAAATATTGTAGTTCTTAGCACTAGCATATCTTCAGGCCCTCCTCTCTAACCCAAACCCCCTCTGGCCTCTGCAGCCCAACCAAACTGACCTAAAAAACTGGGCATGAACACGCCACTCCCGCTATCATGCGTGATATAATTAGTTAAAAAGAAAATCGCCATCATGTGCAAGCGCCACAGCTCACTGTGAACACATTGTCCTCTTATGTAGCATAATGACTTCCAGTAGACCAGAGTGGGTCCGGGGACCATCACATAGGGGGATCTCACTCGTGCAGCTGATTGAGCTCAGGACAGCCTACCAACAATATTGCGGCTGTCAC
Organism: Calotriton arnoldi; assembly: GCA_963921515.1. Lineage (NCBI taxonomy): Eukaryota > Metazoa > Chordata > Amphibia > Caudata > Salamandridae > Calotriton > Calotriton arnoldi. Next base: position 1,077,306 of record CAWUFW010003768.1, on the reverse strand, counting down.
CTGGTCACTCGATTCACCTGCCTGCGCGGGCCTGACGAAGTCACGTATAATCCGATTTCAGCAGTCAACGAACAATGATGGCTCTCTACCACATACCATTCATATGCTTGCCTGCAGTCATTAACAGAAAGCCACAGGATGCGTAATGAACAAGTCAAGATCGGGCCCACTTCACACTCTGAAAGCAGGTGCATGGGCAGCAGGGCTTCAGAGGAGATATACAATCGCTGCCATCCTAGGAGGTTCTGTCACGACCACTTATAGGTAAGGAGAGCAGTTCTATGTGGTCCTAAATGGTTCTAGAGTGGCTCTAGGCAGTGATTCCATTTGGATAGAATATTGGCAACCAACTATAAAATAAAAATAATATGCCACGAACCTACACCCATCACACTCCACAAGCAGGTAGGGGGGCAGCAGAACTTCTGAGGAGGCTTACGAGTGCCACCATCTAAGGTCGTTTCGAAATGGTCTGCTATGATCAAGGAGTTCAGTATTTGGCAGTAGTTCAGGCTGCCTAGAATGTTAGGCAAACTGCAATGTGGCTGTGGATCAAACAGTCTCAAGCCCGCACCAGTGAGGCTTCGCAAATAGGAGGTGGGAGGCATGGATGTAGTTTGTGAGACTTCAGAAGGAGCAGCTGGCCACCGCCATCTTAGGTATTAGGGACGATCCGTCCCGGCACTCTGAGGCATTAGTATGAGCAATTCAGGGCTGACAGTCAGGCCGCTACTATCTTGCCCCTGACCATAATAAGTTCTGGTGCATAAATCTCAGTTTGGAAGCTGAGAAGATGTACGCCAACCCAAGAATATGTTAGAGGGTTCACGTACCTCACTCCAGTGGCGCCATATTCGGTGCGTACCAAGCAACGCTCACGATCTAGAAGATTTTAAACTATTTACAGTAACAAACTCATGTTCCTCATCTGTAAGGTACACAAATGCTATGCTGTTAGGGAAAACGATTTTCCCTGCTAAGACCTACCGAGAACCTCCATGGGTGATATAACAAGTGAGTATATGGGTATGTGTTACAAAGTATGGGAGCCCAAACGGCTTAGGAATGTTCTTGTGCATCAGGCATTCTAGCTTTTATTACCCCATACACCCTAGCAGCTGCAGATTGTCTTAGCTGAGCAAAAAATTATATATTTGACACTTTCCATTTATTGCACTCCAGTGCTAACATCATATATTAAAGCATTAAACAAATATAGGGCTCTAATTGATAAATAATCAACCCTTTCATAATTCTGACTTAAGTACCTTCAAATGTTGGTACTTGTAGTGCAAAATCTATATAAAAATCAAAAAGGTGAAAACACTGATGTGCCGTTCTCAGTATATAAAGGTAGCCTTCACCATCTCTGACCCAGGTATTTGTTGGAGTTGTTGCACCAGTGATTAACCAACAAGAACGATAACGCATAGGCTTGGATATCTTCTCAGGAAATTATTGGGTTTTTATCAACTGAGGTACATATTGAAGCACTTTAACAACAGTAAGGCGCTTTACTTAATCTAAGGCACTCTGCACTCACTGAAGTACTTTAATTTATTTCAAGGTACTTTATTCAATCTTTAGCACTTTATAGTAAGGCTCTATTAGTATACCATATCTAAAAACTTTTATGTGGATGGCAGCTAGGCTACTGTAATAGCTTTGGGCCACATGTATCAACCAAATTTGCATTTGCAAACCGTTTGTGAACGCATAAAAAAGGCTTTTTACTAAGCCTGGGCGGTGAACTTCGCTACGCTCGCGAAGCTTGCGAAGTTGCGGTAACTTCGCGATTCGCGTAGAACGCGAAGTTACCGTACACTACGCAATTTGCGGCGTAGCGTAGCTGTTTTTCTTCATCGCGCGCTCAATATACGTTCTCGCGCGCGCGGTAACGACCTACCGTGATTCTGCGTTCGCCGACGCGACTTCCTATCCGTTCGCGGGCGCCACGAGATTTGGAATCCGGCCGCAAGATCCCGCGAGAGTGTGCGACCGCGAACACGTCATTCGGACGCGCGATCTGACTTCCGGCGGCAGTGTTGGTAAGATCGCGATCCCGAACACGAAGAAACTACATTCTGGCGAAGAATATATCTCGAGCATCATAAAACCTTCTCGAAAATGATGAATTAGTTCATTTTGCACAAAAAACTCCTCAGGTTGTCATTTAGAGATGTAGTTTGGTGAGCAAGGAGTCCTTTTTCTTTCTTTCCAAGAGGAAGGAAGTGCCCCTGATTCTCAAACTTCCTGTTCCTGTCCAGCAGGCTCCTCCCAGTGTTTTGTCCATGTGCTGTTCACTTTCATTTGGATTTGGAGCTGGAAGGATCACTTTTTGTGTCTGTCTGCTGCATCATATCATTGGATTGGATTTGAGGACTCTTGGATTTGAGATTTTACAAGTAAGTTGGAGAATTGGTGTACTTGTTTGTTTGATTGGGGCTTGTTTGTACCTACATTTTTTGGGGGATTTCCATATTTTTTAAAATGTATTGTTGTGGCCTGTAGTTTCGGCAGGGGCCTAGTTGTTTTTCTTTGATTGGAATTTCAGCCAGTAGGCCCAGACTAGAGCCAGAGGTACCCATGGGTGCATGTTTCTGTGATGTCTGTTGAATTTAAAGTTTAAACATCATGTAGGCCGGGCATCCATGGATGGCCTTGTTTACTTTTGAATTGGTAAAAGTGGTTTTTGGGGCGTATTTTATTTTTTGTGGTGTTTGTTAAATAAATAGGCCTTTTCAGCCAGTAGGTAACCCTGGGCGTTCAGCTCGCGGACTTTGGGCAAGTCCGCACTGCGCGACAACGCGGACTTACACTTTTATCTTCTTCGCGCGCTCAATGTACGTTTTGCGCGCGCGATAACGACAATTTGTGACGATCGCGATGCCGAACACGCAGAATTTACAATCTGGCGAACAATATCTCTCGAGCATCATTAAACCTTCTCGAAAATGTTGATTTAGTTCATTTTGCACAAAAAACTCCTCAGGTTGTCATTTAGATGTAGTTTGGTGATCAAGGAGTCATTTTTTTTTGTTTTACAATTTTTTCCAAGAGGTAGCAAGTTTCCCAGAGTCTCCAACTGCCTGGTCCTGTCCTTTGTCTTCACTTTTTGTTATTTTGGGTGGCCTGGCCATGTGGGTGGCAGCCATTTTGTGAAGCCAGGCATTGTGCTTTTGCCATAGGCCTGCATTGTCTGTCTTGTCTTCCTTTTCTTGTTGTTCTGGGTGGCCTGTCCATGTGTTGGCGGCCATTTTGTGTGAACAGCCACTGTGCTTTTGCCATAGGCCTCAAAGCTTGCGGCCTAGTGTGCCAGTAGGCCCGGCGGTAGTCATCCTCATGGGTGCATAAAAACTGTTTTTTGTTGTCTGTTGAATTGTAACATAATTGAGGCCATGGATGGCATTGTTTTTAATTGGTAAAAGTGGTTTTTGGGGCGTATTTTATTTTTTGTGGTGTTTGTTAAATAAATAGGCCTTTTCAGCCAGTAGGTAACCCTGGGCGTTCAGCTCGCGGACTTTGGGCAAGTCCGCACTGCGCGACAACGCGGACTTACACTTTTTAACTTCTTCGCGCGCTCAATGTACGTTTTGCGCGCGCGATAACGACAATTTGTGACGATCGCGATGCCGAACACGCAGAATTTACAATCTGGCGAACAATATCTCTCGAGCATCATTAAACCTTCTCGAAAATGTTGATTTAGTTCATTTTGCACAAAAAACTCCTCAGGTTGTCATTTAGATGTAGTTTGGTGATCAAGGAGTCATTTTTTTTTTGTTTTACAATTTTTTCCAAGAGGTAGCAAGTTTCCCAGAGTCTCCAACTGCCTGGTCCTGTCCTTTGTCTTCACTTTTTGTTATTTTGGGTGGCCTGGCCATGTGGGTGGCAGCCATTTTGTGAAGCCAGGCATTGTGCTTTTGCCATAGGCCTGCATTGTCTGTCTTGTCTTCCTTTTCTTGTTGTTCTGGGTGGCCTGTCCATGTGTTGGCGGCCATTTTGTGTGAACAGCCACTGTGCTTTTGCCATAGGCCTCAAAGCTTGCGGGCTAGTGTGCCAGTTGGCCCGGCGGTAGTCATCCTCATGGGTGCATAAAAACTGTTTTTTGTTGTCTGTTGAATTGTAACATAATTGAGGCCATGGATGGCATTGTTTTTAATTGGTAAAAGTGGTTTTTGGGGCGTATTTTATTTTTTGTGGTGTTTGTTAAATAAATAGGCCTTTTCAGCCAGTAGGTAACCCTGGGCGTTCAGCTCGCGGACTTTGGGCAAGTCCGCACTGCGCGACAACGCGGACTTACACTTTTAACTTCTTTGCGCGCTCAATGTACGTTTTCGCGCGCGATAACGACAATTTGTGACGATCGCGATGCCGAACACGCAAAATTTACAATCTGGCGAACAATATCTCTCGAGCATCATTAAACCTTCTCGAAAATGTTGATTTAGTTCATTTTGCACAAAAAACTCCTCAGGTTGTCATTTAGATGTAGTTTGGTGATCAAGGAGTCATTTTTTTTGTTTTACAATTTTTTCCAAGAGGTAGCAAGTTTCCCAGAGTCTCCAACTGCCTGGTCCTGTCCTTTGTCTTCACTTTTTGTTATTTTGGGTGGCCTGGCCATGTGGGCGGCGGCCATTTTGTTAAACCAGCCACTGTGCTTTTGCCATAGGCCTCCAAGCTTGCGGCCCAGTATGCCAGTAGGCCCAGAGGTAGTCACCATGGGTGCATAAAACTGTTTCTGTGTAGTCTGTGGAATTTTGGCATCATTTAGGCCATGGATGGCATTGAATAGATTAAATTGAATTGCGAAATGTGGCTTTTTTTGGAGGGTCTGACTATTTCACTTATTGGGTGTGGTAAATAAATGCATTTTTTGCGTGTGTACTGTGTCATTATAATAGTGTTGTTGTAGTGGTTGTCTAACTTTCCAAAGTGTTTTTAGCCATGTGGATTTTAGTTTTTGCATTAAAGCTGTGTGTGTTTTATAAGGCATCCTTTGTCTGCCCATATATAGGCCTGCTTGAGTTCATTGTTTGCCGTGCCTTGTGCCTGTGAGTCACCATGTTTCTGGGGGCCATTTTGTTGTGGTAGTTATTAGTGTGCTGTTTTTGCCAAATAGGCCTGCGTGTCTTTCCATTTTTCCTCTTGTTTTACTGCTTCCAAATCCATCCCCATTGCCAGCTGCAGCTCCTGATGCTGCTATATAATACATCACACGTGATGCACAAATTTAGGCCAAACATGCTCCAGTACATTTTAGTTTTTGTTCTTTAATATTCTTATTCTTCCAGAGTGTACAGTAGCCAGGAAAGCCCTGGCCTTGTTGTCAACGTCTCACAAATGGCTACACTGTGTGTTGTTGTTGGAAGAGTTTCTGAAATTTAATAATTGAGGCCACCACACACTAAGTTCTATATTCTATTTGTTTGATTTGTGCTATGTTTGACTGATGTTCTGGCTTTTTTGCTTTTAGGTGCACAAAGACTGAGGAGGAGGTGTGTCTCTCATCATTGCCTGTTGCACTTCCAGACAGACATCCTGCTGCTGGACACACAACGTGATGTGTGACCTGACCAGACATCTCTGCAACTGAGTGCTGCTGACATCTGAAGAAGATGGGCCCAAAGAAAGCAGGTACCAGGTCCTCCAGTACCAAGAAAGTTGCTATTGAGAAGAAGAAGGAACAGAAGAAGCAAGTGACACTGAAGTCTGGTGTGCCGGCCAGTACCTTTTTGGGAAAAAAAATTGCGCCTGCAGCAGCGGTGTCCGGGGGGCAAGCTGGGGACAGCACATCCGCATCAGTGGACCCAACCCACCAACCCAGGGCCAAGCACATGAGTGGGGAAGAGGTAGCCAGCCTAATGGTGGAAAGCAGTGATGCTGAGCCGGAGATAAACTTATCGCTATCTCAAAGTAGTACCCAATCAACGCAGGAGGAAACACAGCAGATAAGTGGTCAACAACAACAGCCGCAACCACCGCCCGCAATAGTAGTTGTTGTTCCTCCTGAAGTAGGGGCAGTTCAGGAAATTGAGCCTCATGCAGAGGTAGAAGAAGAAGCCACTCATTCAGAAGATCCATTGTCTTCCAAATCCCCAGCAAGGAAAAGGAGGGGTAGTCCATCGAGTTCTTCGCCAAGCCCCCTTCTGATGATCTAGATGCCACTTGGAAGCCACAAACTGAGTCTGAGAGGGAGCCACGTTCCCAGACCAAGCTAGGGAAAAGGAAGGTTCCAGAAAGCCTTACACTTATGGAGGTCGATGTAGAACAGCAAGATGATGATGATGATGACGACGAGCCAGTCATCACGAACATCACTCCCGGCCCCGAGGAGATGGAGACCAACATTCTTACTCTATCCAAAATCGCTGCGAGGGATGTAGCACGCATACCTCCACAGGTAACACCAACACGACCTACAGCTTCCATATTTGCATTAGCAAAGGCCCGGCAGCGACCTACATCCAGCACAACCACCACCTCTGTAGGAGTAGGTAGTGGTACAGCAGCACAGAGTCAAATTCAACACACACCCTACAGATCATCCGGCATTGGAAGTGGCACCTCCAGCAGGAGGCCAAAGTTAAGCTCCCCAGTTTGGGACTTCTTTACGGTTAGCGAAAAGGAGGAGAACATTGCTATATGCTCCATTTGTAATACCTCTGTTAGTCGTGGTAAGCTTGGTACAAACTATGGTACCGGAGGCCAAATGACCCATCTGAAAAAACACCACTTGATCAGCTGGGAGGACCACCTTCGCGACAGAAAAAAACTGCAACCATTGGTGTTGGTGGGGATAAAGGAGTAGAAGAAGATCCGATCACGGTGGAAGAGGAAGGACAGGGAGACATTCTCACTAGTGGTACACAAGGTGTCCCTGACCCCAGCAGTGCAGTCTTAACGTTGCACACATCTTCAGCAACATCTCAGTGGCACAAGAGTAAGAGTCAGCCGGAGACACCAAGAAGTACCAGGTCCGCACTACCAAAAAGTGCGTTGAGCCTAAGAGAAAGGAAAACCATGCAGCCTACCATTATCAGCATGTTTGGGGGTGAGGGGCAGTACGAACGCAACCACCCAATAGCACGTTTGTACAATGCGAAGCTGGCTAAAATGTTAGCACTGGACCTTCTCCCTTTTTCTTTTGTTGAAGGGTTGGGTTTTGTGGAATTTGTGTCAACCATCTGCCCAAAATGGCATGTTCCCAGCTGCTACTATTTTGCCAGAGTTGCAGTTCCAGCACTACATCACGACGTGCTGGAATTGCTAGGAAAGGCCTTGAAGCAGAGTGCTGTTCACAGTATCCACCTGACTACAGACATGTGGACCAGTTGCCAAGCCACAGATTACATGTGCATCACTGCACACTGGATCAGTTTTGTGGGTGTTAGAGAACAGCTATCTGCTGGTGTTGATACTGCAGAGATTTTTCATGCCACTCGCAAACATGCAACTGTAGCCATGTTTGCCATGGAGAAATCTCATACTGCTGCAAACATTTTGGAAGAGTTTAACACCAAGGTCTTTGAGTGGCTGCGCCCAAGAGGGCTTACGATTGGTTTTGTTGCCACGGACAACGGCAGTAATGTAGTTTTGGCCATGCGCAATGGTGGCTATTTCAGGGTCCCGTGTTTGGCACACTGCATTAACATTGTTGTTCAAGACTTTTTGAAAAATGAATCAAAAGTCAGCAACTTACTGGTCACCTGCAGAAGAATATGCACACATTTCAGCCATTCTTTTAAAGCCCGGAAGCAGCTGAGGGTCATTCAACGTGAGCATAAACTGCCAGTCAAAGCGCTCATCCAGGAGGTGCCAACACGTTGGAAGTCAACTTATTATATGCTTGATCGTCTGTTTGAACTGTACATACCACTCAATGCTTATGTCATGCAAAGAATAGGGGAACCTACTGTGAGAGGCATGACCGTTGAGATGGCTCAATGGGACCTCATTAAATGCCTGACTGAGATGCTACTTCCTTTTGAGATCTTCACACGTGAAGTCAGCAGGGAGGACTGTACTATGGGCCAAGCTATCCCATTGTTGCACATGCTAGAGCAACAGCTGAAGGATGTGTCTGAAACGTACGCAGGTGTGGATGACAAACAAGACGCATATCATTTGGCGGAGACCTTAGCCGCTCGCTTATCGGAAAATACAAGGATTAAAAATAAAATTTTGTCACAACCACATTACATTAGTGCCACAATTTTGGATCCACGTTACAAAGTATTTCTGAACAGCAAGGCAGTAATTCCTTTTTCGGAAGTGGATGTTGCCAACTACAAAACTTTGATAGCTAAGGAAGCAACTATTTTCGAAAGCGAACGGCTGTTAATTACAGGCCCCCACCACAGGCCATAACCAGTACTACAGGGCATCCAGAGTCAAGTTATACTTCGGAGCCTGAGGGCAGTGCATTTGCCTCCCAGCAGTCACCTACACCAACAATAACATCAAGAACAGGATCATCCACAGCACAATGTGCAACTGATTGGTTTCTACAGCAGGGGTATGGTAAGTCCAGTGCTGATGCAAAGGCAAAACCGGCCGAGCACATCCGAGCACCCCTTAACATTGAGCGGATGGTCCAGGCCTATCTGGATGACCCAACAGAGGTCTTCATGGATGGAAACCCATTGGTGTATTGGTATGGGAAAAGAAGCCAATGGACAGTGCTCAGCAGGCTGGCGATAAAGTATCTCGCTTCCCCTGTCGCAAGTGTCTCTTCTGAGCGTGTTTTCAGTGCTGCTGGTGCCATTGTAACTTCGAAAAGGACCAGTCTCTCGGCCCAAAGCGTGGAGAGGTTAACCATGATCAAAATGAATCAGCACTTTATACCACCGGATTACAAAATACGTGAATCACAGCAGGAAGAGCAGAGCGACTTGGATGACGTAAATAGTGCGTTACAGGATCTACTTCTGTCCGAACCACCAGAGTTTGAGGACGAGCTCCTCTTCCCTGACAACTAGGCTTTAAAATTGTTGCTTTCTTCCTTCCTTTATGTGTCTGTGTATCTGTCTTTCTGGTTCAAATCAAATCACAACAAAACCATCACCACCGTCTTCTTTTATTTCCCTATTGGAGTTGCACGTCTGTGCATTTAACTGTCCACTCTTCAGAGTCCTGCTTCATCTTCCTGTCTCGCACGAGTACATTTCCATCAAGCCAGACATTAGTACAAGAAATGTTGCCTTTACCAGTCCTGCCTCCATTAGAAGTGAAACGTGACTACTATAGCTATCCTCCGTTTTGTTTTCGAGCTGAAACTCATCAGTGTCCGAAGGCTACAGCCTCAGCAGGCATCCAAAGGTCCTCACTGTCAGGACAGAAGGTACTTGGCAGAGAAAGACAAGAGACTCTTCGAAGAAACTTGCTGACATTTGTGCAAACTCAAATGACCAGCAATGAGCACTACACAGGCCGCGGACCATCATCACAGTGCTGACCATGGGAAGCAACTTAAACTGTGACAAAGAAGTGCCACAGATGAATAAGACGAAAACCGAAACAGCGCCTAACACTCAAAATGAATATGGACTGGAGTAATAATGATGAGGCCACTGCCCCGCAAAAAAAAAAAAAAAATGTCAGAACTAGGCATCTGATGATCTGACAGCCAAAGAGAAGAGCAAGACAGGTAATGATGGAATGCATTGGATGTTTGCAGACTCTGAGCGATTGCTGTTGTTTGTTGTTGATGTTGTGCATGAAGTCGAACTCTACTCTACTAGTTAATCTACAAAGTGACTCAAGTAAGTAAGTGACAGTCAATGTTTCCTTTCTTGTTGTTTAATAACCAAATTGTACTCCTACTACTGCAGGTGCAGGCCAATATCTGTTGCAATTTTTTAATATGGAATATGGACTTAATCGGAGTCAATACAGACTGAGTTGTAGTTGGACAACACGTACCACACCATGATGATGACCATACTATCTTTTCGCGCGCAGACATTCAGTTGGATCGGAGATGATTCAAGGACTAACTGCATTTCATGAAGTGGCATAAGGTAAACATAAACACAACAATTCAACAAGAAAGTAGTAAACACAGCAGACCTACATGTCCATGTAGTGGTCTAGTCGAGTGTAGTGATGACTGACAGCGGCGCATTGATTTTGTCACTTAATTAGGAAAATGCTAAGTTGCTGTGTATGCCTTTTGTCTGGCTATGTCAAAAATTAAGGTAAATGGAGGTTGGGTCACGGGCTGGTGCTGTGGTGGGCCTGTTCTGTCCTGTTGTTGTTGTAGCTTAATGCTGTAAACAGAATCTACACGATATATCCAAGCCGCCTCACTCTGAAAGTGTTCTCTCTTCTCTTCTTGGACTCCACCGTAAATGATGTTTTTTTTTTTTTATTCGTTGATTTCTCAATACCCCTTTTGTTTTTCCATCTAGACGTTACAGGCCGGCCTTTACCCTCTGCTTGCTATACTGGGAGACACAACTCACATTTACCTTACCAATCGGCATCAGGAAGGCCACCAAGATTGATGTGCGGAGCGTCCATGGAAGATAGGACCAAGAGGAAGGACGAGATTCAACTCCACAATTTTAGCATGATAATACAGTAACTTTAGTATCATTCATCATTCATCTTTTAATTAATTTGAATCCTTTTTTCTCTGCAATCATCAGGACTGTGTGTTGTGTGTTTGTTTGCTAATTGATCCCTACAAATGTTTTTTAATTGTCTTTGCTATCTTTACAAGTAAGCCCAGTACAACATGGAATTTGGGTCTCTGAGGACATATTACAGGCAAGGCAAATTGCATAGAATATACTGGTGCCCTGTACTGTCTAATTGTCTAGTAGGAGTTATTAAGTACTACTCATTAACCATCAAGTTATCTAATCTTCATCATCATTAACGCATGCATTTCCCTTTTCTCGCTTTATTGATTTTTTGATAAGATCATGGTCGTCTGCCAAGATTGCGCTTTGCTTTTGTTGTCCATGCGTACTGTTTTTCATTTTCAAACCTTTCCCCAAACCCCCTTCCCATCCATTCATCAAACCCTAACCCTCTTCCCCCGGGCTGTGATTTATATTGAGGTGTGATGTGACTACATAAAATGTACACCAATTGATCACACGCTTGCTGGGGCAGATGTGGTGAAAGCAACACTAATTCAATTGCAAGGCAGGGCGAGGAGCTTCTTCTGCTTGGCCACCCATGCTCAGTCTATGTGCATTGTGCAAGCCGTCAACGGCTAATAGTAGTACATCATAATTAATTGCCGTCATTGATTGGATTAATCATCAAACTCCTACCACACAGCAGTAAAGGTTACGAATTACGATTGTGTTAAGTTAAGTGACTCACTCGACAGCACAACTGCAGTTTATAACTTCTTGTACTAGGCTGTCCCCGCCACCATTATGTTTAATTTGACTTTAGCAGTTGCAACTGCAATATTGTTTGTTTGGCAGTCGTCTTCTGTACTGTATTTCACTTCGTTCGACTACTCCTCCCACAGTTTTTCTCAGGCAAGTGACTGTCTCTTTTTTTAATTTTTTTAGCAAATGCTACTGCCAGTGTCTACTCTAGTACTACCACCACAACCATGGCATCTTCTACATTCTCTATGGAAACCATGCAGCCATCGCTGTGCCGAACGTAGTCATCATCAATCACAGGTAAGATAAGTTTGGTGGGAGGTAGAATACTAGTAGGACAAATAACTCAGTGAGGGGTACCGCATCTATCTGTTTGTTATACATCATCGGCAGATTATTTAAATCAAACACTGGCTGCGGCCCTGCAGCAGCAAGCAAACCAATGTGACGTTAATTCGTAAAACAGTAACCCCCACAAAACATTAACATTGTATGTTTAAGTATAAATATAATTTATTACCCTAACAAAAATAAACTATCCCACACCTGACCCACCCCTCTCCCTAACCCCAACCAATGTCCAAAACGAAAAAAGTCCAAAGAATGTCCCGAAACCCCAACGCCCAATTCCCACCCACCAAAACAAGGAATAAAAAGGGGCAAAGCAACAGGGTCCTCGATGTTATAATCGGCGGGCTTTGAGGTGTTTGTCCACCAGGATTTTCACCCGCTCCTCCATTTGCTCCTCTTGCCGTGCCATCCGGAGGAGAATCTTCTTGCGGAATGCCCTGCAGTGGCATCCACAATGGGGGACAGCAGTGCTGGCTGCTAATGAATTGCGGCGGGTGGCTATCAGACCGCGGCGCCGTACCGCTGGAGTTGGGGCCTGGCTGGGGCCCGGGGCATCGGACGAGGCTGCAGCTGCTGCCGCCTCCTCCTCCTCCTCCGCCAGAGCCACCAGCCGCCGGTACTCCCGGCATATGGCCTCCAGTTTCCGGCGCCGGGCCCTGACTGCCAACTCCTTCCGCGATGGTTTGTCTTGGGAAAAGAAAGAAAAAAATATTGTTGTAACCAGTACTCTTACCTAAACAGTAACACAAAATTAATTCAACACATAATGGCACAGTAGCACTAGCAAGAAGCACAGTACATAACATTTGTGGTAATAATCTATCTATCCTCCCACTTCCTCGGCCTCTAACATTTGTGGGAGTTTCAGGCATTATACTAGCACTATGGACTCCAAGCAGTACACAGTACACCAGTGTTCTTCTTATCTCTAGTTTAGGGAAATGACATAACCTGGTTGTAGCCGGCATTGCCAGCTCGGTCATCTATGCTTGAAGCCAAGACAAACATACGAGTCATGACGCAGAGTAACATTAGTTTGATTTACTACTGTTTGCAGGTGGGGAAGCTCGTATTTTTCTATTACGGGTGGCACTGGCCATACTCTCTCTGTTACATGGAGGGCAATTGCTCAATTTCACAGTGCCTTGGCTACTACAAAAAGGCAGATTATATATCTGATCCAATGATCGTTGCTTTTATATGGGACAACGACATAAGGTCAGTAGCGGTCGTTGGTGGGACTCGGAGAGTTTGGCCGGGCGGTGGCGTGGGTAGGGGCAGGATGGGGGTAGTAAACTATGGATTACGGCCAATTACAGGTAAGTAAACATATAAATAAATGAAACTAATTTAGTTGCGCACACTGCATCGCATTTGGCGGTGCAGTGCGCACAATGAAATTCACTTTATTTATTTGTATGTTACAGTAAAGTTACCTGTATTTGCCCGCGTAATACATTGTTTACTACTACCCCCACCCTGCCCCTCCCCACATCGGCTTTAGTACGCTGGCGCGGTTTCTTTAACATTCCCTAAAACTGTGCATCCCGTGACAGTCTCCACCTATGCTGTCTATGATGAATACATACAGGCATCCATCCATTCTAAGTAAATGTCAATCATTCTTCTTAATCTCTCCACAAACGTTACTTTGTTTCACCAACAACAACGCATGCGTCCACTCACTCCGTTGCTTGCCTTGGCTTAGAGTTTCACCCAAACACCGCTGATGATTCTTGCTATCCACAGTATCCACCCATACTGTGTCTTCCACCCAGGCAGGCATCCATTCTTCTTTCACCTCCCACCCATCCTTCAACAACACATGCATCTGATTCCTATCAGCCACCTATCCATGCTTCCAACGTATCCTTCTCTGCCAGTCGTCATATTAAATCTCGCCCGCCCTTCCTCCTTCCACCCTTCTTTCCCTTTTTGTTCAACACATCCATCAAGGTCATCTGATCTGACTTTTAGTCTCCTCCATAAAACTTTCACAGCTGAGTTGGAGTCAGATATAAGAGGCCATTGGTTAATGAAGTCACGCTGGTAATGCTATTGGTACTGCATTGCTCATGCTGCTAAGTAAAGGGTGTCTTCTTTATTAACCGTTGTATAATGTTCACTACAACTTCATACCTAATAAGTCTCAACAACAGTACAGTGAGTGAAGTCCACTCCACACACCCTTCCAGCTAGTGCAATGTCAATAAGTCATGAATATAACTTACCACCGCCCGCCACTGCTGCTGGCTCACCCCCTGTATCTCCTGCCCCCTCCGGAATGGCCGCAACGCCATCGCCGCTGGCCCCACCGGCACTGGTGGTCGGTAGTACGCCTAGCAAAAACATGACACATTTTTAGATGCCTGTACACCTCCCCCTATTTATTATTTTTCACTAGCAAGATTGAAAAAAGGTTAATACATATTATTATTATAAATCACATTCAATAGTCCAAATCGGGTACTAGAGTACAGTCAGTAGACAGACACTAGTAGTGTTATTATGGTCCCTAAGGTCATTATTATACTATACTCTACTCTTTGCAAAGTTAGCCTGAGCCATGCAACCATTTTTCGCTTCATGTCTTTTGCGCATGTTACCTCGCAGCTTGTTGTGCAGTAACAGTAAGACGCCTTTTGAGCCCACATGAGCACATACAGCTACTGTCTGAGCGTTGCGTACAAGAGGTCGGAAAACAAGCCACTTTGTTATGGAGTTCCGTTAGTCCGTATTACTTAGCCATAGGTAACATGTTACAGTTTTTTGGCAGGACTGACAAATGCTTGCATTAACACGCACCATTTTTCTCAGGCAGAGGATTCCCTTCTACGAGTACGAACCAGAGATTTGCAGAGCTTATGAATGATGCATGTAACCAGTAATTCTACGTTCTACGGTGAGGAGTCGCCCAGAATTCACACAGATCTTTTGTCTTATATCATCATGCACTTGTTGCAACAATTTTTATTGTTTTAATCTTATGCATTTTGCTGTTGGAGCTGGCTGGAGTACACTGAATTTTATAGAACAACAACATACAGAAGTTGTCATTTGAAAATAAACCTTTTGAACTTACACATAGACTATGTGGTATTTGGTGTGGTGGTGGTGGTGGACTTACACGAGTGAGTGAGCGAAAGTGTGTTATGTTCTGGGTTGTGGAATCATAATCATTGGGTATCTTCGGGTGGGGGTTCGGGGACCTAATGAGACACTAGCTAGTCGTTCAGGGGATTGTGGGTTCACTTCTGACTGAGGTGTGAGTAACGTCCAAGTTCCAAACTCTCATCACCAACATCCTCTTTCATTGTGCATAGTTCTGCATGGGGCTGTGCAGAATCCAAGTAGTATGTACTATATCCTATCAAAAATAGTCAAATATCTGGTTGTGCATTTTGTTTGTGGTAATTGTCAAAGCCTCAAGATTAAGAAGCCTAGAAGAGGACAACCGAAAGGACTGGACTCAGTGGCTAGAGCTATTAGTATTGGTCAATCTGAGTTTTATTCAAAACCGTACAATAAAGAGTGGCAATGCAAACTGGGCAAGCTTAGCGACAGACTAATAGTAGTAGTACCGAGTACAGACATTCATAGCAGAGGCAGTTACAACTTAGAGGCAGGGATAACCAGAATTTAGAAACAGATAGTCAAGTCAAGATCAAAGAATCTTTTGTAAAAAATATAATTAGGGAGTGGAGCCAGAATTAATAGTTCTGAATAAATAAGGTCCAGTAAAAGTTAGGGCAATATAATTGTTAATATAACCACTGGAGGACTTACTGGGACCAGCAGCAGGGCCCTCGGTAGAGGAGCGGTCCTCTGGTGGTTGTCCCGCCGACTCGGACCCCGTCTTCTTGCCCCTGGGTGCTGCAGATCAGTGATCATGTAAGATATAATAAAGAAAAAGAAAGACACAAACATTAATGATTGCTGTGAAACAAATAAATTATCTAAAAAAACGCTCAAAAAACGTTTTAGGAAACAAAAATTGCTATAAAATTGACCTATCTAATCCGATCGCCTACTGGCTTGCGGAATTCACGGACAGTCTACTTATTGGGGAACACTAATTCAGTGTTCCATTCTGATTGATTCAAATAAAATCCAGAACACTAACTAAGCCTAAGTACCACCTGACCTAGCCCACCTATTCCAGGCGGGCCAATTGTTCATTAAGCATGCATTTCCATTTTTTTTTCCCATCAAAAATGCATAGGTGAGAAGGAGGACACATGCATAAAGTCAGTGCATAATGCATACACCAAATTGTTGGTTGGTTGCGTCTGATGTTCTGCAGCTGACTGACACTGCTAAGCTAAGCTTACCAGTACCACTCACTAAACAAACTACAAAAGGTTCTACTAAGGACTGGGGTAAGCAGCACTCAGTGACAGAGGATGCGTCACGCACACCGTTCAAAAATTATCAACTAATAGTAACTAAACCTAGTATCAAATCCATCCACCACTATTTGACAGGAGGACAAAGGAAGGACTACAGTCTCTCTAGCAATAGCATTACCTAACTGAAGTTCTCTAAAGTAAACTCTTACATAATAATGACAAGCGAGCGCAAAGTTGCAAAAAAGTAAGAGTACCGCCCAGCACCTGTGTCCTACAATCACAGAAGATTTTGAAACGTAATTTACCTGCAATGTAAGCAGCATTATTCTTGTTATTTGTAAAAAATGTATACACAAATCACAATACTTATACTACTATATATATTGGCTACTCACCAAGCCCCACGACCTCGACACCTAGCAGGTCCAACAGGTCCTGCTCCCGGTCAAGAATGTCTGACCACCGGTGGGCCAGCTGGTTATGTGTGCGCCGGACCGCGGAGCAGCGAAACACTGCCCGACGCACCTTCGCCCACCGGCGGTGACGCTCCTGGGTCGGGTAACCGGAGCCTGGCCTGCCGCCTGCTGCCAAGGTCAAGGGGAGGTGGCGCTGAATAAAAAAAACAAGGGCGGCCACCTCCTCCTCCGTAAACAGCTGGCGGGCTTGCACCCCTGCGGGGCGCAGTCTGCCGCAAGGCAGGCGGCGATTGGGCGCACGCGGCTTGCCCTTTGACCCGCTGCTGCTACCCTTCGCCATGGTTCTGGGGTGGGAGGAGGTGAAAAAGAAAAGTTAGAAGGGAAAAATAAAGTTAGGGGAAGAAGTAGGAGCTTAAAGAAGAAAGTTATATAAAACAGTTGAAAAGTAAAAAAAACACAGTAAAAAGTAGAAAAAAATGCAAAATATAGACTTAGGCAGAGAGAGAGATAGGTAAGAAATAAAGAAAAATTGAAAAACAGTGTAAAAAACTAAGGATTGCAAAGATTGAGGGAGGATAGAAAAGCAGGCCCAGAACCATAGCATAGAGTGGTAAAACAAGATGGCCGCGCCCATCGCGACCGCATGGGTAAGTTCGCACGATATTTCTCCCCGAGCACGCACAAAACGTCGCGAACACGTACAACGCGTTCCCGAACATGGAATGCGCATCGCGAGCACGCTATACGCGACCCGGAACAGGAAATAAGGGATCGCGAACGGGAGGGACAAGTGAAAATCAAAATGGCCGCGCCCATAGGCGACCGCATGGGTAAGTTCGCGCCCCCGAGCACGCAAACAGCGTCCCGAACACGAACGACGCGTTCCCGAGCAAGAAAAACGCATCGCGAACGGGCGCGCCAAGCAGCTACGCACGCTCGCGAAGCTACGGGAAGCTCGCGTAGCGCTTCGACGTCTTCGCGTAGCTTCGCATAGCGCGACTACGCGAACTACGCCCAGGGTTACTTTTTACATGTATCAAAACCCATTTCGCGATTCGGTAATCGGTTACCGAATCGCAAAATGGGTTTGTGATTCGGTATTTGGAAGGAGCGTGTTTAGGGAGTCCCTTTCATATAGCGAATCCTAATGGTATGTATGAATGTTTTATGACAGTGAATGCGGTCGCAAAACATTTGCATTTTACCACCTACTACAAGTAGGGGGAAACCCATTTGCCAAATGAGAAGGGGTCCCCATGGAACCCTTCCCCTTTGGGAATGGTTGTAAAAACGTTTTTAAGAGTAGACAGTGGTCTCATGGAATCGCAATTTGGTAATCGCAATTTCCAATTTTGATGCATGTGGCCCTATATGCTGTCATTCTCCTTGTTTAAGATATATTTGTAGTGAAATGTGACATTTTATGGAAAACTTTAATTGTACTGTATGTAGGTTTATCCATCTACCTTTATTATTTATTTATATATGAACCCTGATCTCCGACTGTAATGCTACGGATCTGCTCAGTAATAAAAATAAAAAAAAATAAAACAGGGTGACAACTTTCCCACCGTGATGCTCGATCATAATAATTTTAATGGCCTATGAAAACAGGCAAAGATTGAAGTTCAAAGACTCGAAAGGCCATAATATATATTCTGGGAATAGATGGGTTAACATATTGTTCAGAACATTACCCTGGCACACATTGGCTCAGGAATGAGGTATATTCCCATCCGTGTATGCATGATAAAGCAAAACCCAACTACTTTTCGAAGATGGAGGCCCAGCCTCCAAATGCCTGGAGTGATGGAAGCACCACTAGCAGGACTATTTAGTACAGTGACCCCTGTCTCAATGGTCATTGGGCAACACTGGGTTCTGACTTTGAGAATTGGAAAACAAATGTGCTTGACATCCTGAGCGGATTGCCAACCCATGGGAGCAATTTCAATGTATTTTCTGTCAGTTTGTACCAGGTTGTATGTGCGAGTTCCAGTCAAGAAAAAAGCTGGTGTAAAGGCTGACCTTCCAAACACATAACCACTGGGATTTATTGAACAGCCGAAATGGATTTCCCAATGGCAGAGACAGCCGCTTGTGCACTGCAGGGGAAACTAACTAAAAAATAGGGTCAGGGGGGCGTGCCCAAGTAAGATGGCTGAGCGGACGTGAACCGCTTCAGCTCCAGACGCCTGAGACTGCCACGAACCACTTCCACTGATCGTAGAGAGCAGCGAAGAAAATGTCCGCACTCGGCAACGTCCCGTGCTGATCGGGAGCCTCACACCGGACCCCGTACCCGGTCTCCAGACTAGAACTCGGACCATGTGTCGGGCGAGACGGAGAGCTGAGGCCGCCCTCAAGATGGCGTAGAGACTCGCGTGGAGTGGACCTACAGGCCTGACGCGCCGGACTGCGGGACTCTGGCAGGACTGGCGCGAAGCACGGACGGCGCCTAACATCTCCCGATTTTGCAGCACTGCGGGAGGGCACCAACAGCAATTACCACATCCCGCTGCTTCTAGACCTGCACAGATGGAGTTTTCTGCCCAGCGGAGCCGTGAAACGCAGCTGTAACATACTGAAGGCACCGATGCAGCTCTGAGTGTACCACGAGTGGGTGGCAGGCATTCCGCATACACCCACATGAAGGCTCACCAGTCGGGTCGGTCTCTTTTCATTTTACCGATTGCAATGCACAGAAGGTCCAGGGGGAGTCTGCGTCCAAAGGCCCTGCCTGACCTAAAGATGGCACCCGAGTAGATGAATGCCCTGGGGGAGGTCTCCTGATCGATGCTAGAGGCACCGGATGGAGAGCCGTGAGCGAAGCATCTTCCCCCTACATAGCCCAGCCTGATCAGAGGTGAAGTACCCTGGGGTTCCTGCTTTATTGCTGTAATTAACCACGCTTTGCCTGACTTCAAGATGGCTGCCTGATTCTACCACTCAGCAGAGGCCTGATCTCACGAGACTTACACGTGCAGGGCTTGTTTTCCTGATCTCATTTCATAGAGAGGTTTCTCGGCACCTGCTCTTACGCTGTGCTTGGCGTTGCCCCTATGCCACCTAAGAAGGCAACGAATAAAGTCTCCCGCTATTTTGCAGCGCCGGAAAAGGGCACCTCACCCACGGAGACTGACCAGGCGAAGAACATGGCGCTCACCAGGGAGGATCTGATAGCCACCCTCCATGATTTCAAAGCCGAACTGTGCCTAGAAATTAAACAAGACCTACGGACCTCCATGGACCAACTCAAGGCTGATCTCACCGAAAAAATGGCGACCCTTCGACAAGATGTGGACGCTGTAGGCACCAGAGTGTTGGAAGTGGAGGAACAGACACAGGAACTAGATGCCCGCTCCACCATACTGCAAGAATCCCAGCAAGCCCTCCAAGTTCAGCTCCAACAAGCAATCTTGAAAGTGGAGGATTTGGAGAACAGATCGCGAAGGGAGAATATACACATCCGGGACCTGGAAGAAGGTGCAGAGGGACCGGACTTAGAGGCATTCGTGGTAGGCCTCTTTGCGGAACTCCTAGCTCCTCACCAATTGAAGCTTAAAATAGATCGGGTCCATCGTGTGGGGATCCCACAGTCTGGTGAACGCAGAAGGACACGGGACATCCTGGTCAAGATGCACTCTTTTAAAACGAAGGAGGCCATCTTGAGTGCAGCGAGGAAGAAGGAGGAGACTTCCTTCCAAGGCTACAAATGTGCCCTCTTCCAAGATCTAGCGCCCTCCACTCTGGCGCGTAGACAACTGCTGAGACCCGTTACCACCAAGCTACGTGACGAAAACATACGTTACCGCTGGACATTTCCTTTTGGGCTTGCCTTTGAATACAAGAACAAGGCACACCATGTGACCGATCTGACTGAGGGTCTTCGTATCTTGGGCCTCCCACTCCCAGAAGACGAAAGCACCGCTGGCTCCTCGACTGACATGGGACAACCCCGGAGAGGCTCCCGGCCCTGGCACACAGTCACGAAACCTCGGCAAGCCCCTAGATGATTGTACTCGGAGAGGTGCTTTCTATAGACACCCTGACTCTCATGGTCACCAGTCTAATAGACCTCTTGTTGAACCGCGATCCACCGGAACCCTGGTGACGCTGGGTGAACAAGACCTCATGACTGGATAAAGAGACACCCCAACCGTTCATCAATGACACTGAGGTTTTTTTTTTTTTTTACTCTGGTCTTTTGAATTGTTCTTTAGGTTGCTAACGCACGGCAGTCAGGGGGTGCGGGTCTTGTCCGTA
Organism: Calotriton arnoldi; assembly: GCA_963921515.1. NCBI lineage: Eukaryota > Metazoa > Chordata > Amphibia > Caudata > Salamandridae > Calotriton > Calotriton arnoldi. Next base: position 1,056,570 of record CAWUFW010003768.1, on the reverse strand, counting down.
CCACCCAGAATTCTTCTATCCTTTTTGGAAGAATTTCGAGCCGAAAGCCCGTTGGCCACTCGGCTCACACTTTTTTGGGGATGTTGGGGATTTTTTTTGGGGGGGGAGGGTTCCTGGTGGTGGTGTAGGGGTATCATTCGTTTATGGCTTTTCAAGAAAAGTACAGCATGGGGGGTGGGGGCGCTGTGAGACGCGCGGTTTCCAGGAGGGGGAACTTCAACACGATAGGGACAGCAGCCGCAGCACACGAAGGGGGGTCATGATCCACAGATGGGGGGAGGGAGGTAAGTCCTGCCAATGGTTTCCATAGCATCCTGGAACGTCAAGGGCCTGAACTCGCCCCAAAAACGCCAGAAAATCGGGAAATATCTCACGGATTGCCGATTTGAGGTTGTAGCGCTCCAAGAAACTCACCTCAAAAAGTCCGAGCAAACTCGGCTGCGCCACAAATCATACCCCTTAATTTATAAGTCATCCGCAGGCACCAAACACAATGGAGTGGCCCTGTACCCAACTCGGGCCAGACGACATTCCTATCTAACACACTGGACTTGATAAATGGCTTTGCGGAGGGCCCAGTGATCCTACTGGGAGACTTCAATCTGACATGGCATGACACCCTGGACAGTTCACACTCACACAGGGTGACTCCCAACAGTTTTTCCAAAGGGGTCAAGCAGAAAATGCTCACACTGGGCCTATGCGATGCTTGGCGGACATTACACCCTACCATCAAAGACTACACGTACTTCTCGCACGTCCACCAGTCATATTCTAGGATCGATTATATTTTCATTAGTCAGGCACTAGTGGGCCCCCTACAGGCAGTGCAGATACTGCCGATTTCGGTATCAGATCACAGCCTAGTAACCATCAGTTTGACATGGGGTGGGCCTAAGTCTGGCACATCGCGGTGGTACTTCCCGACAGCGATCACGCGAGACAAGACCTTACGCGAGGAACTGAGGGCCTCCATCAATGAATACTTTACACTCAACACCCCGCAGGCCACTACCCCACAGAATAATTGGAACGCTTCTAAAGCGGTATTGCGGGGCAAATGCATCCAACTCAACACGGTCCTAAATAAACAGAGGGCGAGGGAGCGCATCGCCCTTGAAGGGGAACTGGAGGTAGTTGAAAAGGCACATAAGGAAACACCCACTCGAGCACTGCAGCAACAACTTACCGCGATAAGGGGCAAACTGTGCTCCATTTACAATAATAGAGCTGAGTATACACTGCTGAAGCTGCGTCAGACATCATATGCCCAGGGCGATAAGGTGGGCCCCCACTTTTTAATCAGGTGGTTAGCCAACTAGAATAAAGTCGTTCGTAGGACTACCCAACCTGTTTTAACCACTTTCTCACTACACCACATATACACTCTCCTAGGCCCCTTACCCCCACAGCACCTAAACGGCAAGGAACAAAAGATCTCCGCTAAAGAGCCCCTCATTGGGTGCCCGTCGGGTATTGCAGCGCCGACCCGACGAGGAGCAAGCCCACTGATGAAGCATGACACCTAGCGGGCTGGGTGTGTGAGGGCCTTAGATCCGAAAGGAGGAATTCCCCTCCTGCTTACATTCATAGGACAGCCTGACTACTTACATATCTCCCCCCTATTTTATTGACCCACTTAAGGAACTGCATACCCTCTTTTTTGTTATTCCCCCACTTAGCACGCCAGCTCTGAGTAAAGAGGGAACGCGATTTAATTGGGGGTATCCTAGATCGGGATGGCCAGCTCGCCCACGCAGATGACATTTAAGCCAACATTTTTGGTGAATTTTATGGGAAACTATACCAAGGTACACCCCCTGATACGGCTCTACAGCAGCAATATCTAGATTCGATGGATCTTCCCCATATCTCCCCCACGACCGCGGAACCCTTAGATGCTCCCATTACTTCGGAAGAGGTTGGGCAGGCCATCTCTAGGCTCAAACTCCATAAAGCCCCGGGACCTGACGGTCTAACGGCGCAGTTCTATAAATGCTTTGCATCCGAGCTATTCCCCCACCTTACCGAGCTATTCAATGCGATAGCAGCAGATGCCAGGGTCTCGGCATCAATGGCTGAGGCAGTGATATCTGTCATTCCCAAACCGGGAAAAGACCCCCAACACTGCACCTCGTATAGGCCCATAGCCCTTCTTAACCTCGACGCGAAGCTCTACTCCGCGATCTTAGCCACCAGGCTGGAGGATCTGATGCCCGCACTAATCCACCCTGATCAATCAGGCATCATAAAGGGAAGGCAAACACATGACAATATCCGGCACACTCTACACCTCATTGAGAAAGTGTCCAAATTTAACCTCCCAGCAATTTAGGTGGGTCTTGATGCCGAAAAAGCCTTCGACAGGATGGACTGGTCGTTCATTTTCCCCGCCATGCGGAAATATGGCTTTGGGGAAGCATTCCTCAACATGGTCAGGGCCAACTATCACCTTCCGCACTCCTGAGTTTTGGTCAACGGCTATGCATCACTCCCCTTCGTCCTTGGCAGAGGCACACGGCAGGGTTGCCCGCTTTCTCCCCTCTTATTCGCCCTCAGCATCGAACCCCTAGCTGTGAGATTCTGGGCCAATGACGAGATCCGGGGTATATGCTTTAGCGGCACAGATCATAAAGCGTCCCTCTTCGCAGACGACATACTGCTCACGCTCATGGAACCGGCCTCCTCACTCCGGGCAGTACAGGAGGAACTGAAGCACTTTGAACTGGTGGCGGGGTTTAAAGTAAACCTATCCAAATCCTCCATACTAAACCTCACACTCCCCGCCGCCGAGGCGACGAGATTGAGAGGCCAGACATCCCTCCACTGGGCTAAACACTCCCTCCTATACTTGATTGTCCACCTCACTCCTAAAATTGGGGATCTCTACAGGGCCAATTACCCCCCTCTAGTGATTCAGCTTCAGCAGGACTTTAAGAGATGGAAACCTCTTTACATTTCCTGGCTTGGGCGGATCAAGCTGTTAAAATGACGGTCCTACCAAAACTCTTATATTTATTTCAGGCTTTACCTATTGAGCTTGACCGCGATCTACTACCGCGCCTGCGCTCACTCGTCACCAACTTCATTTGGCAAGGGGGGAGGGCTCGTCTTCCCTTTCACGTGCTGCGACGCCCTAACAACAAAGGGGGGGTAGCATTACCGGATTTCACACTATACTATCAAGCAGCACAACTGCGGGTGGTGACAGAATGGTCAGCAAGAGAATCCGACAAGCACTGGCTCCACATGGACAGGTCGATTGTGGGGCGCTCCATTTGGGATGTCCTGTGGAAGCCTAAGAAAGACAGGCCTGTGAACGCCTACTTAAGCACTCCCACACGCACTACTCTGACAGTATGGGATCAAATCACGAGGAGGGAAGGTTGGACCTCATTTCCTTCCCCCTACACCCCAATCCATTTCAACCCGGCATTTCCGCCGGCACTGCGTGAAGGACCCTTTGACTGCTGGAGGGAGGGGGGCTGCCTAAAGCTGTCTGACTTATTTCATAACTATGATGTCTTGACATTTGAAAGCTGCAAAAGAGATTTCCAGGTCCCACACAGCGAGCACTACCACTACCTCCAGCTCAAACACTGGGTCTCAGTACCACACATAAGAGATGCCGCTACTAGAGAGCTTACGGCCATGGAGAGACTGGTGCGCAAAGCAGGTTCCATGAAGGGTGCAATTTCCTCACTATACGCTATGTTATTGACTACACTACACGCCCCCCGGGTGTGTTACATGTCCTTTTGGGAACAGGTTCTAGGGCGCGATATCACCGACGAGGAATGGAAACACGTTTGGGGCGATATCACTAGACACAATCAGTCCATGGCTTTGAGGGAGGCACACTATAAGACACTGCTAGATTGGTACCTTTACCCTACTAACCTCAGGCGGATCTTCCCTGACACCTCAGATCTCTGCTGCCGATGATGTGGTCTGCAGGGGGATTTCCGCCACATCTGGTGGGATTGCCCGGGTATTCGACCTTTCTGGGAGGAAATCCTTTCACATCTCAAAGATATGCTGGGGTCCCCATCCCGACAACGGCGAAACTCACGATAGCGGCTGCGTGGAAAAAGAAAGACACACCAGCGACGTCGATGTGGCATGCCCGCCTGTGGAGAATCCTCTCTATGGAGCGTCTCGCAGACATCTTTAGGGACGAATACAAGAATTTTGAACATAAATGGGGCCCATTGGTAACCTATCTATCCTGTGGTCTGCCTTCGACGGTATGTCCGCCCTCTGTAAGGGCTATGCATATCTTTCAACTCTAATCTTTCCCGAGATGGAACTGGTTGGTACATTCCCCATTCATTGATCGGATAGAACCCCACTCTTACTACCCAGCTTTATAGTTGTACCTATGCTGCCCACTCCTTCATCATGTGACACCACCACCACCAGGGAAGGGGAGGGGAGGGGGGAGGGGTAAGGGGGGGGTTTGTTTTTGTGTTCTTTGTCTGAGGAATTATCCTTAAGACTTGTTGCTCAAAAAACAGGTGTCTTCTACTTTGTCTGTGGGGGGGTTATACGGACCCTGGGACATATGAATCTGGGCTCTAATTAGCTGAATGTTTTTGACCCTGGGCCCTACACACTCTACTGTATTAATGCCATTTTGGCTTATGATGCTCAATAAAAAGAACTATGACAAAAAAAATAAGATCAGGGATGAATGAGGTGGACAGTTCTGGAAGTTCCCAATTTTTTAGCAGGTGCGATCTCTAAATAACCCCTATGCATGTGACTGAATTATAAATTCAGGGGGATATGTACTAGTAAGTGGCGGAGCATGTCATTAGCCTCCTTGGCTTAACGACACGCTCCGCCACTTCTGAAACGCAAGGATGCACCATATTTACAGGAATGTGGTGCAGCCTTGCATTTCCCCCTGCGATGGCGCTAAGTTTATCAACTTAGCGCCAACGTAGGCACCCTTGCACCAGAGTGCAAGGGTGTCTGCGTGCAGGGGAGGATTGTTTATGTGTAGGAAGGTGTCCCTTCCTGCACATAAACAATCCTGAAATGCAATTCTGTCACTTTCATGTGTGCTGCTTCATGCAGCACACATGAAAGTGACAAAATGGCATTTTTTAAAAGGTTTTGTTTATGTACAGGAAGTAACGCCTTCCTGTACATAAACAAACCATGGAATTTTGCTTTTCATGTGTGCTGCACAAGGCAGCACACATGGAAAAAGCAAAAATGAGGAGAAATAATGCATTTCTCCTCCTTTTTCCCAACTTAAGACCAGGGTTTTCCTGGTCTTAATTTTGGTGCTGCCTCCTATGTACGCCACCCTTGTACATATGGGGCAGCGTCAAATACAATGGGTGTTGCAGTGGAACGCCCACCACAACACCCACTGCATGCCCCTTTCACGCTAACCATAGCGTGAAAGGGTGCCTTATGTACAAGGCAGCGTTATGCCACGTTAAGTGGCTTAACGCTGCCTTGTACATAAGGTTCAGCCCCTATCGCCACCACAACGTCGATAAAAGTGACGTTGTGGTCGCGATAGGGGCTTGTACATATGCCCCTCAGAGTCTAATGGAGAGAACAGCTGCATGCATATAGAGAGGGGAGATGACTAATGCCATCACTCTCAAATTTGAACTTAGAGGCATCCTGTAGTGGAACACATTGTACAAGATTTACCCAAAGTCTCAGCGGAGCACAACCAGAGATGTGACACCCCCACTATAAAAAGGTGCCCACTCCAGCTGGACTTTGACAAATGTACCGGGACCGGAATGCCTTTGGTGTCAAGTATTGCTGGGCGGCTTCCTCCATAGTGCTTGGTCCTATCTTGTCCTCGGGCCCTTTTGGAATGGTAGAGCTCACATGCTTCAGCAGGTGCTCAGAAGACCCTTCGACCTGAACCCTAAGGTTGCCCTGCTAAATGTACTCGGTGACGAGGGATTTATGAGAAATCATTGATAAGACTTTGTCTCACACGGGAAAAACAGGACATGGCACAGGAATAGAGGAGCCCTATAGCCCCCAGCTTGACTTGCTGGAAAAGGGGTATGGACAGAAGTCGAATATTGGCAATTCCAATAAATAAATCCAGGGTGTGCACCAATAAACTTAAAAAGATATGAGGGAGCTAGGAGTAAAGTCATGACCTTGAGGGAGACACCTGTGGTATCCGCGATGGAGGGTAATGGGGGCTTCCAAGGTGCTTCACAAAATCATATATAAGTTGACTCTGTGTGTATTCAGAAAGTGCCATATATCTGTTTGTGATTCCTGATGCCAAGATGTTTATTTGTTTAATAAGCTTGTTTGTTGTAAGCCTGAAAATGGAAACTCAAAGAAATTTGTTAAAAAAATACAAAGGTGTCCATCATCAACACTGGCCTATGGTGTGGTTGTGGTGGTAGCAAGAGTGCCAAACCTTCACAGTCAATAATCAGCATCAACATGGAGACACTATCCAGGAGGTAGCTGAGAACTAAAGCCTTTTTCAGCCATACATTTGTAGGTAAACATGCTGCCAGGTATATGGAACTTCCCCGCCACAGTATGCGCAGACAGGCATGAAACAGCAGCTTAGTGTCTATACACAAACATTTTTTAAATAAGGGAGCTTCTTTTGAGGCAAAGAACATAATTGTAGATGAGTGACAGATGCTAGACTGAACATATTGGCTCTTGATGCTGCGAACATTCAGTACTACTTTCAGAAAACGGAATGAATAAATGAATGATGGGGTTTTATACAAGGCAGCGGCTTCTCCAACCAGAGCATACCGGCGCTGAATGCCGAAAAAAGGCCAGAATCTACCAGGAACCCCATATGGACCCAAAGATTCCACGAGTAGAACGTAGAAGAAGACCTAGAACAAAATCACATCTCTTTAAAGAGATGGGTCTTCAAGCAGGCCTTGAAAATGGTCCCAGAAGTAATGGTTCGAAGGTGATCAGGAAGAGAGTTCCACAGCTTCGGAGCCAGAACAGAGGCGGTTCGGCCTCCACCTCTTGATTTGTGTATCTTAGGGACCAACAACAAACAACAAGGGTGCGACTTGAATTATTTTTGTCATCCACATTCTCTTGTTCTACTTTCAGTGTTCACTTTTGCCTTTAGAAGTGTTCATCTAACAAACAAAAATATTCTTCACCAGTTTTGTCTTCCGTGACAAATAACTGTCCCTATCAGTTAAACTGTGGTTCACGCAGATGGGTTCTCTTGACACAGCCCAAGCTTTCTTGACTCAAGTGTGCAGAGCTGGCATTAGAAAGGAGCTTCTAGGATGCTTGCTATGAATTGTGGGATTTGTTTTCCATTGCAGTCCTCCCGGGAGGATTGCAAATAACTAAGAAATGGATTGAGGTGCACGCACCTGTTTCCAAAGCACAGGAAGCAGGTGCGGTGCGGCTTTTACCATTTTTATTACCCTGAAGCTCGCACTTCAATTGTTACTTTGTGACTGTTCCGATGAGTAAGGATGAATATTTTTATCATTTGCAAATTTGTAACAGTATTATTGAACTTTTGATATTTTCCCCAAACTCCCAAGGAAAATCATAATAAGGCCGCCTTTAACACCTGTTCACACCATTTCATTGACTACCTGTGTGGAAACGCGCATTGCTAACTCCCTCCCATACTCGAAAATGAGACGTTTATATCCAGGTGAACGCGGATATGTCTCTTTGAACATCCGCTGGAAATGTTACTTTTATTTTACAAAGACAGCAAGGTCTGACATGAGACCAGATGAAACGCAAGCAGACAATCATCGCCCCTTTGAGGTGACTAGCATTTCTCATTTAACTTGGAATCACACAACCACACTGACAGCATAACAATGATTAACCGAGTGTGGAAAAGAGTCAAAACGAAAAGAAATGTTTTTCACAAGGGATCGCCTACCAGAATAAAATTACTTCTGAGAGCTAGATTCACAGAGGGTTTTTCACTGTGCTCAAACATTGGAAAAACGCATATTTTCAAAGCGCGGCATTCGCAAAATGCAATCGCGCTTGCACAAAATGTGCTGTATCCACAAACTAAATTGCACACATACAGAAGAGCCAACAGCGAAAACTGGACATGAGGTCGGGTACTAATGCACAGGAACAGGCCAGTGCATCACTCTTGTACAAACTGTTTCCTGAGGATCAACTTGCCCCACACCTGCATTGTTCATTCTGTACGCTAATGTAGTGTACAGCAGATCATGCCTACCTCTAAATTAGGTTTATGAATGAAGGGCCTTATGTAGAGGCTGGCGGGTGGCACACTCTTTTACAAATGTGGCTGATCTTCCTCCACTACATCATATGTGCATTATAGTCTATAGCCCTCTAATAGGGCAGACATGATATGCGCCACTCTCTGATGGAGTACCCGATCCGCCAAACTCAAAGAAGGCCCAAACTCATGACATCATGTTTATGATGGGCCCTTTAAAGGTCATTCGTGGACATACAATCTGTGGGAAATTTGGGTGGGCAATTGGGGGACTTCTGATGCATTTAGGGCCTTTATCTCTATAGCTAAATAGACTGTGGGAGGCACAGGGACATCTTAGGGATTTTGAGGGCACTGGGCCAAATGTCGTTTGGGGCCCCTGTTCGGAACAGCTTTGAATTTATGATCCAATTTCAGTTCTTTCATGCCTTTTTGGCCAGATCACTGACAGTGCACGGGCACACTCATCCAAATGCTAAATGTGTTTACATCTAATATTCAGGGATATTAACATGTGTTTTCAATACTGGAACAGAGCATTAGCTCACAATATTACTGCAAATAATCTCAGTGACATCCTCCCATTTCTCATATGTGAGTTTACTGTTTTGAGCTAAAAGAAACCTTTATATGGTTGTTGCAAGAAAACAATATTTAAAACAATCTATTTAATAATTATTAAAGGTCATCAGTGCAAGACTCTCTGCAGAACAGAGCTGGCTCTATCAGGGTGGCCCCCTGAAAGGCTGGGGCCCTGTGCCAGAGCCCACTTTCCCATGCCTTAAAACGTCTCTGGGGAGCCAATGTATACTAAAACAGTGCACGTGTGCTGGCTGCTTTGTAAATCATGGGAAGCTGGCTTCCAAGAGGATGTGCAGCGCTCTTGCTGTTCACCACGCCTCCTGCGTATCTTTGCCATCCATGAGTAAGACCCTTCTGTTCATAAATTTGGCATACAGAGGCAATGCACAAAGCGAAATTTTCAAATGTTTGTAAGCCATTTTGGGAATCTGCTACTCTATGTACAAGGTAGAACTTAGGACACGGCTGTGTGTGAACTATTTCTGAAATGTCTTGTTTTGAGTTAATGCTCATGTAATCAACCTCTTTCTGCCTGTAGAAGGTCTCAGGATTCAAGCACTTTTATGAATGAGTTTCTCACTTCCGTACCTACTATGAAGCAAAACCGCAGCCAAGGGAATAGGCTTGACACTATAAATGGAGAAAGAAATGTCAAGTTTATCAATCTAAACAAGCATTGGCGTAGCCAATAGGTCTCGCTTTTGGGACCTTATAAGTATTTAGTTATGCAGCACAATATCCTTGGTACAACAACATCAACTGTTGCATGGCGAAACACTTATAAGGTCCCAAAGGCGAGACCTATTGGCTATGCCAATGCTTGTTTCACCTAGTGTGCACGTCAGGCCCGCTTTACCACACTCATGGGCGTTTGATGGCCAACTCCATTGCTGCAGTATAAATTGGGACAGCTAATTCATTTAGTTGGGAAATGGTTCAGATATATTGTGAACAATCATAGGTTTTCTAGGCAGCTGCTAAGAGAAGCTCATTAAATGTTAAAGTACTTTTGACCAGTAATGAGGAGCAATATTTCTCCGAAGCAGTACATTATATCTCCACTTGTAACTTGTCAGGCTCAGAGGGCTGAATGCAGAGCAGTGTGTCTTAGCCTATCGAACCCTGTGTGTACCCTGTGTAAACCGTGCCCGCGGTTCAATCCTGATGCTGTTAATCGGAAATCCAAAACATCTATTTGATCAATGCAGATGAATAAAACGCACTGACATGAGAGAGAGAACATCCCGTAGGAGGGATTATAACACAACATCACTCCGGGAAAGTAGGCCTTTGTCCCACATGTGTCATGTCTTCAAACTGTGCAATGTACACCGTGCGGTTAAGGGGCTCCTTAGCTCCGCAGCTTTCAATTCAGAAAATGAGCCTTGTTTCCCAGGTTCAGGTGTGAGGTTATTAATCAGGTTGGGTAAATGCTGAAATGCAGTTTAAGTTCTCGATGAGTTGACACAGCTAATTGATAGAAAAGTGCTGTACAAAGTTGATTCTATGTAGTACAGCTCCATGTTTCATTTTTGAGTTTTAAAAACATGAAATTGAATTGCCGAAACTGACTGTTCACGGAGTCCACAATCAGTAACTGGGTTTTCATCTCCTACCGGCGGAGCAGGGTGTGACAATAAATAGTGTAGCATGTGCAAGGGTCCTCAACTAGGGCCAGCAGAAGCCCACTTCCCTTGGTTGCATTAGGGCATGTTGCACCCTTGGCTGGCCATGCCTCTTCCCAGCAGATAAAGATTTGGGTTTCAGCCAGGACATTATTGAGAACGCTGTGATTGGTTGAATGAATTTACCGCACATGCGATATACCCACGTTTTGCATGCCACATGTTCGTTTTGTGTATCAGTCAGCATGCAGTCACTGCGAAAGCTCTGGATAAGCACTTATAAGGTCCCAAAGGCGAGACCTATTGGCTATGCCAATGCTTGTCTTAATAGATTACACGTATCCCAAGTACTTGGTTAAGCCGTACCCACACCCGCCTACCTAGCTGACTACTTCCAAACACAGCACACTTCCTTAAACCAAACACGTACTGGATAGCTGATAGCTCGACCTCTGAACTTGCTGAGAAGGGTTAAGATAGGTCCACGAAGGGCATTGACTTACAATCTCTTAAAAGGATGCAACTTCACCACTACAACAGCATAAAGCAACCCTAGGCCTGTGAGGTGCCACAGTATGACGTGCTACTGTTAACACTCCACAGAGCACCCAAATAAATGCAAAAAGAAATATATATAAACACGCACACATAGCCTGTGATTGAAAGCACTAAGAGAAAAATCAGGTTTTTTTGCTGAGATTGACACTTGTGGTTACACACAAACCTCTGTAGGCGTCCACGCATCCACACAACAGTAGTAAGGCTCCGTTTACCTTTGTGAGCTGAAAATTAAGGGTTAATTTCTAAGACCTTTTAAAAGCACTTTCAGTGTCCAGGTGCAAGTAACTTGATCCTTTTGTACGGTGTACTGTTTCCTATCACAGCTGCAAGAAGAAAGTGACACAGCCTTTTAAAAAATTATTAACTCCGCCTCTGGACCAGCCAGCAACTGTCACACAATTTTAGAACTCAGCTTGAGAAAAGAAGACGTCATTTTCGGAGTATCCGAATTCTTGTAAAAAAGAGAAACGTCTGATGCCCCAGGACAATCAACAATCAGAACCTTCTCATTGTCAGCCGAAATAATTCATCTTTCTAGCACAGCAGCTTTGTGTAATTAAAACACCCAGGGCAACGAGATTCAATCAACTCCCCTCCCCCAAAGAGCAGTAACACTGAAGGTCGCATCACAGCCCTTTATTTATAATTCGAACGTAAACTAAGCACTGAAAGTCATCTACAGATGCTCACACATTCAACTTTACGTAAACCCTACAGTCTGTTTAGGAATCAAATCACCAGAGAACACGTTTCTCATCTGGGGCTGAGTGAGCGACCAAATCAAAAGAATAACAAGCCGCTGCAGCGTCATCAAGGAAAAAAAAAAGCACGCGAGTGGTGCGCGCGCTTGCTAGCAGCAGGCGTGACCACACGCTCGTGCACCATGGCCTTTTGCTTGCAGGTAACCGCAGGGAAAAGGCCATGACGCACGAGCGTGTGGTCAGCTTTCTGAAACCCCTAACATAAAGTCTTGCCAGAGCAGCGCTTGCGCGCTACTTCGAGGCTCGACCTAAAAATCATGGGACCCATTTTCTAAATGACAGCAATGTATAGGTGGTCGTATCTGTGCCGTCCACTCGGTTATTGGAATATCAGAAATCACACATTGTTTCTTTACACTTAGAAAACTTAATGTGATATTTGGTTTGCCTATATTTCGAGTGAGAATGAATATTTTGCAATAAAAGTTTTCAGCTAGATAGAAGCAGGACTCTGGTTTCCTGAAGAGATTAATTTTCTGTGCAGACTAGTCTCCTGTGCCACTAATTAGGTGAAACTGCATAACACAAAGTTTTAGAAAATTACACACATTTCAAGTAAAGCACAATTCACAATTGTTGCCAGGTAATTATAACTTATACTACTCAGTAATATGGTATTGCATATTTGGTAACTAGCATTAGGTGGTAGAAGCAACTGTTTTTACTTAATCAAACACTGGTCCCTGTCGACCTAATCAATAATCCAGTACTACCAGTTTAGCAAAGTTACATTGGTCATATCTCATGCAAAGTTAAGAATTGTTCATTCTCTAGCAGTCAGCCTAACCATTAACCTATTGTTGAGTTCTTTGGGCATATGCAAGTCTCAAATATAGAGATAGCCCTGCAGGCCCTGGCATGACAAATGGGCCTTGATAAACAAGTATTAGAAGAACCTGATACCACCTATTAGAACAGTCAGGCATTTAGAGGACAAAGGGATATTGTTGATAAGAGCAGAGGTTTTACTCCTCTTTCTATCCTAAAGCATTACCTTATACCAAACATTATACACCTCATTTGATGGAGTAATGAATGTTTAATTCTGTGGTAGAAGTTAATGATGCAAAATAGTTTTAGGTAAATAATTCCATTGTTTGCATCTGTTTACAACTGGAGTAAGGCAAGGCAGCACAAATTGCTGCCTTGCATTACTCTGCACTGGAAGGCGTTCCATGGGTGGAGCGTGGGTGTTCCCATGCATTCACCCATGGCTTTTGGCACATTCACAGATTTACTTACACTTGTACACCTGGGAATGTGTCAAAATGCTAAGCCTTCCCAGGTGAGGAGTAGCAAGGAGAATCTTTTTTTCTCATTTTCATTTCCTCTTTCTATGTCTGCTGCAATCCGCAGAAGACATAGAAAGAGGAAAATGCCTCAAAGGATTGTTTTTGTGCAGAAAGGTGTCCCATCCTGCACAAAAATAATATTGTCTGTAACGCAGTCACCCTTGCATCATGCTGAAAGGGTACATGCCTTGGTGCCAGGATGCATATCTTAGTAGATATGGTCCATTCCTGCCCTCTCCAAGTGATGCAGTGCAGTATGTTGTCTTTATGCATTACGTTTCGTCAAATCTTTGTTAATCTGCACCAATGAGTTCTGAGGACTCTTATGACATGTCCTGGAAGAAGGGGAAGATGTTCTGATTAGTGCATGATGTAGAGCTGGCCATTGGCCAGGAGGACAGGGAGCAAATGCCAGCAAAGTCCTCTTACGTGAAGCATAAGTATGGGACTCAAAAGGATCTATACCTATTTAGCACTCTAGAACTCTTTGGTTTCTATTAGATGGGCTCTAAAATAGCTGAACTGATAGACACTGGTAACTATGGCATTTTACCAGAGCAGAGGTAAGCACATGCCCAGGAAAGGTAGGGAAAGCTGTCCTCTGCCAGTCTTTTGTGTCTGACTAGAATACATTTCAGGAGTAAAACACATAGGATTGCTAAACTGCACTGATAATCTGGTTTTCAGCGAAGCCCTGCCCCGCTCAAGGGATATAGGCTAAGTGCTTGCTCAGTGATGCAACTCTCAGCCATGCATTGGTGGGCTGGAAGGTAGTGATGTATTTATATTCAAATAGAGGATCTAGTAAAATGGTAAAATACTGAGAGAACCATTTATTTTATTTTTGTGTCTTTATAGAATGCACGCCCAGTTTTTTCCCCCAGAGTTTTATATAGCGCGAACTTGGTCCAAAGGTATCAAAGCGCTTTACACGAGCACCTGTTGCGTTACAGATGTACACATTCATTTAGGTTGGGCACGTGGAGATTAAGTGATTTACCCAGAACCACAGGATGTTGAGCGTCCCTGCTGGGACTCGAACCCGGTTCCCCAGCTTCGATTTCGACTGCTCTAGCCGTAAGGCCACATCCTCTTCCCTAATTATGACTCTTGCTGCACTTAAGGTCCTACGGTATGCTTCTAATGGAAAACGTAATGTTCTGGATCTATGAATGTGGCCACAAAAGCAGTGAAACATTGTTAGGGCCCGATTATGAGTTACTCATAATATTCTGACCCATGCGTGAACTCCTGTTTACGCAATAGTCAGAATTATGAGTTTGAAGGTGTTAGACCTGACAGCCTTAGGGTGGCCTCCCCCAAACCTTTTGCCTGCTTTCCTTCAATTTTGCTGATTTTCTTTTGTTGGCCTTAGGACTCTGAGCACTTGCCACTGCCAACCAGTGCTAAAGTGCATGTGCTTCTCCCCAAAAACATGGGGTGATTGACTTATCTGCAATTGGAATATTTATTACATCTATATGTCCTTAGTAGAATGCACTGCCTGTGCCCAGGGCCTGTAAATTAAATGCTACTAGTGGGCCTGCAGCACTGATTTGGCCACCCACACAAGTAGCACTTTAAACATGTATTAGGCCTGCTGCTGCAGAGCCCTCGTGTGCAGTTAACACTGCCATGTCAACTTGGCATTTAAAATCCCCTGCCAAGCTTTAAACTCCCTCTTTTTTACATATAAGTCACCCCTAAGTTAGGCCATTGATAGCCCATATGGCAGGATGCTGTGTATTCAAAAGGTAGGACATGTACTTTTAAGTTTTGCATGTCCTGGTAGTAAAAAACATCCACATTTATTTTTCACTACTGTGAGGCCTAACCCTCTCATAGGTTATCATTGGGAATTCCTTATTTCAGTTATCAGCTGTAATTCCTGATTGAGAAGTGGTAGATCTGTCATGTTTCATATAGCTGGAATGGTAATAATAAATCCTTTTTACTGGTAAAGATGAATTGATCACTACCCTTTTAAAAATGCCACTTTTAGGAAGATTACATTTTTCTGCTCTTAGCCCTGTGTGCCTGCAGCCTGTCTCCAATACAAGTCTGTGATGGGTGATAGTTGGACTTTGTGTATTCTCTCTAGCCAGTCACACACAGAGGGGGCTTATGTGTGACTGAGTGGCCGTCCATATTTTGATGGGCCATCCTGGGCAGAATGGGAGGGAGAAACTGGCACTTACACCTGAATAGGCTGTGTCCTGTTCCCACACAAAGGGCTGCCTACCCCTCTGAAGTTAGGCTGGAGCCACAGCTGGGAGGGATGCCCTCTGTGCACTTCAAAACCCCCCTTTCAAGTCACCCCCACTTCAAAAGCATAACTGGGTATAAGTACTTGGTCTCTGACCCCACCAAATCAGACACTACTGGACCTGTGAAGAAAGTCGGCCAGGAGGAAGGACTGCTTTGCTGCAACAAGGACTGCCATTCCGCTGGACTGCTGCTCTGTAAGACCTGGTTTTCTGCTGTTCTGCCCTGCTGCCTGCTTCCCTCTGTCCTACTGAGGAAGGACTGGACCCATCTCACTTAAACCCAGAGTGACTCCAAAGGCATGTTGGCTTGCCCCCTGTTCTAAGTCTCTTGGGCATCAAAGACTTCTCATCCACCTACAACAGAACCAGGACTTTGCTAGCTATAAGTCTTGCCCTGCCAAGTTGTGCCATTCCAGTCCTGGACCTTTGGAAGTGGGTATAAAGTGTGACAACTGCTAATAATCCATGCATTGATACTATTGCACTGATTGGAGACAGCACATCTCCCTCGAAGCAGACACATCGCCACTGCTGCACGGTCCGCAGACCTTGCATCGCCGCTGTGCGGCGTATCACCTCCAGTTCCCGACTCATCACCTACATTCTGTGGCTGAACAACAATGCATCTCTGATTTACGTGGCTCGATGATGATGCATCACCCTCAATCCAGCGGTTCAACGCCGACACATTACCCCTTTGCTTCTCGCATCTCGACTTCATCATGGACGCATCCCAGATACTTTTGAGCAGGCAAAGCTAGTCTCTGTCTCCGACACATGCTCTATCGTGGTCGGCCTGAACTCTTGGATTTACTCTGGTCAAGTGCGACCAGATGTTCCCGGTTGGCACTTTAAACCTTTAAGTACTATATTTCCATTTATTCTTTAAGAATGCATAACTCCAGTAATACTTATTGAATTTTTGTCATTTTGGACTTGTTCTGCTCATAAAAATATCAGCTTTTTTTTCTAAACTGGTGTGAAGTCTTTTTGTGGTGTTTTCCCTGTGTTACTGTTTGAAGTGTTGCACAAATACTTTACACATTGCTTCTAAAGTTAAGCCTGCCTGCTCTTTGCCAAGCTACCAGAGGGTGAGCACAGGTTACTTTATGGTGTGTATCTGACTAACCTTGACTAGAATTTTGGTTCCTGCTTGGACAGGGTGCATAGCTCTGCCAACCAGAAACCCAATTTCTAACAGAAGGTATGTAGCGCATCCAATAATTATTGGATGTGTTAAATAACTCAATCTTCATTAAATTTCAGCAGGGCGCACCTGATGAAATTTAACAGAGGAAAACTTACGGTATTTACCATAACATGTAAATTTTGGTGCATAAAACACAAAAATCCACATGTTATTCCCCATGAACTCGTAATAGGCGTTAAATAACGATACCATGGGGTACTTTATTTATTGAACCAGATAAATAACGTACCTCGTGGTTTCGTTAATTTTCAGCAGCGATAAATAATGCCTTAGCAATCATGCCCTTACAGTACTGGAACTATATTCTATTTATTTTCTGCTCTTTTCGAGGGCACTATTGGTTTAAACAGACGTAGATAATAAGACACAGGGAAATAACGTTATTTGCCCATTAACAGACATTTCTTCATTCAAGTGCAGTATTCAGAATTAGAACCAAAGCATGTTGGTCCAAGTTCAGCTACTTAGACCACATCTCCATACATCCATTAAAATGATGCAAAGTGGGGGGGAAGTTGACAGACAATGGAATAGGATTTATTTAATTTCCCCTATTCCGTCGTCTGTCGACTTCCCCCCCTCCCGCCCCATCACACACACCTGCACCGGCCGCTGCTGATGGGCATATTTACCTCATGGAGGTTTCAGTTATTGGTGATTTCTGTTTAAGTTAATTAACATCACGTACACCACAACAATAGTCCAGGCCCATGGTATAAGGCTGCGTCAGTGCACGTGTCGATCGTGGCAGAAGGCCGTGTCAAGAGCGGAAGAGGAGGACGCTTCAGGCACACATAAGAGAGGAGGCTGCATCAGGCGTGCAACAGGAGGATTGAACCAAGTAAGGCAAGAAACCACATAGCATGTGGGGGGAAGCTGCATCAGATGTTTGATGGGAAGCCGTGTTAAGTGCCTGCAAGTCAAATGCACTACATCAGACTCAGGCAGCAGGACGCTGCGTCAAGAACATGAAAGGAAGCTGCATTAAGCCGTATTAAGTGTCTGGAAGGCAGACGCGTTGCATTGGATGTGTTGCTGCTACCTGTGGAATCGGCATGGAAGCGTCCATGAACTCTTCGGCTTGTGTATCCGCCATGCGGTGCACTCGGCGGCCAATCTCCGTCTCCTGCACCAATTGTATCAATTCTTCTGGTCATGTCCAATTCTACCATCCCCATTAGAGAAAAGATCCTTGTTTAATTATCAGGTGTATCAAAGAAAGGGTCCCTTCATCTTGTTTTAAAGGAAGACCTTTAGACTTTTCTTTTTATCCTTGTTTTGATGGTAAAACTGAGCCTGGAAAAAGTTTTTTATTGTTTTTCTCCGTTCTTGACATTAATGGTTTCTCCTTTTCTTCTTTAAACAGCTGAACATTATTTTACATGATATTGTAAGTTCTTAACCATTTCACTTTACAGGAAAGGATTTTGGGCACTCAAACATTTGTCAGTTATAGTGTGTATTAAAAAGAACAAAGGTTTAGGTCTTTTTAAACTAACATTTATATTGCTTTTATTCATTTTAAAGCAGAATATTACATTTCCCCCTTTTCTTAACAAGTCCTGGCTTGGCATCTATGAAGTGGCAAAAGTAGAAAAAAATATTTGAAATATAGATTTTGTGGCACATCTTTTAGTGCAGGAAGGAGAACAACCCTTTTACTACACTGTCTGCGTTCAGAAAGGCAAGTGGTATTTGCTCACCTCCCAGAGATTTCTGATACTGATGCCTTGGACTTAAATGAGTATGGAACTTGTCTTAAAAAACTTGATAACAATTATTTACCACAGGTAAGCACAATCCTAGAACAGTACCATTTCGGAAAAAGGTTCAGAATGAAGGGGAGTCTGTTGAAAATTATATAACTGATCTCAGACGGTTAACTTCTTCTTGTAAGTTTACAGCTCTGCTGGAGGAGAGAATTTGTGACCAGTTTATGTTTGGATGCAAAATCGAAAAAGTACGGTAAGAGTTATGGCAGAAAGACGATCCCATCTTGAATGAGGTATTGTTAGTGGCAAAAAAAATTGAACATTCAATTAAATGTGTGGAAGTGATAAAAAAGGTTGCTGCCAAAGAGCAAAGCGTCCATACAATCAAAAATGGGTTAAAAAAAAACAAGAATTGAGAAATGACTATAGAAATAACAGAGGAAATGATCTGGTCAAAAAGTGTTATGGATGTGACAGGAATGGCCATTTTGCCAATGTTAAGACATGTCTTAAAGCCACATGTATGACTTGTAAAAAAAAAAGGCCACTTCGCAATAGTGTGCAAGATGAGGAAACCCAAACAGAGAGTCAGAGAGGTGGATGTTAGTGAGGGGAGTGACAAAGTTGATTTTGAATGTGGTTAAATTGTGTTATAGGGTGGAATAAAGTGAAATCACGCTCTGTTGACATCATATTGGTAGGAGGAGAAGAAACCAAGGTCCTCTTTGACTCTGGTGCAAAGATCACAATTATCTCCAACACATTTTTTGATGAAGCGAAACATAAGGGAAATGTTTATGTTACTAAACCCTGACATCAAGCCATATGCATATGGTGGTGAGCCAACTAAGCTACATGGATAGTTCCTTGATTTAATTGAGTGTAAACAATGTTTTGTGTCTGGAAAAGTATATGTATCCAAGAAAGGGGACAGCATAATTAGCTGGTTCCTCCAAAGGGATTTGGGAGTAATGTAGGATCCCAATAGTAATCCACCCATTTTGTTGAAGGAAAATCATGTAGTGAGTGAAATAGGGATTCCAACACAATCGGGTGTCACATTCTTAGAGAAGATGAAAGAATTTCCCCAACTTTTTAGGAATGGTCTGGGGTGAATGACAAAATATAGTCACGTGAAACGTTTAGTTCCAGATGCAAAGCCCATCTGTAGAAAGGTGAGGAAAGTTCCTATAGCAATTAGAGAAGAAATGCATACTGAATTAGAGAAGTTAAAAGCTGATGGTATTATTGAGGAGGTTGAAGGTACTGATTGGTTGGCACCAGTTGTCTCAGCCAGAAAGTCTAATGGAAGTCTGAGGTTATGTGTTGACTTGAGGCATCTTAATAGTAAAGCAGTTGTTGACAGATATCCTCTTCCTAACATCTCTGAATTGCTGATGTTGCTTGGTGGGGAAAGGTATACATACAACACTATAGATCTTACTTCTGCATACCACCATATTGAACTGGAGGAGGCACCTAAAGATCTCACTGCTTTCATAACGCCTTTTGGTACATTTAGGCATGTCAGACTGCCATTCGGTTTAGTATCTGCGGCATCAGTTTTCCAGTGGGCTATGGAATATGGGTATTTGGAAGGTGCAGAGAGGGAATGCATTTATCAAGACGGCATTCTTATATTTGGGAAGGATGTTAAGGAACATATTGTCTGATTGAGATATGTGTTAAAAAGAATGAGTGATTTCAACCTCACCATCAAACAAGAGAAATGTACATTTAGTACAACTTCCATAGACTTTTTAGGACATACCATCACTGGTGATGGAGTAGTTTCCAAAGCTGAATTGGTCAATACAATTCAGCATATGGTTTCGTTTGCTTTAAAGGAGGAAACCATTTGTTTTTAGGCATGGCACAATATTCTAATAAAGTCATACAGAATTTTGCAAAATTCAGTGAAAACATGAGAAACATACTAAAAAAGGGGTTGATTTCAATTGGGATGCTGCAGGTGAGGGAGAGTTTTTAGAATTAAAAACAGATTGAGCCAGGTACCCAAATTAAAGAAATTTGATCCCAAGAAAAAATCTATTATAACACCGAATGCCAGCAGGAAAGGATTGGGAACCATTCTTCAGCTGAGTTGACATAGTGCAGAGAACACTATCATGTTTATTTTGCGTGGCTTGAGGTGAGCCAAAATGAGATATTCAGTCATAGAGATGGAGGCACTTGCTGTGTATTGGGTGGTAAGAAAGCTCAAAGTATTCTTATGGAGTGAAGTTTTTGAGGTAATGATGGATCACATGAGATATTCAAAAAGAAAGGTATGGATGCAGTGTCAGGCAGAATTACTAAATGGGTGGTGGCCTTACAAGAATCTAAATTTGAAATAAGATGCTTTCCAGGAGTGGAAAACAAAGTGGCTGATACTCTATCCAGCTTGCTATCCAAAGTAGCGAGTGATCAATGTGGGAATGCAGAATTTGATGATGAAACGGAATTTGTTTGTGAGGCGGGGAATGAGATCATCTCGGATGAGGAATGGCGTGAAAAATTGGAGTCAGACGGGGTTGTAAGTGAAGTAATGGGTTTAATCTCTGCTGGCTGGAAGTTTAAAAAACAAGGCAGTGATGGTTGTAAGAATTTGTGGTGAGTGAAGAATGAGTTGTTATCTAGTAATGACTTGATTAATTCCTCTGAGTAAACTCAGGGAGGAGTTAATAAGCCAGGCCCATAGTTGTCATTAGGGTATATCCAAGACAAAGTAATTGTTATGTTCCTGATATTGGTGGCCAGGCATGAATATTCAAATTGAGAGTGGTGAGAGATTGTATGCAGTGTGCAGTGAGTGAGAAAGTTATGAATCCCATGGTCCAGCCCATGGCAATCAGGGAACGTCCAACAGGTCCTTGGAAAGAGATTGCTCTAGAATATTGGGGCCAATTCATGGTGACGGTCAGGAAACATATGTTATAGTGGTTATAGACATGTATTTGAGATGGCCAGAAATATGCTTCACGAGGGGCATTGAAACCAGCCATGTGACAAATTTATTGAAGGAGCTCATGGGGAGGCAAGACAATGGTGTACAACTTGTCTCCAAAGAAATGGAAAAAATCCTAAATATTGGTGGCCAGGCATGAATATTCAAATTGAGAGAGTGGTGAGAGATTTTATGCAGTGTGCAGTTAGGGAGAAAGTTGTGAATATCAGGGTCTAGCCGATGGCAATCAGGGATCGTCCAACAGGTCCATGGAAAGAGATTGCTCTAGAATATTGGGGCCAATTCATGGTGATGGTCAGGAAACAGATGTTATAGTGGTGATAGACATGTATTCGAGATCGCTAGAGATATGCTTCATGAGGGGCATTGAAACCAGGCATGTGACAAATTTATTGAAGGAGCTCATGGGGCAGCAAAACAATGGCGTACAACTTGTCTCCAAAGAAATGGAAAAATTCCTAAATGAAGGTGAAATAAAACATAAAAGATGTGCCCTCTATTATCCCAAAAAGAATGGGATGGTGGAGTTGTGTAATCAAGCCCTAAAAGAAACAATAACATTGGCCAAGGTCAATGTCATGAACTGGAGAGATGAAGTGAACATAAGGGTTGAGGTATGCACCACATACCATCACTTTTAAAACCCCACTTGAATTGTTCCGGGGTAGGTACTCCAACACAGCTGTGGAACTAACAAGGGTAAATGAATATGATTTCAAGTTGGTAAAACACTTTCACCCAGGATGATTGGAGGTTGAGGGAAGACACAAAAATTAGGGACAGAAAAGAATATTTTGATAAGAAAGATTATCGAAAGAAACTAAAATATCTGATAAATAAATAAAGAGACCAATGAGTAAGGAACCTGAGTAGGCTACTTGTGTATAGAGGGAGAATGATTGATTCTAGTGATGGTGTTGACAGAAAGGTAAGAGTATAAGAAAACTGACAGTAGAACAATGACAAGAAAGTCACACAGAGTAGTGTGTACTTGTGAGTGCTTAGATGATTAAGTTGTCTGATATATAATATTTTCAGTTTAACTAGTAATAGGTCAATCAACAGTGCATGATTTATTATGGTGCGCAACACATAATAATTGTGAAGCAGAAGAGTGAAATTGACATCGGAAAAGCCCGCGGCCGCACTGGATTGTGTTCCGCGTTGACGCTTCCCGGTTCAACACGGAAGAGAAAACCAGGAAATTAACCCCTTCAGCATTTCAAAAGAACACTCGCCAAGGTACGATGTAGCACTGAGCATAGCTCAGTTGGAGGCAACAGTTAAATTGTTTAAAACGATGACAGACAAATTCCTAAACGGCCGGGAGGCATCGGCAACTTTAATTTTTAAAAAGCATGCAATGAATAAAGCTGATAATGCAATGAGTAGTTCCTCACAAACAAAAACAAGGTCCACTACTGTTAAACAGAGATGCACTTTGCTTGAAAGACTACGACGGAAAGAAGTAAGCAGGTGATGGGAAGCCACCTCTTTACAAAATTACTTAGAGGTCAACCGCATTCCACGAGGATTAAGGATTTTCATAATGCCCCCATTATCCAGTCCCAAACCACAGGTACTAAAGGAGTGGCTAGATAATACTAATGCCTGCTCTAAAGTCATGTTGCAGATTTTGATTTGCAGCTCCTGGGAAGAACCCAAAAAAATAATGGCACAAATCAATAATATAATTGATGAACTTAAAAAAGAAAGTGATCAGGATGAAGTAAAAAAAATGCTACAGTTGGTTGATGAAAGAATTAAAAAACATGAAAAAGAAGTGATTGAAAGAAAGGAGAGGAAGTTCCAGCGAGATGAACGTGACTACAATATGCGATGCATCTTGACTTTTGCAAGGAAATACAATAAAGCATGCACTGAGTTGGCTAAAGAAAAGTCATTGGGACTACTGGACAAAGAAAGATGGGAATCATGTCCAGATTTGAGCTCGGACCAGGAATCACATGATAACACCCCGGCCTCGCACACTGAAAGAATGTCTTTTTCCGAGGAATTTCGCCTCTTACAGAGGGACAACGAACACTCGTTCCGGGGAAAAACCAAAGGAAGAGGCCGAGGCAGAAAAGGCGCCAAGGGAAAAGCCAAGGAAGATGACAACGAAGAATGAAACAAGAAACCTGGTGTGGGAAAAAGGAGCCAGGCAATGAAGCAGAAATAATGGAGAACGAGAATCAACAATTAACGGTAATTAATCTCTCAGAGAGAGAAAATTCTATAATTGATGAACAAGTTTTAAAGCTTGGTTTAACGTTCTGTCTGGAAATACAACTTGATTATGCCCAAACACGTATAGATTTATACAAATTTATATGCAAATTGAAGCTCTACAAAGTACACACACTCCGTAAAAAACATACTGAGCAGACACTATCCTCGGATGATACTGCATTGAGGTCTCCCCGAGCTATAGCAGATATATATGCTTTACACACACTTTTTAAAATGGGCGAACCAGCACAGACCGGCATATCTGACACAGCAAGAGATCCGTTTGATCCAAAGTACCTTAGAGAGATACCAGAAGTATTTGGCAATCATACAGTGGAAGCCGGGATACCTCCTTCAGGGCATCCTCTAAACATGTCCTGCAGGCAGCAAGAGACAACATTGATGTTTTTGGTGATATGGTGGCACAGGCTATACTAAAATTGACACAACAATCATTCAGGAGAAAGAATTTATCCACAGAACAATGGGAGTCTGTTTTAGCTCTCCAAAGAGATGACAAATTAGTCATCAAACCCTCTGATAAAGGAGGAAATGTTGTCCTCAAGCGCAGAAGCAGCTATGTGAAAGAAGCGCTTCACCAACTCAATGAACATGTTACAAAAAGGTAGATACATCATATCTTACAAATTTACAAGAGGGATATTGCAGCATGCTACACGACTGGCATGAAAAGCAATTACTCAACTGGGAAGAGTTACAATTTTTGAAAAATGAGACCCTCATGACACCCACATTGTACCTCCTACCCAAAATACACAAAAACCCCACTGATCCACCAGGGCATCCCATAGTCTCATCAAAAAACTGATTATTTGAAAACACATCTGCTTATGTTGATCACTTTTTGTTTCCGTTTGTACAAACTCTAAATTCCTATGTTAAAGATACTGAAGATTTTCTGTAGAAAATTGAGAATCTATTTTGGGGTAATGAATTATGGTTGGTAACCCTAGAGGTAGAAAGTTTGTACATGAGCATAAGACATACTGAAGGACTGATGGCATGCAAATATTTCCTTAAAGCAAGGAGCATTCATCAGTTAGAACACACTCACATGATCCTACAAATGATTGAAATATGCTTAACTGACAATGTGTTTGTATTTAACAATCAACATTACAAACAAATACAGGGGGCATCCCTGGGCACTTGCTTCACCCCCAGCTACGCCAATCTTTTGGTGGGCTGGTGGGAGAAGCAGGTACTCTGGGGCAGCAGTTTTGAAAAATGGACAAACCAAGTAAGTTTGTGGCTGAGGTATATTGTTGGTGTTTTCTTTGTGAGGAAAGGCAATAAGGTAGAACTGAACAGGTTCTTTTGTGAAATGAATACAAATAATTTGAACCTCAAATTCACAATGCAAAGAAGTCAAAGTAGTATAGAATTTTTAGATCTGAAACTGACTGTAAAGAATGGAATCCTTTTGTCCGAACTATGCAGAAAAAATACAGCAGGCAATTCAATACTACATGCAATGAGCTGTCACCCTTCAAACTTGAAATTGAGTATTCCCTTTAGTGAGCTCCTCAGGGCTAAAAGAAATTGCAGCTCAGCGGAATCCTATCAAAACACCAAGAGAGATATGAATAAGAGACTAAAGAGAAGAAATTACCCAGATAAGGCACTTAAACAAGCTGAACAAAGGAACTCTAAGATTAGTAGAACAGAAGCTCTTTTCAAACCTCTCCAGAAAAAAAAGAATAGGAAAGGGAAATACAACAGCGATTCATCACCAAGTTCAGTAGTAAGGCCAATGACCTGAGAAAGGTTCTCAAACAAAGATGGGACATATTAAGACAAGATCCCATTTTAGGAGACAAAATAGGAGACCCTGTCCATCACTTATCAAAAGAATGTATCACTTAGAGACATGTTATGCACAGCCATCTTGCACCCAACAACATGAACTGGTTGAGACAAAGTAAAGGATTCTTCAAGTATGGATGATGTAAGGCCTGGAAGCACATAAAAGAGGTGACATTGGAACGAACAAACCAAAAATGGCGAATCCCCAAGTTCATTAAGTGCAATACAGATTTTGTGGTTTATGCCATCACATGTCCATGCAGCAGATGATACATTGACTCAACAACGTTTCCAGTGAAAAAACGTATCCTGGAACATTGGAGGGTCATTTCCAATAATGGCCGAACATACAGTACAGCCAAACATTTTCAGGAGACACATCAGAGTGACTGGATCAAGGCCAGATATATTGGCCTAGACTCAGTACAGAAGCATCCCAGAGGTGGTGACCGCATCTCCACTTTAAGAAGGATGGAATCATTATTCATCTTGAAAGCAGGGTCCATGTTTCCTCAAGGGATGAATAATGATGAGGAGTTACCCTCACACCTTTAATAATGATTACGCCCTCAACCACCCAGCCCTTATGGTCAGCATTAGGTCTTTTACATGTTCATTATACAATTCATAGGTTTAACAACTATTTAAGATTAGTAGGGTACAAATATACGTTTTCGAGTGTTATACGAACATGCAAATAATTAGAAATGTCTAACTAATGGTCTTTGTGTCATTGTTTAACTACAGGAAATAGACATTAACGAAGAGTGCTGTATGTTTCCAGAATTAGCCACAGCTAACTTAAGAGCACCGGAGTACGGCGATGTTCTACGTAACGATCACCCCTCCTATCTAAGAGAAATATGGGTATAACTAGATCCCGTAACAGTGATACAAAATGCTTCTGATTTAAAATTCCTTGAAGAAACTACTTTTGAGTGTAAGAAACTATCATGTTTAAAATGAAAAAAACAATGATTTATATTTTTCTTTTGACACTAAGCTAACTAGGGAGCATGTATCTATTAATATACACAATCATTTGGTAAACTTCACAATGTTTATTTTATTATTTTGGTACTAGATCGTTATTGTACAAAATGATTTAAATGTCAGCATCTTCACATTAGCTAGCATATGGTTTGTGGCAATCTGAATTAATCACTTATATGGTACTATACCATGACTGCTTTTAACAAATTAAATATGTAGTACTCCCATAGTCACTCTGTACTAACTAGAGTTAAATTAATGATGATTATGGCAATATTTGTAATTTTTTTTACAATAAATTAATCACTTATGTGGTACTATACCATGATTTCTTGATAATAAATTGAATGTGCAGTACTTTTACAGTCACTCCAAGCAAATGTGTCAGTTTAATTGGTAAAATGACAGGTATAAATGAATTTTGTCCCACTGAGTCACTGTTTCAGAGTATATAACTTGATTGAACCAAAGTTGTAAATTGCATAATGTTTTTTAACTTTTTGAATTTTCACCTTTGCACTGTATCATAAGCATTGCACTGTTTTCCATTTCCTTTACACATTACGTCATGTCCAACGTGTTTAAAAAGACTGCAGCTGTTGTAAATGGTCATGTGATCAAGACTCCGTGTGTGGTCGTAACACGTCTTTGTTTCATTGCCGAAATAAACTTTTTGCAAAGCAGAACCAACTGATGTGGCTCCTTCCTTACCTGATATCCAAGGAGAGGATCGTCATATATATATATATATATATGTTCATTTAGTAGATTTTTCTATATGCTATATTTCTTATTGTTATAAAGGAGAGGAGTGTGGTATTAACAGTTGTAACAAGATTCATATGATAAAATGCCTGCAACTTTCTCTCTGTTTGTGTAACCGTAGAATGTAATGAGGTCACATCGAATGATATGGGTTGGAATGTGGACAGGGGAGAAAGCTGGATCCAGTTGGAGTGGTTGGATGGTACCTCCTTTCCTGATAATAAACCTATCTAATTATAACCAGCTGTCTGTTGATTGTCTTTCATGATACCAGCTTTTACAGTCACCCCACCTTAATACTATAAAAGAATCTACAACTTCACACTTCCCAAAACAGCAGAAAATCTCTACAACATCCAACCATGATCAATCTAAAAAAGATAACATTTGCTTGCATGTATTCTCTACGGCTTCTTAACTTTACACCAGTAAATTACATTAGGTCTGTGCTTAAAAATGTCCCAAATAAAACTGAATAAGGTTGACGACCTCTCACGCTAAATAAATTAAATCAATCATAAAGGTATGCATTTCTAAAAGTATGATGATTGTGGCAATTGTGACATCTGCCTACCTGCCACAACATGTCATGTCTTCAGTAATATTTTCCTGATTTAGTCATTGTGTGCCCTGAAGAGTGTCAAGTACCACCTGCCAAGTCTTCTCACTAAAACACATGCACATTGTTTTGTCTTCCATCAGCAAATGTCGTGTTCCATCTGTTTAAAGTGATCGTTATAAATTCTTATTCTAAATAATGACCAATTATCATGTCCTCCATATAGTAGTTTGTGTAGCTCCCTGCTAAGCCACTTTTCCATTTTGTTGCACAGGAGTATGCAGATTAAGATGTATTCTACTTGCTATGTATTTGGTTATTGGTTCCCATAAACAAGTGACCGTAAATTTGTCTGTCAGTGTTGTAGGGATTCTGTACATACACAGAGCTATGCACAGGATAATAGGACCTCGGAGCATAGTGGTGAGCCAACCATGCACCTTAGTACCCACAATCCCAATCCGACTAGCTTTAGCGTCTCATTAGCAACGATGCTACCAATGATTAGACAACCCAGAACACGGACTCTCTCACTCAGGACTCGCGGGAGCAAGAACACCCTTTCATAAATCACTCATACTTGTCCACAACGTGCGTAATAAGAGACACAGTATAGTTTAAAATGTTTATTTCAACTATCGTGCTCTAAGATACAGTACACGAGCCAGTACTATCAGCATAATGCATAAAGATAAAATAATAAGCATAGTTACAATTCCATAGAGTACAAACGGGGAAAGCATTTCATAAAGCAGTGGATATAGGGTTAAATGACCATACCACCCTCCCCGTGCTATTAACTAGTTTATTATAAAAATAGAAGACCTCTGGGCATTGTCAGGCAGACCCTCATACCTCAATATCTAGATGCAAGGTTTACATCATCAGACAAGCACAGCTCTTCTCTCTGGAAAGGTATTTCTCCAAGTGCCTCTAACAGTGAAAACCACAATATTAAAAGCACACGAATTTCCCCAGTGCAGCAGCAATCAGTGTTATGTCTAAGTGCGAGGGGCTGACCAAATCAGCAAGAACAAGGGACATTGTTTTTCGACCTTGTACATGATGTGCAGACGAAACTCAAAGGGAACAGGAGGAAAGGTGAGAGGCGAAAAGGCAGACAGTTCCAAAATAGCCGGGCACAAGCAGAGGCTGGAAAAACAAGGGCACAAAGTAACGTGCGCAAAAAGGCATCATGGCAGCCAGGCCTAAGCCAACTTAGCAATGCAGACAAAGAGGCCACAAACCACACAACACCCTCCCCTGGTTAGTCCATTGGTGAAGACATAGGACGAAAACAGAGTTCAAATAGATGGAGCAGAACGGAAATGTCTGTTTTGGAATAGTCCCCAATGAAGGACAACGAGTGGGACAGAGAAAAAAATAAAAACACACTATCAAAAAGGAAAAAAAAAAAAATCCATTGAGGCAGGACGCCGAACGCGGAGGCCCCCTAATCCAATAGAGTGTAAGTGCAGAAAAACGCCACACCATCCAATAGGACATTGTTGGAATCGTCAGAAAAAAGAGACGCCATCCAGTCCAGTAAATCAAAACTGCATTCATGGTCCTCGCAAGAGGGAGCAGCGAACAGCATTGCGGGACAACTTGCGTGATACTCAATATAACTTTGTTGTAGGAGAGTCTGAGCAGCCGCCCAGACATCCCATTGTGCCAAAATGCCAAGTGCAGCCGCACGCGCCATGTAGCCAGCACCTGAACAGTCCCGCTCATGGGCCTCTAAGGGACCAATCAACTGGACAAAATCCGGGCGAGACAGAGACGTATTGGAGAGGCAATAATCCAAGGACCATGAGAAAGGACATCGGATGCAAGACATCACAGGTTGTACGCAAGTGAAATACGCAAAGCGAAAAGAAAGTTTATAGGACACACCAAGTGTCGCCAATGGCAGGACGCCGAAGACGGCGAGGATGCGCCCACGGAGCATCCGGAGTCGACCTTGGTCGTGGAGGGCCCCATGAAGTGCAGCCATTGCGTAGCAAACAGGCCAAAAGCAATATCCCAGCCGCCAAGGCGAGGATCAACGGAAAGCCGCCAAAGACGCTGGAAAAAATGGAATGAATAAAAGCCGGTATTACACCAAAGATAGTTTGAAAGGAGGTAACAAGGCCCGAACCCACAACTTTAAAAAAGTGCACAAGTCCTTCAGTGCGCGATGCATTGAAAACACGGTGAATCAGTTCACCGAAATGCTGTGGGAGGTTTGTGTTCAAGAGGGCCTGTATCTCACTGTGGGTACTCGCCACCTGGAGAATGAATGTCTCCCGGGCGGATGTGAGCATAACCTCCTGGTTCAATAATATCGCCTTTATTCTGCTCAATTTATTGAAATCCGCCTTCAAAGTTGGAATGGAAGGCCAAATAGAACTATCTACGATGTCGTGCGGAGGAGGAAAAAGCACATTTTTGCAGCAGACAACCCTGTGGGAAACTGTTACAATATAGGGTATGCCGGCTAGCATGCAACAGCATTCTTGATTATTCAGAAGGAGATAGCTACCATTTGCAAGCACAGTGAAAGTAGGAGATATAGCAGGAGCAGGAATGCCCTTTAAAACACAAGCAAGATTCGGAGCCGAAACGTTACAAGCTCCGTGCAATTTAATGTTTTTGCAAACAAGGGAATGACCCACAGTAGAATCGCATGATTCCCCCGTGAGAAAAACTTCCTTCCCGTCCCGAAGACATTTGTACATGAAAGGCAGGGACCAAAGCTCATGCAGGAAAGCACTGCCTAAAGGCTGAAAGCGGCCAACAGGATAATGTTTCATGCAGGAACTGTACTCAAATAAAGAAAAAGTCAAAGCGATAATCCCGTGTACTAGCCACACAGCAGAATCTAATTCAGCAATAGAGAACGTTAAGGGCTCTATTTTTTCGACATGTAACAGTGTGTATGCTGCATCTTTCATGGACATGAACCGCTGTTTCTCAGTCAAATTAAAAGGTAAGAATAAGGCAGAGGTGTTCAAAAAGTGCCAAGGAACCTTACCCATTTTAAGTGTTTGCAAAGTCCATGCAAACTGCATTACTGAACGCAGTTGATTTTGACCATGATATAACACAGAAACATCATCTTGTACAATATCAACAACAGAGGAAATAATATTCTCTTATGTGTAAACTCGGGAAGACAGGGTATTAATACTATTGTCAACAACAGCAAGCACCTTTTCTAGATTTGCTTGATCTATTTCCCGAAGACGGGAAGCAGCTTCAATTTGCGAAAGCTTCCAGAGTTCATTGTAAGTTTCATAAATGAATCTCTTTGGTCGAGGACCACGAGGCCCCAGAACAAAGTCGGACAGATCAATGTTGCCTGATAGGAGGGATAAATGTTGTTTAACAGAATCTAAGGAAGAGTGCTGCAACCACTGTTTACACAATTTACCAACAGAATACGTTGTAACAGTACGAGAGTCAGAAAACCTATCCTGTTTGTAGCCAGGATCCGTGTCATGAAAACGCAGTTGGCAGGCATTAGACGCTATGGGCCAAGCCAACCAGGGTGACTGAACAAACGTAGAGACATTAAACGAATTGTTCTGAAACAAAACTTGCAAATCTGTAAGGGACATATTGAAGTGCAAGCTTTCGTTGGGAGTGGAAGACAATACAGGAATGGATGGGGCATTTAATTGTTTGGACGTAGCCAAACCCCAACATGTTGTTTGATAGATGGTTTGATTTAAAAATAAAATCTGGGCCGGGATGAGGCAAGCACGGTGCAAGGCTTCCGTGCCTTGTACCTGCCTTGTACCTGCCATGACTTGGTGCCCCAAATAGATTTTAAATCAATGGTGTCCCGCCAATGTTCATACCCACCCACAGCTAAGGCGTTCAAAAAGTAACCCGAATACAGCAGTTTGGTGTGGGTCATCAGGATTTTCTGAGTGGACGAAGTGTTCAATTTAAAGTAATAGGACCCAGGGTTCAATCTATCAAAAGTCGGTAAAATAAGTAAACTTATTTCTAAGAGTCTGGGAGCTACCTGGCAAAGGGGTCGGACAATGTTCCCATTGGGTGTAATTAAAAGGACCCCGAAGGGTACTGGGTTTATGGAGAAAGTGGTTGCCCCAATGCTGGTAACAATATAAATCGGCATAATTCGCAGAATTCATGTACAAATCTTCAGCATTAAAGGCAGCATAATATTTCAAATCAGTAAATAACGATTCAACGGCATGTACGTCCCAATCGTCAGAATGAATATTACTTTTAACGACATCACCCATTGAAACACTGAGGACATTTGGTACATTAATAATCTCGGTTGGTCCATGAATTTGGAAATTTACTGCATCCCATACTATGCCATCAGCGACTGGAAAAGCCGAAATGTTCACAAATGTGTGGTCACGCTTCATGATGTGGGAGGAAGAATGCGGAGCCAAAGTTCCAGCGACACAGTTCACAGCAGAGCGTTCTGGTAAATAGTGACCATTAATGAGTAGAAAAAATACTGTCACAAAGCCAATGGACATGAACAGAAAAATCAGGAATAGTACCAACCAGATGTATGTCCATGGGGGGATTAAAAAATTGTCTCTGAACCAGGATACAAAAATACTGAATCTGGACGGGATAAGTGCGGAGGTGGAATCCGAGTCAAAGGAGTAACGTGTTGGGCTCAGTGGTGTTGTTGGTAGATGAGCCACGGACTCGGTTGTGGGGTAGGTGTACTCGGTTTCCTCGTTGCAGGGGGAATCCGGGTAGTCGAGCAGACGATCAGGCAAATCTACCATCTCAATGGCAACATCAGTGACCGTTCGGACCGGAAGGCCACAAACATTTGTCCTGGAAATGACTGGACAAGAGACCGCTGGTGTTACACTATTCAGGATCGGCAAAGATGTTGTAGCTTGACATTTTCCACTGAGACGAATCTGTTTTCCTTGCGACCAGGAAGCGGTGGTAAGATGACTGTATGAGTACCCTTCAAGCCAAGGACTGGAACGATAAGAGGGGCCAAATTCTTTTCTGTTCTCCACCTTCTCTCGGACCAGGTCTCCAACTTTCGGAAGCCAGACGGCAACCGGAATCTGCAGCGCAGCGTCTGTGGCTGAAGGTAAATGTTCGTTTGCAAGTTTTTCTCGGGCTTCTTGTAAGTCCTGTAACATAGTAGAATGGTTATCTACATCAAAGATTGCGGATTGCGCCGCCATGTCTAGACCATCAAGGTCAGGCACAAACATTCGTATGCCAAAGAGCATTTCGTATGGGGTCCGCCCACCCAGAGGTCTTCTAGGGAAATTATTAAGTGCACGTTGTACAGTATACAAGTGGGCCAGCCAGTTCCTGCCAGTACCTAAGACTCTAGCTGTCAAGGATTGCTTTAAGTCACGGTTCATTCGTTCAACAATCGAATTGCCCTCAGGCCGATATGGAGACGAAAATTTCACCCGCACCCCCAGTGACCCCATCGCGTCCTTGTATGCCTTAGAGGCGAACGCTGGACCTTGGTCAGAATGGAAGGTGCCGCAGGCAAAATTCCCACAAAGACACGCAAATCCCTGATGACATTTCGAGCGTCAGCACTCCGTTGTGGCCAGACCCAGATGAAACGTGTGCACGAATCCACTGCAACCAAGATGTATTTATATGCAGTGTCAGAAGAAAATGGGCCGCAGTGATCCAGGTAAACACACCCAAAAGGTCTGTTTGAAATGCAGAGCGGTGTCTGTGGTGGTCTTGTAACCGTAGAAGGCTTAATCTGCTGACAAACGTCACAAGAAAGCACATAAGTACGGGTCTGTTTATACAAACCATGCCACCAGGAACGCTGCTGCAAGATGGAAACCGTTGCAGACACGCCAGCATGGGCCGAAGCCATGCCTTCGTGTGCGGCTGTTATCAAGGAAAGTCTGCGGTCCGCGTTGGGAATCAGCCGATCACCAACGTCAGGAATTCGTACGTAAGGAGCCTGTTCGGGACCTAATTGATAAGAGTATTTGGAAGGGAAACCCCGTGGGTAATTAGCACCTTCCTTTGTCGCAGCATTAGCTGCCAAAATATCATTATCTATTTTAGTCATGGATCTTGTAACTGCTGCCACTGTGCACGTGGCTACTGCTGATTTGGCAGCTTCATCTGCCAAACCGTTACCGACAGCGTGTGCGCCCACACGCTGGTGGCCAAGAGTGTGAATCACCTGTGTGAGAGGCAGACGTTGTTTCAAATCTGCCACCCGAACCCAAAGCATTTTATGCTGAATTGTGCTGCCTTTGGCATGTCTATAGTCATTTTGTGACCAAAAGAATAGATTGTCATTGAAAGACTGAACACAGTTATAAGAATCGCACACAATAAGAGTTGTCATGTCGGGATTAGCGATCTCAAGGGCGAGCACCAAAGCGCGCAGCTCGGCCAATTGTGCAGTACTGTCTCCTATTGCCTGAGTGTGCACTACCGTCTGT
Source organism: Calotriton arnoldi (assembly GCA_963921515.1). NCBI lineage: Eukaryota > Metazoa > Chordata > Amphibia > Caudata > Salamandridae > Calotriton > Calotriton arnoldi. Next base: position 1,022,555 of record CAWUFW010003768.1, on the reverse strand, counting down.
ATGAACTCGCCGTTCACCATAGTGCCTGCAACAATAGCACATGCTGCTGAATAAGCATGCTTGGAACCTGTGGCCGGTTGTGCCAAACCATCGGTATAGATAATACATTCGTACTCCTCAAGCGGTAGCAAAGACAGAGGAGGAGGATGAACAAATTCATACTGTAAAAACTCCTGTGTCTGTAATGAAGAATCAAAGATAAACGTGACATCCGGAGATGTCAGAGATGTAGCCCATTGTATCCAACGGGGGTGCAATGCCTTAGAGTTTGGTACACTTGCCTTCGTCACTGCCTCAAGAGCCCGATATGGTGTTACCACCAAAATGCGTTTTCCCTGTGCCGGTGCGCGTTCCTTTAGAATCGCCATTTGCACTGCAGTCAGAACTTTCTCCACAAAGGAAAAGCGCATTTCTGCAGAAGTGTAAAGATGTGACTTGTATGCAATCGGTACTGTGTCACCTTCGTTAAAGGTTAAATACGTGAAACCCACTGCCCCTGGAACGATTCTAATCACCAGGTTGGTGTGGTTGTCACGAGTCAACAAGAATTTAGATTCAAGTAGATCGGACTGCAAAGATTGCAGTATAGAGGAATGCTCGGGAAGCCAGGATGACTTCAAAAAGTTAGGTTGTATCAAGGCATAAAGAGGCTTGATACACTGGGCATATTCGGGAATGTAAGTACGCCCGAAATTCAAAAAACCCAGTAAAGACTGAAGCTTCTTCAGAGTGGTTGGAGGGCACAAGAGCGCGCATTTCTCCAAGAAATGGGGTGCTAAGCCCTTACCTTCATTGTTGAGCTCATAGCCCAAAAACAAAACGGTAAATTCAGCAATGTGAGATTTGGCAAAATTTAATTTATATCCTAAGACGGCAAATTCAAGAATAATGCGGTCCACTCGGGAAAGATGCGGCCATAATTCGTCGTCTGTCAGATAGATATCGTCGACGTACGAACACGCATCTGCGTCTATAATGTCCAACAAAGAGACAACACGGGCGGCGAATACACCCGGGCTATTCTTGTAGCCATGGGTAAACGCCGGAATTTGAATTGTTTACCACCGGAAGTGAAAGCACTCCATTGGCTACACTCCTGGGCCAAGTTGTGCGTGTAAAATCCATTGGATAAGTCAAGTGTCGTTTTATATTTTTTACGAACAAGACTGTCTACAAGCGCAGAACTGTGTGTATTTTGCACCGCAAAGGTCCGACAATGAGAGTTCAAATGTTGGTAATCCAATACTAGGCAGTACGATCCATCGGGTTTAGAAACCACGAAAAGGGGATTATTCATGGGTGATACGCATGTTTCAATTACTCCTTGATATTCTAACTGTGTCAGAATTTCGGAAACGGGACCTTTAGCTTCCCGCTTGATGGGATATTGGGGTTGTGGCTGTGGCAGCGACCGCAAAGGAATATCATGGGGGGAGAGTCTTCATCCCAGCCCACGTGATTGCGGTATAACGCCGGAGCCAGGGACACAGCCCACTCAGCTGCGAGAGCCTCCGCTTTGTCCTTGGGGACATGACGAGAAAAGCTCGGAAGGATTACCTCCTCCCCTCTACGCGCAGAAAGTACGAATGGGGCGGCCAATCCACCTCAGCTAACAAAATGTCGTAAGAAGAGGTCAGATTCTCCCAAAAATCCCTTTAATAACACGCTGTATGTCACCCTCAATTTGAATGACAATATTATATAGTCTGTCAGGGGGTGCCACTCTGGTGTCTGTTGTCTCGACAGTAATGAATGTATCAGTTGCTGTCGCCTCCACATGAGGACGTAGTGCCTCCCGCAATATGGTAACTTCCGCGGCGCTGTCTAGGAGCGTCACTGCCCACGTCCAATTCAGGAGTCTCGTTCTCACCGTCTGTGGCATACCTCGCTGTTACAGCTGCAACTTTTTTCTTCTGAAACTGTGGGCGAGAACGTTGAAATTCTTCTGGTTTCCCTCGGACTTGTTGTCAAGGTTGGTCTCGTCCCTGTGGAGCCTCTCGACCCCTGCCTCTATCCTGGCGATCTCCTCCACCTGTCTGGGAGGTCGACGGTGCCTGTGAAGAACGAGGAGAACGCGGATCAGGGACTTGAAGTCTCTCTGGAGATTTTATTCTCACTCTATCGCGCAAATCATATGTGCGTTCAGAAGATACGGAAACCGGGGATGCGCCTCGCGACCCTGGCTTCTTCTGTTGCTTACCCTGTTTTTTCAACCTCCAGCTCATTTTAGTAAAGAATGGTTTCTCATCTTTCTCAGATTGAGTTTTTGGTTGTGGTTGCGATTGTGTTTGCGTTTTAGCAAAAGGCTTAACTCCCAGGCTATTGCGGCCAATGGTTTTATAAGCCTGTGCAATAATTTTCGGTAATTCGAGCGGCTGGTCCGGTTCTGGGATCAAAGCCAAAGCATTAGCTACTTGAAAGTTAACTGCATCGCCCTTGACATTCGCAAGGATCAAATCAGCCACTACATCGAACACTCCCACCAGTCTCATCCCTAATTCCACAGACGCTTCAGGGCCATGCTCATCCTGCACTCGTTTAATTACAGAGGGGAGAACTGTCATGGAAGGAATGCCGAAACACTTCGCATATACTGCTGCGAATACCTTACCCCAGTTGTTGCATTCTGCCAACTCAGGGATCAAGTCTTTTGGCAAACTAATCGTCAAAATCCTGTGTTTTTCTACAAGAGAAGTATTTGGAAAACTGCCTCCAGCTGGTCAAATTTTTCTGCAAGCCAATAAGGTAAATCATCCTTATTTTGTGGGCGCTTGCCCATCACCGAATTAACCATGACGGGACTTATGGTTACACCGCCTGGTCCAGCTGGATGCGCTGCAACTCCAGGAGGGACTCCCTGGACGTTGCCAGTAACATACTGTACCAAAGCTCTGTGCACACGGATCAAAGACGTATGCAAATCACGCAGTTCAGCAACTGCAAGCGTCAAATAACGCAGATGTGGGGTATACCCGGCCAAAACTGGCCAAGTGGCCCCTTCAATCGATAAGGGGCCTAAACGAATCGGGGTAACCGGTTGGGGGAGGGCGCCATTAAACCAAACACGGTGTTGCCATGCCGTGAGCGGTACTTCAAGATTCTGATAAGGCCTATAAATTATAGGAAGAGCGGTGGCTGTATATTCATGGAACAAATTATCATTCCCATCCACCGCCGGAAAGGTGATCCAAGAGTAAAATACCTCAAAGTGGTAAGCAGGATCCGCTTGTACCACAAAGATCAGATCGACACCCGCGTCAGGCACTCCATACGCTGTCAAATGAGCTCGGAGCGCTGCGCGACTATGCGCCGCAATGGCGACAGCCATTAGGGCTAAGAATATTCGACAACCTAGTAGGAGGCAGCACAATATAGGGTTTTATTTAAACACCTTTTAACAACTTCAAGCTTGAAAGAACCTATAAAAACGTCAATATAGGAGGTATCGCCCTCACACACGCCTCCGGAAGCGTCTGCAAACGGTGTTGTGGACAAGCACAAGTACTACTCAAGCGTCTCGCAGATAAGCAGCCCCACGCTGGGTGCCATGTTGAGGGATTCTGCACATACACAGAGCTATGCACAGGATAATAGGACCTCGGAGCATAGTGGTGAGCCAACCATGCACCTTAGTACCCACAATCCCAATCCGACTATCTTTAGCGTCTCATTAGCAACAATGCTACCAATGATTAGACAACACAGAACACAGTCTCTCTCTCTCAGGACTCGCGGGAGCAAGAACACCCTTTCATAAATCACTCATACTTGTCCACAACGTGCGTAATAAGAGACACAGTATAGTTTAAAATGTTTATTTCAACTATTGTGCTCTAAGATACAGTACACATGCCAGTACTATCAGCATAATGCATAAAGATAAAATAATAAGCATAGTTACAATTCCATAGAGTACAAACGGGGAAAGCATTTCATAAAGCAGTGGATATAGGGCTAAATGACCATACCACCCTCCCTGTGCTATTAACTAGTTTATTATAAAAATAGAAGACCTCTGGGCATTGTCAGGCAGACCCTCATACCTCAATATCTAGATGCAAGGTTTACATCATCAGACAAGCACAGCTCTTCTCTCTGGAAAGGTATTTCTCCAAGTGTCTCTAACAGTGAAAACCACAATATTAAAAGCACATGAATTTCCCCAGTGCAGCAGCATTCAGTGTTATGTCTAAGAGCGAGGGGCTGACCAAATCAGCAAGAACAAGGGACATTGTTTTTTGACCTTGTACATGATGTGCAGACGAAACTCAAAGGTAACAGGAGGAAAGGTGAAAGGCGAAAAGGCAGACAGTTCCAAAATAGCCGGGCACAAGCAGAGGCTGGAAAAACAAGGGCACAAAGTAACGTGCGCAAAAAGGCATCATGGCAGCCAGGCCTAAGCCAACTTAGCAATGCAGACAAAGAGGCCACAAACCACACGACATCAGTTGTTCATGTAGTAATATGAAACTTTACATATGTATTCTAGTTTATTTTTTGGGCTTCCTTGCTACTTTTAGTAATAATGTGTTACACATATATCACTAAGATGTGTCCCTTATAACTTCATAACCACTACATAACATAACTTGCAATAGCAAAAAGGATCATCTAATAGACTAATGTACATTGCTGTAAAATTTCTTAACAATCCATTTTTCTGCTACGACCAATACAAAAAGTCTATGTAAAATGCATTGGGTCAAAAACAGTTTTGAGACTGCACCCCCTTGACCAAACGCCACAAAACTTTCCATTCACCATCAATGTAATGGGGGCAATAGGTCTGTAAGGTTTTTGCGGAAATTCATCAAACGGGTGCAAAGTTCTTAAGGGGCAAATTTCCAAAGAATTCTTAAGTATATACAAATATGAATTAATTTAAAATGAAACAATATTTCATTTAAAAATAAAATAAATTTAAATTGTATTAAAATATTACATATAATTCATATTAATTCAGCACATACATTTTAGCAATCAGTAATACATAGTAAACAAAAAAATTATGCTTTTGGAAACAGTAGGGATTTTTCAAAATTATTGTTTAATAAATATTACTTCTGGATTGAATAAATGCATTTTAATTAATTATTATTATTACACATTTGATGTAATGAGCTAATGTGCTGTAAAATGTTATTTTAATACATTAAGATTCATAATTACTTTTTTGAAATATTTTACATTTACATTTTATATTAAAATATTTTTGATAGTTTTTTAAAAGATTCTCAGATTTTTCCATACACTTTCATATAGGCAGATCTCTGCCACGGCATTGGAGATCACTACATACATGTGTAAAGGTTTAATAGTAACTTTGCACTCCAAAATCCTGTATTGGGGGTTGAGACATGAAGTCTTAGGAGGATGGAATAAGAGTAGTAGTTTAATTTAGATCCTACAACCCTACCACTCAGTAACTTAAAAGTTGATATACCCATGCTTATGTGAGGTGATGCTCTCACGGCCCACAACATGTTATCAATCACATCTCTCCAATGCAACCCATTAATGAGTGCAAGCTGTAACTGATCCATGATAACACGGTTCACTCTCTCAACCAAACCATTACTGTGGGGATGATACAAGGAAGTCAGCATATGCTTAATGTCTGACTTTTCCAAAGAACTCTTAATTTCCTTGGAAACTAGCTGAGTACCATTATCTGTTACTATCTCCTCCAGAAATCACTCTCTCAAGAATACATCGCTGAGAAACCTGATAACGGCCTAATAATTTACATTATCCACAAATTTGACTTCAGGCGACTTGGTCACGTAGTCCACCAAAACCAATGTATACTTAGGTGTGCTGCCATTGACTCCAAAGTTTCCAGACACATCAAATGCTAATTTACACCCTGCGCATAATCCCCCCAATAGTAGATATTTCTTCTGCAACCTTCCTGTAGGGAACCACTTTGATACCGGGCCAACCCTTTGCAACAAAGCCAAATCATGAAGCCCCTTATCATCAGATATGGCTTACAACCTTTCCTTTCATCGTCTCAAAAATCATAGTGATATCACATACTATTTCAAGATCATCCTTCATTTCACACAAACCGTTGCTCTCTTCCAGTGGCAATCTTGATAAGCAATCATCCACATAATTTAGATTTTTCACAGCCTGCTGGGCAGAAAATCTGTATTTTATTAATGACACGGAGGCTAATATTATGCAAAATCCTTTATTGCCACAGCTCAGCAGCAACAATTGAAGAACATAGAACTTCAATGAACATTCTAAAGAAGTATAAAGTCCCTTGGTGACCATCCATCTTCCTTCTTTGATAAACTGCGAAGAAAGATCAACGTGCAGAAGAAAACAGGAATGAAACTGAAGATAATTTTCAACAGTGTGGTCCGAAGGAAGGAGAAATTCTTATTCTGGAAGAAAAGAATAACATCTCATAATATCTTATTGTAAAATCACATACACAATAGGGAGGGTTTAAGTTCAATAGAGGAGGGATAGTATTAGCCTCCGTGTCATTAATAAAATCCAGATTTTCTGCCCAGCAGGCTTTGAAAAATCTAAATTTTATGGCACGAAACGGAGGCCATATTATGCAAGTTTAAAGTGCATTAAGAACATTATCAATCACATTAGAGATTGGTCTGAAATAACAAGCCTTAAACGTACTATCATTCGACCAGTCTGCTGCCCTAAGGATATCTTGCAGACCACCTCCCAGAAAAAAGGCTTTGGAAGCCGAGGCACCTCTTAGGGAGTGAGCACCAAAAATAGAGATGTCCACACCGCTTTCATGCATGACATTCTTTACCCATCTTGCTAAGGTTGGAGAAGAGACTCCTTTATGAGGAGATCTATAGGAAATTAGTAGTTGACCTTCATTCATTCTTAAATTATTAGTTCTTATCTCGTACTCTTTCAAACATTTAACCACGCAAAGTCTTTCATTCTGAGGAAAAAAGGGGTAAAAGATAGAGGAAGACATCGTCTTGGTTCTTTTCTTGAGGTAAAAGCAAACCCCTTCGGGTTGGAAGGCCCTGCTAGACACATCTAAAGCCTTGACATCTGAAGTTCTTCTAAAAGATACTAGACATAACAAAACGGTAAGTTTAAGTGAGATGCGTTTAAGAGAAAGAGAAGTATTTTCTCCCCAAGATAATAGAGTTCGAAGAACGAGGGTAACGTCCCAGAGGGCGGTATATTTAGCAGAAGGAGGGTTCAGAACTCTCATGCTTCTCATTATCTTTTTAGTTAATAGAGTCTGACCAATGGAGACTCCGTTAATTAAGGAATGGCCAACTGAAATAGCCGATCTATAAACATTAACAGTTCTATAAGATAAACCTGATGTAAACAATTCTGAAAGATAGTTAACAACGTGGACTAAATCAGTTGAAATGGGATCATAACATCGTTGAAGGCACCAGCGAGCCCATTTGTTCCATGCCAATCGATAAGCCTTTCTTGTACCAGAAGCTCATGACTCAGAAATGAGTCTGAAAGCATTTGACGAAAGCCCAGGGATTCACCATTGTCTCCTGAAATCTTCCATGCCGTCAGTACCAGAAGACCCTGCTCTACAAGAGGATGGATGTCTCCCTCTGGATCTAGGAGTATTTCCTTGAATGAAGGAATCAGAATAGGGAAGTCTATGCTCATTTCTAGAATGATTGGGAACCAGGCCTGAGATCTCCAAAGAGGAGTTATTACGACCATGCTCTCTCGATAACGTCGAGCATGAAGGAGCAGGCGAGGAAGCATTGCAAAAGGCGGGACAGCATAAGGTGCTAAGCCCCTCCAATCTTGAAGGAAAGCATCTACCTTCTGAGCTTGAGGGTCCGGTCTCCAACTGAAGAAGTTCTTCAATTGAGTGTTCAGTCGATCTGCAAATAGGTCTGTCTTGAAGGGACCCCATTTGGATTGTATGGTTAGGAATACCTGTCTGTCTAGTCTCCAGTTGCTGGAGTCCTTGAAATTTCTCGAGTACCAATCTGCCACCCCATTCTTCAACCCAGGAATGTGTTCCGCTATAACTGAAATTCCTTTGCTCAAACAATAGTTCCATAAGCCTTTCGCTAGGTCTGTCAGGCCCTTGGAATGAGGACCCCCTAGTTTGCTGACATAACGAACTGTGGACACATTGTCCATTCGTAACGTTACACAGCATTTCATCGATTTCTGGGTGAAACAACGAATCGCAAATGAACCTGCTAGTAATTCTAAGCAGTTGATATGCAACTTCTTCTCTTGAGGAGTCCAGCATCCCCCTGTTGATGAGTTCCCACATCTGGCTCCCCATCCTAGTAAACTCGCGTCCGATTCTATTATTAGATCCGGTTCCTCCCCAAAAATGGCTCTGCCATTCCATGCTTCCACATTCTTCAACCACCAAAGGAGTTCGGTTCTCGAATCCTGGTCTAGACAGATCAGTTGGGAGTATGAGTGACTCGATCTCAGAGAGTCGGCCTTCAATCTCTGAAGCGCTCGATAGTGAAGTGGACCTGGGAAGATTGCCTGAATTGTGGAAGAAAGGAGGCCCAGGATCATTGCTAGGACTCTTAAGGGAAAGGTCTCTAGGGCGAGAATCTTCCTGAGTTCTTTCCTTACTTTCCTTACTTTGTCGCTCGGAAGTCTTAGCTCTGCCTTTACGGTGTCTACCAAGAAACCCAGAAACTGAGTTTGTTGACTTGGAATAACGCAGGACTTTTTCATGTTTATAATGAAGCCTAGGTGTACTAATAGGTGTATTATAAGCTCCGTGTGAAGTGAAACGGTCTGTTTTGATTGGGCAATTATGAGGATATTGTCGAAATATATGATTAGCCTCACTCCCCTCTGTCTGAGCCAAGCAGTTTTGGGTCGAAGTACCTTGGTGAAGCACCAAGGGCGGACGATAGACCGAAAGGGAGGCTGCAAAACTGGTACAGTTTTCCCTCCCAAGTGAATTGGAGAAACTTCTGGTGAGGTTCCCAGATAGGGATTGTCAGATAGGCGTCTTTTAGGTCCAGTCTCGTTAACCAGTCCCCTTTTCTTAAAATGTCTCTTAGGAGGTGTATCCCCTCCATTTTGAAGTGTTGGTAGACTACCCACTGGTTTAAGTCTTTTAAGTTTATGACTGGTCTCTGTTCCTTGTTTTTCTTTTCTACCAGAAAGATATTGCTGAGGAAACCTAAGTGAATGCCCTCGACAATCGCACCTTTCTTTAATAAATCTCGTACCTCCTGAGAGACCAAAAGTTTGTCCTTGGCAGAGAAGATAATTTCTCGAGGACGTCTTGATTGGAAGGGGATATCGATGAAGTCTATTTTGTACCCTTTCACTGTATTCAGAACCCAAATATCTTTGGTTACCAAATTCCAATTCCCAGCGAATTGATGTAGCCTCCCTCCCACTTTTGGAAGGGTATCTGAAAGGTCTCTCCAGGTTCCTACCTGATGAGAAGGAACGTTGTCTCCGCTCGCGTCTGAAGGGACGTCCGCGGTTCCTTTGCCTCTGTGGGTAGAATTGTTGAGAGCCGCCGTAGGTGTTATTAAATCTGCCGCCACGGGCCATGAAGGGTCTTGAAGTGGAGTATCCTCGGCCGGGAAACGACCCCGTATTCTCCCGGCCCGGGTAAAAACCCGATCTTAAAATACTTTTTTGATCTCTTTTTGGGATTTTTGTATTGAGCTAAAAGCACCAACGTACTTAGCCATGTCTTTAATAAAATCCTCACCAAAGAGAAAACCTTGAGAATTAGGCCCTCCATCATTCTTGGCTAGTTCGACCAGTTTGGGGTCGATCTTTAATAACACCTCTTTTCTTCTCTCCGTAGAGATAGCAGTGTTAGCATTCCCGATAAGGCATATAGCCCTCTGGACCCATTCCCTGAGTTATTTAGGGTCAACTGGGGAGTCTCCCAGGTAGGCTGATTCAGCCATTTCGAAAATCTTAGTAAGGGGTCCTATGGTGTCAAGAAGGCGGTCCTGACAGGATTTCAAGCCTTTATCCATGCCCTTTCTTGGATCTCTGGATGTTTTAGCTATGAAAGCTACCACTTTGGGGTCCAATTCTGGGGTTGCGGCTACTTTATTAGGGAGAGAGGGTCTCGGGCATTCAGAACGAAGTCTGGATCTAACCTCCTTTGGGATCTCCTTCCTCAACCAGAAGGAGAGGTAGTCTGGCACATGTTGGGAGGGGGTCCATTCTGGAGATAAGGGGTGTTTTATTAATAATGGGTCAAACATTAGATCTCCGAATGGGTCCAGGAGTCCCATATTAGGTTCTGAGGCCTTGGAAGCCTCTTCGGAGCTCCTCGTTCCCCTTGGTTGTGCCTCTTCCACATCTGTGTTAAAGCCAGAAGAGCAAGATAGGTCGATCTCGGGGTCAAAGCTGTCGTCACTATTAATGTTAATATGGAGCTCAGGGCCTTGTTCGTGCCCATATGGGGTGCCCGAGGCACCAGTCTTGTCACCGCCTTGAGAGCGTGAGAGAGGGTCGGAGGTTTTAGGTTTCTTTGAGTCTTTGGGTCTTATGCCTCCAAGCGCTCCCTTTTTTGGAGCCTTAAGCGCTCCTGCCTGTTGGTTGCTAGTGGAAGGGCGTGGGGAGGTCTTCTGATACAAGGATTCCAATTTTTTATTTATTGTATCGTCGATAGACCCAAGGGCTTTCTCCAGAGCTTTGTTTACTAGCTCTTCCAGTTTGTTATCAATATTAAATTGGGGTTCAGACATTTTAAATTAATACTTGTGGGTTAAAGATAATGAATGGGATCAATTGGGAGTATTAGTTCACCCGAATTGGTGAAAAAATAGTCAGGTATTAGGGTGTTAGAATCGCGTTAAAGAAAATCAAGTGAAAGGAAATTGCTCAGTACCGGAGAGAGGAGGGTGAACAGCCGATCGGAAGACAGTTGGCTGAAACTGACAAAGTATACACGGGACAGCTGATCAGTCCCGATTGCCTAAAATGGTGGGCTCGTTGAGTATGGATAGCTATGCCCAAGCTTTCAAAATGGGCGCCACGCACGTAGTAGCGTGCGTGGTTGGTCCCTAAGGTACTTTCCTTCAGTCCCTAATACGGCCCGCCTCGTACGCGAGTAACGCGCTGAGGGGGCTGGGGAGAAAAAATTGGTAACGCGGGACGCTCTGAGGAGGCGACCCCGCGATCTGAGATCCAGTAAGCCCAGGAGTGCGGAGGGTCAAGGAGGAAGGAGGCGCGACGTCGGCGAAAAGACCGGTATGTGCGCGCGTGAGAACCTCAGATTTGAGAGTATATAGCGAAGTTGACAAGCCTAATCCGGTTCAAAGTAAAACCGGAGGGGGAAAAAGAGCGATAAAAGTTCAAACATGTTATGGATAAGGTTAGGCTTCAACAGAAAGGGTTAGGGGAGGAAAGGCGAAGCAATCGCGATAGTGGTACACATTTAAATGTTACTAAGTATTAGCTCAAGAACAAAATAGCGTTAAATAAATAGACCTGGGTGTCAATATTGTAAAGTATAGCCAGTACAAACAAGAACAAAAAACAATAACGAAAAAATAAGGGTTATCAAGCCGTAGTTGCAGAGTAGTACTTATCTTTCTGAGCAGCAGCAACAAAGAAGGAAGATGGATGGTCACCAAGGGACTTTATACTTCTTTAGAATGTTCATTGAAGTTCTATGTTCTTCAATTGTTGCTGCTGAGCTGTGGCAATAAAGGAGTTTTGCATAATTAGCCTCCGTGTCGTGCCATAAAATTCTTAACCCCTGCCACATACTCCAATTTGTAGTGAAAATCCTGTAACCTATATTGCTTCTTGGCAATACGCGGGGTTGCTCTTCCAACCCCTCATGGTAAACAGATCCACCAACGATTTATGTTCTGTCCTCAAAATAAATTCATTTCTCCATAAAAAGATCTTGAAATGTTGTACTCCCCACCACAAACCTAAAGCTGTCTTCTCTATTGTTGAATAGGTGACCTCAGCTCCTCTTGATACCCTGGAAGCAAAAGCAATAGTTTCCTCATGCCCATCATTTCCTTTCTGCAAAAGAACTGCACCGAGCCCAACATTACTCGCATCAGTGGAAACTATGCACAAATTGTTAATGTAAAAAGGCTTAAGTTGCTGAGCCTGCAAAATCTCAACTTTGATTAACCCAAAATTTACTGCACACTTATCAGCCCACACATTTTTTTTAAGAAGGTTGCATAGACTCGCAGATTTGTGAGAGAAGTTGCTAACAAATTAGGCATAATACTCCACTAAACCCAAAAACAAACAAAGCTGGTCTTTGTCTTTGGGTCTATGAGCACTTTGGATGACAACTAGAATCTTCACTTTTGGTTCAATTCCTTTGCTCATCACATGGTGACACAAATAGTCCACCACCTCTTGAAAGAACTTGCACGTGTCGTTTTTTAGTGTTAAACCACTAGCCTTAATAATTTCCAGCACATACCTAAAACTGTTGTCTAAACCAAATGCCAGACCAAATGGCATACAGACATATCGATATGCACCTTCAGGTGTAACAAATGATGCGAGGAGTCTGGAATCCCTGTGCAATTCAACTTGGTGGTAAGCTGAAGACACATCCAAAGACGTGAAAAAAACAGTACCACAAAAGTTGCCAACATTTCATCAATTTTGTATAGGGGCTGGCAATACATCCAAATGTTGGAGTTAAGACCCCGCAAATCTATGCAAAGCCGTAAGAACTTGTCTGCTTTGTTTGCAAGAGTATTGGGGCCAACCACTCTGACCCCTCAATGGGCTCTATGACCCCTGTGTCACACAACTTCTCCAATTCGAATCACAATTCCCCGCGCAAGCTCAATGGTACCTTGCACCCCTTGTGAGTCACAGCTCGTGCATTATCTGTAAGTTTTTCTAATTTCTCAATAAAGACCTCAGGCTAATCCCTGACCCATTGCTCGGCTCGCAGGTGACAAACTAAACCTGTATTACAGAGGCTTGCCATTTGCTGTGCCACATGCACCTCACACTCTTTTTGTCTAGACAGGACCATATTGCGGTAATTGGGATCAAAGATATTTCCCAGTTCTCCTTGTTCATCCCACCCCAGCAAATTTGAACACTCCTTGACAGTATAAACAGATCTCACAGCAGAACTAAATTCCAGGTTGACATCAAATTTACCCATGGCCTCTATTCTTTTACCCCATATGCAAACATTTTTTTTTTTACTTTTTTTTTTTTTTTTATTTTATTTGTGCATTTTCAAAAGTAATGAACAACATACAGTTATCAAAATCAAAGCATTGGCATGGCATAGACATGTTATATAACTCAGTCAGCATGCTAGAGTATCACAGATTCCATAGTACAACTACATACAGACTTGGCAGTAGGCGAAAGTGCAATGTGCGACAAAGGAGGGCGTAGCAGTCTTAAAACAGCAGGCATCATAGAGCAGTTAGCGATAACAAGTAAGTCGTGAGCGGACTCCAGATGTCCCGTGGTTTGGACGTTGCAGGCAGTTCCTCTGCATAGCATGTGAGCTGATCCCGACAGTACGTCAGATCCTGTAACCATTGTTTAGTGGTAGGCACAGGTCTGCCCCCCCAGGATATAGAAACCCTACGCTTAGCTAACAATAGAGCTATGGCCACAAACTTCCTATTGGACGCCTTAATATTTGAGACACCACCCAACAGGCAACCGTGTGGTGTACATTCAATGGGCCCACCCACCATCCGATGTAGAATCTGTATAACTGATCCCCAGTATTCATACACCTTGGGGCACTCCCAAGCTAAATGGTAGAAATTAGCACCAGATGCGCCACAGCGTTTACAATGGTCATTGTCCCTCAACCCATACCTATATAGCTGAGCTGGAGTATAATACAACTGATGCAGATATTTAAAATGCACTAACCGTAAATTGCCATTCGCCCTCAATTGACCTGTTAGATGGCAACCAATCAACCACTCATCTTCAGAAATCGGGACTGGCAACATGGTATTCCATTTCGCTAATGCAGACACGTCTACAGGAGTCATATCCCTTTGCGATGTCTGATAAAGTCTAGTGACTAGCTTGACTCTGGATGTGGTAGTGTATATTAAGTGCAGTGCGTCGAGTGCCTGTGGTTCAGCAGGGAATTGTGGATAAAGCGCCCGCACAGCGGCACGCAACCTAGTGTAGACAAACAGTTGCATGGCGGTGGCGTCCTCGCTTGCCCAACTCTTGCCAGGCCCTAGACAAAGGTCTGTACAGTGTCAAACTCCCCCTTTTCAAATACTGTGTGCCTATTAACTAGCATGGCTTTGAGCGGTATTGGGTGCACCGCGCCAGTCTCCACCGCCACATGAGGAATATAGGCTGGGTCATGCTGCCAATAGTAGGCGTAATGTGCCTGCGCGCATAGATAATAAAGATGGAAGTCAGGCGCTGCGAACCCCCCCTGATCATAAGGAAGTGTAAGTGTTTCCCATTTGAGTCGAGGTTTTTTACCTCCCCACACCAACGTGATCAAAAGGGAGCGAAGTTTGTCGAAAAAACATCGTGTTAAAAGCACAGGGATATTTAAAAACAGATAAAGAAAGCGTGGAAGGATTACCATCTTTGTCAACGCTACGCGATCCGCAAATGACATGGGCAATTTAATCCAATGGCTCACCTGTCCCTCAAGTCTCGTGATAGCTGTACCATAGTTGGACTGTATGACCGCCTGTGGATCCTTGTGGAGCCATATGCCTAAGTATTTTACTGTGTCAGTGCACCATGCTAATGGATATTCCATTTCAAATGGAGGTGTACAATCGGTGAGGGGCAGTATAATCGATTTAGTCCAGTTGATGCCCAGTCCTGAAAACCGTTCAAAGCGTATATATTCTCGAATGAGTTGTGCAAGATATCTAGCAGGGTCCCGAACATACAGCACCATGTCATCAGCATACATGGAGACAGCTAGAGGACGTTGTAAAAAACGTAATGCAGTCTGAGCATGGCGCTGCCTTAAGATACAAGCCAACGGTTCAAGTACGAGGGCAAATAACAAAGGCGACAGCGGACACCCCTGTTGTGTACCGCGCTGTATGCAAAATTTCTCCGATAGCTGCCCGTTAACTCGTACCCGTGCTACAGGATTGGTATATAACAATTTTATCCAGTTAGTAAAGATAAATGGGACTCCCATGCGGTGTAGAATTGCAAGCATATACGACCAGGATATCGAATCGAACGCTTTTGCAGCGTCGAGAAGCACGGCCACTGCTGGTAGAGTAGGGTCTAGCACATGCATCACAGCGAAGAGCGTACGTAGATTGTGCGACGTGGATCGAGTTGGAACAAATCCCGATTGATCAGGAAGGACCATGACTGGAAGTAACAACTTCAATCTAGTGGCTAATACTTTCGCCAATATTTTCACGTCCGTATTGATTAAGGACAATGGTCGATAAGAATCACATCGATCTGGCGGTTTCTCTGGTTTCAAAAGCGTGACTACTAGTGCCTCGCGCAATGTTGGTGGCAAACACTGGGTTTCATATGCTTCCTCATATAGTTGAAGGAGGCATGGGGCCAACTGGTCAATATATTCTTTATAAAACTCCGCGGGCAATTCATCCGTTCCCGCGGCTTTGCTATTTGGCAAAGCGGTGATTGCGTCCCGCACTTCATTTAAAGTGATGGGATGCATCAAGAACTCCTGTTGCCCACTTGAGAGCCATACTAATGCGATATCGCCTAGATATTGCGCGAGTTCCGCCTCATCTGCAGTTGGTCGATGAGCGTACATCTCGGCATAGTACTCCACAAAGGTTTTCAGAATAGCGGGTGTATCATAGTGCGTGTCGTCATCTGCAACAATCGCTTTAACCAAACACGCTTTGGCGTGTGGTTCCATTTTACGACTAGCTAACGTTCGGCCCGGTCTGCCGCCTTCTCCATAATACCGAGCTTTACACCGGCGCGACAAGTGTTTGATTTCCTGATCAGCCACATCGTTGTATTCTATAATTTTTTCTTTAATAAGCGCCAGAGTCGTGGGATCCGCCTGATCGCCATATTTGCGTTCCAAGTCCTGCAGCTCACGTTCAAGCACTGACATAGTGCGACGTAAAGACTTTAGGACCCCGGCCTGAAGACCTATACATGCCCCCCGAATTGTTACTTTAAAGGCCTCCCAGAGTATTTCTGTAGTTTGGACAGACCCAGTATTAAGTGAAAAGTAATCTGATATGGCCTCACGAATCCCTTCCTGAAAGACCTGATCCAGTAGGGAAGACGACTGTAGTCGCCATTGAAAGGAAGGAGGTGTGTGCGATGGCAGAGTCATGCTAAGGACTACTGGAGAGTGATCCGATAATGTTCGAGATAAGTGTTTAACCTGTGTAGTCCATGTGCAGACTTCCTGTGTGACCAGCCAGTAGTCTATTCGGGACCAGGATTGTCGTGCATATGAGTGACATGTACCCTCTCTAGCGCTTGGGTGTCTTAATCGCCATATATCTGTGAGACCCAGTGTCCACAGACCATCGCGCACTGATGCAGCGGCTCTCCTGGGAGGGGGATCAGCCGTAGTCCTCCGATCCATTTCAGGATCTAAAACCACATTAAAATCGCCCCCACAGATAAGAGCTGAGGGTGGTAGTTTGCAGAGCCTACTCCATAGCGTATCAAAAAATGCAGGGTCATCAACATTGGGCCCATATAAATTCACAATCGTTAGCATCGTATTATAAAGTGTTCCCTGCACTATAATATAACGCCCATCTTCATCTTCATCTATATGTGTTGGTACAAAAGGGACGCCCTTTTTTATAAGAATCATAACTCCCCTTGCATAGGAGGAGTATGAGGCAGCCAGTCGCACCCCCGCCCACCTAGTGGCTATGTGTGAGACCGTCTGCTTGGTAAGATGAGTCTCTTGTAACAGGGCAATTTGGATATGATGCCGATCTAAATACGAGAGCACTTGTCGCACCTTTTTAGCATTATTTAGCCCTCTAACATTCCAACTTATCCACGATATCGTAGATAGTTTGGGTTCAGCCATGTCTATAAATTGTGGCAACATAGTCTACATAGCTATCTAAGAAATGAGCGCCTGATAGTTCAAATTCTGCCAATATGCCATAACCAATGCTATTACACTGAAATAGTGTTCCCCAACAATCCCCCCACCCACTACAGCATTAGAACCATGCCATGAGTATCCCCCCCGCAGAACAAAACAGTACATAAGTCTTTGCATCCGTGAGCCACATAGCAGGAAAAGAAAAGAAAACAACTTCAACATTAAGGGGGATCCAACGGGCATCCCACTAATAAAAGGAACATTTTGGGGAATTCCCATACTGAGGGTCGCTAGCAGCCATCGGCCCCCTGGTGAACAGGGTGGGTCGAGACAAATATAGATAGGCTAACCAGCCCAGGGCATAGTGGCGTTTAGCAGGTTTCAGGGCAGAAGGCCCACTTCAGATCAATAGTAAACCCTGCTCTTCCCCCCTTGTCAGGCGGTTGTGGGACACACAGCAAACGTACAAAAATCATGTTAGCCTAGGAGGTACCCCAGAGATCAAATATGAAATAAGAGCTACCCTGTCATCAAGGGCGAATTAACACTGCGATACAGAAAGAACATAACAATACTATCAATGTCCAATGTCCAGCTCACGTGCTCAACCCTCGGAGTCCACACCCCTCTCTCGTAGCGTCTCCTGCCGCTCAATCCGCCGGACATGTTGCAGCGCTTCCTTGGGTGTCGCAAAGATGCGTGCCTTCCCAGCATGCTGAATCCGCAGACGGGCAGGATAAAGCATTGCGTATTGAATATGCAGAGCCTGTAACTTCTTTTTAACTGCTTGAAATTCACGGCGAGCTTGTTGCACGGCAACGGTGAAATCAGGAAAGAATTCCACCTTCATCCCTTGGTAGTTGAGAGTGCCCTTTTCTCGAGCCAGACGGAGTGCTGTGTCCCGGTCTCGGTAATTCAAAAGTCTGGCTATAATGGGACGAGGTGGGGCCCCTAGGATAGGCCGAGCAGCTAAGGAGCGATGGGCTCTTTCAACTATGAACACCTTAGAGAAGTGGTCTGCTCCCAGAAGAGTTGTGAGTAGTGTTTCAACATATGTCTCCATAGGTCCGGTATTAGTGGCTTCTGAAACACCAGTTATACGGAGATTGTTCCTGCGGGAGCGGGCTTCAATATCTTCATTCTTTGCCCTTATTACCTCCAATAGTTTCTCCATGTTGTTACACGATGTGCTGACGACCTCCATGCGATCCTCCGTAGTCGAAATGCGTTGTTCAGCCTCCGCAATCTGTGAGCCATGTTTGTCGATCTTTTCCGCCATGGTGTCCATTCGCAAGTTGAGGTGATCAATCTTGGCGTCAATAGATTGTAAGCTTTGTTGCATATTCAACATCAGACGTTCCAGCTTTGTGGTCATTCCCGATTCAGGATCAGGGTCAGTGTCTGAGGCGTTCGGAGTTTGAGATTTAGCGTGTTTTTTGGCTTCAAAGTGTAATTTGCTCTGCTGTTTGTCCGTTCTCCCCATTTTAAGACACGTGCAGCCGCCAAGAGAAGTGACTGGGGCACCCAGCGGAGACCTGAGCTCGCGTGTCTGGCAGGCACAAGGAAATACTATGGTGACGTGTATGGTCTGGTCTTGGCGATGTCTTCACTCCAAGCAGAGACGGTCAATGCGCAGGTTGCGAAATCTAGCAGTTCTTCAGGCGTGGCTGAGTCAATGGCAGATGCATAGCAACTGTACCAGCTAGGATCTTTTCAGCAGCTCAACACTCCATGCCCTCCTGCGCCCTAGGCTGAGCGGAGCACGCTGTCAGTGTGAATATGAGATGGACTAGAGACAGCGCGTCTATGAAACAACTTTCAGCAGCGCACTCAGGGCCTTTGATGAGCGCTATGCAGGATCACGCCACGAGGCGCAGGGGCACAGGGAAGTTCGTAGCCAGCTCTGAATTCTATAGCGCTCAGCCAGCCAGTTGAGTCACAGCCCTTCCCCAGGCACTTTGTACACCGCAGCAGACTCCTCGATACGGAGAATATGGAAAGGAGCCGCAGGGGAGCACCATGCAGGATCGCGCCACCCAGCGCAGGGGCCCAGTGAAGTTCTCAGCCGGCACTAGGTTGAGGCCCAGCCCGTCCCCAATCACGTCGATGATATGGGCGCCGCACACAGCACACTACCGGAGGTTCAGCGGAGACAGGCAACAGTCTAGTGCAATTCTGGGGAGGCCCGCTGTATGTATAAATCTGGGAAGATGTCGCCTCTGACGTGGGGCGCGGCAGCCGCCGCAGCAGATTCCTCGATGCGGGGAAGATGAGACGCAGCCATGTGGGAGCTCCGGGCCGTATAGCGATACGTTGCGGGCCAGTTAGAAATGCCGGGTCAGCTTATGCGCGGAGGTGCGTCGCTGTTATTACCGCTCCCCGTAGTCTCCCACTCTGTCCCACAGCGCGGCGGAGCGAACACCCCACCTCACCTCTATGGCCGGGTACGTGAGATGGCGGCCGTCCGTCACCATGCGGGGCGAACCGGGTGCAGTGGGCAGCCACTCCGCAACGCACCGAGAGTCGGGCAGCAGGCAGGCAGGTCAGGGACGCCGAATTGAATCCCCGAAAATGACTCTCTGCGCCAGGATAGAGGATTTCAATAGTCGATGTCCTCCGCAGCCGCCATCTTGAGTTGACCGAGGCTGCGCGGCGTTTAGGCAGTCAGGGACATCACGCAGCTTGTGCAGGGATCGCAAAGCACTCCTCCGCTCCTCCTGAGTTAGGGTATGCCACTTTCAGCCCTGGATGGTGCCAAAAATACAGGATATTTGTCGGATAGTTATCCCGACCAGCAGAGCAGCACTAAAGTGCGGCCATCTTGCTCCGGGCTCTCTAGCGCCCCCGACCAATATTCATATATGCAAACATTTTAATGCGCAATTGTTGCACTTCTATGTCCCCTAAACCTCCAAAATCCTTCACGTTAATTAGCATGAAAAGAGAACAAGAGTCTGCCATGAAAGTAATGTCCCTGCTGTTCACTGCAATCACACAAGATGGAGGTTTCCTTTTATGTGTGTTGACCATGGATGATATATCCATGATATCACTACTTGTGTTTTCAGAAGAAACAAAACATTAATACCATATTATTATCATCAGAAGAATCTTCAAAATCTTCATCATGTTCTTAATACTTTGTGAAGGACTAGGTGTTTGTCCAGCATTAGCTCTGCACAGACGTGCAAAATGCCCTTTTTCCCAGCATTTGAAACAAACTTGATTCAAAGCTGAACAAAATTTGGCATTCCCCAAATGTGATTTGCTGCCACAGCAGAAACACATGGACTCAACCTTTTCTCCTTTTATCTTTGCGCACAGGCGCAATACGCGCATTTTTGGTTCGCATCTCACGATTTCATTCCGCATGTAGCGGTGGAACACTGGGATGCACATCCCATACCGCTGAGCTCCATCCTAACACATAGCCGTCGACTTACGTCCCGGGATGCGATCAACACCATTAACTCGACGATCACAGCCTGGCAGGCGCTGGGCCGAGTGGCTGGGAAACTGCCATTATACTCTCCGCTGCTCCCTATCGCTTACCACGAGGACATTTCGGTGACCCATGAGGTGGGAATTATGCGCTCCTTGGCTCCGGCGGGCATTGACAAAATGCAGGATCTATACCCTAATGGCACGTTTTTAACATCTGCTGATGTTGACTATATCCAGCATAAAACCCTATTGTTTACATTCTCGCTTCACAGACTGAGGAGAGCATCACAGGCCCACTTCCCGATGTTCCCCGCGGAACCCCCGCCGTCCTTGGCATTACGCACCTTACTTATCAGCCCCACCCGACACAAGCTTGTCACTAAATTATACCGAGCTGCTAGGGCGGACAGGGCCATCCCCGATGATAAGAGTCTGAATAAATGGAATGAGTGTCTGGACCCGCAGCTGACTCGGGAGGAATGGGAACACTGCTGTGATCTGACTGGCGCCCTCACATCTAATGGAAACTTATGAATTATACATTTCAAATACCTTCACCAGATCTACCATACACCCCACCGGCTTTTTAAATATGGTCTCAGGGAATCGGACACATGTACACAGTGTGGTGCCTCGGGTGCCGACTTTAGGCACATAGCCTGGTCCTGTAGGCGGGTGAGGAACTATTGGACTGAGGTGGTTGCTAAACTGTCCAAAATCATCGGGGTTGAATTGAATTGCTCACCTCAGGTGTGTTTATTGGGACTACTCCCTTTTCTGAAAGGTGTTAAGGGTAAACTAGCTAGAGTGGCACTGCTTATTGCCAAGCGGCGAGTGGCGATGGTGTGGGATAGTAGGTGGAGTCCTACAGTTGCACTATGGCTCAAAGATTTGACCTCCTGCAGAGAGAATTTAGTGTTATATGCGGAGGAACTGCCGGTGACCTCCCGACCGCATGATATCTGGGAGCCTCTATTGATCTACCTACGCATGATTGTACAGCATGATACCCCTGAAATTGCGACTGTGTAATTGCTGCTCAATGTTAATGCTTGAGATGTACGATAATTGCAACTGCATTGCCAAAGCTGGAGTCTACCCTCTGTGTATGTACCTTATGTCAACGAGTTGTTTCATAGCACTGTTTTTCTTTGTTTTTTCATATTGTCATTATTTCACAATGCCTTATCTGTGAACTGTATGAGACTATATGAAAATCATTAAAAAAAAAAAACTTTTCTCCTTTTAATTTGAGTGAGCCCTTAGAAGCTCGGAAGGCATTAGCTTTCACAATAGCCTTCGCAGGTTGTTTAGTTTGTGTTTCAAATTGAGTTGTTTTGACTTCACTGACACATTCATCCATTTCTTTCATGCAGAATTGAGGATGCTCAATACTTCTGGGTAATTTTAAAGCTGTTTCTAAGTCGGGATTTTCGGCAGACCATAGTTTCTCTTCAAATTTCTTGTTGCAAGTCCTTTCAATAAATTGACCCCGGATTAACTCATCCTTGAACTCTCTGTAACTACATGTAAATAAAGTGTCCTAAGGGCAGCCACACAATTGTCAATAAGTTCCCCAAGAACTTGAGAATATTGCAGAAATTTGTGGTGCTCTAACACAACATTCTTCCTCGGATTGAACCTTTTGTCAAATGTTTTAATGATAGATGCATAGTCATCAACCACCATTACAGTACCACCATCTTCCCCTCCACCAGCCTGAACACTAACAATCTCCAACAGTAGTGTTTTCAATATGATTGTCCCCACAGAACCTAAATTGTATATGAGAAGAGCTTTCTTTTGAAGAGAAAGTTTCTCGATCGATGGCCTCTAAATAGGTTTCAAATTCTTCTTTCAACTGTTGCCAGTTCAACAGAGTAGTGCTTGGTACTTGGAGGAATTGTGGTGGGGCTAATACTCTCTCCATGAGGTGACCTTTTGTAGGTGGATTGTTGCCACACCGTCTGCAGAAAAACTAGGGACAAAAACTATTAAAAGCCTGTGTCCTGTAAGTTATGCACCAGCTGCACATGCAATAGATAACTGTCCAACAATATCCATATCAAGAATATTCTGCAGGTGCAGGCTCAGGGTGAAGGCTTATTACACAAAACAAATAGAGGTGTGCCTGTCAGCGACAATGAATGCTTGGGAACTCTTAGAATTTGACCAATATTTCCAGGTGTGCCAGTCACTGTAATGGTGCAGGCCTTCCCAATTGAAAATGGCCCCCAAGGATTGCACAGATGAAACTGTTTCAAGATGGCTGCCACGTTGCACACACAAAGCTTGTGTTTCAGCAGTGAGTGGAGCACATTCTAGGACAATCCCAATCTTCAAAATGGCTGCATGAATGCGTGCGTGAGCACAGGTGTGAATGCGCTTGGAGTCCTCAAATGAATAAATTGCAGCTGAATATACAGGTGCATGTAGTGCAGTTGATGAGCAACCCACTTGACTGCAGCTAGATGCCAGACGGTGGGGAATCCACACGTTGGAGAGCAGAACTACGCTCATCCAACTTTTGCAAACGCTGCTATTTTAAACTGTTGGAATCGTTTAAAACTTTTAAAACCTGCTAACTGTACCTTGCACTTACTTGTGATTTGCACTGTCATTTCTCACGCCCAGCGCTCCCCCACTTCCGTTAGAGCACTTCCGTTTCAATTCACGGTCTAGTGCTCGGAGATAGTCAGCTGCCTGCATTGCAGGGCTGAGTGGTGGGTGGGAGGAGTCTGCACGCATATTAGCAAAGCTGGAGCAAGCGCGCAGACAGTAAGAGACGCGCCCACGCTCGTGGTGGTCTGCTCATAGCGCTGATGTACTTTTGTAAAACGCTGCTATTTTTAATTGTTGGAATCTTTTAAAAACTTGTTGCAAACGCTGCTATTTTAAACTGTTGGAATCGTTTAAAACTTTTAAAACCTGCTAACTGTACCTTGCACTTACTTGTGATTTGCACTGTCATTTCTCGCGCCCAGCGCTCCCCCACTTCCGTTAGAGCACTTCCGTTTCAATTCACGGTCTAGTGCTCGGAGATAGTCAGCTGCCTGCATTGCAGGGCTGAGGGGTGGGTGGGAGGAGTCTGCACGCATTTTAGCAAAGCAGGTGCAAGCGTGCAGCGCGCTCGCAGCGTGCGCGCCACTGGCGTGCCGAAGACGCGCCTAAGGCAAGCCCGTCTGTGCCCGTCCGCACCCGAACGGGACCAGGGGCCAGTACCCCTGGCCCCCGCCATCTACACTCCGCAGAGGAACTCCTGACCCTAAATCTAGGTATAACGCTACTTGACAACAACGTAGCTATTGCACTCAGGTCGGAAGGGCTATTAAGGTCACAAGCAGGAACTGGTAGCTTAAGCCCCACAACACATCATCCTAGGCCCCCCTGGCCCACTGGCCCATGGGGACTACGGGTAGCTACCCTTAACACCCGTTCCCTGCAGAAACACAATCTTGAGGTCTTCTCGCTCCTCCAAGACGACCCGCTGGACATCCTAGGGGTCACAGAAACCTGGCTCGAGGAGTCTTCAGCTCCGGACTTGGTAGCTGCTATGCCCCCGAACTATGCCGCCCTTTGCTATAATAGACCGGGCAGCACCAGAGGGGGGGGAGTCGCGATCCTGTACAATCATCAACTAAAGGCAGAGACTCTATGCGCAGAAAGCATTGAGGGGGCAGATGTGTTGGGGGCTAAGATCTGCTCCCAGACCACCTGTCTTGTTATTTTGATAGTATACCGTCCCCCGCGAACGCCACCTAGGTTTGTCGAGCTCTTTACGGAACTAGTTAACGATATCCGCTCACGGTATCAATGTATCCTGGTGAAGGGGGATTTTAACTTCCATTGGGATCAGATTCCTAAAGATAGCCAGGCCAAACAGCTGGATGAGGCACTGACCTCTTTAGAACTCAGACAGTTAGTGAATGGTCCCATGCATGAGAAGGGCCATCTACTCGATCTGGTTTGGACATCCCATCCATTTACCAGCCCAATAGATATCAGTTCCTGCGCCTGGTCTGATCATCATCTAATTAGAGGCTGGTTCCCACCCACAAAACAAGCAGCCCGTCCCCCCCCGGAGGGGAAAGTGCTACGGGGTTGGAATAAAATTAGAGCAGACGACTTGGTTAATATCCTACATAAATCAGCTACCCTAAGTCCAATACAGGGTAACCTGGATGTAGAAAGTGCTACCCTGTCCACAAGACTGAAGAACGCCATCGACATGGTAGCCCCAATGCGTAGGGAAAGAGTAAGGGACAAAGGCAAAGGGGCCCCCTGGTTCAACAATGCTTTGAGAAACATGAAACAAACCCTCCGCCAGCGCGAGAGAGCCTGGCGTAAAGCCTATGACCCAGGTGCCCGGCTAGAATATCACTCTATGTTTGCAATCTATAAAAAGGCAATTTTAACAAGGAAAGCGGAATTCTATGAAGCTAGGATTTCGGCAGCTGACAATACGCAAAAAGAAACCTTCAAGGATTCTAAAAGAGCTGAGACAAGCTCAGGAACAGAAGCCCTCCTTTTGCCTGGAAGATTGCAATAAGTTCCAGTCCTTCTTCTTAAAGAAAGTGAAGGATCCTACTGACGGAAATTCACTTTACTCCTACTGTCCAGTGTCCCTTAGCATCAGAACCTCTGTCCCCCACATTTGATAAACCACTCACCGCCTTCCCCATGCTTACCCGTGACTCCTTGTCTCCATTAATGGGGCGGGTCAAGTCAGGGTCACCTGCGGACCCCTGTCCACCGAGGATCTATAAGGTGGCGCTACCAGGGATAGAAAGCGAGGTTCTCTCGCTACTAAATCAATCCCTAGAATCGGGCCACGTCCCCACCAACTTTAAGGAAGCTCATGTCATCCCGCTCCTAAAAAAACCAGGGGCAGACGTGAGGAACCTAAAAAATGTTAGGCCAATCTCCCAACTCCCATTCCTGGCGAAAGTGCTGGAACAGCACGTGTTGAAATCCCTGTCACACCACATAGAAGGAAACCACCTTCTACAATACAACCAGGCAGAGTTTAGGGCTCATCACAACACGGAAATGGTAATACTGTCAGTGCTGGATGAACTCAGGTTAAGGGCCGATAAGAAAAAGCCATGTGCCCTGGTTTTGCTGGACCTATCCGCGGCATTTGATACGCTCAACTATGTCCAACTTCTGTCGCAGATTTCAGAGTTAGGCATCCAGGGCACGGCCCTTAGGTGGCTCACATCTTTCCTCAAGGATCGACCCCAGAGAGTACAGCTGTCCGATCATGTGTCCGACTCCGGCAAACTCTCATGCGGGGTACCACAGGGCTCGGCGCTGTCACCTCTCCTATTCAACGTCTACCTCCAGCCCCTGATAGCTGCATTGAATCTCATGGAGTGTCAGATTTATAACTACGCCGACGACACGCAAGTTATCATCCAGATAGACAGCTCCCCGACCGCCCACACTAGAATGCAAAACATTCTAAAATTCACTGTGAACTGGATGACGGCCAACTCCCTCAAAATGAATCCTGATAAAACCGAGGTTCTGGCCGTCACCACAGACGCTAACCCTTGGAGCGACCTTTTTTGGCCACAAGAACTGGGCACAAATCCAGAACCGGCCCCGGCCGTAAAGAGCTTGGGCATCAAAATTGATGCCAAGCTTTTGATGACCCAGCAGATGTCGGCAGTAGCAGGAACATGCATCGGCATGCTGAGACAGCTACGAAAACTCGCCCCCCTCCTCACGTTTGCCACACTTAGAATGGCGGTATCGGCCATGATACTGTCACGCCTAGATTATGGGAACTCCCTGTACATCGGCCTCCCAGGAAATCTGTTGGCCAGATTACAGGTCATCATGAATGATGCCGCCAGATTAATTTTTAGAGCGCCTAGGAGGGCTCACTCCACCCCCTCCTACGTCAGCTGCATTGGCTCCCG
Source organism: Calotriton arnoldi (assembly GCA_963921515.1). Classification (NCBI taxonomy): domain Eukaryota; kingdom Metazoa; phylum Chordata; class Amphibia; order Caudata; family Salamandridae; genus Calotriton; species Calotriton arnoldi. Next base: position 996,188 of record CAWUFW010003768.1, on the reverse strand, counting down.
GTTAGGCAGAGAACCAAGTTCAAGGGCCTCTGCATCGCGCATAAAGCCATCTATGGCCAAGCCCCAACGTACATCAAAAATCGTCTAGTCAACTATACTCCTAGCAGGGTGCTACGGTCCTCGGAGGCCGGCTTGCTGGCCTGCCCCCGCTTTAGCTTGACCACTAAAGGAGGAAGAGCCTTTTCAACCTCCATTCCTCAACTCTGGAACAAGTTGCCGGAGAATGTTCGCAAGGAACACGCCCTTCTCCCCTTCAGGAAGAAGTTAAAAACAGTCCTTTTTGCGGAAGCCTGGGGCACAACCTAATTATCAAACATCTCCTCACGTGCTAGGGCAGGGCTCTCTTTACAGTGCTTAGAGACCTGACGGTGATAATGCGCTCTACAAATGCGAATTACAATTACAATTACAATTACAATAATCTGGCACACTGGCAAGCAGTACCGGTGGCACAGCCAGTCGAGAAACACTCAATGTTGTCGTGTAGCTCCTATCTATCCTATACAGGATCTGCGCTTTCGGATAACATAAACTGTGGGTTTGGTGGCAGACTGGTTCCGAGCACCCCCACCGGATACGTTAGCCTGTTTTCATTAGCTAGCTCACAGTACCACTAGAATCTCCTCTTATCGGGGAGAGAATAGTTTCTGGCAACCTCAGAACATGACAACCCTGATCCCCCAGGATCGTGGAAACAATATACTACCTTTCGCTCAGTCACTAGTGCTCACTTAGTTTGTCTCAGAGATACACAGAATAAACATACTGGGCGTGTGTCAATAAAGGTTTATTAAACAGTTGTTATTCTAGTGTAGAATAGATGAGCTGCAACAACCATTAGATAGTAGCATAGATATATGGTTAGCATTACTATGAAAGTAAAGGGATGGTACAGTTCTACCATTTTGTAGTAATCATGAATATACACAAGTACATAAAACACATGATAAGAAAGTGCGTACTCCTACGATGTCTCCCTAACTAGATGTACCTAAATGTACCTAGCATCTGTGTAGGTGTTATGCCAAGAATCCCTCTAGGATCTAGTCAACCCCCATTACCTGAGAATTAGAGAATGTGGGACCCCGTCCTGGTCTCGAGTTGGACACCCCGCGAGGGATGTTAGACCACTGCTAGCTGGAGCGTCTGCATGCAGGAACCTCAGTGTCTCTGGTCAGTGTGTCAGCCGGGAAGTCACGGTCTCCTCCCTCTGTCTAAGCAAGACATGATGTATATATACCCACAGGTCTCCCCAGGGGTCCTACCTTGCTGTGTTACTGTGTCGGCATAAAGGATGACATCGGGCTTGAACTTAAACATAGATATTATACAGGAGATGTTCGTCTTGCTGTGAGTCTTGCTGTGCTTCCAAGAAGCCTCAAGCATAATGTATGAGTTTCGAACCAGGGAAAAACCTGCGTTCTGAATGCAGTGTTGTATCTAGGTAAAAGGTCAGTCCCTATGAACCGTTATGTATGTAATGTAGGGAAGGATATAGGTGAAAGGTTGCAGTGTTACCTGCGCATATATAGGGTACCTATATGGAATATAACACCGACTCCTCTTCCGACTGGATGACATATGTAACCTATACTTGTACTACCATTCTAACTAGACATTGGTACGCACCAAGGGTTAAAAACATTTCTTTAGCTAAAAATGTTTAAAAAATGTCTAAAAAAAATTCTAAAAAGATTTTTAAAAATGTAAACAGAAAATTTGTTGCAGGCCGTAGCTCTAAAAGTGTCCGTTGATATAGTCCGAACCACTAAAAGCATTAGAAAGCCATTCACGCCCAAATAAATGAAAAAGGAATGTCAATTTTGTCTGAGTTCCAAATTGAGCTTGTTATTAAAAAAGGGCGAATTTCTTCCAGCACATGACGAGCCAAAATGAGTCAATTGTTTATGTGTCCTGGCTGGTAGACCCAACACTATCGTTACTTGCTTCCGCAGTAGACGGCCCCTGTAACACCTCGCAGAGTACGTCAATAGAGCACAGATGATGTTCTACGCTGTCCACAGCCGGCGCCGGGGCAGCCTGTGCGCCGTCCAAAGCCTGGGTATCAGTGGAGGAGCCGGTGTCCATACCAACAGGTGTAGTTACTACCTGCGGTGGCTCAAGGAATGCCGCCATCAACACAGGAATAAGCTGAGGACATTGCAGAACATGGGCCGTTATCGGGTCCAGTAGAGCATTCACGTCCGGTTGCGCACATGATGGGAGTGTTAAACAAAGGTCTAACACGCATTCTTCTCCGCAAAACAGGCATTGGAGGACAGGTAAGATGCAGTCCATCCAGACTGGTCGAAATGACAAGAACCAAGATGCACTTAGTTCTCTCAGGCGAGGCGTGGCTAGATGTTGTACCATTCGGTCAGACTGATTTGCATATGGCCATGTCTGAACTGGGGTGGTGGAGTGAGCTAAAGAATGATGATGGATTAAACCCAGATCAGTTGACTGGGGGTGAGTGTTTGATTGGCTCAAACGTTCCGTCCATCATCCCCTTTTGTATCGCTTTGTTCGCCCTAAGTTGGCGGGGGTATGCCCAGACGTGGGTCCCTTGCTCACTTTGCCACTGGATTCAAGCAAGCCTGGCTGATGACGGCTGGAATGCCAGAAACCGGTCCTAGGATGCTTGTTTCCGGTCCAGGGAAGACATGGCTTGGCAGTTCGTGCTGGACTGTTCCCATGAGGCACAGGGTCAGACTGATTTGCATATGGCCATGTCTGAACTGGGGTGGTGGAGTGAGCTAAAGAATGATGATGGATTAAACCCAGATCAGTTGACTGGGGGTGAGTGTTTGATTGGCTCAAACGTTCCGTCCATCATCCCCTTTTGTATCGCTTTGTTCGCCCTAAGTTGGCGGGGGTATGCCCAGACGTGGGTCCCTTGCTCACTTTGCCACTGGATTCAAGCAAGCCTGGCTGATGACGGCTGGAATGCCAGAAACCGGTCCTAGGATGCTTGTTTCCGGTCCAGGGAAGACATGGCTTGGCAGTTCGTGCTGGACTGTTCCCATGAGGCACAGGGTCAGACTGATTTGCATATGGCCATGTCTGAACTGGGGTGGTGGAGTGAGCTAAAGAATGATGATGGATTAAACCCAGATCAGTTGACTGGGGGTGAGTGTTTGATTGGCTCAAACGTTCCGTCCATCATCCCCTTTTGTATCGCTTTGTTCGCCCTAAGTTGGCGGGGGTATGCCCAGACGTGGGTCCCTTGCTCACTTTGCCACTGGATTCAAGCAAGCCTGGCTGATGACGGCTGGAATGCCAGAAACCGGTCCTAGGATGCTTGTTTCCGGTCCAGGGAAGACATGGCTTGGCAGTTCGTGCTGGACTGTTCCCATGAGGCACAGGGTCAGACTGATTTGCATATGGCCATGTCTGAACTGGGGTGGTGGAGTGAGCTAAAGAATGATGATGGATTAAACCCAGATCAGTTGACTGGGGGTGAGTGTTTGATTGGCTCAAACGTTCCGTCCATCATCCCCTTTTGTATCGCTTTGTTCGCCCTAAGTTGGCGGGGGTATGCCCAGACGTGGGTCCCTTGCTCACTTTGCCACTGGATTCAAGCAAGCCTGGCTGATGACGGCTGGAATGCCAGAAACCGGTCCTAGGATGCTTGTTTCCGGTCCAGGGAAGACATGGCTTGGCAGTTCGTGCTGGACTGTTCCCATGAGGCACAGGGTCAGACTGATTTGCATATGGCCATGTCTGAACTGGGGTGGTGGAGTGAGCTAAAGAATGATGATGGATTAAACCCAGATCAGTTGACTGGGGGTGAGTGTTTGATTGGCTCAAACGTTCCGTCCATCATCCCCTTTTGTATCGCTTTGTTCGCCCTAAGTTGGCGGGGGTATGCCCAGACGTGGGTCCCTTGCTCACTTTGCCACTGGATTCAAGCAAGCCTGGCTGATGACGGCTGGAATGCCAGAAACCGGTCCTAGGATGCTTGTTTCCGGTCCAGGGAAGACATGGCTTGGCAGTTCGTGCTGGACTGTTCCCATGAGGCACAGGGTCAGACTGATTTGCATATGGCCATGTCTGAACTGGGGTGGTGGAGTGAGCTAAAGAATGATGATGGATTAAACCCAGATCAGTTGACTGGGGGTGAGTGTTTGATTGGCTCAAACGTTCCGTCCATCATCCCCTTTTGTATCGCTTTGTTCGCCCTAAGTTGGCGGGGGTATGCCCAGACGTGGGTCCCTTGCTCACTTTGCCACTGGATTCAAGCAAGCCTGGCTGATGACGGCTGGAATGCCAGAAACCGGTCCTAGGATGCTTGTTTCCGGTCCAGGGAAGACATGGCTTGGCAGTTCGTGCTGGACTGTTCCCATGAGGCACAGGGTCAGACTGATTTGCATATGGCCATGTCTGAACTGGGGTGGTGGAGTGAGCTAAAGAATGATGATGGATTAAACCCAGATCAGTTGACTGGGGGTGAGTGTTTGATTGGCTCAAACGTTCCGTCCATCATCCCCTTTTGTATCGCTTTGTTCGCCCTAAGTTGGCGGGGGTATGCCCAGACGTGGGTCCCTTGCTCACTTTGCCACTGGATTCAAGCAAGCCTGGCTGATGACGGCTGGAATGCCAGAAACCGGTCCTAGGATGCTTGTTTCCGGTCCAGGGAAGACATGGCTTGGCAGTTCGTGCTGGACTGTTCCCATGAGGCACAGGGTCAGACTGATTTGCATATGGCCATGTCTGAACTGGGGTGGTGGAGTGAGCTAAAGAATGATGATGGATTAAACCCAGATCAGTTGACTGGGGGTGAGTGTTTGATTGGCTCAAACGTTCCGTCCATCATCCCCTTTGTATCGCTTTGTTCGCCCTAAGTTGGCGGGGGTATGCCCAGACGTGGGTCCCTTGCTCACTTTGCCACTGGATTCAAGCAAGCCTGGCTGATGACGGCTGGAATGCCAGAAACCGGTCCTAGGATGCTTGTTTCCGGTCCAGGGAAGACATGGCTTGGCAGTTCGTGCTGGACTGTTCCCATGAGGCACAGGGTCAGACTGATTTGCATATGGCCATGTCTGAACTGGGGTGGTGGAGTGAGCTAAAGAATGATGATGGATTAAACCCAGATCAGTTGACTGGGGGTGAGTGTTTGATTGGCTCAAACGTTCCGTCCATCATCCCCTTTTGTATCGCTTTGTTCGCCCTAAGTTGGCGGGGGTATGCCCAGACGTGGGTCCCTTGCTCACTTTGCCACTGGATTCAAGCAAGCCTGGCTGATGACGGCTGGAATGCCAGAAACCGGTCCTAGGATGCTTGTTTCCGGTCCAGGGAAGACATGGCTTGGCAGTTCGTGCTGGACTGTTCCCATGAGGCACAGGGTCAGACTGATTTGCATATGGCCATGTCTGAACTGGGGTGGTGGAGTGAGCTAAAGAATGATGATGGATTAAACCCAGATCAGTTGACTGGGGGTGAGTGTTTGATTGGCTCAAACGTTCCGTCCATCATCCCCTTTTGTATCGCTTTGTTCGCCCTAAGTTGGCGGGGGTATGCCCAGACGTGGGTCCCTTGCTCACTTTGCCACTGGATTCAAGCAAGCCTGGCTGATGACGGCTGGAATGCCAGAAACCGGTCCTAGGATGCTTGTTTCCGGTCCAGGGAAGACATGGCTTGGCAGTTCGTGCTGGACTGTTCCCATGAGGCACAGGGTCAGACTGATTTGCATATGGCCATGTCTGAACTGGGGTGGTGGAGTGAGCTAAAGAATGATGATGGATTAAACCCAGATCAGTTGACTGGGGGTGAGTGTTTGATTGGCTCAAACGTTCCGTCCATCATCCCCTTTTGTATCGCTTTGTTCGCCCTAAGTTGGCGGGGGTATGCCCAGACGTGGGTCCCTTGCTCACTTTGCCACTGGATTCAAGCAAGCCTGGCTGATGACGGCTGGAATGCCAGAAACCGGTCCTAGGATGCTTGTTTCCGGTCCAGGGAAGACATGGCTTGGCAGTTCGTGCTGGACTGTTCCCATGAGGCACAGGGTCAGACTGATTTGCATATGGCCATGTCTGAACTGGGGTGGTGGAGTGAGCTAAAGAATGATGATGGATTAAACCCAGATCAGTTGACTGGGGGTGAGTGTTTGATTGGCTCAAACGTTCCGTCCATCATCCCCTTTTGTAACGGTATTTCCGCTCCAGGATCGCTTTTTCCATCTCCTTGGTGACGGGGATGTCCATTGCGTAGCAGATAGAAGACAATCAGGATACCTGATATTAGAAACAGGAATAGCGGAAGTCCTCCAAAGATGCTTCCGAATACGGAGTGTATGAAGTTTGGTATAATTCCAAGTATTATTATTATTATTATTATTATAGTTTGTAGAGCGCACGGCTACCTCCAACGGAGGTGTCCCGGCACTAACAGCGGGTGCAGAGAGGTAAGGGAAGTCACAAGAGGCTAGGGGAGACTAAAGAGCCGGGTCTTCAAGATCTTCCTGAATTCAGATTCTGACTTGGCCTTCCGAAAGTACTCGGGCATGGAGTTCCAGAGAGAAGTGGTTCTAACAGGGAACGATCGGCCACCAAGCCTGGCTTTTGCAAAGCGGGGAGTGACTAGAAGTTCCTGATGATTGGACCTCAGGATCCTCGACTAATGGTATTTTCGGAGTCTCTTCATCAGATATTGAGGGCCCGTGTTTCTGACTGCTCTATAGGTGAGAGTCAGTGCCTTGAATTCTATCCTCCTCTTAACGGGCAGCCAATGCAGGCTGCGTAGATGAGGGGATATATGGTGTCGCAGTGGTACATTTCTGATGAGCCTGGCAGCCGCTTTCTGTATGATTGCAAATACACGGAAGAAAGTAACTTTTTAAAACAATTAAAAGCGTCTGACTTAAAAGCAATTTAAGAGCAGTTACAGAGTCACAACATGTAGCACGAGCGGCAGCAGTGGCACTAACAGCACCATCTCGCTCTGCAAGTACCGTCTGAAAGGTGCTTAGAAGTACAGTACCTATGGTCTTAAATAGGTGGACAATGCCAGTCGTATCAGACATATTGAAGATACGATTCACCATTTCTACGAAATGGAAAGGGCAGTTTGTATTAATAAGCGCCTGTATCTCAGCTAAAGACCTTGCGATCTCGAGTTCAAAAGTCTCTCGAGCGGAGGTTAAGGGCACAGACTTCTATAAAAGCATGGCTTTCATTCAGCCTAGAGTATCAAACCGTATTAAAGAAACATTCAGTGAAGGCCATAACGGCGCCTCCCTGACTGTATGTGTCGGTGGACACAATACTTGCATACAACAAGTAACCCTGGCGCTCACGGTTACCAGATATGCGATGCCAGGGAGCATTCCACAGCAGCCTTGACTGTTCAGCATCAAGTAACTCCCATTCGAAAGTATCCCAAATGCTGGAGTAATCACTGCAGCTGGAGCACCCCTCAGATGACAGGACAAGTTCACCACAGAACCATTACAAGCCCCGTGTAGTAGAATGTCCTGACATATGAGCGATCCACTTAAAGCGCTCTCACAGTTTGTACCACTGAGAAACACTTCTCGATCCCCACTCCGGCATCGAAATCTGTATGGCAATTCCAAAGATTCCTTAATGTACTCCTAACCCATTTTTTCATATTTGTCTGCCTGCTTTTGTTCAAGGCAATATTGAAACTGAAAAGTAGTGACCGGTAGAGTTATGTGGCCATTGATTAGCCACTCTGTGTGTGGTGATTCTGCCACTGTGAATGGTAATCTATCCAGTTTTTCGATACGCAGCATTGTATATTTTGCTCCCCTTTGTGCCATTTCTATCTGTTTATCTGTTGGATTGTATTCAGAAAACAGAGACGTACTGTTGATAAAATGCCAAGGCACATAGCCTGCACGCAAAGATTGCAGCGTCCAGCTCAATAATATTATAGAACGTAACTGAGATTGCCCCTGTTGTAATATGTCCAAATCTTGTTCTAGAATGTCTATCGCAGAAGATACAATGTTGCCTAAGTAATATATCCTGGAGGTCAATGTTGTTAACCAATTGTCTACCACTGCTAGAGATTTCTCTAAGTTAATACGGTCTATTTCCCGTATTCTTTCTGCGGCCTCTTGTTGGGATATTTTCTAATTTTCATTGTAGGCATCATAAATGCCAGCATATATGAAACTTTTTTGGCGTGGTTTCCTGGGACCTAGTAAAAAATCCCTAAGATCCATGTCTTGTGTGAGTAAGGATAGGTGTTGTTTCACCTCTCTGAGTGTTGAGGTTTCTAGCCAATTAAGGCACAACTTCCCAACACTGTATGACGTCACTACCCCTGGATGTTGTCTCTGTACATAGCGCGGATCTGGCCTAAGGATTGTGAGCCCTTCGCTTTTACCCATGAATCTTTCCTGACAACCATTGGTGTCTGTGGGCCAAATCAACCATTTCTTCCAATCGGGGGCTGATCTGTTGTATTGTATAATGTCATTTAATGTAATCCCTTCCTCTGATGTTCCGTTACCCTCGGTATGTGATGGTGTTGGCAGCCGAGGTGTGTTCAAGTCTTTATTCTAGGCTAGTCCAAGGCAAGACGTCTGTTGCACTGTCTCGTTCAAAAACATGATTTGCTGAGGGATGAGACATGCTCTAAATAAAGCTTCTAACCCCTGCACCCGCCATTCTCTAGTACCCCAGACTGATTTTAAGTCTATGGTGTCTTTCCATAAGTCGTAACCTTGTTCAGACAACTGGGCAATAAAGGATGCAGAGTAAATCTGTTTGGTATTTGTCAACATATTTTTCTGTGCTGATGTTGGTGCAACCTTATAATAATATGAGGCTGGCTCAGACATATTAAACCCTGAAAAATAAAGAAACTTTTGTGCAAATGTTTTTGAACTGCCTTTTGGCGGTGTTGGACAATGTTCCTACTGGTGGTATGTGAACACATTTCTAGGATTAGCAGATTTATGCACAAACTGATGACCATAATGCTGATAACAATACATTGATTCATAGTCCGATGTGCCTTCCAATGTTTCACTATTGGAAAATGCAGCAGATTTTTCCAAATCAGACAACATGTTATTAACAGTTTCAAAATCCCAATCATCGGAAAATGTACTTGAGGTAATGATATCACTTAATGATATTTTAAATAAATGTGGAATTTTTAAAAATTTCAGTCGGGCCAAATATATCGAAATCAACCTTGTCCCACACTATACCATCAGGTATAGGAACTGCTGTAATGTTCACTGACGACAAGTCTCTTTGTTCTCGATGAGATGATTGATGTTGTTTTAACACTTAAGGGCCCTATTAGGATGGCGGGCGGACTTTAGTCCGCCCGCCACCCTAGCGGTGTTGGGACCGTCCGCCAGCGGTGCGGCGGTCCCGCCCTGCAATTAGGATGCGACCGCCACCGTGGCGGTCGCAGTCCGTATCTTCGACATTGTGGCGGGTGCTGCTGTAAGCAGCACCCGCCGCAATGCCAAAGAGGCACGTCGTGCATTGCCATGCACAACATGGCAGGTACCGCGCCGTGCCTGCCACCTTGGGCATGGCAATGTAGGGGGGTACCATAGGTACCCCCCAAGTGCATCCCCCCACCCCCCTGGGGGCCCGCAATGGGCCCCGATGCAAAACTCTGTATGCCTTTCCATGGCGGCATCGCCGCCATGGAAAGGCAGGTTTTGGCATGCATCCTAATCTGGTGGACGTGGGTCCAATTGCTGGCAGCGGACAGTCTTTGTATCCGCAGCGGACGCAGTCATGTTCCCACCGCCATCATAATCTGGTGGTGGGAAAATTCTGTTTGATGGCGGAAGGAGCGCCACCGCAGGGCCGGCGGTTGCCACCGCCGGCCCTGCGGTGGCGGTCCTTCCGCAATCCTAATCACCCCCTAAGTTCACTTCTTGGGCAGCAGAGCTTTGCCAAATGTATTGTCCACTAATAAGCATGTTAAAAACTATAACTAAGTCTAACCAGAAAAGAAAGAAAAGAATCCCGGAGGTTACCCATAGTTCTACCCATGGTGATACCAGGTAAGTCTTTCTAAGAAAGTTCATAAAGTCTTTAACATGCTACTTGCGTGATTTTTGGGCTGGCGTCGTTTCAGGTTCACTTGGATCCAAAGAAAACGTATCAAAGTTTATGAAGTAGCCAGAAGCAGTTCGATCAATTGTTGGAATTGCATCAGGATTTGTTGAAATCGTTCTTTCCTCTTGTCGAGGTATGTTGACGTAGACGTCTGTATTTGAACGAATAGCAACTTGTGCGTTATTTTGAGTTTCATTTTGAAGTCAAACTTCAGGTTCAAGGGGAACGAGTTGCATGGCATTGTTGCATAGTCCATCATTCCGTACAGGTGACTCTTCGAACGTGATGAGTCTTTCCGTTTGAACTTCTTGTATTGTAGCGAGAGGAGGGCATCTGCTACTGTGGAGTCCACGTGGCCTACTGCTTAGTATCGGCCACATAGTGTGGTTTGATTAGGTCAATTGAGACAAATCTTTTCTCCTTTTTTCCGGCAAGAGGCGGTAGAAGTACACTTCTTGTTCCTTCAATTGCTAGGACCGGTACAGATTTTCTGTAGGATGGCCCAAATTCTTTCTTGTCCGCTATCTTCCCCGATTTTTGGGATCCAGACAGATCTTGCTGTGACTGAATTGACTTCCCCAGTGGCGGTCTGTTTCAGGTGGACGTTACTTTGTTTTGTCCTGGATGGATCACTGACAGAATATCGACAGTCAGAATATCGAGGTACATAAATATCGACACAAAAATATCGATGTCAAGAATATCGAAGTCCTATCTACATAATGGTAAGTACAAAAATATTGAAAAAAATTAATTTAAAATGTTTAAAATTATAACTAATACATATAAAGTAAAAATAAATTGTTAACATATAAAATATAATATATATACTTACTTAATAATATTTATACATAATTATTTTAATAACATAAATTGTTAACATATTAAAAATTATAAATACATATATATACACATACACCAATAATATAAATAAAAATATATATAACAAATTAAAAAAATTGAATATTTTTAATCTTTTTAAAATACATTATACACTACATTAACTAAAAGAGTAGAGAAAATATTGGATAGCGGAGAGACTAAAATTACTATTCCTACTCCAGAGAGTGCAACAGTAGGGAAAGTGTTGGATAGCGTAGGGGTAAAAATTACTATTCCCACTCCAGAGAGTGCAACAGTAGGGAAAGTGTTGGATAGCGTAGGGGTAAAAATTACTATTCAGACTCCAGAGAGTGCAACAGTAGGGAAAGTGTTGGATAGCGTAGGGGTAAAAGATACTATTCCCATTCCAGAGAGTGCAACAGTAGCGAAAGTGTTGGATAGCGTAGAGGTAAAAATTACTATTCCCACTCCAGTGACTACAACAGTAGGTAAAGTGTTGGATAGCGTAGGGGTAAAAATTACTATTCCCACTCCAGAGAGTGCAGCAGTAGGGAAAGTGTTGGATAGCGTAGGGGTAAAAATTACTATTCCCACTCCAGAGAGTGCAACAGTAGGGAAAGTGTTGGATAGCGAAGGGGAAAAAATTACTATTCCCACTCCAGAGAGTGCAACAGTAGGGAACGTGTTGGATAGCGAAGGGGTAAAAATTACTATTCCCACTCCAGAGAGTGCAACAGTAGGGAAAGTGTTGGATAGCGTAGGGGTAAAAATTACTATTCCCACTCCAGAGAGTGCAACAGTAGGGAAAGTGTTGGATAGCGTAGGGGTAATAATTACTATTCCCACTCCAGAGAGTGCAACAGTAGGGAAAGTGTTGGATAGCGAAGGGGTAAAAATTACTATTCCCACTCCAGGGAGTGCAACAGTAGGGAAAGTGTTGGATAGCGTAAGGGTAAAAATTACTATTCCCACTCCAGAGAGTGTAACTGTAGGGAAAGTGTTGGATAGCAGAGGGTTAAAATTAACATACTTATCAATTAAATAATTTCTTTAATTAAATAACCAATTAATAATTAATTAATAATAAATTATTTATAAATAATAACAAAAAAAATTAATAATTACTTCATTATAATTAAATTACTTCCCACTCTATTCCCCTATAAACCCACAACCCGCTCCTAAAAAAATAACACAATTAATGTAATTATCACTTAATCAATTAATAACAAGCAATTACCAATTAATAATTAATTAACAATAAATTAATTATCAATACCAATAAATAAAAAATAATAATTACTTTATTAAAATTAAATTACTTCCCACCCTATTCCCCTATAAACCCACAATCCGCTCCTAAAAAAAATAACACAACTAATATAATTATCAATTAATCAATTATTAAAAATTAATTACCAATTAATAATTAATTAACAATAAATTAATTATCGATACCAATAAATAAAAATTAATAATTACTTTATTAAATTTAAATTACTTCCCACCCTATTCCCCTATAAACCCACAACACGCTACGGAACTAAAACGCAAAATGTAATTAATAACTTCTAAAAATGTAATACATATATTTAAAAAAAATACAATACTTAACAAAAAATATAGAACACATACATTTAAAATACATACTAAAATACATAACACTAATATAAACATTGATATTATTAACAACGATATTTTTACAAACGATATTACTGACTTCGATATTAACAAAAACGATATTTATTTATTTCATGTCGATATTCTGGTCACCGATATTCTTGATGTCGATATTCAGTCCCTTCGATATTTACAACTCGATATTTTTGTACTCCGAAAATAAAAACTCAATATTATGTCTGTGCACCGTCCTGGATTCATTTAGTTCCTGTAAAACAGCCAAACGATCAAGGATGTCAAAAGGCTTTTCATCCGCCACTGCGCCTTCACAATCAAGATAAGGTACCCACATTCTTGTCCCAAATAGGACCTCATATGGAGTGACACCCACTAGAGAACTTCTTGGCATATTGTTAAGGGCCCGCTGGACCCCATAAAGATGTTTTACCCAACTTTCACCCGTGCCTAATACTCTGGCTGTTAAAGATTGCTTTAAGTCTCGGTTTTTTCTCTCCACGACCGAATTTCCCTCGTGATGGTACGGAGATGAGTACCGCAATGCTACACCCAAACTTCCCATTGCCTCCTTGTAAGCCCGAGAGCTAAACGCAGGGCCCTGGTCAGAATGTAATGTGCCAATTGCGTATGTCCCTATGAAGACTTGCAAATCTTTTATAACAGTTCGAGCGTCAGCCGAGCGCTGGGGCCACACCCATGGGAATCTCGAGCAGGACGCACGCAAACAGACAATCTAATGCTGTCTAATAATGGGATTTGCGCTGGAGGTGTTACGGTGGAACCTTTCGTCTGCTGACAGATGTCGCATTTCAAGACATAGGGGCTCATTATGATGGTGGGCGTCATAACGGGGATGGGACCGACCGCCAGACGTGCGGCGGTCCCACCGGCCCAATTAGGATGCGCCCGCCATACTGGCGGGCGCATCCTGGCCTTTTACCATTGCGGACGATGCTGCTGGCTGCAGCACCGTCCGCAATGGTAAAAGTGTATGCACAGCATTTCCGTGCACCACGTGGCAGGCACCGCGCGGTGCCTGCCACTTGGTGCAGGTGCACCCCCCCCCCCCCAACCCCCCGGGGGCCCACAACGGGCCCCCAAAGCCAATCCCCACCAGCCTTTCCATGGCTGGCGGCATCGCCGCCATGGAAAGGCCTGTCCGCAAGCAACATCGTAATATGGCTGAGAAGGCACCGCCACCATGTTACTGGCCCAGCACCGCCCAGCCGGCAATCGGAACGATTGCCGACCGGCGGAAAAGCGGCGGACAGACTTTGCGTCCGCCGCGATACCCCCCGCCATCATAATATGGCGGGTGTATTTCACATTACGCCATCGTAATGAGCCCCATAGTCTTTAGTCTGCTTTGTTAAACCAGGCCACGAGTAGCGTTGTTTCAATAAGGAAACAGTCGCCGTAACTCCTGCATGAGCAGAACCTGTCCCTTCGTGTGCTGCTAGTATTAAACCTAACCTACGATCCCTATTTGGAATTACTCTATCCCCCACACCAGGAATCTGAGCAAATGGAATGTTATTGGCATCTAACTTGTAGGAGTACTTGAGTGGAAATCTTTTTGGTACTGCACCACTATTTTTGCTTGAAGCAATAACAGCCACCATAATCTCACCGCCTATTCTCGTTTTAGAATGAGTGATTGCAGCTACAGAAGCCGTACGTACAGCCCCCTTTGCGGCTTCATCAGCCAATGAATTCCCTTCAACGTGAACGCCATCACGCTGATGACTCAGTGTGTGTATCACGTGAGTCCTTGGTAGTTCGGATTTCAACCTCACTACCTGTCCCCACAGCATTTTATGCTTAATTGTGCCACCTTTTGCGTCTTTGAACCCGTTTTGAACCAAGTATTGCAAGTATTCATTGTAAGACTGCACACAGTAAAAGGAATCGCACACAATTAGTGTGGGGAATTCTCGATCCGTATTTACAAGTGCCAGTATCAGTGCTTTTAATTCTGCCAACTGTGCCGTGCAGTCTCCTAGAGATTGCGTTTTAGTGCAACTCGGATGGAACTTTCCATCCCGCTGCGCTATATTGTTGCTTACTCCCTATGGCCGGTTGAGCAGATGGGTCAGTGTAAATGATATATTCATACTGATCCAGAGGCATTATTTCATTAGGTAGAGGATATTCTTGTTCGTATTGCAGGAAGCTTGTGTCTTTAAATTTGGGTCGTACCTGTATTCTACATCTGTTGCAGTGAGAGAATCAGCCCACTGTATCCATCTTGGATGTAAGGCTTTAGCATTAGGGACGCTTGCTTTTGTCGCAGCCTCTAAGGCTGGGACTGGAGTCACTACTATTATTCGTTTCCCCTGAGCCAGTGCTCGTTCTCTCACTACAGCAGTCTGTACCACTGTCAGAATCTTTTCAGTGGATGCAAAGCGCATCTCAGCATTTGTGTACAAATGTGACTTGTATGCAATTGGTACTGTTTCACCTTCATTATATGTCAGATAGGTGTACCCAGATTGGTCCGCAACTATACGGATCACCAGGTTGCATACGTTTACGCGTGTCTGTAAGTGTTTGGAAGCTATCATGTCAGCTTGTAAGGAACGTAGTGTATCTGTGTGTTCCTGTGTCCAATTTCTGGCTGAGAAATCAGGTTTAATTAAGTCGTAGAAAGGTTTTACTCTTTCAGCGTAATCCAAAATGTATGTTCGACCAAAATTTAGGAATCCCAGTATTGATTGTAAATTTTTCAATGATTTCGGAGGTTGGAGCAGTGCACATTTTTCAAAAAAATTGTCTGCCAGGCTCTTTCCTTTACTTGAAAGTTCGTATCCTAAAAACAGGACACTGAGGTGGGCAATTTTTGATTTTTTAAAGTTACATTTGTAGCCCTCAGATGCAAATTCCAAAATTATGGTATTCACTCTGTTCAAGTGTTCCTCCAGGTCATCGTCCGTCAGATAAATATCATCCACATAGGACAATGCCTCTTCATCCAATTTTTGAAGAAACTTGTTTACTCTGGCCGAAAACAACCCCGGGCTGTTCTTATACCCTTGGGGGAGTCGCCGAAATTGCCGCTGGGTCCCTAGCGCTAAGAAGGCTGTTAAATACCTGCTTCCAGGCGCTATATTTTGGCAAAAAAATCCATTTGAGATATCAAGTGTTGTTTTGTATTTTTTCCGCACAATGTTATTCATTAATGCGGCACTGTGTGCATTCTGAACTGCAAATGTCTTAGTGCAAGTGTTTAAATGTCTGTAGTCCAAAACTAGACGATATGTATTGTCAGGTTTCATGACAGGAAACAAAGGATTGTTCATTTGAGAGGTGCAAGTTTCAATCACCCCTTGGTATTCAAGTTGATCTAAAATCTCCCTGACCTGTTTTTTAGCTTCTTGCTTTATTGGATACTGCCTCTGCGCAGTTGGAGTATTTTTTAGAGGAATAATGTGGTGGGTTGAATCTTCATCCCATCCAAAATGGTTTTTGTATAAAGCCTGAGCTTGGGCTACCGCCCACTCCCATGCATATGTGTGTTGCAAATGCCTGGGAATATGGTCTGAGAATGCCGGAAGAATTACTGTTTCTCCTTTAGGGCAATCCATGACGAATGCTGGTGGCCAATCTTGTTCAGCTACTCAAATATCATAGCCAAACGTAAGGTTCTCCCAAAAGAGACCTCTCACTTTCCTATTCTTGTCCCCCTCCAACTGGAGCGTTATTTCATATACTTTATGTGGGGCACTTACTCTAGTATCAGGTGTTTCCACCGTGATATAATCATTCAAGTCCGCTGTCACCAGAAATTCCATAAGGTTCTGGCGAGCTATTGTTACTTCTGCCGCACTGTCTAGCATCGTCAGAGCCCATTCCCCGTTCAGTAGTTGAGTCCTCAGAATTCTGGGCATGTCTGATCTTTAGACCTGCAACTTTCTTCTTTTTGAACTGTGGCTTTTGCTTTGGTTTTTCTTCTTTTTTGGAAGTGTAATCTTGAGCGTGCTGCTTGTCTCTGGACTTTGTAGGCTCTTCTTGTCTTTCTGACCGTCCTTCCCTCTCGGAGTTTTTCGATGAACCCTGAAAGGAACGAGAGGAACGTGTATCAGTATCCTGATACCTGTCAGGTTTCCTAATGTTATACCTATTCCTGAGATTATACCTCTTTTCAGAGGGCTCCTGTGGAGGAGATCTACCTCGGGATTGAGATCGGTTTCCTTTAAAGTTTTGTTGTTTTTTATTATCCCACTTCTTTTTAGAAGAAGCAGGTGTCTGCTTGGAAGTGTCCTTTTCAGGACTGCCCATCAGTTGTGGTTTTAAAGCTTTCCCACCCAAACTGTCTCTGCCTAATTCTGCATATGCAGTTTCAATTATTTTGGGTAGTTCGTGTTGTTGATCTAACGGACTGAATTCCCTTAGGCGTTGGCGGATTGTCACTGAAGCTGCTTCCCCTTTAATATTATCTAGTATTATGGCTGATACCTGGTCATAGTTACCTAGTAACTTCATTCCTAAGTTCAGAGCAGGTTCGGCTCCGTACTCGTTTTGTATTTGTCTAAATACGTCTGGTACCACCACTAATGAAGGAATTCCATGAGTCATGGTATGTATGGCAGCAAAGACTGTACCCCAAGTGGTACAATCTTCTACTTGTGGTGTTATCCCCATGGGCAAGCAGATTGTTAGCAATCTGTGTTTTTCATTCGGGAATACTGCCTCAAGCTGTGTGATTTTCTGAGCTACCCAGAATGGCATTTGATCACGTTTAGAGGGCATTTTACCCATCACTGCGTGTAATGTTTGTGGTGTGATTTTAGTTGCTGTACCCTGAGATTGAGTTCCATTTGTTGCAACTGTTGCTGGTTGGACTGTGAAAGTCCTCATGACGAATTGTGTCAAGTTTCTATAGATTTAATTAAATCTTTGTGTTGTATGAGTAAGTCTCCTTGTGGCATTGTGTCAATGTCAGGATGTGGTGGGTAGGCCGCTAATATCGGCCATGTTGCCCCTTCTCCTCCGAGCGGGCCTAATCTTACTCTTTTTCTTGTGTGGGGTAGGGCGCCTTTAAACCAGTATAAGTGTTCCTGGTACGTGAGTGGAACCTCTATGTCCTCGAACGGACAATATTCCACTGGTGCATCGCCTTCTGTGTAAGAGTGAAATGTCTGTTTTCTTGCATTTGCTGCTGGGAATGTAACCCACGAATAAAATACCTCTGTTTTGTTTGATTCGTGTGCCTCTATCATGAAAACTACTAAGCTAGCCCTAGCTGATGAACCATTTTCTAACAGTTTCAGGGTGATTGTATGTCTGACTTTTTCTGCAATCGGAATTGCGTCTGCATCTTCTTCTCCCCCTGAGAGGTGTAGATCTACTACTACGTTATCTCTTGTCTCAGTCATTTTTGTAAAGAAGACGTTTGTTCAAGGGAACTAAGATAAGGTTTGTATGCACAATTTTAGGGACACTGTGTCCTTCAAGCTTGATTAACCAATAGCCAATAAATAGGATCTTTTAGCCTACTCAGCTGTGGCGGAGTTTGTGCCCACCCACTCCAGACGTCTCTGGCGTTTTGTGAGTAGGGGTCTCTGAGAATAGCATGACTGAACTACTCAGATTCTACTGTTAAATAAGTACCCAACCAACGTTGGTGGCGCCATGTCGTATAGTTCCTATAAATCCTATACAGGATCTGCGCGTTCGGATAACATAAACTGTGGGTTTGGTGGCAGACTGGTTCCGAGCACCCCCACTGGATACGTTAGCCTGTTTGCATTAGCTAGCTCACAGTGCCACTAGAATCTCCTCTTATCGGGGATAGAATAGTTTCTGCCAACCTCAGAACATGACATGATGAACATGATCGTGGAAACAATATACTACCTTTCGCTCAGTCACTCGTGCTCACTTAGTTTGTCTCAGAGATACACAGAATAAACATACTGGGCGTGTGTCAATAAAGGTTTATTGAACAGTTGTTATTCTAGTGTAGAATAGATGAGCTGCAACAACCATTAGACAGTAGCATAACATAATACTTGTATTTATAAAGCGCACTTATCACCCATGGGTCTCAAGGTGCTGAATAACAGATGTTTATTGTTACCCAACTCAATGGTACTCATTTTATCGACCTCAAATAGATGAAAGGCTGAGTGGACCCGCCGGGATTTGAACCTGTGACCATGAGGTCGAACACAGGCCCCTGCAGTGGATGTATTAGTCCACTAAGCCACCAGACCCGGCATCTGGCATAGATATATGGTTAGCAGTACTACGAAAGTAAAGGGATGGTACAGTTCTACCATTTTGTAGTAATCCTGAATATACACAAGTACATAAAACACATGATAAGAAAGTGCGTACTCCTACGATGTCTCCCTAACTAGATGTACCTAAATGTACCTAGCATCTGTGTAGGTGTTATGCCCAGAATCCCTCTAGGATCTAGTCAACCCCCATTACCTGAGAATTAGAGAATGAGGGACCCCGTCCTGGTCTCGAGTTGGACACCCCGCGAGGGATGTTAGACCACTGCTAGCTGGAGCGTCTGCATGCAGGAACCTCAGCGTCTCTGGTCAGTGTGTCAGCCGGGAAGTCACGGTCTCCTCCCTCTGTCTAAGCAAGACATGATGTATATATACCCACAGGTCTCCCCAGGGGTCCTACCTTGCTGTGTTACTGTGTCGGCCTAAAGGATGACGTCGGGCTTGAACTTTAACATAGATATTATACAGGAGATGTTCGTCCTGCTGTGAGTCCTGCTGTGCTTCCAAGAAGCCTCATGCATAATGTATGAGTTTCGAACCAGGGAAAAACTAGCGTTCTGAATGCAGTGTCGTATCTAGGTAAAAGGTCAGTCCCTATGAACCGTTATGTATGTAATGTAGGGAAGGATATAGGTGAAAGGTTGCAGTGTTACCTGCGGCTATATAGGGTACCTATATGGAATATAACAATGTAGTGCTAGACACATTGCAGTTCAAAGCGACACAAGAAATGGAAACACTGAAGTCTACAGTCAATCCTCGCAACTGAAAGGAAGCTCAGGAGACCAGAGTAAGTCCAAATCTTTCTTGCCCCTGTCAACTTCAATGCCCTGGCAGCAACTGCCTCACAGGACCCCCCCCACAGCATTCTTAATAAGAACCTGAAATGTACAACTCCTCCATTCCAAGAACCAGCCCAGTTCAGCCCACGACCCAACAGACTGGTGCTGCCAGATCAATCAAGATTTATACCAGGTCAATCAATCTCTATCAATTAGTGCACGTTTGTTCTGCTTAATACACCACATTCAGAGAAAAGTGCAGGCAGCAACTGCATTTTTAGATGTGGCTAAACTAATTCTGTTTGTGGTACTCAAGAGCGTGAGAGAGGGACATCATTTTCTGGCATGGTTTAAATTACTCCATATACTAGCTTTCTCCATTCATTCAGCTAAATGATGTTGTGTGCATATCTATGGGAAGAGGCACGCTCAAGGGATAATCCCTCTCACAGTTATTATTTGCAATGGTGGTGGAACCACTTGCCAGTCGCTTAATGCTTGAATACACATTCATAGAGGAATTACATTTTGCTTAGGCTGCTCATATCATTTTATGCTGCTGAATAGTGCTTTTTGTGAAGAACTTGGCAGATTGACTTTCCTGAAATGTCAGAGGATTTGTAAAGTTTAGGGAGTACTGGAGGCTTTCAATAAATTAGAGGAAGTTCACCATCCATTACTACAGGATGAAGGCCAATCAGATATTTAAGGATGAAGATCCACCATAACATTGAAATAATTATCTATGAACTAAACCAATAGAAACTAATTGTAAACATTATCAGAAGAATTAGGCATTGGATCAAATTAACATCTTCTTTGGCAGGACGCATCGTAATCATTAAGATAGCTGCATTTGCTAAAAATGATAATATTTATTCATAAACATACCAGTCCTTTAAACCGTGCATGTTTCAGAGTAATTACATTACTGATGATTTTATTAGTTTGGGCCTGTATTAAATTAGAGACACTAATGCTACCATACCAAAATGGTATTATTCAAGTTCAGTGGTAACATTAGTGCAATTGATTTATTTCAATAAAATCAATTGCAAATAATAGCTTACTCCCCAGCTGAGCTCAAACAGCTCCACTCAGACAAACTCATACTTAATCCCTCGACTTGTACTAACTTGGTCAAACATGGGATTATGGTAAACAGAACATCCTTCCCTGAACTACGTTGCCCTATTCTCAGTACAGGACCCCCCCAGTCACTAGAGGGAAATGGAGTTCGGAGGCTATCTGTACTATATCTAAACACCCGCTCCATGGTAAAACATCAGCTAGATATATTTCTCCTACTAAAGGTCGAGCAGCCTGACATCCTTCTGCTAACAGAAACATGGCTCTCTCAGGATTCCTTCCCTGACATCCTGGCAGCCATACCCAAGGATTACTACATCCTCCAAGCCAACAGCCCTCAGGGGAAAGTGGGCGGAGGGGTAGACGCCATAATATGCCATGACCGGAAATTTACCACCTTAACGCCGCTAGATCTACTGTCAGTAGATAACCTTGTTGTCAAACTAGAATCTAATGCTGCCCCCCTGATCTGTGTTCTGCTCTATAGGCCCCCTCATAGCATGCCTTCTTTCCCACAATCCTTGGGCGAACAGGTAGCTCACTTAATAACCGACCATGCAAAAATTTTGCTGATCGGTGATTTCAACTACTGGGCAAACGACCCATCAGGCGGCCCTCAATCCGCTGAACTATCCGACCTACTTATGGGGTTAAACCTCCCTCAACAGGTGTCCTCCGCCACACACATTAAAGGGCACACACTTGACCAGGTCTGGACGGCCAACCTCGTCACGTCCGCCATGTTGGTCACACCCTGCACATGTCGGATCACTATTTAATTAAATTCACTATCAATAACATTACCACGGCTAAAACCCCCACCTCTTAAGGGGGAACAGCAAGGAACTGGAACAAAATTGACAAAACCCTATTCCTCAAAACTCTAGCCAACTCTGTTCCACCCAATCACCTCTCTATCAACCATAGCGAAGGAAACCTCACAGCTTGGCTATCAGCAGCCAGCAATAGATGTGCACCCTTCAGGAAAACACACTTTGCCCGACGTCATGAAGCTCAGAGATGGTTCTCCACCGACCTAAAAGCCCAGAAACAAGCTCTTCGGCAACTTAAAAGGAAGTGGAGACACTATTACCTATCTGAGGACAAAAGGACCTATTTAGATCTATGAAGATCTATAAAAAAGCTATTTTGACTACCAAAGCCGCTTACTTTTCCTCTAAAATCTTGACGGCTACAAATAGGTCCAAGGAGATCTTCTCAATTGTCAATGAGCTGTCCAATCCTGACAGAGTTACAATTAAACCCACTCCCTCTCAAACCCTATGTAACTTCTTGAACACCTTCTTCATTGACAAGATTGCAAAGATTAAGGCCAGTATCTCGGCATGCCCTTACCCCGAGCCCAGTCCCATTACACTCAAAAATTCCAGCACCTTCACACAATTTCCTTCTATCAGCAACCAGATATTCTTGGATCTCCTAGCTAAAGTAAAATCAGGCTCACCTAGGGACTGCTGCCCCCCCGGCATTTTAAAAGAAATATTCACGGTTCTCCCGAGTCCAGCTCTCTCTCTTTTGAACGAGTCACTGTCCCAGGGCCTTGCCCCGAAACCTTTAAAGAGGCAATTGTTGTCCCCCTCCTGAAGAAATTAGGAGCAGACCCTCAAACCCTGACGAATTACCACCTAATTTCTCTGCTCCCATACCTGGCCAAGGTCTTGGAGGCCTACGCGACTAGATGCCTCTCCGCATTCTTGGAAGAGTCTGAATACCTCGACCCCTATCAAGCAGGGTTCCGCCCAGCACACTCTACAGAGGCCGTAATACTGACGGTATTGGACACCCTCCGCAGGGATGCCGATAAGGGCTCCCCGCAGGCCCTCGTACTGCTGGACCTCTCCGCTGCTTTTGACACGGTTGACCATGGTATACTGGTCGACCGTGTCAGATACGCGGGGATCCAAGGATCAGCCCTGGGTTGGATCAGCTCCTTCCTAGAAGACTGCTCCCAGTCGGTTTGCATCGCTCAGTTTACAGCTCCCAAAATGAGAACTTCATGCGGAGTCCCGCAGGGCTCCTCACTTTTCCCCCTCCTGTTCAACCTTTACCTCCTCCCACTGATTCGGGCCTTGAAAGAGAGGAAAGTTTGCACCTTCAACTATGCTGATGACTTCCAACTAATATTCTCCATCAGCAATTCCCCCGACTCGGTCCGTGACTTTCACTCCACCATGCTATTCATCAGCGGGTGGATGAATAGCAATCACTTGAAACTCAATCCGGACAAAACCGAGCTAGTCCTAACACGGGGTATCCTCAACCCCTGGGGCCCACACTTTTGGCCAAATGAACTGGGCCAATCCCCCTCCCCATCTGCCTCGGCCAAAAGCCTCGGGGTAACAATTAACCGTGACCTCACCATTAAGCCTCAAATTGGGTCAGTGATATCTACCTTTTTCTTCCATCTGAGGTAAATACAAAAGATCAGAAGATTTCTCACCCAGGAAGCTCTGGTCCAGTTGGTCCTTGCCATGGTGATGTCCCATGTCGACTACGCGAACTCTCTATACTTTGGCATTCCATTATACCTAACCAAACGCCTCCAACTGGTACAGAACCAAGCAGCGAGACTGATTTACCAGCAACCTAGACACCATCACGTCACCCCCCTCATGAGGAAGCTGCACTGGCTCCCTATCACACAGTGCTGCGCCTTCAAGGTAGGCTGTCTCATCTTTAAATCTCTGAATGGAAGGAGCCCTAAATTTGTGGACAGCCTCATTCAGAGGCATCTACCCATGCGCAACTTGCGCTCGGCTCACATGCACCTCCTGTTAACCCCCTCCTTCAAACTGAAGCGCCTGGGTGGTGCTAGGTTTGCCGTTCTAGCCCCAAGACTTTGGAACTCTCTCCCCTTCGAAATCCGATCCTGCACCGACCTCCTAAGCTTTAGGAGGCTCCTTAAGACCTGGCTGTTTAGACAAGCTTACGAGTAACTCCATAGGGCTCCGGTACCTCTCAGAGCAGCGCCAGGAAACCAATCTGGTGTACGTGCACTTTATAAAAACATTTTAACATAACATATTGTCTGCAACAAGATGTTCAGAAATACACTTGTCGCAGATTCAGTTTTATTTTCTGTGATTGTTTCAAACCTCCTCACATTCTCACTAGGTTTTATATGCGACATTATCCATAACACCCACTATGTGGAACACCAGCAAATATATATCTATTTAGCATTTTTAATAATTGTGAACATCAGGTAAAATCAAGCATTTTCTAAAGAGGCGACTCTTAATGAATTGGCTGAATTTAGAAGATTAGCCTACATGTTTCATCACACTAACAAATGAATACATAAATGAAATCATTAAAGAAGCTTGGTAGACCTCTTGTTTTGTAAGATCTCATTTGCATCAGACCTAGTTAAGAGGAAAGCTGGAGGACTAACAGTGGGAGGATTGAGACGACAGACGAAGAGAGATAAGGAGATTGTTACTTTGGGTTACAATCCAATGCAAATCACGATTTCCTTTGGATTGTAACCCCCACCAGTAGACTTTGCATCAGGTTTACATTACCAAATGAATACAATCCCTATGCAAGGTCTCAGTAAACTTAGACCAAAATTTAAAGGCCAACAGTGGAAGAGATAGAGGTATTTAAGTAAGTACTTACGTTCTCCACAAGGTGCATAGATGGGAGTCTAAAAGCTATAGTCAAATGCAAAATATCAATCCCCTCTTCTGCAAAAACAATACTTTGCTTCTGACATCCTTAACATAGGTATTGGAATGCTTATGTGAAATCGTGGGGCATATTAGCAAGACCCACGTTAAAATTATCGCCGCTTTAGCGGCAGGAAACTGCCGCTAAAACGGCGATAATGGGCTTGATAATATGAGTTATAGAATTCCAATAGAAGCCCAGGTTAGATGTGCAGGACATCTAACCTGGGCTTCTATTGGAATTCCATAACGCATATTAGCAAGCCCATTATCGCCGTTTTAGCGGCAGTTTCCTGCCGCTAAAACGGCGATAATTTTAACGTGGGTCTTGCTAATATGCCCCCTATTCTTTTATTAAAAGAGTTCATATTTAGCATGGTCTGATAAATTCAAGCAATGTACTCTGTTTAAGGCATCTGCCCTGAAGTTTGGCCCAGACTCAGGAGCTTATTTACAAGCCCCATGTGCGGTCGAAACATCACTTTCTTTGACATTCCAGCGGTGCAGAGCGTAGAGCCATATCAACGAGTCCACGAAAAGCCACCCTGCATGGCTTTTCATGACCTCGAATATATGGTATAACGCAAAGCAGTGCAGGGAGATGTGCCATGGGCATTGCGGTGGGTGCTCCTACTCAACGACCATTGTATTTGGCACATTCACAGATTTACAACACAGCATTAATCTGGGATTGGATCAAACCTGAATGCCTTCCCAGGGGTGGTTTCTCCTTGTTTTTTCCTTCTTTCTAGGTATGCTGCATTCTGCAGCACACATAGAAAGAGTAAAATGCTTCCATTCAATGTTTTTGTGCCGGAAGGTGTCCCTTCCTGCACAAAACCATTCATTTCTACAATGCGGACACCCTGTGCACCATGGTGCAATACGCTTGAAGCAATCTTTGTGAACTAGGCCATATGGGTAAAGTTTAACATAAAGCTAATAAAGGATAGCTAGTTCATCACCAAGAGGATCTTTTGTAGCCATATTTCCTTAGTAAAATATTGGTACATAGTTCATCTCAATTTAATTGGGTATTAAATGCTAGGCTCAAGTTGGTCTCACTTCCACTTTGTGTGTGCACAGATAGATATTCATGCTATGAAGAACAAGGGAACCCAAATAAGGTTGGTCAGGGACCTTGGGTAATCAATTATTTCTAAAGTCAGTGGTCCCTAGACAAGGATTAATGAGAGCAAACAATAAATATAGACCCAATCAGTACTATATTTTACAGCTGTCCAGCCGGACAGGTGTTTTTAATATATAATTGCTTAAATATACACAAAATTCAGCAAGAAACAAATAAAGTGGGACACAAGCCTGTATTCAACTTAGTGGAAAGGACGTACAACATGAAACAAAAAGGCTCAGGCAGAGTAAATTGTTTGTATGAGACACATTTTGGTAGAACAAACAAATTATAGTGGAGACACCATTACACATAATAAGTATTAAATAAAGAGGTGAATATGGCATACAACAAGTCGACGGCGTTTCGAGCCTTACAAAAGATATAGGATCATCATCAGGACATTAACAATGGTATGCCTGTATACATTTTGCCTGTAATAAATAAAACCGTAGGAGGGAATAAAGGATGAAAAAAGAAAAAGAGACATATGAAAGTTAGCTCGGGCGGAAAACAATTTGAAAACAACTTGGGTGCTGGTGAGGGCAGTGTATGTCAGACCAACGTAAGAGGATCGCACGTGAGTACAATGATACCAGAGAAGTGAGCAGAACATATAAAATTGCTAAGCAAGAGTGAAAGAATTACTCAATAACGAGCAATGTTTGCTAAAAGTCATAGTCATACGCATGCGGTAGAGAGCTTGGTGAGTGGTGAAAAACCCGTGAAACTAGCGGAGTGCCAGTAAAGCGCCGGTGTTGAAAGCAAAATGGGCGTGGGATTGCGTAAAAGAACCAAGGAATAATTTAAAAAGTGGTGAATGCATGCACTGGAGAAGCGCGTGTGAAAACAGTGCCAGTGGGTAGATTGCTTGAGGGCAGCGAGCGAAAGATAGTTAAAGTAATACCTAGATCCAGGTCTTGGAGGAGGTTTGTTTCAGGCGAAGACCGAGTAGAAGTCCAGGCAAAGTACAAGGAGAGTAAAGGATGCAGACAGCCGTGGCCGCGGTCTGTGCAGTTGGATGCTGGGTCAGAGTCGACCTACATGAAAAATGACAAGTGATGTGGATCTAAGAGAAGATCGTAGAGATTGGCGGGGCGCCGAAGGAGGAAAGGAGCTTACCTAATAAGGGCTGTAACAGCTTAAAGGAGGCGTTTGAAATGTTCGCGCAGCGGAGCGGTCTAGAAATCAGAGTGGCCTTAATGAAGGAGAGTGGCCAATTAAGAAGGGTGAGATCACGGTGGGCGGGACAGTACCAATTGCAGGCGCAACGAGGCTTACCTATTGCAGTGGGCTGCTGTATATCAGGGACGGCAAGCCAGTAACCTGTGAGCCGCGCCCGCGTTCTCTAGTGACAGGGAATGGGGTCCAGGCCAATCTAACAAACAAAAGTTTGTGGAGATTTAGTATTTAGGTACTAAGGAGGTGAGGCAAGGGGAATTGGGTGCAGGGCGCGCTTACCTGTGAACAGCCTCTGTTACAGCATGTCTTGCCTGTCGGGATCGGGGATATGAAGGAACGAGTTGCCGGTGAGGAGGCAGTTTAAATGGGCAGGGAGCTAATTGGATGATGAGGTCATGTGACAGAATCAAGAAAATAAGGAAAATAAGGGACAGACAAGGTTACGTAAAGGAGGCAGCCATTTTGTAGTGGTGAATGAGAGAAGGAACTAGTATAGCGTGAACGTTAAGGAAGTGATAATTACGCTTAGATTTATGTGAGACACTACATAAAAGAGTCAGAAAGAGATGTAAGAAAGATAGAGGAAAAATAATTAACCACCAGGGGGTTTACAGAACAATTACTGATATTGTACAGAGAGTTTGGAGTTATCAGAGAGAGGTGGCAGAATGGCACAGTAAGACAGGTTAAATTAACGTAGTTCAATCCTCAAGACGATTGAGGCCAGTGTGTATGCTGCCAGTTCGTAAAAGCCACTTGAGTTCCTCCTTGTTGAGGAGCTGTGAGAGATCTGCGCCTCTTGGTGGTGGCTTGATCACGCTGATGATGGTCCAACGGATGTCGTCCTCTGTATGGCCTGATGCCAGAAAATGTTGCACAAGGGGGGCATTTGGTGTTCTGCAACGTAATCGGCTGCAATGTTGGCAGATCCTTATTCGTGCTTTTTGTGTGGTTTGGCCAATATAGATTTTATTGCAGGGACATAGAATTGCATATATAACATTGCAAGTGTTGCAGTTCGAAAAAACTTTCAATCCAATTTTGATTTTGCCAAAGACAAATTCCTTGCATTCAATAGTAAATTTGCATGCAATACAGTTCCCACACTTGACATGCCCAGTGAGTGAGGCCAAGTCCCAATGGTCATTGAGTGTACCTGTGTGTGTTGAAGTTGGCAAGCCTGCTCTGACCAAATGGTCCTTTATGTTTTTGTTCTTTTTAAATGCAAATAATGGGCGTTCCAGTTTCAATATGCCTGCATTGATGACCTCCCAATGTCTAAGAATGCTTTTAAGTATGGTATGTGAAACAGGGGCGAAGGGTGTAACACATACTATGCGGTTCTGTGAGTGTTTATTTTTGGGTTCTAGGAGGCAATCCCTTGGGCAATACCAGGCTCTTTTCAGGAAGTTGCGAACTAATCTGCATGGGTAACCTCTTGCTGTCAATTTTTTACTTAGGACTTTGGCTTCACAGAAGTAATCCTCTTTCAGTGTACAGTTCCTTCTAATGCGTAGGAACTGTGAGCAGGGTAGTGAGTCTCTGAGAGCACGTGGGTGTTAATTGGCCACTCTCCTTCATTTAGGCCACTCTGATTTCGAGACCGCTCCGCGGCGCGAACATTTCAAACGCCTCCTTTAAGCTGTTACAGCCCTTATTAGG
Organism: Calotriton arnoldi; assembly: GCA_963921515.1. Taxonomy (NCBI): domain Eukaryota; kingdom Metazoa; phylum Chordata; class Amphibia; order Caudata; family Salamandridae; genus Calotriton; species Calotriton arnoldi. The sequence continues at coordinate 967,868 of CAWUFW010003768.1, read as the reverse complement.
TAAGCTCCTTTCCTCCTTCGTCGCCCCGCCAATCTCTACGATCTTCTCTTAGATCCACATCACTTGTCATTTTTCATGTAGGTCGACTCTGACCCAGCATCCAACTGCACAGACTGCGGCCGCGGATGTCTGCATCCTTTACTCTCCTTGTACTTGGCCTGGACTTCTACTCGGTCTTCACCTGAAACAAACCTCCTCCAAGTCACTCTGACCTGGATCTAAGTATTACTTTAACTATCTTTCGCTCGCTGCCCTCAAGCACTGTTTTCACACGCGCTTCACCAGTGCATGCGTTTGCCATTTTTAAAATTATTCTTTGGTTCTTTTACGCAATCCCACGCCCATTTTGCTTTCAACACCGGCGCTTGACTGGCACTCCGCTAGTTTCGCGGGTTTTTCACCACTCAGCAAGCTCTCTACCGTATTGCGCGTTTTATCACCGCACGCGTATGACTATGACTTTTAGCAAACATTGCTCGTTATTGCGTAATTCTTTTACTCTTGCTTAGCAATTTTGTACGTTCTGCTCACTTCTCTGGTATCATTGTACTCACGTGCGATCCTCTTACGTTGGTCTGACATACACTGCCCTCACCAGCACCCAAGTTGTTTTCAAATTGTTTTCCGCCCGAGCTAACTTTCATATGTCTCTTTTTCTTTTTTCATCCTTTATTCCCTCCTACGGTTTTATTTATTACAGGCAAAATGTATACAGGCATACCATTGTTAATGTCCTGATGATGATCCTATATCTTTTGTAAGGATCGAAACGCCGTCGACTTGTTGTACGCCATATACACCTCTTTATTTAATACTTATTATGTGTAATGGTGTCTCCACTATAATTTGTTTGTCCTACCAAAATGTGTCTCATACAAACAATTTACTCTGCCTGAGCCTTTTTGTTTCATGTTGTACGTCCTTCCCACTAAGATGGATACAGGCTTGTGTCCCACTTTATTTGTTTCTTGCTGAATTTTGTGTATATTTAAGCAGCTATATATTAAAAACACCTGTCGGGCTGGACAGCTGTAAAATATAGTACTGATTGGGTCTATATTTATTGTTTGCAGATAGATATTCAGTCATAAACCTCCTTTAAGACTGACTGCAAAAAATCACCAATTTCACAGTGGTTGCATGTTTATTCTTTAAAGCAACACCCTGTTATAAACATGTCTAAGCCTTAGTCTCTTACCAACCCCCAGAGGCTTCTGTACACTTTGATATATTTCATCAGTGCCAGAAAAAGTGCTCTCTCATAATGGTTAACTAGGGGAGTACCCAGTTCAACTATCTCTATCAGACATACCTGACACAAGGGTGTCTAGCCCACATGTTTGTAGCGGCAAGCTCAGAGTCCCTGAGGTGCCATGTGGAGGAAGCTGGGTGCTACCACTTGGTGTGGCAGTGACCGTTGAGTGAACATTACTGCCCAAAAGCAACGGGGGAACTGGGGGATATGATTGAGAGGTCGTTAGAACTGGACCATATGGTTTAACTTCTGGGTATATTGGGTAGGTTTATTGATTTGGCCCTGGTGCTCTTAAAACAGTGCATAGCAATGGCATGGAAGTCTGCATCCCCTTTTCACAAGTACTTATACCTGGCTGAAAAACATGAGCAGGTGGGAACTGCAGCAGCACACTCCATATTGAAACTGGAAAGGCGGAGGGGTGCTGGAACAGTAGGAATCATGTGAGACACATATCTCTTTGCTCTGGAGGTGAAGTCTGATATGAGAAGGCCCTGAACAGGGCAGGAAGATATATGCTTTCACAGGGCTGCAGAACCATGAAGGCAATGCGATAATGATTACAACAAGTGAGTGCTTTGCAGACACTGACAGGCTTGTAGTGCATCCTACAGTCCAGATGGTCAAGGGCTACCCAGGACAATCTGTGCAGCTTTTGTGGATTCTTAAAATCAAGTGCCAACACTGACGTGTGGAGGGACGCGAGATAGATTTGTTGTGTTTACTATGTTTTGCATAATGTTATGCTCTTTATGTTACGTTTGCAACCCCAACTAATAAAGATGGAGAGTGACATGCAGTAAGTAGAACAGAAGGGAGCTGACAAGCACTAAGGGCCTCTGAGTGTAAGACTGAAAGCTGAAATGTGAATTGAGGGCCCTTATTAGAAGTTCGCTACTGCTTATCAACCGACAAATGCATGCTTGTCTCATCTAGTCTGCGCTGTTAAGCTACTAAAAAACAACAACAAAGAGCGATTTTTAAAAATACGAGGGGAAACAGTAGTCAATCAATCAGATGTCTTGAAAAGCATGACTACTCACCCGTAAGTGTCTCAAGGCTCTTGGGGGGGGCGGGGGGGTGGAGGGTAGTTAGTCTTTCTTGTACATGAGTCACAGATTTTGATCCATCATTTCATGGAACTGCATTCCTAGACAGGAACATAACTGCCAAATCCCACAGTTGGCAAAGAGTAATGCAAGAAGCCAGGTGTTCAACTACTCTGGCCATCCCAATCAGGGCAATATGTGCCTTTCCAGACTTTAAAAAAGTTGAGTAACATGCAAGATTACTGAATGTCCAGTGGCTAAAGCGAAATGTCCGAGCGCATAGGAAGGAAGATAATCAGAATTGATCAAATTAACTGATGTGTTCTGCAATCTGACACACACAAACCTTCATACACAGTTAGGAAAGCTCAAGAGCAACTAGATCCAGAAGAGCTTGAAAAGGGCCAAAAAGTGACTCCTCTGTCTCTTTATTACGATCTTTATTTCAAGCTGTAAACAATATATATTCCAACTCAGAAACTGCAAATGGAACTACTTAAAATGTGCCACTTTATTGCTATCTCTGGGCATCATGGTTATCATACATCCTTGGATTTAGTTCTTCAATGATTTAGGTGGTCAACAGTGAATAAACGTGTTAGAATATGTTTAAACTATGGGTGTGCAAAATTTGCGTAATTTCCCTTTGCGTAATTATGCTAAATGTATGCGAAATTCTGTGAAATTACATGTAATTATATGAAATATGAATCCGTCATTTAGTGATGTATTTTAGCATGAAATGCGTCCTGGTGTCAATTTTTGATGCAAGAACACATTCTGCTCCACAAAAAGCACAAAAAAACAAAAGTACTGCAAACAACAGCTGCTCGCATTATTTTGTTCCCATGCATTTGTGTTAAATGTTAAGAGCAAATGAAGTGTAATTACACAATGTGGTGTAGTGGAGTAATTTGGGGAATTTTGTATAACAAGCATACCGTGAAATTCCTGGCATTACACTGATTACACCAGTGTAATTTAAATTTTGCCCAGGGCTAGTTTAAATGCATTCTATCTGTGCTCAAAGCAAGGAAATCCATTGAAAAAACGTTTTGGATACATTCTTATGTTGGAAGTTCTGCCCTAACCTTGGCATACAATCTAAAAAAACTTCAGCTCTTGAAAAGGCAATAGTATTCATCACTGATATTTCTCGCCTTCATGAATGACCAGACACTGATATTTGTGAAATAAGCTCTCAATCTAGTTCCAAGTACTAGAAGTTATATGCACAACTTTTGGGATCCAACAATTAATTTATTTTGGTTATCACCCATGATCAATTAGACCTACTTAAAGAACAATTCAAAGCTATTACAATATTTGAGTTGTTACAGCAATGCAACACAAGATAACTGGACCAATAAGCCTCCCTTGGTAAAATTAGCATATATTTGCAACTCATTCAGCCACCAAAGTTTCTATTTTTTTTGTATCCAAGGCTTCCACCCACACAGTCTTCCAGCCACACCACAAATGAATCCTATGGTACTAGTAGCTGCAGATTTTATCGTCAACCAATTGCCAAGAATCTACAACAATCAAAGGCAACCATGAAGAGAACGATTAATTGCTACCACAAACTAGCTCCAAATTTCAGAATCATAGGCAAGGTCTGGTTTTCTTCTAGATTTCTTTCGCTACATCACTCATCAGCCAAGTTCAGACAAAGATTTCTCAGACCTTTCATCATCTAAAAACATATACATTCAGTACTCTTTTATCTTAAGAAACCATCAGGCACATGCATCAAGCTAGGATTTTGCGAGTCCTTAATAGCGAATATTAAGGATTCGCAATTAAGGACTCGCAAAATCCTATGCATGTAGGAATCGCTATAATAATAGCGATTCCTTCACATTCCTTATTTGCGACTCGCAAATAAGGAATGGCTAGGCCCATAGGAATGAATGGAAAATTGCGAGCGCTATTTACGAGTACCAATAGGTACTCGCAAATTGCGCATGCAATTTCAAGGGTGCAGGGGTGTCAAAAGGACACCCTGTTGCACCCCTGAAATTGTTCTGTGCACATATGTTGCGCACACACATGTCCCAAGGACATGTGTGTGTGCAACCTACAACTTTGAAAAATGCACTTTAGTGCATTTCTCAAAGTTTTTGCAAATTACCATGAAGTTCAACTTCATGGTAAATTATGCCCCCTAGTAGCAAAATCGCTAATTTTTTTACTTTGTTGCATTGCATTTAAGGAATCTCATTTGGCGATTCCTTAAATGCAATCGCAATTTAAGTAATCGCAATTTAGAGATTACTTAAATTGCGATTTTTGCATTTGGGATGATGCATCCCAAATGCAAAAATACCGGTCGCAAAGGGGCAGATTCTGAGAATCTGCCCGTTTGCGACCGGTTTTTCTGTTGATGCATGTGGCAGAAAATCCATGGGAGATTGGCCCACGTTTTCATGTATCTTAGTTAAAATCTTGTCTTCTGAATACTTTTCACCTTACCCCTATTCCTCCACCGCCCACCATTGTAGACAGAACCCTTAAATGTGAGGTCAATAACAGCTATGATTCTCCTTTTTGGAGACATCAGCTTCAGTACTTGTTCCATTAGAAGGGGTATCCCATTAGTGAAAGATCATGGATTCCAGTACATTCTGTGTGTGCTTCAGTTTTGACTCAGTGTTACCATCTTGCACCTCCAACAAACTTGGATCCTCAAAGAGGGAGTGTATTGTTATACCTTCGGGGGAACAGGCCCTGTCTAAACAGGCTGAACTTACATTGCATCTGGTGTCAGGGTTCTCAGCAAGTTTGTGCCACCAACACTGGTGTCGTCTCTTTCCTGCACCCTGGGATGCATGATCCAGCCCATCCTCATGCAGATGGGGATATAGAACTTAGCTCCAGCCAGTTCTTATGCAGCTAAGGCTATGGGGCTCTGGTCTTAACGGGACAGTTTAATAGAATTTCTGAAACGGCCGGTAGCCCTTTGCAAATGATAAATCAAAGAAGATTCGGGCAACTTTCCAGAAATATCTTCTTAAGGTCACATCCCATGATTGATCCAAATCCAAGTTAGCCATCATTGCTCTTCTCTCGGTGGCCATTTCCCAATTCATCATGGTTGGGACAGTTCATGATCCTGTGGGCCATTTCCTATTTATAGGTATGTCCTGTCCAAGCATTGCAATTCAGTCAGACTTTCTCCGTCTTGTTCCAGATTTTCATTTCTGCTCTGTTCAGCTTGTGATCCTCTGTCCTCATTGTCGAGTTCAGCATTCCTCAGTAGAGGTATTTGCACCCGTGCCTTTTTCCCCTGAAGACAGCTTAACGTCTCTGGGGGCATATGGTTATTTCACATGTTATGTGGGAACAAGGTGGTGCCTGAGAGGCATCACTTTTACCTCAGAGATGCAAGATCTAAGTTATCAGGAAAACCTTCACTTTCAGTTCTTGACACTATTACTGCACCTGTGATGCAGATCAGTGCAATAAAACATCATCATAGCCAGTGTAGCAATTACTTGCAGTTCCAAGTTATGATGTGAGAATGAAGCATAACATTCAGAGACAGTGTTTATGGCACCAATTACTGCATGTTTTCTTTTTTCCCCAGCCATTTTCCATGGACATATTTCACCAATATTCCTTGGAAAACCCATACCCCACTACTGGGAGCAGATTTACGTGCAGGTTATTCAATACCACACTAGTGTAAAATGAAAAATCCCTTATGTATGAGTAAATCCCTGTGTGAGTGTAAATTTGCATTCGTGTGTTTCTGCAACATAGATTCAACTAAGGTATGCAAATGCATTGTAATTCAGGCCCACCATGTGGATGATCTTTAAATAGAAGAAGAACCTAAAAATTCAGATTACCATTCATGTAATCTTGTCATAGGACCCAACATAGTGCTATACAAATACCATTTAACAACACCAATAATGGCCCAACTTAGGGCCCGATGCTGATGCGGGTTGGAAAAGCTTCCCGACCGATGGCCTGATTCTGATGCGGTTAGGAAGGCCTCCTAACGGCATTTGCTCCTTCCAAATCGGATCGGGAACGTGTCTTCCCGACCGAGGGCCCAATTCTGATGCGGTTAGGAACAAATGTTCCCATTGAAGTCAATGGGAGTTCAACCAAATCGTATCTGGAAACATCCGGATGCATCCTACTCTGCCGGTTGGACTTTCCCGATCCGAGTGGGTCGGAAACCATTTCCCAACCGATTCGGTCGGGAAGCTTTTCCAACCCGCATCAGAATCGGGCCCTTAGTCTGCTGCTAGCAGACGTTTTTATCCTAGAATTAAGGCCTGATCAAGAAATGTTGATATGAAATGCTCCCTAAGGCTGGCCCAGGATTTGCTAGTAGTTCCAAACTCTCTTCAGATTGTCTTGTATGACATATGAATATTGCTTGGGGATGGGGAAACTATTACTGATGAAAGAGGATTTACAAAAGTGCAAACAGCTACTTTAGGAATAAAGTATCCTGGTGCTACTGAGGCCCCTATTACGATGTCGGGCGGAGTTGCCTCCAACCAACACCATCTTGAAGTGGGAATCGACTGACCATATTTCGATGCGACCGCACATGGTGCGGTCCCAAACTCCCATTTCTCTGTGGGAGCTTGTAAGGTGGGCGGAAACCGCCCGCAGCACAAGCTCCCATAGAGAAATGGGAGTTTGAGTGAATCACTGCACTGTGTGGCAGGCAGCTCACGGTGCCTGCCACATGGTGCAGGGATTTACAGGAGCCCTAGAAGAAGGGGACCCTGCCTGGGGCCCCCAAAGTCGCTTTCCAAACTGACATCATAATCCCGATGGCGGAAACGCCGTCCGCACAGGATTATGTTTGGTTTTCGACTGGCCGTAATGACCAGCTAGTTTGAATTCCGACCGCCGGAATCCTAATCCGGCGCTTGGAATTCAAACCAAGGATGTCGGTCGGAACTTTCCATCCGACATCCTAATGAGGGCCTGAGTATCTAAACAACAAGAACATGATAGTGAGAAAAAAGATAACTTAATAATCACCATTTCCAAAACAGACCAGAATAGGACGTCACTTGACAGCGGGTCAAACTTGCAACACTTTTGCAAGGATTTGTGTAAATGTATTCCAACAAAAATGAGCATTTCTAACCAGAAAATAGCCACCCTAAATTGACAAAATCTGGATTTGAGTTATAGTCTGTGTTCAAAACGATTTACTCCTGCAGAAATTGGTGTCTCTCTAGACAGACTGTTCTATTAAGGTTAAGAGGGATATGGGAGGGGAAAATGGAGGTGTGGCCGAAGAACTGATTGTGGAAAATTGTCAGAACATAAATAGTGTCAAAACTTGCTTTTGAGTATTTGTAAGAAAAGGACACTTGCATGTTCAGCCCCAATTTTTGGACTGTTGCTGATGTGTATGGACTTTGAACACTGGGGCACTCCCTTCCAGTGCCCTGTGTGTGTCTTTTAACCACTAAAACATGTATAATTGGCTAATCCCTGATTGGCTTATTTAGCTCACAATTTAACTCCTACTTCATGGTACTCAGGCCCTTGCACTGCCTGAACGTCACTTTTTGTGATGTTCTGTGGCGCAGGAGCCTGCTCCATATTTACGAAGCAGCACTAAGCCACTTTTTGGCTTAATGCTGACTCGTATTTATCGTTCCCTTTAACGCAGTTTCCTGTGTTAAAGGGGCATGCAATGGGTGTTGCTGGGGGTGTTCCCAGCAATATCCATGGCTTTTTGACACTGCCCCAGATTTACGAGAAATCGTTAATCTGAGGCAGCGCCGCAAACTTCCTTCTCCCCAGGGGAGGCGTAAGAGAGGCACGACGAGGAGAAATATCTTTATATCTCCTCGTTTTTCAGTTTTCTATGTGCGTTGCATTCTGCAGCACACATAGAAAGAAGAAAAAGTCTCGTGTGATATTTTTTGGTGCAGGAACGTTTCCCTTCCTGCACACAAAAATCATCATCTCTGCAACGCAGGCACCCTTGCACCATGGTGCATAGGTGCCAGCATTGGCGCACGGCAGCCCATTGACCGCCGGCGCAGGGGAAAAGGACAGGAATGCACTGTATCTGATAAATACAGCACATTTGACCTCAGAATTGTTCCTTACCTTAGCGCTACTGGCACCGAATTTCGCTGCTCCCTACCTCTGCACTTTTTACTCGCTTTTCCCCTGAGTCAAACGCCGGCATCCCAGTCCACCACGGGGTTTCCCCGCTTGTTGTGGAGGGTGCCGGCGCCTCTGATTCCTCACACCAGGCAGCTGGGAGTTGTTAGGGGCGGAGCCATTGGTCAGCGCTCTAGCTCCCCCAGCACTATTAAACTGGCATGCCTTTTCTCTCGCGCAGCGGACGCGCGTAGTCTTATGTCAGTTGCTTTCTCGAACGCCGACTATCTCGCTTGATCGTTAAGCCTAGTGTTGAATTTCTTATCTGTTTTTACTTTGTGCACTGAATCTGGAATCTGTGTTTTTAAAATTGAATCTGTGTTGTGGTAAAATAATTGTATTTGTGCTTTTAAAATCGAACATGTGCTTTTAAACAAACTTGACCTCAGAATTGTTCCTTACCTTAGCGCTACTGGCACCGAATTCGCTGCTCCCTACCTCTGCACTTTTACTCGCTTTTCCCCTGAGTCAAACGCCGGCATCCCGGTCCACCACGGGGTTTCCCCGCTTGTTGTGGAGGGTGCCGGCGCCTCTGATTCCTCACACCAGGCAGCTGGGAGTTGTTAGGGGCGGAGCCATTGGTCAGTGCTCTAGCTCCCCCAGCACTATTAAACTGGCATGCCTTTTCTCTCGCGCAGCGGACGCGCGTAGTCTTATGTCAGTTGTTTTCTCGAACGCCGACTATCTTGCTTGATCGTTAAGCCTAGTGTCGAATTTCTTATCTGTTTTTACTTTGTGCACTGAATCTGTGTTTTTAAAATTGAATCTGTATTGTGGTAAAATAATTGTATTTGTGCTTTTAAAATCGAACATGTGCTTTTAAACAAACTTGACCTCAGAATTGTTCCTTACCTTAGCGCTACTGGCACCGAATTTCGCTGCTCCCTACCTCTGCACTTTTTACTCGCTTTTCCCCTGAGTCAAACGCCGGCATCCCGGTCCACCACGGGGTTTCCCCGCTTGTTGTGGAGGGTGCCGGCGCCTCTGATTCCTCACACCAGGCAGCTGGGAGTTGTTAGGGGCGGAGCCATTGGTCAGCGCTCTAGCTCCCCCAGCACTATTAAACTGGCATGCCTTTTGTCTCGCGCAGCGGGCGCGCCGCCGGCGCGCCAAAGGCGCGCCAAAGGCAGGCACGTCTGCGCCCGTCCGCGGCCGGGCTGGGCTAGGGGCCAAGCACTATGCCCATTCTTTTACCTACACAGCATCTGAGCTGAGACACTTACATGGAAACTGGCCTATCAGCACCAGTGCCAGGGATCTTATTAACAATACTGGGATCCTCAACCCCAGAGACTCCCTTTCAGAGCTCCCCGCTCCACCTGTTGAGCAGGGATCTCTTGTCACCCATAAGGACCCTCCCGAAATTACTACCTCCAAGCACCAGGCAGAAGGGACCTTAGTAATTAGCTACTTAAACACCCGCTCTCTGGTGAAGCATCAACTCGAAATCTTTCAGCTCCTTGATTCTGACAAACCGGACATCCTTCTCCTATCCGAAACCTGGCTCACTACTGAGTCGGCACCTGACATCCTTGCGGCAGTTCCCAAAGGCTATTACATACTTCAGGCCACCAGGCCCTCGGGTAAGCCCGGGGCGGGGTTGCAGCAATTATTCATCATAAACTTAGGTTTACTGCTTTAGGGATCGCTGGTATACCCTCGGTCGACAGCCTTATTTTGAAATTCGAATCGCCCCATTTTCCCTTTGTTTGTGCTCTTTTTTACTGACCTCCCCACCACATGCCTTCATTTCCTCAATTGCTAGGTGAAATGATTTCCCAACTAGTTATTAACCATGCCAGGATTATTATTATCGGAGATTTTAATTACTGGCCCACTGATGCACAGGAGAGTGCCAGCTCCGTAGAATTCACGGATCTCCTATCAGCTATGAACTGTATCCAACATGTACACAATTCCACCCATATTAAGGGACATATCCTGGACCAAATCTGGACTTCCAACTTGGAAATCACACAACCATCTATCTCCCCATGTACATGGTCAGATCATTATCACATCATATTTACCATGGCCTGTACCCCCCTTACTAAACCTTCCCTGACAAGCAATCATCTGGCTATAAACTGGAATCGGGCCAATATTGGCGATTTCTGTACACTATTAAAAGCCACTTCACCAACTGAACAAGATTCCCTCTGCGATCAGGTAACAAGCATTGAGCAATGGCTTGTCTCAGCCAGTGACAGTGTTGCTCCCTTTAAGTTTAAGAAAACCAAACTTAAACGCCCTCATGACGCTCAACGCTGGTTCTCTGACGATCTGAAAATAAAAAAACTGGCACTTAGGCAAGCCGAGCGCAGCTGGAGACGAGATTATGCTCCTGAAAAAAAAGCCACCTATGTTACCTTGCTAAAAGACTATAAAAACTCTATCCTCCAGACCAAGGCAATTTACTTCTCCTCGAAAATTACGAACTCAGCCACTAAGACCAAGGATATTTTCTCAATAGTCGATGAGCTTACACGACCTGACAGAGTGATAGCTAAACCTGTCCCCTCACAATCACTATGTGACTCCCTGAACTCGTATTTTATCGAGAAAATTGCCACCATCAAAAGCAGTATTCCTCCTTCCACACTTTCAACTGTTCCCTCTATCACATGCAATAATCCCCTTGTGTTGGATCTAATCCCCCTGATTTCCAGGGAAGAGTTTTTTGTCCTTCTAAAAAAAATTGGATCAGGCTCCCCTACTGACTGCTGTCCCCCTCATATCCTACAAGAGGCTTCCCTTACCTGCCCAGACCCGCCCCTCTCACTCCTCAATAACTCTCTTAAACAAGGTATTGTCCCAGACACTTTTAAACATGCTGAAATCATCCCTATTCTGAAGAAACCCAACGCTGACCCCCTGGTCCTGAGTAACTTCCGCCCAATCTCTTTACTTCCTTACCTTAGTAAGATTTTAGAAGCCCACGTAGCAAACTGTCTGAGCTCATTTATTGAGCATTCTCAGTTTCTCGACCCCCATCAGGCAGGATTTAGACCTGCACACTCTACGGAGTCAGTCATTCTTGCAGTTATGGACGAGCTTAGGAGAGGGGCCGATAAAAACATCACCCAGGCCCTGGTGCTCTTGGATTTATCAGCCGCTTTTGACACGGTCGACCATGACCTCCTGATCGATCGTGTCAGTAATGCTGGCATCCAGGGCCTGGCTCTGAAGTGGATTTCCTCTTTCCTACACAACCGATTTCAGGCAGTCCATCTCGTTAACTTCTCAGCCAAGAAAGCTAGGCTGACTTGCGGGGTCCCCCAGGGTTCCTCCCATTCGCCCCTTCTGTTTAATCTGTACATGCTTCCTCTGATTTGGTCCTTACGTAAAAGGAGAGTTGTCACTTTTAACTATGCTGATGACCTCCAGCTGGTGTTTGAAATTGATTCTTCCAACACCGCAGTATCCAATTTCCAGTCCACCATGAGCTATATTAGCGAATGGATGTACGCTAATCAACTAAAACTTAACCCTGATAAAACTGAGCTGATCCTGACTGGAGGTACTGCCAACCCTTGGAACTCTAATTTTTGGCCCCCTCTCCTAGGTAGTCCGCCTCACCCAGCAGAATCTGTAAAAAGCCTAGGGGTCATAATCAGCAACGATTTGTCTATGAAATCTCAGATTGGTGCAGTGGTATCTACCTGCTTCTTCCACCTACGCAGAATTCGGAAGATCTGTAGATTTCTGACCACCGAGGGCTTGACCTTGGTCATTCTGGCCTTGGTTATCTCTCGTATTGATTATGCCAATTCACTCTATGTCGGCATTCCGGCATACCAACTCCACCGTTTGCAACTGGTACAAAACCAGGCAGCCAGGCTCATCTTTCATCAACCTAGATACCAACACGTCCGCCCCTGATGAAGAGCCTTCATTGGCTTCCGGTGGCTAAACGTTGTGCATTTAAACTGGGCTGCACCATCTTTAAAGCCCTTGCCGGCCATGGCCCAGTATTCATCTCATCTAGGATTCATCGTTATGTCTCCTCTCGCGAACTTCGCTCCTCCCATCTGAATTTGCTCACCACCCCCACCTTCAAACGTAAAAAACATGGTGGCCTTGGATTTTCTTTTTTGGCCCCTCAATTCTGGAACTCTCTCCCCATTGGACTGAGGTTAGTTACCTCCTACGCCCAATTCAGAACACTTCTTAAGACTCTTGTGTTCTCTCAGGCATATGAGTAAAGCTTCTGTTCATCATACCATTGTCGCCCCCCTGCTTTTAGCGCCATGAAACCGCTAGGTGTTAGTGCGCTCTAGAAATATTTTTAACATAACATAACATTCCTTCCCTTTTCTTTTGCCGTAGGGCAGCACAGCAGGAAGGTCTGCGGCGCTGCCCTACAGCAAAACCTCATAAATGAGGCCCTCAGTGTACACAGGGCATGTAAGTTAAATGTCACTAGTGGACTGAAGCACCTATTGTGCCACCACTAAAGTGACAATGCAAGCGTGTATTCTGTCCTGATATTGCAACTTGAGTGTGCAGGATTAAATCTGCATAATCGACCTGGCAAAATAGATTCTTTTTCCAGGCCTTAACCTTCCTTTTTAATACCTGTACGTCCCCTCTTTAATTAGGCCCTAAGTGCCCACAGGGCAGGGTGCATGTTATTAACCCCTTCGGTGCGTCGGACGGCCGGGGGCCGTCCGACGCACCAGTGCTCATGTGACGATCACATGGCACAGGGAATCCCTTTGGTGCGGGCACCAGAGCTATTCCCTTTTCCTCCCCAACAGCCTCGGGAGCTGGGGAAGGGATTCTCCAGCTCCTGAGGCTGTCTCTTTTGTTTCTGTGCAATGACGATCAGCGCACACGTCGTACTAATGTCATTGCACAGAAACCGAAACTGAAATGAGCCGATAGGAGGGTGATCCCCAAGCAGGGATCCACCTACTTGGCACCACGGAAGGGGAAGCGGCCCCTTGGGCAAGGGCCTTTGCACCCCCAAAATATTTTGAAACAAAACAGTCTTTCTGTTCCCCCTGAGGGGTAGATGGGGCTGTAGTCCCCAATCTGCCCCCCGGGGGGGCAGAAAGGCCACTAAAGGCCAGGGATGTTTTTTATATGATGTAGGGGTGGGGGCTGCCCAAGATGGGCATGCCGATGCCACAATCCGCCCCCCCCAGCAAAAATCCAGGCTTTCTGCCCCTCCGGGGAGGCAGAAAGCCCACTTGAAGCCAGGGATTATTTTTAAAATTGGTTTGGGGTGTGGGCTGCCCAAGATGGGCATGCCAATGCCCCAACCCCCATACAAATTCCAGTCTTTCTGCCCCCCCTGGGTGGCAGGTGTGGGCAGTAGCCCCCAATCTGCCCCCCCGGGGGGCAGAAAGCCCACTAGATGCCAGGGATTATTTGTAATATTTTATTTAGGGGTGGGGCTTGTCCTAAATAGGCATGCCAATGCCCCCAACCCCCAAAAGAAATTCCACAGTCTTTTTGCCCCCCCGGAGGCAGATGGGGCAATTGCCCCCGATCTGCCCCCCGGGGAGGGAAGAAAGCCCACTAGGCACCAGGGATTTTGTTGGTTTTTTTATATGTAGAGTTGGGTGCTGCCGAGAATGGGCATGCTAATGCCCCCACCCCCAAAAAAGGCTTTCTGCCCCCCTGAAAGGCAGATTGGGGCAATAGCCCCCTATCTGCTCCCCACGGGGGCAGAAAGGCCACTAGACACCAGGGATATGTTTATGGGCATGTCGGTGAGAACCCCCATAGGCAAGGGTCGCTCCCTTTTTTTTAGGCACACATTTCGGCTGTTTCAGTGATATTTTTATTCTCATCTGCACCCAGGTGGGGGCAGAAATCCACTAGAAACCAGGGAGAGTTTCTGTGTGTGTAAACTGGAGTTTGGCTGACGTTCTGCATGTACTGAGCTTTGTCTGGCATTTTGCTGGTGGTGTGGGTGGACCTGCACTTGGTTAATGGTGTGGGTGGACTCACGCTTGATGACGGTGTGTGTAGATTGGTGCTTGCCTGGTGGTATGCATGAAGTGGCACTTGGCTAGCGGTGTACGTGGACTGGTGCTTGGCTGACTGTGTGCATGGATGGTGTTTGGCTGCAGGTCCGGACTGGCCGTAGCGGGCACCGGACGTTTCCCCAGTGTGCTGGAGGGGTAGGGGCCAGTTTGCTGGCCCTGGGGGGGCAGTTGTGTCACTGGTTGCCGGTTTTGCAGCAGTGCTACAATATCGGGCCCCAGTAACACAAGCGGGTGTGGTGCATTTTACTAGCACGCCCCCTACCTCCCAGGGCCGGTCGAGCAGCAATCTGCCAGGGCTGGTTGCTGTTCCCAGTCCGGCCCTGCTTGGCTGGTGGTGTGCGGGGATGACGCTTGGTTGGCGAAGTGCATGGGTGGCGCTTGGCTGGCGGTGTACGTGGATATTGCTTGGCTGACTGTGTGCATTGATAGCATTTGGCAGGTAGTGAATGAATGAATGAATGAATGAATGAAATAGCACTTCTAAAGCGCGTAGCTACCCGAAGGCATCCCAGCGCTGAACGATTCATAGAGGTGAAAGGGACACCTAGGGGAAAAGCCACATCTTTAGGAGTTTGCGGAAGGCCAGATGATTAGGTTCCTTCCGCAGGGGCAGAGGGAGTGAGTTCCAGAGCCTGGCGGCATTGTAAGAAAATAGCCGTCCGCCACTTCTGGCCTTTTTGATCCTGGGAACAACTGCTAAGGAAAGATCAGCTGAACGCAGATGCCTATTGGTTCGATAGGGCTGGATCAAGGAAAGATTGATTGGAGGACCATTCCCTCCAAGCGACCTGTGAGCAATACACAGGGCCTTGAAGCGGATTCTCTCCTGAACAGGAAGCCAATGTAGGGACCGCAAAGCGGGCCTTGCCGACTGACGGGATCCCCATGAGCATTCTTGCAGCACAATTCTGCACAATCTGGAGTTTTACGGTTACTGAACTTGGCGCACCTAAATATAGGGCGTTTTCATAGTCCATCCGCAACAAGACAAGTGCCTGAACCATCAGTTTTCTGGCCCGGAAGGGAAGAAGAGGGAGCACTTTACGGAGCATCCTAAGGATGCCGTAGCACGAGGCTGCAACCTTCCTAGCCTGAACTTTAAAACTGAAGTCCTGATCCAACCAGACTCCCAGACTCTTTATTTCAGTCTTTGGGGCAGGGGGTGAGCCCATGCAGACTGGCCACATAGTACTAGCTTTAAAATTTATATGATCTCCAAGAACCATGAGCTCAGTCTCGTCACCATTCAGTTTCAGATGGGACAGGTTCATTCACTTGGCGACTTCCTCGAGGCTAGGGCAAAGGCCCTTGGACCCCTGGTCGGAATGATTCAGAGCCACAACCAGCTGAGTGTCATCAGCATAGGTAACTATGTGAACCCCAAAAGAAAGTACAATATCCGCCAGCGGGGACATATAGGCATTAAAAAGAGTGGGGCTCAAGGATGATCCCTGAGGAACTCCGCAATGAAGAGGCAGAATTTTTGAGACGGCCCCACCCTGAAAAACCTGGAAGGATCTTTCCTCCAAAAAGGACTGCAGCCACAGCAGGGCTGTACCGGTTACCCCCAGACCTCTGAGGCGGTGAACCAGGATTTGATGGTTAACCGTGTCGAAAGCTGCACTCAAGTCTAGGAGGATCACAGCAGAGGATCCTCCTGCGTCAAGGATCTTTCTGGATTCCTCGGCTACTGATAATAGCGCAGCTTCAGTACCTTGGCACGGTCGGAAGCCTGTTTGAGAGGGGTGGAGGAGTTTATGAGATTCCAGGTAGTTAGAGAGGATGGAGTTAACATATTTCTCTGCAATCTTGCTAATCCCTGGGAGAAGCGAGATAGGGCGGTAGTTGCTCAAGCAGTCCGGGTCCAGATTAGATTTCTTCAGGAGGGATTTTACCATAGCCCTTTTCCACTGGTGGGGGACTATATCCCTGGAGAGCGAGGCATTAGTCAGGTCAATAATAGTTGGCGCAACTATATTGATTACCTGCTTCAGAATATATGGGGGAGCCGGATCACATGGCGATCCACTCTTGACCAGTGTTAAAATAGCCTGGAGGGATTCCTGATTAATAGGGGAGAAGACCTCTAGAGAGTGTCCCCGATCTGGCAGACCAATATCCTCCTGATTGTAGTTGAGGTGATTATCAACCGAGGGGAAGGAGGAATATATGGATTGAAATTTATAATAAAAATGATCTGCATGTTCATTGCATCGATGGCCTGACACATCCGGGATATCTAGAGGGGGGGGGACTTTAAGAAGTTTTTTCGCGATGCGAAAGGTTTCCCGTGGAGAGTTAGAGGCCAGGGAAATCCTCTCCTCATAATACGAGGCCTGAGCCCTTTTAATTTCTGCTTTATAGGTTCTAACTGCCTCCCTATAGTCAAGTTTCTTGCTCGGGGAAAAATCTCTCCTCCATACTCTTTCAGATTTTTTACACTTCTGTTTTAACTCCCGAAGTTTAGGGGAATACCAGGCCATCTTATTGGGCCCTCCTTTCAGCTGAACCAGCTTTTTCGGAAGGACCCGATCAAGGGTGCCCTCTATCCAACCGTTGAAGCTTTCATTAGCAACATCCGGATTGGTGTTCAGACTTGGCTTTGACCTTTCCAATTCCCAGAGCCACTTATCTACAGGGAGTTTAGTCCAAGGACGGGACAATACTCGCATAGGATGTGTATGGAAAATCGTATTTATGGGGTTCCATAAAAATGGCACCAGGGAGTGGTCCGACCAAGGTAACGGGATGGGCTCTTTCCCAAAAATATCCTCCAAATTGGAGAATATTGGATCAAGTAGATGTCCTTTAACATGAGTGGCAGACAGGACCTTCTGAGAGAGCTGATAAGCAGCAAGATCCTGAGACAGTTCTGTTGCAGCTAAGGAGGTAAGGTCATCAAAATGCAATGGATGGCACCTGGATGGCACCTGGCTGGCAGTGTGCAAGGTTGGCGCTTGGCTGGCGGGGTGTGGATGGCGCTTGGCTGGCAGTGTGCATAGATGGCACTTCGCTGGTGGTGTGTGTGGATGGTGGTATGTGTGTACTGACTCTTGTCTGGCAGTGTGGCTTGCATGGATCCCCCAGCGTTTTCTTACCCAGAATCCCCCACACACATTTTCCTGACATTTCTGTGTGGGTAAGTTGTAGGATCACCATGCAGGCACAAATTTCCTAATACCCGGCATTCCCCTTGGTCTCCCAAGAAACATGATACCTCAGTTGTGTGGGTGCTCAAAGAAACGTCAGCCTGGAAACGTATAAACAAACTGCCCTTCTGGACTCGCTTAGGGCCCCCCTCAATCTCTATACGTTTTTTGGGCCTTCCATGTCATAGACACTTGGGCCATCCACACATGGAAGGTATCATTTTTATCGGGAGACTGAGGGGAACGTTAAGTGGTAGGAAATTTGGGCCGTGTGGTGATCCCGCAACTAGATATTAGAGGAAAATACAACTTTTTAGCTAAATTTGAGGTTTGCAGAGAATTCTTGGAAGGAAAATGTTGGGGGATGAACGCAAGCCTCACCTCCCTGGACTCCCACCGGTGTCTAGTTTTCAGAAAGGACTGTTTTTTTTTTAGTTCCACTAAATGTCTGCGAACTTGGGACCAAAAACACAGGTGCCCACCTATCTATCACAAAACATCCTGGTTTTTCAAGGGGATTACCTGGGTTTTTGGTCCCGTGCTCAGCGGCCATCTAAGGAAACCTACCAAACCCACACATTTCTGAAAACTAGACACCCAGGGGAGTCCAGAGAAGTGTGGCTTACATGGATCTCCCAACATTTTCCTACCCAGAATCCCCTGCAAACCTTACATTTAGCTAAAAGAAATCACATTTTCCTCAATTTTCTGTCTGGGAAAACTGTGGGATCACTGGGCCGCCACAAATTTCCTACCACCCAGCGTTCCCCCAGGTCTCCCAGTAAAAATGGTACCTCACTTGTGTGGGTAGGCATAGTGGCCGCAACAGGAAATGGCCCAAATCATACTGTGGAGAGTTCAAAATTACCTATCTCAAAAAGACCTGGTTTTGCATGGGGGGGCACCTGGGTTTTCGACCCCGGGCTCGGCAGCCCTCTAAGGAAACCTACCAACCACACACATTTCTGAAACCTAGACACCCAGGGGAGTCTAGGGAGATAAGGCTTGCGTGGACCCCCTATGTTTTCCTAACCAGAATCCCGGGCAAACCTCAAATTTAGCTGAAAAAATCTAATTATTCTAAAATTTCTGTGTGGGAAAGTTGTGAGATCACTGGGCTGACACAAATTTCCTACCACCCAGCGTTCCCCCAGATCTCCCGATAAAAATGGTACCTATCACAAAACAACCTGGTCTCCCCCGGGTGTCTAGCTTTCAGAAATGTGTGGGTTTGGTAGGTTTCCCTACATGGCAGCTGAGCCCGAGACAACGTGGGGGAACGCTGGGTGGTAGGAAATTTGTGTCAACCCGGTGATCCCACATCTTTCCCACACATAAATGTAAGAAAAATGTGATTTTCTCAGCTAAATTTGTGGTTTGCAGGGGATTCTGGGTAGGAAAACGTTGGGGGCTCCACACAAGCCATACCTCGCTGGACTCCCCCGGGTGTCTAGTTTTCAGAAATGTGTGGGTCTGGTAGTTTCCCAAGATGGCCCCTGAGCCCGGGGCCAAAAACCCAGGTAACCCCCCTTGCAAAACCAGGTTGTTTGTGATAGGTAATTTGGATGTCTCCTCAATACGTTTTGGGCCCTTGCCTGTCATGGGTACTTGGCTCATCCACACAAGTGTACCATTTTTATCGGAAGACTTTGGGGAATGCGGGGTGGGTGGAATTTTGTGGATCTACGCAGATTCCAGAACTTTCCATCACAGAAATGTGAGGAAAATCTTTTTTTTTTATAAAGTTTGAGCTTTGCAGGGGATTCTGGGTAACAGAACCTGGGGAGAGCCACACAAGTCACCCCCTCCTGGATTCCTCTGGGTGTCTAGTTTAAAAAAATGTATAGGTTTTCTAGGTTTTCCTAGGTGCCGGCAGAGCTAGGGTTCAAAATCTACAGCTAGGCACTTTGCAAAAAAAGGGTCAGTTTTCACTGTAAAAATGTGGTGTGTCCACGTTGCGTTTTGGGCCGTTTCCTGTCGCGGGCACTGGGCTTACCCACGCAAGTGAGGTACCATTTTTCTCGGAAGTCTTTGGGGAATGCAGGGTGGGTGGAATTTTGTGGATCCACACAGATTCGAGAACTTTCCATCACAGAAATGTGAGGAAAATTTGTTTTTTTTACAAAGTTTGAGGTTTGCAACGGATTCTGGGTAACAGAACCTGGTGAGAGGCACACAAGTCATCACCTCCTGGATTCCCTGGGTGTCTAGTTTTTAAAAATTTATAGGTTTGCTAGGTTTCTCTAGGTGCCGGCAGAGCTAAGGTTCAAAATCTACAGCTAGGCACTTTGCAAAAAAAGGGTCAGTTTTCACTTTAAAAATGATTCACTGACACAACATCGATGCAAAAAATATCGATGTAAAAAATATCGAGTAAAAAATATAGACAACAAAAATATCGACTCCTATACTTAAACAGGTAAGCACAAAAATATTATCTAAAAAATATCGATGTAAAAAATATTGATGTATAAAATATCGACTTTAATATAAATATAAAATAAAAATATATATATTAAATATAATTTTAACAAAAAAAATAAATGTAATATACATTTAAATATAATATATCAAACAAAATGAATAAAAAAAATAAACACACAAACATATTAATGTATTCATATATATTTACTTTAAAACAATTAATAAACTATTATTTTTCATTTTTGTTAAAATTTTAAAATAATATAAAAAATAGCAATATATATATTATAATTTAAAATATAACATAACAAAAATCTATAATACATTAAAACATTAAGCAATTAAAAATATTTAAACTTAAATTTCACAATACAATCAGTGTAACAGTAGGGAAAGTGTTGGATAGCAAAGGGGTGAAAATAACTATTCCCACTCCAGTGAGTGCAAAGGTAGGGTAAGTGTTGGATAGCGGAGGAATTAAATTTACTATTCCAACTCCAGTGAGTGCAACAGTAGAAAAAGTGTTGGATAGCGGAGGGGTAAACATTATTAATTCCCACTCCAATGAGAGCAACAGTAGGGAAAGTGTTGGATAGGGGAGGGGAAAAAATTACTATTCCCACTCCAAAGAGTGCAACAGTAGGGAAAGTGTTGGATAGCAGAGGGGTAAAAATTACTATTCCCACTCCAAAGAGTGCAACAGTAGGGAAAGTGTTGGATAGCAGCGGGGTAAAAATTACTATACCCACACCAGTGAGTGCAACAGTAGGATAAGTGTTGGATAGCGGAGGGATAAAGATTACTATTCCCACTCCAGTGGGTGCTACAGTAGGGAAAGTGCTGGATAGCGGAGGGGTAAAAATTACTATTCCCACTCCAGTGAGTGCAATAGTAGGGAAAGTGTTGGAAAGCGGAGGGGTAAAAATTACTATTCCAACTCCAGTGAGTCCAACAATAGGGAAAGTGTTGGATAGCAAAGGGGTAACATTTACTAATCCCACTCCAGTGAGAGCAACAGTAGAGAAAGTGTTGGATATTGGAGGGGTAAAAATTACTATTCCCACTCCACTGAATGCAACAGTAGGATAAGTGTTAGACAGCGGAGGGGGAAAAAAATGTATTCCGACTCCGGTGAGTGCAACAGTAGGGAAAGTGTTGGATAGCAGAGGAGTAAAAATTACTATTCCAACCCCAGTGAGTGCAGCAGTAGAGAAAGTGTTGCATAGCGGATGGGTAAAAATTACTATTCCAACTCCAGTGAGCGCAACAGTAGGGAAAGTGCTGGATAGCGGAGAGGTAAAAAGTACCATTCCCACTCCAGTGATTGCAACATAAGGGAAAGTGTTGGATAGCAGAGAGACACAAATTACTATTCACCCCATCCTGGATTCCTCTGGGTGTCTAGTTTTCAAAAATGTATAGGTTTGCTAGGTTTCCCTAGGTGCCGGCTGAGCTAGGGTTCAAAATCCACAGCTAGGCACTGTGCAAAAAAAGGGTCTGTTTTCAGTGTAAAAATGTGGTGTGTCCATGTTGCGTTTTGGGCCATTTCCTGTTGTGGGCACTAGGCCTACCCACACAAGTGAGGTACCATTTTTATCGGGAACTTAGGGGAATTGTAGAGCAACTGTTATAACCTACTGACTTTCTATTCATTTCTGCCTTCCTAATGTAAGACAATGTGTAAAAATGAAGTCACAAAGCAGGCACCGGATGTTTCCCCAGTGTGCTGGAGGGGTAGGGACCAGTTTTTTGGCCTTGGGGGGCTGTTGTGTCACTGGTGGCCGGTTTTGCAGCAGTGCTACAATATCGGGCCCCAGTAACACAAGCGGGAGTGGCGCTTTTTACTTGCACGCCCCCTACCTCCCAGGTCCGGTCGAGCAGAAATCTGCCAGGGCTGGTTGCTGTTCCCAGTCCGGCCCTGCTGGGCTGGTGGTGTGCGGGGATGACGCTTGGCTGGCAAAGTGCGTGGGTGGCGCTTGGCTGGCGGTGTGCGTGGATATTGCTTGGCTGACTGTGTGCATTGATAGCATTTGGCAGGCAGTGTACATGGATGGCACCTGGCTGGCAGTGTGCATGGTTGGTGCTTGGCTGACGGTGTGTGGATGGCGCTTGGCTGGCAGTGTGCATGGATGGCACTTGGCTGGTGGTGTGTGTGGATGGTGGTATGCGTGTACTGACTCTTGTCTGGCAGTGTGACTTTCATGGATCCCCCAGCGTTTTCTTACCCAGAATCCCTCACACACATTTTCCTGACATTTCTGTGTGGGTAAGTTGTAGGATCACCGTGCAGGCACAAATTTCCTACTACCCAGCATTCCCCTCGGTCTCCCGAGAAACATGATACCTCACTTGTGTGGGTGCTCAAAGAAACGTCAGCCTGGAAACATATAAACAAACTGCCCTTTTGGGCTCGCTTTGGGCCCCCCTCAATCTCTATATGTTTTTGGCCTTCCATGTCATAGACACTTGGGCCATCCACACAAGGAAGGTATCATTTTTATCGGGAGACTGAGGGGAACGCTAAGTGGTAGGAAATTTGTGTCGTGTGGTGATCCCGCAACTAGATATTAGGGGAAAATGCAACTTTTTAGCTAAATGTGAGGTTTGCAGCAAATTCTTGGAAGGAAAATGTTGGGCGATGAACGCAAGCCACACCTCGCTGGACTCCCACATGTGTCTAGTTTTCAGAAAGGACTGGTTTTTTTTTGAGTTCCCCTAAATGTCTGCGAACCCGGGACCAAAAACACAGGTGCCCACCTATCTATCACAAAACATCCTGGTTTTTCAAGGGGGTTACCTAGGTTTTTGGTCCCGGGCTCAGCGGCCATCTAAGGAAACCTACCAAACCCACACATTTCTGAAAACTAGACACCCAGGGGAGTACAGAGAGGTGTGGCTTACATGGATCTCCCAACATTTTCCTACCCAGAATCCCCTGCAAACCTTACATTTAGCTATAAGAAATCACATTTTCCTCAATTTTCTGTCTGGGAAAACTGTGGGATCACTGGGCCGCCACAAATTTCCTACCACCCAGCGTTCCCCCAGGTCCCCCAGTAAAAATGGTACCTAACTTGTGTGGGTAGGCATAGTGGCCGCAATAGGAAATGCCCCAAATCATACTGTGGAGACTTCAAAATTACCTATCTCAAAAAGACCTGGTTTTGCATGGGGGGGCACCTGGGTTTTCGGCCCCGAGCTCGGCAGCCCTCTAAGGAAACCTACCAACCCCACACATTTCTGAAACCTAGACACCCAGGGGAGTCCAGGGAGGTAAGGCTTGCGTGGACCCGTTACGTTTTCCTAACAGAATCCCCGGCAAACCTCAAACTTAGCTAAAAAAAATCTAATTTTTCTAAACTTTCTGTGTGGGAAAGTTGTGGGATCACTGGGCTGACACAAATTTCCTACCACCCAGCGTTCCCCCAGGTCTCCCGATAAAAATGGTACCCATCACAAAACAACCTGGTCTTCCCCGGGTGTCTAGCTTTCAGAAATGTGTGGGTTTGGTAGTTTCCCAAGATGGCCGCCGAGCCCGGGGCCAAAAAACCAGGTAACCCCCCCTTGCAAAACCAGGTTGTTTGTGATAGGTAATTTGGATGTCTCCTCAATACGTTTTGGGCCCTTGCCTGTCATGGGTACTTGGCTCACCCACACGAGTGTACCATTTTTATCGGAAGACTTTGGGAAATGCGGGGTGGGTGGAATTTTGTGGATCTACGCAGATTCCAGAATTTTCCATCACAGAAATGTGAGGAATTTTTTTTTTTTTATATAAAGTTTGAGCTTTGCAGGGGATTCTGGGTAACAGAACCTGGGGAGGGCCACACAAGTCACCCCCCTCCTGGATTCCTCTGGGTGTCTATTTTAAAAAAATGTATAGGTTTTTTAGATTTCCCTAGGTGCCGGCAGAGCTAGGGTTCAAAATCTACAGCTAGGCACTTTGCAAAGAAAGGGTCAGTTTTCACTGTAAAAATGTGGTGTCCATGTTGCATTTTGGGCCTTTTCCTGTCGCGGGCACTAGGCTTACCCACGCAAGTGAGGTACCATTTTTCCCGGAAGTCTTTGGGGAATGCAGGGTGGGTGGAATTTTGCTGATCCACACAGATTCCAGAACTTTCCATCACAGAAATGTGAGGAAAATGTGTTTTTTTTTTACAAAGTTTGAGGTTTGTGAGTGATTCTGGGTAACAGAACCTGGTGAGAGGCACACAAGTCATCACCTCCTGGATTCCCCTGGGTGTCTAGATTTTAAAAATGTATAGGTTTGCTAGGTTTCTCTAGCTGCCGGCAGAGCTAAGGTTCAAAATCTACAGCTAGGCACTTTGCAAAAAAAAGGGTCAGTTTTCACTGTAAAAATTGTTCACTGACACATCATCGATGTAAAAAATATCGATGTAAAAAATATCGAGTAAAAAATATAGACAACAAAAATATCGACTCCTATACTTAAACAGGTAAGTACAAAAATATTGTCTAAAAAATATCGATGTAAAAAATATAGATGTATAAAATATCGACTTTTAAATAAATATAAAATAAAATAATATATATTAAATATAATTTTAACAAAATAAAATAAATTTAATATACAATTAAATGTAATATACCAAACAAAATGAATAAAAAATAAACACACAAACATATTAATTTATTCATATATATTTACTTTAAAACAATTAATAAACTATTATTTTTTCATTTCTGTTAAAAGTTTAAAATAGTATAAAAAATAGCAATATGTATATTAATAATTTAAAATATAACATAACAACAATCTATCATACATTAAAACATTAAACAATTAAAAAATATTTAAACTTAAATTTCACAATACAATGAGTGTAACAGTAGGGAAAGTGTTGGATAGCAAAGGGGTAAAAATAACTATTCCCACTCCAGTGAGTGCAAAGGTAGGGTAAGTGTAGGGTAGCGGAGGAATTAAATTTACTATTCCAACTCCAGTGAGTGCAACAGTAGAGAAAGTGTTGGATAGGGGAGGGGAAAAAATGTACTATTCCCACTCCAAAGAGTGCAACAGTAGGGAAAGTGTTGGATAGCGGAGGGATAAAGATTACTATTCCCACTCCAGTGAGTGCAACAGTAGGGAAAGTGCTGGATAGCGGAGGGGTAAAAATTACTATTCCCACTCCAGTGAGTGCAATAGTAGGGAAAGTGTTGGATAGCAAAGGGGTAAAAATAACTATTCCCACTCCAGTGAGTGCAAAGGTAGGGTAAGTGTAGGGTAGCGGAGGAATTAAATTTACTATTCCAACTCCAGTGAGTGCAACAGTAGAGAAAGTGTTGGATAGCGGAGGGGTAAAAATTACTAATTCCCACTCCAATGAGAGCAACAGTAGGGAAAGTGTTGGATAGGGGAGGGGAAAAAATGTACTATTCCCACTCCAAAGAGTGCAACAGTAGGGAAAGTGTTGGATAGCGGAGGGATAAAGATTACTATTCCCACTCCAGTGAGTGCAACAATAGGGAAAGTGCTGGATAGCGGAGGGGTAAAAATTACTATTCCCACTCCAGTGAGTGCAATAGTAGGGAAAGTGTTGGAAAGCGGAGGGGTAAAAATTACTATTCCAACTCCAGTGAGTCCAACAATAGGGAAAGTGTTGGATAGCAAAGGGGTAACATTTACTATTCCCACTCCAGTGAGAGCAACAGTAGAGAAAGTGTTGGATATCGGAGGGGTAAAAATTACTATTCCCACTCCACTGAATGCAACAGTAGGATAAGTGTTAGACAGCGGAGGGGTAAAACATTTTATTCCGACTACGGTGAGTGCAACAGTAGGGAAAGTGTTGGATAGCAGAGGAGTAAAAACTACTATTCCAACTCCAGTGAGTGCAGCAGTAGAGAAAGTGTTGGATAGCGGACGGGTAAAAATTACTATTCCAACTCCAGTGAGTGCAACAGTAGGGAAAGTGCTGGATAGCGGAGAGCTAAAAATTACTATTCCCACTCCAGTGATTGCAACATAAGGGAAAGTGTTGGATAGCAGAAAGACACAAATTACTATTCACCCCATCCTGGATTTCTCTGGGTGTCTAGTTTTAAAAAATGTATAGGTTTGCTAGGTTTCCCTAGGTGCCGGCTGAGCTAGGGTTCAAAATCCACAGCTAGGCACTGTGCAAAAAAAGGGTCTGTTTTTAGTGTAAAAATGTGGTGTGTCCATGTTGCGTTTTGGGCCATTTCCTGTTGTGGGCACTAGGCCTACCCACACAAGTGAGGTACCATTTTTATCGGGAACGTAGGGGAATTGTAGAGCAACTGTTATAACCTATTGACTTTCTATTCATTTCTGCCTTCCTAATGTAAGACAATGTGTAAAAATGAAGTCACTTTGAAAAATGTCCTACAATTCACAGACCAGTATGGGTACCCACAATTTCGGAGATGTGCAAATAGCTACTGTTTCTAAACTCTATATTGTGTTCCCATTTCGGAAACACATAGGTCTCTTTGATACCTATTTTTCACTCTTTATATTTTACCAAATTAATTGCAATATACCCGGTACACAATGAAAAACCACTGCAAGACGCTGCTCAGTTATTGGCTCTGGGTTCCTCGGGTTCTTGGTGAAGATGCAAGTCCTATATATCCTCACAACCAGAAGTGTCCAGCGGACGTAACAGTGTATTGCTTTCAAACATCTGTCATGCTTGGAAGAAGTTACAGGTGAAACCGTAGGCACAAATGGCTGTTTTGTTCAACCCATTTTCAAATTTGTTTTATTTTCAACTGTTAGTTTCTATAAACAAAACCTTGAAGAATCTACACAAATGACCCCTTGTTGAATTCAGAATTTTGTCTACTTTTCAGAAATGTATAGTTTTCCGGGATCCATTATTGCTTTTACACCCATTTCTACCACTAACTGGAAGGAAGTTGAAAGCACAAAAAGTAGCAAAAATAGGCTATGTCGCAGTAAAATGCCAAAACTGTGTAAAAAATTTTGGTTTTCTGACAAAAGTCTGCCTGTCGTTGAAAGCTGGGAAGATGATGATTTCAGCACCACAAACCCTTTGTTGATACCATTTGCAGGGGAAAACCACACGCTTTCTTCTGCAGCACTTTTTCCCCATTTTTCCCCCAAAAAACCAAAATTTAACTGTATTTTGGCTAATTTTTGGGTCCCCTCCAAGGGAATCCACAAACCCTGGGTACCTTCAAAATCCCCATGATGTTCGAAAAAAAGGGCGCAAATTTTGCGTGGATACCTCATGTGGTCAAAAAGTTACAGGGGCCTAAGCGCAACTATCCCAAAAAGCCAAAAAAGCCTTAGCACGGGGGAGGCCTAGCAGCGAAAGGGTTAAAAAAGTAGGACATGTGCACTGAAGTTTTACATGCCCTGGCATTGAAAAATCTCCAAAATTGTTTTTCACTATTGCTAGACTGGCTCTCCATTAGAAAACACCTCATACTGTAAAACTTTAGTTTGGGAAAAGCTAGACCCATGATTCAAGGAATCAAATTAATCGGAATTCAAAATCGAATCTGATGAAAAGTCATATTTTAAATTACTATTTTTAAATGCCACATTTAGAAAGTTGGCATTTTTCCAACCTCAAGCCTCTAGTAGCCATTTCAGAGATAATCATCAACTGCCACCTGAGAGCCTGCTGAGAGGTTTGAATTGCTCTCAGGAAAGGGAACAAAAGGGCCTTGGCTGGGAGGAGGTGTGGCCTCCACCTGACAGGATGGCTTGGGGGATGTGGCCATCAACTGTATAAGTTTCAAAGGGGAAGCACCTGTCACAGGAAGATGTGACTCACACCTAGGCCTGCCCCTGCCATTGTCTAAGTAGCCAAAGTGGCATCAATCCCAGTGGGTGAGGTGGAAATCTGCCATAGAATTACCTTTGCAGGGGGAGTTCCACATTTCCTAAACACATGTCGGGGGAATGCTTAGAGCTCTGACCAAGGGAAGAAAGATTCTGCCATTTTGGATTTTGGCATGGCAAGTTGAGATTGTTTTAGGACCAAACCTCTAGGAAGTGATGTGAAAGTGGCTAGAATTGCCCCTGATAGGTTTTTCCCCATTGATCAGGGGGTCATCTCCACTCACAGGCTAGTGCCAGGCATGAAAGTGGCACCACTGTGTACCTCTTTCGAACACTACGGAATGTGAAGAGGACAGAAGAGGACTCCACCTGCTGCACCTAAACTTCAGAAAGAGGGCTTCACCTATTGCAACCTGTGAAGAGAGGCCCCAAGAACTCGAACTGCTCAAACTTGAACTCAGGACAGATGAGTGGACTCCAAGGGCTAGTCAGCTAGCCTCTTGCTGTGCTACAGTGTCACAAAAAGCTGCAGGATACCCACTTTCCTGAAGAGCCCAGTTGACCAGTTCAACTGGACCTGACCTGAGCCCTGCTGTTGGCTTTCCCTGGAGCGGTATCCCTAATGTTAGTGGAGCCGTTGGATAAGTGTCAGAGAGTACTCCTCCTGTCTAACCCGAAAACTGGGACTTTTCCAGGGATTTTTGGCAAAAGCACCAGAGGCTACCACTTGACTGCCCCTGAGCCGCAGCCGTTGACCTCGCATCGCTGATCAGAATCAACTTGGTAGTTTTCCCAATGAAAATATCTTTGACTTCGAAAAACGTTTTTAAGTTCAAAAGTAAAAAATCTTCACCAGGAGAAGATACTAAAATATTCGGCGAATGAGGGACCTTCCCTGGGCTCGAAGTTTGAATTTCTCCCACTCACAGATTTCCTGCCAAAAGCTTCACTGGGACCTCGTCCAACAGCTATTTTGCCTCCTGGTAACCCATCTTGGCCACAGCCTGATGCCTTGCCCCACTGGGGATCTTTGACTTCCCAAAAAGTTTGGAAGTCAGAAAGTAAAACTTTCTACTGGACCAAACCTGGTCCCTGTATCTGAGCCACATTCCATCGCGGTAGGCCTTAACGTTTGACCTTGACCAGGTCTTGCACGACCAGATACCTGCGGTTAGTGTTTTGTGCTTTTTGGAGCTAGAAACATCAAAAACTTGGCAAACCATATTTCTTGTTTCCTACATATGACTTTTGTTGTTTTCATGTCTATTTGCTCAATACATTTTACTTTATTCTTATAAATTGGACTGGGAATTTTATGGTATTGTGTTTTCTACTCTTTACCTATTTTGGTATTTATGGTATTGGGTTTTCTACTTTATAGCTATTTTGAGAAATACTTTAACATTTCTCCTAATTTAAGCCCATCTGCTATGTGCTACTGCTACCAAGATTTGAGCTCAGGTTTAAATTATTGTAACCTAACTGGACCTAGTCTGGAATAGTGCCATTATTTCTTGAATAGGACTACCATCCACTTCAACTAATAATCCACTTTTTTCCAGTGTACAGAAACAATTTCCATGTGTTTACCATCTGCAAAATACACTGGAATTGACTCCTCTGGATGGGACATGAAATACTTTCTATTTAATAATAGGTATAGAGGAAGCAATATTTCTTCAGGGAAACATATGTTCATTTTGTAGAAAAATAAACCACAGGTCTTAACATGTGCAAAAAGCACTGTAATCCTAGACTAACAGAGAACGCTTATCCACCACCTGCAGGCAATCTGCAATGTGGAAGTTTGATGGTTATATGGCATAGAGTTGTAGGTTTCCAGATTTATTGCCCATGCCTGTTGTAAGTCAGTAGCAGAGGTCATAAAACCCAGGCTGAGATTTCTGACTGTTTTGTGATTTTGTCCCATGTTGGGCAGTCTGCTGTTCAACAGAACTGCATTTATGGTCCCTCCAGTATGCCTTTATTTCCCCTCCTCCCCCTCTACCTCTCTTCTTACTGTGTCCTTCTTTCTCTTTATTTTTTTTTCCATTTATTTATTCATTTTCAAAAATAAAGCAGAACTAATCGATAGTGGTATACTGCTTGCAGCCACAACTCCAGGATGTCATCAATCATGTTAATGCACAAAGATATAATCAACATAACCAAAGGCGTCAAAGGTATAAGTAGAAACAAGCATGAAGCAACATAACCAAGGGGCCAATTTATGAAGAAACAGAAATGTGAAAGGCAAGAGGAGCCTGTGTTTCAAGGAGAGACTGTAGGAGGACCCGAGGGTGGGGTGTCTGGGTCGAATGTGCGGAGGTACTCACGCAATGGGCCCCAGATATCCCTAGGTTTGGAGGAGGGGGATTGCAAGTCCACATAGTCTTCGCTGACAGTTTTACAGAATGACATGCTATTGAGCCAGGCAGAAATAGAGGGATTCACAGTGCTGACCCAGTGGAGCGCTATCTCACGCTTAGCCAGGAGGAAGTATACATGGAGACAAAGCGGCGCAGGGAGCGCGGTATGTCTTTGGTGTATCCCAAGAGTGCAAGAAGAGGGTCCAGAGGAATATCCATGGCAGCCATTGCAGAGACACATGCAAAGACAGAGGTCCAGTATGTGTGTTTCACAGGACAGGTCCAGGCCAGATGCGTGAAGTCAGCACTGGGGCATGGCATTTGACACATATATCCAATCTGGTAGGGTCAAGTTTAGCAATATCTGAGAGTGATAGATAAATGCAGTGAATACATTTAAAATGTAGTAATTTGTGTTGTAACTGCTGGAAATGCTCTTGATTTGTGAACAGCAATATGTCCATATTTTATTCATGAGAGGGACACCCAGCTCCTCTGCCCATATCCCATGAATCCTTGTGGTGGTGTCGGGTTCGAGAGAGATGCAGGTGCGATATAGTCAGAAGACCAGGCGATCACCATCCCCAGTGGCTGCGACAAGACTCAAGGGGAGGAATTCCTCAGGGGGCAGCGGGAAAGTAGGAAGTAGAGAGCGCAATGTATTTTGGAGTATCCGAATAATGAAGTGGTCAAGGTAGGGTGAGTCCTGTAGAGGAGGTTCCGCAGTCGGCTGTACAACATGGCCATCCAGGAATAGATCCCCCAGAGTGGAGAAGTGAATACTGTGGAACACTCTTTGTATGAGCTTTTTGCCGACCAGCGTGAGCTAGGGGCTATCAGCAAGGGGGAGAGCAGAGTAATAAAGAGGGCCCCCGCCTAGTAGCTGCCGCAGTCTACGACACACCCAACAAGTCGTGGACACCATCTGGATAGCCTTGGCATGTAGCAGGATGCCTTTTGGCAAGATTAGAACGCGTGGGAGATCACCCACGTGAGACCGCTCTGGTCTCAGGTAGGGGATGTGAGCATCCGTGTGGAACCAGTGATAGGAATACTGGAATTGGGGGACCAGGTAGTACAAGTAGAGGCCGGGGACTGCTAGTCCACCAAGCTCATAAGGGAGGGTAGGAGTGTGCCAGCAGTTGTAGAACCTGGCCCCTATCTCTATGGGTAAATGAGTAATCAACCGATGTCGGCTGCACTGCATCAGACAACCGGAACAACTCTGATTTGGCCCAGTTGATTCGGAGCCCAGACAACTCACCAAACCGGACCACCTCCTGTACCAAAGGGGACAAGTTTTCAGATGGACGTCGAATGAAAAGCAAGATGTCGTCCACGTATAGGGAGAGTAAGAGCGGACCATGGGTAAGTTGAAGACCGCAGTTCAGATGGCGATCCTGCATGTAGCAGACCAGGGGATCCATAGTGATGATGAAAAGGAGAGGGGAGAGAGAGCAACCATGCCTGGTCCCCCTTGTGATAGGGAGCGTCTCAGAGAGCAAACCATTAACACAGAGACTAGCCACAGGGTTGGCATACTGAAGCATGATCAGGGAAATGAAAATTGGAGAAATGCCCAGTTTGCCAAGGACCGCTTTGAGGAAAGGCCACTCGAGGGAGTAGAAGGCTTTCTTCACATCTAACATGGCCGCTACCACAGGGGTAGATGGTGAGATCTTGTTAAGGATGGCAAAGATGGTGCGGAGATTGAGGGAGGTAAAATGGTGGGGGGCAAAGGCTGATTGCACAGGTGAAATTATGTATTCTATTAAGAGGGACAGCCTTGTGGAAAGGACCTTGGTGAGGATTTTATTGTCAAGGTTCAAAAGAGGCAGGGGATGGTATGAGGAGTACAAGTGGTGGTCCTTTCCTGGCTTCAGCAGGAGAACAAGAATGGCCTCGAACAAGGATGGGTGACGAAGGATTCGCTGTACAAAGCCAATAGTTGGGGAGCCAGTATATGGTTAAAGGACTTGTAGAAGGCCCCTGTCAAGCTGTCCGATCTAGGAGCCTTTGAGTCGTCAAAAGTATAAATGGCCTGTACAATTTCTTCAATGGTAATAGGCTCAGCAAGAAATTGGCGTTGGCCATCCGTCAGTCAGACCATCGCCATGCCCTCAAGATAGGAGGATATTTCAGAAGAGAGATTAGAGACGAGTGATGAATAAAAATTCCGGTAATATTGATTGTGTCCGCCACCACACACTCACAACCATACACCTGCTGTCCAGATTGTGAGCGCAGTTCCGTGATGTAATTCTGTGAGTGGTTGTGTCTCAGAAGGCAGACCAGAGTGCGACACGGATGCTCTCCCTCCCCGTACCGGCGAACTCTGATATTCTTCACCATGTGGACGACCTGCCTCTCAGCAAGGTCACAGAACATCGATGGAGCAGTCTCGATACCCTGCAGTCGTGAGGGAAAAACACGAAAAATTCCTGTATGTTTGGAGATACACACTCCGCTGATTAAGGCCTTAAAATCTTCTCAAAGTGTGGCCTGAGTCCCAACCGATCCCACGTTTAGCTTGAAAAATTCAGATATAGCAGTGAGCACCTCCCTGCAAAACACAGGGTCCCAAAGGGATTCACTGGAGAGTCTCCAAGTACATTCCGCACCACAGCCAAAGGGGACCTGCAGACAGAGAAGCACAGGGCTATGATCCGACAGTGTGCATGGCAAGACTGTAACTTCCCGCAACCAGGGGTCCGCATTGGCCGAGAATAGCCATTAGTCCAGTCTGGACCAGACGGAGTGAGGAGCAGAATAAAAAGTAAATCCAGAAGTAGAAGGGTAGCGGGTGCGCCAAGCATCGCGAAGCACACAGGCCTCCACGATGTTTGCAGCACATCTCATGCCCGGGGGTTACTACTAGGGTGCGTACTAGTAGAGTCAGTTTGGGCACACATCGGCATGTTTAGGTCCCCACCCAATAGCACATAGTCCGCATCTGAACGGTCCATGTGCGACAAGAGGTCATAAAAGGAGTCAGGGTCATCCACATTAGGGGCATAGACATTCAATAGTAGCTCCAGTTTATTGGCTAGGATATCCTGAAGAAGTACCTACCATCCATCGGGATCTAAGTGGCTGGAGTGAAAAGTGAAAGGGACACTTTTGTGTATAAGAACGCAAGTACCCCGGGAATATAAGCTGTAGCAGGAGAAGTACTGATACATGCCCCAAGGCCTAGCGCACGGGCAATCGGCAGTGGGAGGCAAATGCATCTCCTGCAAAAGGCGATTTTAACACCATGCCTGTTCAAGTACGATAGTACCTGTTTCCCCTTACTAGTTTTGTTGATTCCACGAATGTTCCAGGTAATAAGAGTAAGGTCCACTGACTTATTACCTTGGGTAGGAGGCGTGGTGATAGCCAGGGAAAAGTGCATAAGGGAGTGTAGGAAATGGAGATGAAGGCATCATAGGAGGTGTTGTAGCAGTAAAGCAGAAATGAGTAAGTAGACAAGAGCTTTAGTCAAAACCTAAATTCCCACCCCCCCACCCACACTGGAACATAGGGTATCCAGTGAGACCCGACAAGGCAAACCAAAAAATGAAACAATCCCAACATCAAAAATGTGGTATACACCATAGGGGCATAGCAACAACACGACAAGCAGTGCTCATTTTAAAACATCATCATTGTTGGACTTGGCCCTTTTTGCAGGGTTATCCCCAAACTTTTTGCTTCTTCCTCCTATTTTTTCCTGACCTGTGTTTGTTGGCTATAGCCCTCTGGGCACTTTACCACTATTATTCAGTGCTAAATTGAATATGCTCTCTGTGTAAATTGTTATCATGATTGGATATCCATGATTGGCATATTTGATTTACTGGTAAGCCCCTAGTAAAGTGCACTGAGTGTGCCAGGGCCTGTAAATCAAATGCTACTAGTGGCCTGCAGCACTATTTGCGCCACCCACATGAGTAGCCCGGAAAAGATGTCTCAGGCCTGCCACTGCAGCGCCTGTGCGCAGTTTGTTAACTGCCATGTCGACCTAGCAAGTGCACCCACTTGCCAGGCCCTAACCTTTCCTATTTTTACATGTTAGTCACCCCTAAGGTAGTTCCAAGGTACCCCTGTGGGCAGGGTGCAGTGTATGTGAAAGGTAGGACATGCCCTGATGTGTGTGGCATGTCCCGATAGTGAAATACTGCAAATTTCTTTTTTCACTATTGTAAGGCTATCTGTTCCCATAGGACAGAATGGGGAGTTTGCTTATAACATCTTATAAGCATAAGTGCCCCTGGGAGCCAGATAGGAAAATAAAGCTTAGTATGCCTGAACTCAGAATGTTAAATGCATCTTTTAGTGAGGGTGATTTTTACATTCTGTGTTTGAAAATACCACTTTTAGAAAGTAGGTATTTTCTTGCTAAGCTATCCAGTGTGCCTCTGCTAGGATGTGTATTGATGATCTGGCTTTGGAGTGACAGGAGCTGGGGATGTGCTATGGCTCCAGAGAGTCTGGATGAGTCAGCGCTAGGCTGAATAGGCCTGGTTGGCATTTGGAGTGGTGGGAGGAGTAGCACCTATACCTGAACAGGGCTGGGCCTGCCTTCCACAGTGATGGCTCCGCCCCCCTGTGGTGTGTCTGGAGCCAGGGCTCACAGTGACAATGGAGGTTGCTGTGCACTTGCAAAGTGCCCCCATAACTGGTTTGGACTGGGCTCAGAGCCCTGGACCAGGAAAGAACAAAGAAATTTACTGTATAAAAAGAGGGGTCCAGACCCCAGACTTTTAGACCATCTCTGGAATTCAAGAGGACCCTTTGCCAAGGAGAAGAGCTGGAGGGACTGAGGAGAAGTACTGCCCCTTTGCTGTGTGCGGTGTGGGGTGGCCTGCAGTTGCTGTTTCTGCCAAGTAAAGGAGAAGGACTTTGCTGTGTGCTGTGTCCCCTGCTTGAAGGAGATCTCCAAGGGCCTGTGTGTGCTGGTCTCCTGTTCTGAAGTCTCAGGGACACAAAAACGTCACCACCAGCTCCCCTGAACTCTGCTGCTGTGAGTTCTGGCCTGCCAGGAGGTGCCTGTGCCAGACTTGGACCTCTGGAGGTTGTTGTTGCTGTTTGGGAGTTGGAAGAGAGAAGGAACTTGAAGAACTACAAAAACGACACATCGCTCTTCTTGCGGCTGTTTTTTTCGCATCTCTATACGGCGCAAGAAGAATTTCCATGCATTGCTGTGCCGCTACGAAAATCGATGCAGCGTCTGTCGCCACTGCAATAATCGATGCATCGAGGGGTCATGGCTGAAGAAAACCGACGCAGTGCCACTCACCCCGCCGCATCGATTACCAACGCATCCCGGATTTTCACGCATCGCACCAGTGCAACAGGTTTTCCCAACGCATCACCTGCGGACCGGAACCGTCACAAAGAATTGTCGCATCACTTCCCCCTACAGACCGGTTTCGACGCATCACTTCTCCTGCGTGCAGCAGAACTGTTGGATCGCCTCCCCAAGGTCTCAGGAACTGACGCATCTCTTTGTTTTCGACGCTTCTTCACTCTGTGGCTGTTTGGCCTTGTGAATTTTGACGCAACTACAGGTACTTTGTGTAAAAGTCGCGCATCCATAGTTTTCTAGCGTACAAGTTCTTGAAAACTTTTGAAAGTCATATTTTTAACTGTGTATGTTGGATTTTTGTCGTTTTGATCTTGTTTAGTTTAGATAAAGATATTTTATTTTTCTAAACTGGTGTGGTATCCATTTGTGGTGTTTTCACTATGTTACTGTGAGTGTTGGTACAAACACTTTACACATTGCCTTTGGGATAAGCCTGTTGGCTCGTGCCAAGCAACCAAAGGGATGAGCAGGGGTTATCTAAAGTGTGTATCCCCCTTACCCTGACTAGAAGCAAGGGTCCCTATTTGGACAAAGGTACCTAACTCTGCCAACTAGAGACCCCCATTTCTAACAATCATGCAATAGTAGGGTTTAATGAACCGCAGTTATGCTAGAGCAACAATTTCAGTGAATGCAATATATAAATAGGGGTAGGCAACACAGGGGCTCCGGTGAGGAGACAGCCACCAGGCATTGAGCAGGAAGAATTGAGGCAGTCACAACAGAGTAGGGTGGTCTGGAGTGGTGGACCGTGAGCAAGCAGGGGTTCCAGTAATGTCTGGGGCGGATCATCCAGGAGAAGGGGACTTGGCCCGCAGGGACTTGCAAAATGTGGAAACATCCAAAGGCGTGTTGAAAATTTGGGCTTTACCATTGTGCTCTACTGCAGATGTGCCGGATATAACATTGCATATTGGATGCCCAGCTTCCGAAGAGAGTTCTTGGCATCACTGAAATTCCAGCGGGCCTCCTGGCCAATAGGGTTGAAGTCAGGGTAAAGGGTCACC
Organism: Calotriton arnoldi; assembly: GCA_963921515.1. Taxonomy (NCBI): domain Eukaryota; kingdom Metazoa; phylum Chordata; class Amphibia; order Caudata; family Salamandridae; genus Calotriton; species Calotriton arnoldi. The sequence continues at coordinate 931,309 of CAWUFW010003768.1, read as the reverse complement.
CTGATAATGGAGGGGACCCTTCTCACGGGCCAGACAGAGAGCAGTATCCTTGTCCTTATAGTTGAGGAGGCGTGCGAGGAGGAAACATGGTGGAATGCTCTACCAGAAAGGTTCAAGAAAAACTGGAGCGTTAAATAGATCTGTGAGGAGCTGCTCCACATAGGTGTCCGGCCTTCCCATATTGGTGGTCTCAGCAATGCCAGATATACGCATATTATTTCTCTGGGACCTTGCCTCCAGATCTTCCTTGACCGCCACATGCTTCAGGATGCGCTCCATTTTGTCGAGCCTCTTCTGTACCGTAGTATTGTGGTCCTCCAACTTCGATATCTGCTCCTCAGGGTCATCTATCCTCACCCCCTGTTGATCCACGCACTCCTCAAGCATGTCTATGCAACCAGTGAGGGTGTTGAACAGTGTGTCCATTGTGCAGAAGTCCGCCTTGAGCTCCGACATAATGGCCGACATATCGTTAGATGCTGCATGGTATGTTTAGCGGTCTGATGCTTCCTCGGCGTCTGATTGAGAAGTGGTGTCTCTGGCGGGTTTCGTATGACCAAAGCCTGTGTTACTTGGTCTCCGTGTAATGCATTGCTGAAGGAAAAGGGGCCTCAATCGGTGGGAGTAGTCATGCAGCAGCAAATCCTGGAGTGAAGCATAGATGGGTAGCCCTCAAGCAAGACCCGTGCGAGGCGCTCACCACAGTAAGGGGGGGCACGGCCCCAATAGTGATGAAGAAACCTGGCACGCCTAGAGTCCCCTAGCCACCTCCCAAGTGCCGTTGGGGCACCCACCACACGAAGGATCCTCCACAGGCACCGTAGGCATCCAGCATTTGGGGCCCATCCACGGTGAGGTCGCCACCGCAGCCACTGAGCGCCGCATCATTATTATCATTAGGGGAGGGCTGCGGACGCAGCTCCGGCAGTCCAGGGGGCCCATGACGCATCAGGGCCCAGACCGGAAGAGGCCTGCAGAGGCATGGGCGTGGCTCTCCACAATCCAGGGAGGAAGAGAGGCCACCCAGCACATGGGGTAGGCCACCACATGTGGTACCACAGCCTCAAGGCCAGCAGACAGGTCTGGCCAGCACCTGCAGCAGCCCGAACCCTCTATTCAGCCAGCAGGGGTCCAAGCAGGTTTAGGGGGAGTGCGCGGTCCCAGCGAGTATAGGTGGGCCCTGTCATGTTGGGGCCTCCGAGGCAGTGCAGGGCTGCACTACCCCTTGAGAGTCAGGAACAGTAATCTGTCCTCCGGTTTGGCCACTGAGCATATTATTCACAGCATGGGGTGATGATGGCAGTGATTCAAGGTAAAGTAGGGCCGACGCCACCAGAGCCTCACAAGATTGCATCCATCTTGGTGGCAGTCATAGCCATGCCTCATCCTTTTTTCTCAGTGCTTTCTAACCCTCTCTCTTCTCCGCCATCTCCCTCCCTGACCTTTCTTCTCCCCTTTTGCTGCTCCTCCTGTCCTCCTCTCCCTTCCTCCTTTCACCCACCCATGCCCCACTCCCTGTGCTTTCCTACCCTACCCTTCCTTCACCCCCTCAACTCATATCCTCCTCCCCTTGCATTCACATTCCCTGATCTTTCATCATCCACCCCCTTCCTCCTTCCACTGCTCTTCTCTCCGAACCCCCTTGCCCCTCCCAGCACCTCCTTTCATGGTCACCCTTCGCCTTCTCCCCACCTTACGCTAGGCTTTCCAGTTGCCAAGCCCTAAGCTTTTCCGTCCAGCTTCATTTCACTCTCTCCACACTATTCCTCTCTTTTATTCATAGTCAGTGCATTGTAAGACCTTGCTCCGCAGTTAGTGTTTTTTAGTAAAGACATATATACATTTCAGTGCCCATGTACTATATGTGTGTGTCTGTGCGTTTGTTTGTGTGTGGTGTGTGTGTGTGAAATAAATAAATTAATAAACATATACATTAATATGTTTATTGATGAATTCTAGGTAGCCTGGCTGATGAGGGTTGTTACTCTGAAACCGGTCCCAGGATGCTTGTTTCGGACCAGGGAGGACCTGGCTTGGCAGTTCGGGCTGGACTGTTCCCATTAGGAGCAAGGTCAAGACTGAATTGCATATCGCTGGGTCTAAACTGGGTTGGCAAAGGGAGCAAAAGAATGATGATGGATTTAACCCAGATCAAATAGTTACTGGGGGTGAGTGTCAGAAAAGTTTCAGCGCTCCGTCCATCATCTTATTGTGTTTGGTTTGTTCGCCCTAAGTTGACAGGGTATGCCAAAGATGTGGGTCCCTTGCTCACTTTGCAACTGGATTCAAGCTAGCCTGCCTGATGAGGGGTGTTACCCCGAAACCGGTCCCATGATGCTTGTTTCCGGTCCAGGGTGTACCTGGCTTGGCAGTTCGGGCTGGACTGTTCCCATGAGGAGCATGGTCAAGACTGATTTGCTCAGTCTGAATTGGGGTGGCAAAGTGAACAAAAGAATGATGATGGATTTAACCCAGATCTAATAGTGACTGGGTATGAGTGTCTGTAAAGTTTTAGCACTCCATCTGTCATCTTATTCTGTTTGCTATGAAATCAGGAACAACAGAAAACTCTTCTTATTTTTGCACGGTAGGCTATAACATAAGAGCACCAATGGCGGTGGCAGAGAAACAAGCATTGACAGAGTCAATTGGTATGACTTGCATTTTCAGTTAGAAGCCAGGCCTAGTATTGGCTTTACCAATGCGTGTTACAATTCAGTATTATTATTGGCTGAGATAGGGCTTAAAGCCTCTTCCTTCAAAAATAAGTTTAACTTTCTTGACATGATAAAAGGCATGCAATGTTTTATTAATCATGCTGTTAGAAATAGACCCCCCTTCATGTAAAGGCCCAGCAGTTCATATTCAGTGCCTGTGTGCTTCAGTACCACATTACATACCTGTATTACTTGCAACCTATTGTCTTTAGTTATATGTAACAACAAACAAATGCACTGGAATATGTTAGACAGCCCAACAATGTGAAAGGATTGATACAGTTCATCAAGTTTGTGAAAAAAAAAAAAAAAAATTGTATTTCTTTTAAAAGAGCACAAAATGTCCCTTTGTCAACATCATTGCTGTCAGAGGCAGTTTTTTTTATTTTCCATCCACCTTCCTAGTATGAGTATGGGCACTGCTGCCAAGTAACCACTGTCAATTATAATATTTCGAGCCAGATCTGGCTTTAGACAACACAAGTTTTCATTCTGAGACTTGTGATTTTATTTTGGTATAACAAAGACTGGCTTAAAAACTGCAGCATAGAAAATTATTTTAGCCAAAAAAAGGACTGACCAAAGAGGTCACAGTGACATGGCACATATTAACAGCAATGCAGCTGTGCATGGCTGCCTGTGACTGGCTTGTTTGTGACCAAGGGCCTGATTACAAGTTCGGTGGACCATAGGACCGCCAAACCCATGGCGGAGGTGCTGTAGTGGTCGAGGACCGCCGCACCAGTGGTCCGGCCACTTGATTGCAGCTACACCGGTCGGACCTCCATGGCACCGTCACAACCGCATGAGGTCGCAATATGCTTGGCAAGGCAGCTGCGGCCCCTGCAACCATATTACAAGTTTCCTCACTGCCAGTTGTCTCATGGCAGTGTTCACGCCATGAATCTGCTGGCGGGGAGGAAACTAAGGGGGCCCGGTAACCCTGATGCATCTGGTCATGGGGATGCATGGCCCCGCTGTCTGCATGCACTCCCAGTTCCAGCACGGAATGGACTTAACAGTCTATGCCATGCAGAAACTTGCTTTAGTGTTCCCATTGCAGTGCCTTTTTCAAAGGCACCGCCGTAGGAACGCCTAAGGAGTGCCTGCCAGACAACGAGGAAATTCACAATCTGGCGGGCAGGAGACAGTCAAGTTTGGTGATGCTGGACTGTGGCGTGCTGCCCTGCTCCCACACCGCCAAACTCGTAGTCAGGCCCTAAATGTTTGCCCCATGGTTTTGGTGGTGGGAATATGTGCCTGAATGGTGCTTGTCTGTGTGTATAGATGTTTTGCTATATGTTGATCCTTTCATACATGGAAGCCTGTGACTGGAATGGGGGGGGTGAACAGTTAGAGGGTAAAATGTGAAAGCAGTGAGAGAAACATTAGAAGGATATTAGAGCGATAATGGTAGAGGAAGGCTGGGTATGTGGCAGAATTAAGGAGGGGACATAAAACAGTGTTGAGAAGAGTTGGGGGCAGGGAAGATATTGGGAGGTAGGTTTAGAGACAGGGGAGCGAGGACAGTGAGGGCAGGAGCATGAGGAGACATAGGCTAAGGGCAAGGGACAACTGAATAGTTTAGGGGTGATGTGGGGGAGAGGCAATGGTAAGAGTGGAGGCAAATGGGTGAATGTAGTGCAATGTGTGAGAAATGTAGGCCACTCTCAGATGAGAAGAGATGCTGAGACAGAGGGTAACCAAGAAATACACGAGGTTACAAGCAGAAACAGAGAAATGATATGAGAAAGAAAAAAGCCTAGGGTGAGTAGGAACAGGAAAAGAAGACATGCACAAGCATGTGAACTCATGGGGTGATAGAGAGAGACTGTGGGCAAAAGAGGGTGACTGAAGCAAAAACGTGACTGAAGAGACAGTGGGCGAGAGATGACACATTTAGAAAGGCTTGTGAGGATGAAAGACAAGGATGGAAATGGAAAGATAGTGGGTACAATTCTGAGAAAGCAAGAATAGCTGCAGGATGAGAAGACAAGGAATGCAACTGTAACACAGTGAAAGGTTTGGGGGGTCTGTGGAGTGGGAGAGAACTGCTAAAAAGAAGAAAAGGACTATAAGTGTACGTGTGTGGGTGTGCATGTGAGAGGAGGTGAGAAACAGCACTAGGGAGACAACGTTGTGAGAAAATAGCATGTGTGAAAAATAGCATGTGTGAAAAGGGAGTATTCAAAAACTGGAGATTTAACCATTAAAAATAATATAAATGAAATAAACGTAATTTTTTTATCACTTTCTACTTAGTAAACAAACATAAAAATGATACTGAGCGATGTCCTTTTTTAATTATTGTTCATAAAATATAAATTATTTTCATATATGTAAATTAATTAATTAGTTAATAAATGTTTAATGTTATGAGTTCATGTTTTGTAAACTTTTATGACATTAGTTCTAGGTTAAAAACAAATAGTTTACATTATTTTAAAATTATATTTTACAACAGAATATTCTTCATATTTTTTTTTTTTTTAAATGATAAACATCAAACATTTTCCCTATACTTTCCCATATAGAGTTGTCCATTTCGGAGAGCTCCGCCCAGGTGTACAAAATTACTAGTATTAACTTTATGCTCATAAATCCTGTTGTAGGAGTTCCTCCGCCTGATTTGAGGGAGTGGAGACTGTCATGTAAGTCTACACCTAGGTGTAAATCTGCACTCGAAAATTGAGAATAGCAAAGCTATGTGCACTAATAAATATACACAGAAGTAAATATACATGCGTATAATTACCTTTGTGACTAGATGCTGTCCTGTTCTGTGTTTTTCTTCGGGTTCCTGAAGTGTGCTTGATATGGCTCTTTTAAGATCTATTTATTGCCTATCAGCAGGAATGTTGTATATTTCTCATCATGTTATCAAAACAAAAAGCTTTAAGGGCTTTAAAACTTCACAGGTTGGGCGGGGGCTCCGGCATTCAACTATCACTTTGAAGATTACAAGCATTCATGAAAGAAATATAACTCTTGGATTCATTGAGTGGGTATGAAGCAAAAATTTATTTTTAGTTTAGGAGGCAGTTCCGTCTTTTTAAACACAAGGAGAACCTGTGCCATTGGCTTTTTGCTGATTTGCAGTGTTCAGTAAGTATGAAACATTTTCCATGAAACCACCGATTTCAATGTCCTCCTTCATAAGTCTTCCCTATGTCTGATCAAGTCTTAGGGCTGAACTTACAAACGGCCTCCGCACTCATGGCGGAGGTCCAAAAGTCCTGCTATGAGTGAGGGCCCCCGCCACGACTGTGGGGAATCCACCATGAGTGCGGAGGCCCTCTGTGAATCGGGCCCCAAGTCTCTAAACCCTGGTGTAGTGGCCTCAGTCCCAAACAGAACCTTTTTGGGTCTCAAGGGACTGCATAGAGTATTAGTCATGGCCGCATTCAACTTGTGGTCTCCTGTGCAAAGAGTGCAACTTTATCTCTGATCCACCACTGTCTCTGTGCAACTACTGATGAATGATGATGAATGATTTTACAGTGGGAGTCATTACACTGGAGTTAGTACTTCAGGACTACATTTACAGTGGGAGTTATTACATCAGGAGTAGATTTACTTTGCATTTTGATGGGAAGTACTTTTTTAAACTATATATAGTTTAGCCCTGCCCTCCACTGCAAACCCAACTCCCACTGTGAACCCCTTTGACAGTGTACAGTGGGAGTTCACCACAAGGCCAAATTCCTGTGCACAGGGGCTAGCTGTATCGACTGGACAATAGCTTAGTTCTGCGTACAACCTGCAGAAAGTGGCAAGACCCACTGCTTATGGGTAAAAGCAAGCCCAGGCCCTGCGCCCAACCCACCACTGTAAGCACAGGGTTAGCTCCTGCCGCTCACGGCTTACAGCTGTGCACAGCAGGCTTTGCCCACGGTGCCAACATGCTGTGGCAGGCCAGTCCCCATTGCACAGAAGGTTTGGCCTAAAGAGCTTGGCCTTTGGCCTGGCCTTTATTCTATTTATTTCTTTTAGGTCCTAGGGGAAACCAAGAATCTCGGGCAAGCTTCTTCAACACATGTTGTCCTTTAGGATGTTTATGGTTATGAATCCATATCTGCAAATCTGTGATAGGCAATGTATGGGCTCTAGAAGCTTACCCAGAGTTTGCGGTATCCATGCATGAAACTTGCCCTGGATTTGTGATACCTTTTTTGGATTTGCTAATCCCCAACACCTAAAATGCCATTCTGGCTGAACCCAGCGATCATTTTAGTAGTTGGGTTGCCATGGATTGTGAAAAGGATCTGCGAATCCCAGAACCTATTTTAAATGATTTTTAAAAAATATACTCTAATTGGGGCACTTTCAGGCTCTTACACATGGCCTTGGAGGTGGGGAAGGGATCAGGGTACACCTATTGTGTCCCCTTACATGACCTTTTGCTTTTGTGTTTAAGGAACAGTTTTGTGCCTTGCATTCTCAAATTGCGGCTGTCAGGGAAAGTTTTCTCTTGTGGCAGCCAGTTAGATCACACGGATCTACGGTACTAAGTTTGGCACCACAGATCCAAAAGTGACAATGGGAAAATAGCTCCCCATCTGGTTGTATTCCTTTCTCAAAAGATTTCTTAATATATATTTATAAATATGTATATAGTGGATCTGTCAAAAGTATTTAATACACACAACAATAGTTCATATAGGGTGTTATTTAATTTCCATGTCTCTAGTTCCTGTGAGTGGCAATGTGTGGTGCTTGGTATACATCAAGGCTCGGATGGAGTACATTTACACCTGTTTTGATACCTTTAGGGCTGTAGTTTCTATAAAAGTGTTTTTTGTGAATAGAAATAGTCTTAAGCTTTTTTGGGTGTGCCCCTATGTAAACCCCTCCTTTTATTTCCCCACTCCCCCCACTTAGGGCCTGAGTACGATCTAGCTAGGATGGTCTCCAGTCGGGTCCCGGAACGAGCAAATCCGATTCGGAGCCTATGTTTCCCGCCAAATTGTTCCCCCATTCCAAACGACCAAATCCGATGCGAAGATCTCGTCCGCATCGACCGAATCGTTTATAAACCCGATCCGGTCAGTCTGACTTGTTCACAGCCGAAATGTGCCGCACAATGGAGCCGGCTTCCGAATGGGCAAGTCCGATGCACGATTTGGACAGCCGTATCGACCCGGTCTCAGCGAGACGAAACGGCTGTGGGAATCAGACTTCGGAGGGCTGTAGCAGGCCCCCCTTCACCCGGGGCCCTCCGAATCTGTCCCATGGGGGTACCCATAGGTACCCCCTTTCCATGCATGCACAGTGTGGCGAGCACCATGGGGTGCCTGCCACAGGGTGTTCGCTTTTCCCCACCCTCCCCTTTTTGCTATAGGAGTCTGTGTACGCATTCGGTATACAGGCTCCCATAGAGTTCAATGCGAGTCTGAGCGAACCGAGTCCATCAACATATGGGTGCATCATACTCGGTCGCTCTGACTTGCAGAGCACAATGCGCTAGGAAAGCCCTCCGGATCTGAGTCGTACGGAGTGCTTTCATCGCAAGATCGTACTCGGGCCCTTAGTAGTAAACACTTCCCATTTTCCACCCACTCGCCTTTGTCCCTCCCACCTTTACTATTGAAATATATACCTACATGTGTGGAGATATCCACACAGAAAAGATAGGTGGGGTAGTGGTTGATAAACAGCATCTTATAGTAGGTGAGTAATAGTGTAGAAATACTTTACAAAATACAAAATGCAATTTGTGAATATGCTCCAACATGTTTACCTCACACATGCTTTAAAATACTCACTTGGAGGTGTTGAGCTAATGCTAATACACCATGGCATAAACACATAAGTGTGAAGATATGTGCACAGAAAAGATAGGCGGGGTAGTGGTTGATAAAAAGCATCTTGTAGTAGGTGAGTAATATTATTGTTGAAATACTTCACAAATTTCAAAATGCAGTCTGTGAATGCGCTGACAAATGTTTACCTTTCACATACTTAAAAATACTCACTTGAAGTTGTTGGGCTATTGCTAATACACCAAGGCATAAACACTTAGGGGCATATCTACAAGGGCTGGCGATAAAATTATCGCCGCTTTAGCGTCCGTTTTCGGACGAAAAGCGGCGATAATTTTAACGCCCTATTAGCAAGGACACGCTAACGCGTGAATCCATGCTTCTTCGCCCTTTCACATATCGCCCAGCTTTGCATCTCTAATGAGATGCAAAGTGGGCGTTCCTCCCCAGAATAACGGGAGAAATGTCGCTAAGCGACATTTCTCCTATTATCAAGCCTCGCGCTACGAAGCATGGCGACAAGAAAAGTAGCGATAACCTCTGTTATTGCTACTTCCTTACGCCTGCTTTGACACTGACTTAGCCATGATATCCTATGGAAGGTGGATATCATGGCTAAGTATGTGTAGCCCTATCAGCAAGCTATCGCCAGAAGTTGTGCGATTATCGCTGGATTTCCAGCGATAATCGCACAGTTGGCAGCTTGCGCTCTGAATTTTATCGCTTTGGAGATAAGCGTTGCTGATAGCACGCTATCTCCGCGATAAAATTCAGAGTTGGCCGGCGATAATTATCCTCACGCTAAGAGCGCTGAGCGATAATTATCGCCAGCCCTTGTAGATATGCCCCTTAAGTGTGTGTAATTTTGTTTTTTTGCAAAAAGTGCACCGTTTTCAAAAGCATTCCAATTTAGCTTTAGTGTTTCAGTCCAGCAAGAACTTTCAAGTCTCCTCAACCCACTGCACCCAGCAGTGTGTTAGAATATAATTCCATAGCCAGGTGATATCCGAATGGTTGAATGTGAGAATATTATTTTCAGTAGTCTCACCAAAAATGTCTTACTAAATATAATTTACCAAAATATCGTGGGTTTGGGAACACTATTATTTACTCCAGTGGGTGATAATTTTTTGTAAACGATGTTTAGTACACAATATTTTAGTCAGACTTCTGGCAATGATATTCACCCCCTCTCCTCTAAAACTTAGAAATAGTCGGGAACAAACTCAAGGATATCCTGATAATCTCTCCGGCTGTACAACTCTGCTCTAGTTGTGGACAGGGGCGATACATTTTGAGTTCCAGGTCCTTTAACAATCAATGTTAAAATCGATTCCCATCACCCTACAGAAAGTACTTGGCATTTATAAAGCAAGGGACGCGTCAGTTTTTTTCATTATAACAGCTTCCCTTTCTCTTCTTTGCACGTTTATTTTATGTCCTTGATAGCTGGAAAAAATGTAAAGACAATAAAAGTAGCTGGATTAAAGCTGGTTGCTGGCCTATTTCTGCCACTGCAGGTCAAGGCTTACACTTTTTATCACCATAAAAATGTGCTGACTATGCTTTCACTGTTGCACACGTGGGGCAATAGTGCTAAGCTTACAACATGTTCCTGATACTACATTTTAGCGAATCATGGGGCCTATCAGCAATGCCTGGCGATAATTATCGCAAAGCGCAATTAGCGCTTGGATAATTATCGCCAGGCATCGCCGGTTTCTATCGCGGAGTTAGCGTGCAATCAGCAATGCTAATCTCCAAAGCGATAGAAACCTTGGAGAACAGTGTGAATATCGCCTGAAAACAGGCGATATTCACACTGTTCCCCAGTTTCAGCTTGCTGATAGTGCGAGGGGACTTAGCCATGTAATCCACCTCTCATTGGATTACATGGCTAAGTCAGGGTGGGACCAGGTGTTAGCAAACCAGCGCTAAACGTGTTTAGCGCTGGTTCGCTAATCACCGCCCCTGCCTCGCTGATAGGCGTTAGCGACCTCAGCGACTGTTTCCAGTCGCTGTTAGGTGGGGAACGCCTACTTTGCATGCCATTAGCGATAAATATCGCTGGCATGCAAAGCGGCACCCAACCCGGTCGCTATCGCCTACAAGCTGTCGCTAACAGCAGTTAGCGACAGCTTGTTGATAAGGCGATAAAATTATCGCCGCTTTAGCGGGAAAAAGTCCCGCTAAAGTGGCGATAATCGCCTTGCTGATATGCCCACTTGTTTTTTCTGTATCTAAGGACTTGTATATCAGCTTTCTCACTATATCTGTTGAGAACCATACACTAGCTAGCTGTAGATCGTCTTCCTGACATGGGGCAAGTAAGCAGCTGTGTGTCTCAATTATGAAAATACTCTTTGTGTAGGAGTATCAAACGCTCTAACGCAGCAAACTGAAAATTGCTGGCACACACTTTGGGCCTGATTACGACATTGGCGGTACTACAGTGGGGGCGGCAACGCACCGTCCGCAGTAGGACCACCAAAGCCGTGGTGCGACCGCCTGCTAGATTAGGAGTTAAATCCTAGTCTGGCGGGTGGTCCTGTGACAGTCGGGCTTCGACTGCGGTTAGGCTCACAGAAGAGCGTACCATGCAGACCGCCGCCATTAGAGCGCCGACTGCACCTTTCTGCATGGTCTGGCACACAGTGTAAGAAGGAACTGGGGAGCAAATCCAAGGGAGCACTACATGCCCCCCCCAGGCCCAGGAGCAGCAGGGGGCCCTATTAAGGACCCCTTAGTTGACTCTCTGTCACCCATTTCATGGCGGGCTCCAGTGCTTAATTTGTAAAATATTAAGTGCCAGGGCTCTGACCAGGAGGCCACTGCAGCTTGCACCACCCATTGCCCTTGTCATCGCTGCCAAAACAACTACTAACCATCTCTCTTGCATGTAAATGAGACAGTTCAGATTATTCCTAAACAACCGTTGTTCTGCTCATCTCTAAATTAGATGAGCAGCGACACCATGTGGTAGACTGTTCCAAGTATGGTGTTGACAATTAAGTGCTGGTGCTGAGCACCGGAAACCAATTAAGTGCCGGTGCTGAGCACCGGAAAGCACCGGCTCAAATTAAGCACTGGCGGGCTCACCGCCATGAACTGGGTAGTGGACAGCCAAGTTGTATTATACATATTGCTGCCCTTGTCAGCACCGCCTCCACCACACGGGATTCTTGATCCTGGCAGAGCAGGCGGTCTCGTGGCGGTCCAACCGCCACACTCAAAATACTCCTGGTTGACCTGCAGTGTGGCGGTGGTCGGACTGCCATGAGTATGGCGGTCCTATGGACCACTGTATTCTTAACAAGGCCCTTAGGGGCCGATTCCGATCTGGGTCGGAAAACTCTCCGATTGAGCCAGATCCGGAGAGATTTCCGACCGAGCCGGACTCCTACAGTCCGACCGAGCGAGTACGATGCGGCCGCATGCTGCCGGACTCGATTCGGTCAGACTCCCATTGAAGTCAATGGGAGCCGGTCGTACAACGCGTACATGGGCACCCATTGACTCAATGGGTACGACGCAAACAAGTGCGCCCCCTACAGTGTGTACGCGTCAGTGCGACTCGCACCGTACATGCATGTTTAGGGGGGACCCCTGGGTCCCCCCTGTGTTCGCCTTGTACGGCTACGGGTGCAGGGGGGTCCGGCGCGGACCCCCCCAAGTCCGGCTCCGGGAGCTTCTTCGAGCCGGACGCTCCGACTCGATCCGGCTGTCCGACACGTCCATCGTACTCGCTCGGTCGGAGAACGTCTCCATTGCGTGGTGCGTTTCGTGTCCGTACGAGTCGGTCGGTGAGGTTGGGATCCGGAAACGAGTCGGTCGGAAACAACGCGTACGCTCGCATCGTACTAGCTCGTTCGGACAGCTGTACGAGTCGGTCGGAGAAAACGCGCACGGCTCCTATTTCTCCCGGGCGAATCCCGTTCGGTGAGCTACCGGCCGAGATCGGAATCGGCCCCTTAGTCTTTAGTGCACACACATGTCCACGTATTTCCATCGGTGGACTTTATCGGTTGTGCCCAGCACAACTCAGGCCATGTCCCTGGATTAAAAAATATGCTCTCTCTGGTATATGCAGGTACAGTTCAAACAACTGCTCCATTGTTCTCTGTGGGTGGATGTCCGACCACTGGGAGGCCAAATGTTTTGTGACATAATGATTGCCTGCCCTCAGCACATGCTAACCATTTCATACTTTGGAAATAAAAAATTTCACAAACAATTTGCATTGGTTTGAAATGTGTGAATTTAGATTTTGAAAATGTGTCAAGAATCGCAATACATGTTTGCTTTCCTTAATGAGACTTTCCATTGGAAAATGAGTTCCATAGCCTTTTGGAATGCAAGGCTTCGGTGTAACAGGTCCCAGATGGTTTTAATGGAATAAAGCCATTTTAAAATTAATATTGATCCTCCTGGGTCATAAATTTGACCATATTGTATGGCCTTTAAATAAATATAATGAAAGTAACTATTTGAAATGACATCATCTAATTCAATAAATTGTCACTACATTGAAATGCTGTCATGATTTGACGCTGCCAAAAATTACAATCTGTTTCACATGGGTTTCTGTCTCTGATTAACATTGTTTTGCTCTAATTCTTCTCTATTGATGCTGTCTCAGAGCTAGTGGGATATTGCTGCCTCTAAATTTAGCAAGCGTTTTTTCTATTAGGCTTGTTGCAATAATATATAATTTACTACAAGTCCCAACAGGGTTTTGAGTATGTCTGGCAATTCAGACTCCAGGCGTATTTTCTTCTGCTACACGCATAGTAAATATATGCTGGTTTATTTGTTATCATGATTATTAATAAAACACATTAATGCGGCTGGGAAATGCAATGCACCATTTAATCTTGTCCTACAATTATAGTTTCTCCTTTGAAGAATTTCAGTGATTAAGAGTTCGGCTGACTCCTGTTTACAGCATCAGGCTTGTAGCTTGTACCTTTGTTCTGCCCCAGAAAACTTTCCAACACTACCTGCATATTCTCTCTTTGTATATATATGTATATTAAGGACCACGTTGACATTGGAAATAGATTTTTGGGTTTGTAACGAATTTTGGCATAGTCTTACGAATCTTCAGAAAACTTTCTATAATAGAAGTTAAGCCACCTCAGCCTCTTCCCGGAATGTTTTGGGGTAATCAGTCAAGTTGGACAGAGAAAAAGGAGGCTCAAAACATGTTTTCCCATGCAATTTTCCATGGGGAAATTGAGCAGGAATATCGCAAAAACAGATGAACAGAATTACACCAAATTTAGCAGAAAGCTAGATCTTGATCCACAAAGCATGCTTTTTGTGATTTGGTGTAAATAAATTTGGTAGTTTTTGAGAAGTTAAGCTTCAAAATATATGTGTGTGTGTGTATATATTCACTGAAAAAAACAAAGGTTATAGTTAGGCTCATATTTCACTCATACAAAACCAGTGAAATTAAGCAGTTATAGTTACCTGAGCTAACTATAACTTACGCCCCCGCAATGCCCTGCTAATGACCTCACATTTTAAATCACTCCATGACATGGTCAGTGACATCACTGATGATATCACTGATGACATCTCAAATGACATCCCTCATGACATTATCAAGTATATCAGGTGCACTACTTCTGAGTAACACAATTTTTAACATATATTATGTGAGTGGCTGTGTGACTATATGTATCCTTGTGTTTATGGGTGTGTGAGTAGCGATATGGGTGTATAAGTGGGTGTGTGCGTAGCTGTGTGGGTGAGTGAGATTGTGTGTAGGTGGCTGTACTGGTGAGGGAGTTGGCTTGTCAGTGGATGTATGGGTGAGTGGGTCGTGGTGTGAGTGGCTCTACGGGTGGTTAAGTGGGTGTGTAGTGACTGTATGGGAAGGTGAGTAGGTGTCTGAATGGCTGTGAGTGACTGGGTGTGTAAGTGGCTGTATGGATAAGTGAGTGGTTGTTTCAGTGGGTGTTTGATTAAGTGAGTCGGTGTGTGAGTCGCTGTTTTGGAGAATGAGTGTGTGAATGGCTGTATGGATAAGTGAGTGGATGTGTGAGCGCTTGTATGGATGTGTGAATGGGTATGTAAGTAGTTTTGTGGATGTGGGAGTGATTGTGTGAGTGCTGTATGGGTGAGTGACTGGCTGTGTTGAGAATCTATATGGGTGAGTGAGTAAGTGTGTGAGTCACTGTGTACTGTGTAGGTGAGTAAGTGGTTATGTGAGTAGCTGTATGGCTGAGTGGCTATATGGGTGAGTGGCTGGTTGCATCAGTAGCTGTGTGTGTGAGTGGCTCTATGGATGAGTGAGTGGGTGTGTGAGTACTGGTATGGGTCGGTGAATGGGGATGTGAGTGGTGTGTGAGTGGGCATATAAGAGGTTGTATAGGGGTGTGAGTGGGTGTGTGAGTAGCTGTATGGCTGAGCGTGTGGCTGTGTGAGTGACTGTGTGGGTGAGTGGCTGGTTGTATTAGTAGCTATATGGATGAGTGAATGGCAGCGTGGCTGGCTGTACAAGTGAGTGATTGGGTGTGTGAGTAGCTCAATGGGTGAGTAAGTGGGTGTGTGAGTATTGGTATGGGTCTGCAGATAGGTATGTGAGTGGCTGTGTGGGTGTGTGAGTGGGCATATGAGAGGTTGTATGGGAGTGTGAGTAGGTGTGTGAGTGGTACTGTGGTTGATGTCATCAGTTATAATATTTGAGATATCATCAGTGATGTCATTAGTGAAGTAACTGGCAATGTCATGAGTGATGTAATATGTGAAGTCATAAGCAGCGCATTGTGGGGGTGTTAAGTTATGGTTAGCTCAGGTAACTATAACTGCTGAATTTCACTGGTTTTGTACGAGTGAAATCTGAGCCTAACTATAACAACCCTGTAACCTTTGGGTTTTTAAGTGAATTTTAACTAGTAGTCGCATTTTCAGAATGATGGCGAAAGGGGGTGGGGCTTCTGACCAGTTCTCAGGAATCCTGCTGTGTCGGGCTTACTGGAGGTAACAGGAGGCTTCTGGGCCCACACGAACCCTCATCATCCAAGAGGACTTCAACCCACAGCCAGCAGTGTGCCAGGAAGCTCATTTGTAGAGTCGTGGAGAAAGGGGCCGTGGCCTTCGAAGAACTCTCAGCAATTCCGCTGTGTGAGACTTACTGGAGGTAACAGGAGGGCTTGTTGCCCCAAAAGGACACTATAGAGACAAGGGGACTTCATCCCCCGACCAGTAGTGTGCAAGGAGGCACGTTTGCTGAGTGGTGGAGAAAGGGGGCGTGGCCTCCCAAGTCCTCTTAGCAATTGCGGTCTGTGGGACTTAGTGGAAGTAACAGGAGGTCTTGTTTGCCCCCAAAGACCCTCAGCATCCAAGGGGACTTCATCCCACAACCAAAAGTGCCAGGAGGTGTGTCTCTAGAGTGCTGGAGAAAGGGGGTGTGCTACCAAAGTCCTCTCAGCAATCCCACTGTGTGTGACTTACTGGAGGTAACAGGAGGGCATCTAAGGGGATTTCATCCCCCAACCAGCAGTGCGCCAGGTGGCCCAGTTGCAGAGTGGTGGACAAAGGGGGCGTGGCCTCCGAAGACCTCTCAGCAATACCGCTGCATGGGACTTACTGAAGGCAACAGGAGGGCTTGTTGGCTCCCAAGGACCTTCTGGAGCCAAGGAGACTTCATTGCCCAACCAGCAGTGCATCAGAAAGCTCATTTGCAGAGTGGCGGAGAAAGAGGGCATGGCCTCCCAAGACCTCTCCGCAATCCCACTGTGTGGGACTTACTGGAGGTAACAGGGGGTTTTGTAGGCCCCCAAGGAGCCTCAACACCCAATAGAACTTCATACCCCAACCTGAAGTGCGTCAGGAGGCGTGTTCGCAGAGTGGTGGCGAAATGGGCGGGCCTCTGGTGACTTGCCAGTGCATCAGTTAACCAAATCCAGTAAGGAAGGCACACCGGAGGCCTATAAATGAAGGAGCACGTAGAACACTGTGTTCAAGGAACATCGCTGTGAAATCACGGATGCCTTTGAAAAAGAAGCAGCAAGCTTTGAAACGCGTTAGGCAGGAGGATTGAAAAGGTCGGAATGCAATTACACTTTCATCTGCAAATAAAGGGTGTGAAACGTACCTGCTGCGGAGTGCGTTCTTAATGCAGGAAAACCTTTGGAAACATATATATATATATATATATATATATATATATATATATATATATATATATATATATATATATATATTTGAACACGCACATATATAAATGAACTAATATTTTAAATAAAAATATAATTAAAAAAACGTAAATAATATATTATCAAAAATATATGTATGCATATATAAATATATCAAAAACATAAAATATTAAAAAAGGAAAAACAATTTAATTTAAAATAAAAAGTAAACATATTTTTTTAATTGAATTACAAATAATTTACAAACAAAACATATTGATATGTTTAAATATTATTATTATAATAAATCAAAAACATAATTATTCAAATAACATAAAATAAATTATTAAATATTAAAATAAATAAATGTATATCTCCCACTACATGAAAAAAAGATGTTTATACTAAATAAATATAAAATAAGTACTCCCACTTATCACAACACAACAACAACAAAATTCTTTACATCACACAAAAATAAGACTTAGGGGGTCATTACGATGGCGGGCGGAAACACTACCGCCGTGCCGTCGGAGGTAAAAACAGCTAGTTACCGTCCGCTAGCAACTGCCCGCCCTCCCGCCAAATTAGGATGTGAAAAGTCAGGCAAATACCGCCCGCAAGCCTGCGACGCCGCCCGCCATCAAAGTGCGCCCGTTTACGTAGCGGCGCCAGCCAACGGAGGCACACCGTCCGACGAAATGACGTACCACCCGGCGTACAAATTACGATGACACAACCAAACAGCCTCACCGGCAAAGAGACACCGCACGAGAACAGGAGGCGGAAACCACATTGCTGACCACAGAAACCCCAACCCGGCCTACTCCGACATGAATCCTGCTCTCCAGGCCATCCCAATGCTGTACCTGATGGAACACCTAGGAGTGAACGCGCAACGACGACGCAGGTAGGCAGACACACAACAAGGGCATGCAAACACCGCACACAATGCAAGGGCAGAAAAACTGTACATGGGCCCCCTAGACACCCCTGTGGGGACAGGACACATCCAACACTGTACCCACACATATCCCACCTGTAAAATATAATCAACCCGCAACATCCTGGGCACCCACTACCCCGGACCAGGAGGTGACGTCTCCGTCACGGCACCGCAGCGCCCCGGCGATGACGCACATGCGCACAACGCAGAGGCCAACGACAGCGCCATGCATGGGCTGCACACAAACACCACAGGGTCACAACTACACACCACACACACCAGCCCCACCCTGAAGGCACATGTCACGTGGTCCCCCTGCGTAAATCATGACCACAACCGACAACTCACAGTTGTCAAAACGTAGTCACACAAGTGTGCCGAACAGGGGAGCAAAGTGACGTCGAAAGAGGACACACACCTGTGTGCAAAGCATGGAGAAGCACACGGCAGCTGCTACAGAACAGCACAAACAATGGACATTGACCGCAAAAGGCACGCCAGTCACAACAAATAATACCTATACCATCCTGCACGCAATAACAAGCCATGCAATGTACAAAACAGAGAAACCCTGCTGCCTGAGAACGGGTGTTCACAATCACTACGCCCACACACAAGTCCCAATGTACAGCGGAAAAGAAGTGACCCATCCACACACGGGAGAGCAGATAGCAGTGAATGTCCTTCCATTCCCACACCCAAATCACATTGCAACATATCCTGCAGGAGAACGGAGCCATTGTAACAACCACAACCCAAACATAGCCATGCTGAGTCAACGTTCCACTGGCAGATAACGCCGAACATGAAAGAAAGATAAAACCACAAAATACAATTATACCACTGCTCCTTGTGGCTCAAATGCAAGTAATCAGGAAAGAGTCAGACACCACTGGCCTTGACCATTCATAGGAGCATGTGGGATGAGGGCCTGTGTCCGCCTCCCAAGCCATACCCAAAGTCCTGCCGCCTAACATCCATTCAAGAATACAAAGCATCGTCGGAGGTTGCACTCAGCAGCCGGAGCACGCCATCACAGCACCCTGCAGCAAAATGGACGGTGCACCAGTACTATACACCTACGCCAGACAGATGCAGCTGTACAGCAATAGCTTGCTACAGATAGTGGGCTGTGCAAATCTAGCTATGCTGAATGTAAGTTATCGAGTAACTTACCGCATTGAAATGTTCAGCTGCGTCATCCCCGTTTTCTACTGTCGGAGGTGCCCGTACCACTGGCCTGTGGATTTATGTCTCTCCAACCCGGCATGTCCAATTGGGGACCTGGTACACCTGTTCTCACCCCTGGATGCCCACGACAGGAACTGTTCAGTGTATGGGGGCATGGCGTTTGTGGCTGCAATAGGACACACACTGAAATGGGACCAGTGTGCCTCCGCACAACGTATGCTGGATTACAGTTTCATCGAATGTCACCCGACATGTCCCATCAGGATTCTACAAGGGTCAACTTACGAGGAACACGTTGCAACCCACCATCCGCTTCATTGGATGTCAACCATAAATACCACCAATGCGAGGGATGCTCTGCAGGAAGGTATCGCATACCTGACAACCTGTCAATTCATGGGTCCCCAAATCAATACCCACAATTGAACATTCATGTGCAACACCGTACCTATGCTTGGCGTCCGCACGCAGTGGCCAGTTAGCTGTGCAACAACTATACCATGCACTCGGTAACAAACACCTTACCATCAACTCCACTGTTATGACACCTGACATTTCCGGGACATGCACCCTGTCCATCACCATATCCCGTGTCCCTGCATGAACACAGGGAGGCTGAGGTATGGGACCTGTGTACAGTGACCACATGGCCAACATTGCACGAACCACAATGCTACAATATGCATGCTGCGCACCTGAACACATGCTCCTGTAAGTGCACGCTTATCTGTCTGCTGTATAACTTGAGAACTGTCACCTCACCTTCTTCTGAACTTCCGTGCCAGGACATTTGCATGGACAACAAATGCAACA
The DNA here is from genome assembly GCA_963921515.1 of Calotriton arnoldi. Taxonomy (NCBI): domain Eukaryota; kingdom Metazoa; phylum Chordata; class Amphibia; order Caudata; family Salamandridae; genus Calotriton; species Calotriton arnoldi. The sequence continues at coordinate 911,733 of CAWUFW010003768.1, read as the reverse complement.
CCCTACAACATGTCCCCGGGCATTGAGTCATGTTCAGTAGCCACCATATCGCAACAACATGTGAGACTATGCTGCATGCATGTAGGCTCATGCTCTGATGTCACCTCTGACGCAGGTGTGTCGGAGTCACTATTGTCGTAAACCTGTACCATGGGACTTAGATGTACTGTGCTTATGATGTCAAGCTGTCTGGTAGGGTAAACCAATACTGTCTGTGTCACAGCCTAGAGCACCTCAGTAATGAGCTAATGTACTGTAGCATAGCAAGGGCAGGGCATTCTTAACTCTGAAGCCTTATTTCCACAATTAACGACTAATCACATCTACCTGTACCCCCTTTTGTATGTGTAATCATGCTAAGTATATCCTCCACATGCATTACGCTGCCAGTAGTGTCCACATCCTGCATCACAGAGGAAGTAAGCTCAAATACATGCCTTAAAGCTAATATCTGACTCTGGAGAATTATTGATCGTAGACAAGTACGAATGAGAGAGGATGAGAGTGTGTGAAGTACACGGGACTCGTGAGATTACCATGTAGTCAAGTGACATTGGATGTCAATGCATATGAGTTGCTGCCACTGTGGACCCAGTAAAATACCACATGTCGTGGGCCTTGGCATGTCAGAGTCTGACGTGGCCCAACAGATCATCACATCAACACTGACGGCCTGGTCACTACAAAGCACAGTCCTACATATGTGTACAATCACCTTCACAGTCTGACATCACACTCAACAAGCAAATATAGGAGCCACGCCAGAAGCACGCCACATCAATGCATGCCAAAACACACACGATATCAGTGTGGGTGGGCAGGGCTGCACAGTGAGTACGAACCGCCGAAATGTATATACATGCTCAATTGAACAAGGCACAATCTTCACATTGCAAAACACACAAGATGATGGACGGAATGCTGCACATTGGCAAACATTCACCCCCAGTCACAGATCTGGGTTTAATTCATCTTGTGTGTTTTGCATTTCGCCCTAAGTGGGAAGGGTATGCCCAGACGTGGGTCCCGTGCTCACTACGCCACTGGAGTCAAGCTATCCTGGCTGATGAAGGCTGATAGCCTGAAACCGGTCCTAGGATGCTTGATTCCGGTCCAGGGAAGACATGGCTTGGCAGTTCGGTCTGGACTGTTCCCATGAGGCACAGGGTCAAGACTGATTTGCATATGGCTATGTCTGAACTGAGGTGGCGTGGTGAAGCAAAATAACGATGGATTAAACCCAGATCTGTGACTGGGGGTGAATGTTTGCCAATGTGCAGCATTCCGTCCATCATCTTGTGTGTTTTGCATTTCGCACTAAGTGGGAAGGGTATGCCCAGACGTGGGTCCCATGCTCACTACGCCACTGGAGTCAAGCTATCCTGGCTGATGAAGGCTGATAGCCTGAAACCGGTCCTAGGATGCTTGATTCCGGTCCAGGGAAGACATGGCTTGGCAGTTCGGTCTGGACTGTTCCCATGAGGCACAGGGTCAAGACTGATTTGCATATGGCTATGTCTGAACTGGGGTGGCGTGGTGAAGCAAAATAACGATGGATTAAACCCAGATCTGTGACTGGGGGTGAATGTTTGCCAATGTGCAGCATTCCGTCCATCATCTTGTGTGTTTTGCATTTCGCCCTAAGTGGGAAGGGTATGCCCAGACGTGGGTCCCGTGCTCACTACGCCACTGGAGTCAAGCTATCCTGGCTGATGAAGGCTGATAGCCTGAAACCGGTCCTAGGATGCTTGATTCCGGTCCAGGGAAGACATGGCTTGGCAGTTCGGTCTGGACTGTTCCCATGAGGCACAGGGTCAAGACTGATTTGCATATGGCTATGTCTGAACTGGGGTGGCGTGGTGAAGCAAAATAACGATGGATTAAACCCAGATCTGTGACTGGGGGTGAATGTTTGCCAATGTGCAGCATTCCGTCCATCATCTTGTGTGTTTTGCATTTCGCTCTAAGTGGGAAGGGTATGCCCAGACGTGGGTCCCGTGCTCACTACGCCACTGGAGTCAAGCTATCCTGGCTGATGAAGGCTGATAGCCTGAAACCGGTCCTAGGATGCTTGATTCCGGTCCAGGGAAGACATGGCTTGGCAGTTCGGTCTGGACTGTTCCCATGAGGCACAGGGTCAAGACTGATTTGCATATGGCTATGTCTGAACTGGGGTGGCGTGGTGAAGCAAAATAACGATGGATTAAACCCAGATCTGTGACTGGGGGTGAATGTTTGCCAATGTGCAGCATTCCGTCCATCATCTTGTGTGTTTTGCATTTCGCCCTAAGTGGGAAGGGTATGCCCAGACGTGGGTCCCGTGCTCACTACGCCACTGGAGTCAAGCTATCCTGGCTGATGAAGGCTGATAGCCTGAAACCGGTCCTAGGATGCTTGATTCCGGTCCAGGGAAGACATGGCTTGGCAGTTCGGTCTGGACTGTTCCCATGAGGCACAGGGTCAAGACTGATTTGCATATGGCTATGTCTGAACTGGGGTGGCGTGGTGAAGCAAAATAACGATGGATTAAACCCAGATGTGTGACTGGGGGTGAATGTTTGCCAATGTGCAGCATTCCGTCCATCATCTTGTGTGTTTTGCATTTTGCCCTAAGTGGGAAGGGTATGCCCAGACGTGGGTCCCGTGCTCACTACGCCACTGGAGTCAAGCTATCCTGGCTGATGAAGGCTGATAGCCTGAAACCGGTCCTAGGATGCTTGATTCCGGTCCAGGGAAGACATGGCTTGGCAGTTCGGTCTGGACTGTTCCCATGAGGCACAGGGTCAAGACTGATTTGCATATGGCTATGTCTGAACTGGGGTGGCGTGGTGAAGCAAAATAACGATGGATTAAACCCAGATCTGTGACTGGGGGTGAATGTTTGCCAATGTGCAGCATTCCGTCCATCATCTTGTGTGTTTTGCATTTCGCCCTAAGTGGGAAGGGTATGCCCAGACGTGGGTCCCGTGCTCACTACGCCACTGGAGTCAAGCTATCCTGGCTGATGAAGGCTGATAGCCTGAAACCGGTCCTAGGATGCTTGATTCCGGTCCAGGGAAGACATGGCTTGGCAGTTCGGTCTGGACTGTTCCCATGAGGCACAGGGTCAAGACTGATTTGCATATGGCTATGTCTGAACTGGGGTGGCGTGGTGAAGCAAAATAACGATGGATTAAACCCAGATCTGTGACTGGGGGTGAATGTTTGCCAATGTGCAGCATTCCGTCCATCATCTTGTGTGTTTTACAATCTTCACATTCACACACCCTGCAGACCCACAATGGCCAATACATATCAAGTAGGAGTCATCCTGAACTGCAAGGACACACCCACACACTGTGCAACAGACAATACACACATGTGCTTACATTAACAGACCCGAACAAGGATACAAACACTGACCATGCCCCTGGGTAACACATGTGTGTAGTCGACATTGCCAGAGCGCACACACACACACCAACACTACCCCAAAGCCACACCACACACACCACACACACCTACACCTCCCAAATGCACACATTGAAAGTAAGCCATGTGCCCAGGCTCGATGTTCATCACAAGATACACATACACCTACACTGCTGGCCAGCCAGAAAGTAAGCTCACACATACCCGCACACTCTGCACATGCTACCTGTCATCCTGTGGCTAGACTCACACCCTGTGCTTTGCTTGCACGCAAACATGACACGTATACATTAACACAGAAATACCACCAAATACATGCAGACAATCCGTGTCACAGACACACGTCTTCATCACACACACAAGTAGCAGAGTCTGAAAGAAGTGAAGTCCCAGCCACGAATAATACACATAGGAATGTGAGACCAGACATTGCAATTGTTGAGGTACCATTCATGGCATGTGCCTCACTTAACTATGCACACACAGTAACAACTGCAAACAGCAACTACACAGACACAACCCACTACAGGAACAACAGCATCCAGTCACAGAATACATAGACAGGCGGCAACAATGTACAACACCAGGGACAGTGGCCAGTCCGATGTGCAGAGTACTGATACGAAAAGCTACGTATGCATTGTGTGTGAGTGTACCCTGCCATGGACAGCAACACTGCCATGGCAGTCACGATAGCCAGCACAGCCACCACTGTGGCACAGGTAGTTGTGTGAAGGTGCCTAACATTCAAACAGGATGCCAGTCTGACTGGGTGCAGTCTGTATGCTACGGGACAGTTGGATGTCCGCCCCTGAGAGATCAATCAATCAAATCAATCAGGGGTTTGTTAAAGCGTGACTACTCACCCGTAAGGGTCTCAAGGCGCTAGGGGGGGGTGCAGGTTCCATCAATCAAGGAGGGGGTCTGTCGAAGAGCCAGGTTTTGAGGTTTCTTGCGAAGATGGGGAGCGATGTTGTCTGTCTGAGGTGGAGCGGAAGGGCGTTCCATGCTTTGGCCGCGAGGAAGGAGAAGGAGCGGCCTCCCGATCTGGTCTTTCTGGTGCGGGGGACCACGGCGTAGGAGAGCTGGGCTGATCGTAGGGTCCTTTGGGGTGCGTGGAATTTGAGTCGGCTGTTCAGGTATGCTGGTCCGGTGCAGTGAAGGGCCTTGTGTGCGTGGGTGAGCATCTTGAAGGTGATTCTCGCCTCGACAGGGAGCCAGTGGAGTGTGCGCAGGTGATGGGAGATGTGGCAGTGTTTTGGCAGGTTGAGGACCAGTCTTGCGGCGGCGTTCTGGATGTTCTGTAGCTTGCGGGTGAGGTTTTTGTTTATTCCGGCGTAGAGTGCGTTGCCGTAGTCGAGTCTGCTGGTGACCAGGGCGTGAGTGACGGTCTTTCGGTGTTCGAGGGGGATCCATTTGAAGGTCTTACGAAGGAGGCGGAGGGTGTGGAAGCAGGAAGACGAGACAGAGTTGATCTGGCGGTCCATTTTGCGCTTGGAGTCCAGGATGATTCCCAGGTTGCGTGCGTGGTCCGTGGGGGTTGGCGGGTTTCCGAGGGCGGGGGGCCACCAGGTGTCGCTCCAGGCATCGGGGTTTGGGCCCATGATGAGTACTACTGTTTTGTTGGTGTTTAATTGTAGGCAGCTGTTTTTCATCCATTTGGCGACGGCTTCCATGCCTTCTCGAAAGTTGCGTCTGGCGGTGTTGGGCTCGTTGGATAGGGAGAGGATGAGCTGGGTGTCGTCTGCGTATGACACGATGTTGAGTCCGTAGGTTCTGACGATGGGGGCGAGTGGAGCCATGTAGACGTTGAAGAGCGTCGGGCTGAGGGAGGAGCCCTGGGGGACTCCGCAGGTGGTAGGTGTGGGGTCCGAGAGGAAAGGGGGGAGTCTGACCTGCTGCGTCCTGCCGGAGAGGAAGGAGCGGATCCAGTCGAGGGCCTTGTCCTGGATTCCTGCGTCATAGAGTCTGCTTATTAGGGTGCGGTGGGAGACTGTGTCGAACGCCGCTGATAGGTCGAGGAGGATGAGGGCTACTGTTTCTCCTTTGTCCAGTAGGGTGCGGATGTCGTCTGTTGCGGCGAGGAGGGCGGTTTCCGTACTGTGTGTTTTTCTGAAGCCGGATTGGGAGGAGTCGAGGATGTTGTGTTCTTCAATGAATGTGGCGAGTTGGCTGTTGATGGCTTTCTCGATGACTTTCGCTGGGAACGGGAGCAGGGAGATGGGTCTGTAGTTTTTGAGGTCGGTGGGGTCCGCTGAGGGTTTCTTTAGGAGGGGTTGACCTCGGCGTGTTTCCAGTCGTCGGGGAACGCAGGCGGTCGCCAGGGAGCGGTTGATGGTGTGGCGGAGCATGGGTGCGATGGTGTCGGCGGCTCTGTTGAAGATGTGGTGGGGGCAGGGGTCCGTGGGGGCCCCTGAGTGGATTGACTTCATTGTCTTCAGTGTGTCTTCCATGGTGAGGGCTGTCCAGTCGTCAATCGCTGGTTTCCGGGTGTCGGGGGTGGTTGGTGAGGGTTCAGTGTGTTGGTTGTCTTCGTCGAAGTTGTCGTAGATGCTCTTGATTTTGTGGTGGAAAAAGGTGCTGAGTTTGTCGCAGAGGTCTTGTGAGGGAGGGATGTCGGTAGACTCGCTAGTGGGTTGGGCGAACTCCTTGATGATGCTGAAGAGTTCCTTGCTGTTGTGCGCATGGGTGGAGAGAGAAGCACAACTGTGGAATACACACATGTGGCATGTGAAGCGGGAGGGCTGCTTGGCACAGGTGGGTCAGTGGCACGGGTGGGTGCACACATGCAGTGTCGATACAGACTGTGTGGGGACGAACCCGGCGGGGTAGATTACCACTGTTCTGTGTATGTGGAAAGACCAGCTGTCTGGGGATGAATGTGGACTAGTGTGGGGACAACAGGCGGGCACACGATCTATGCTGCATCAGGTGTAGACGTTGGCCCTCCCTCTGGGGACATGCTGGATACTGCTGTGCGTCAGCCAGGCCCTTGCTGAGACATTTACACCCCTGGCCTTCAGGTGTACCCCCTACATCGTCCACCTGCACAGGCTACCCAGGGCATGGGATGGCAGTGGAGCTTGGTGGGTGGGAGGTCATGGCACCCTGCTCCTGGTCACATCTCGCAGGCAATACATTCTCAGTGTGCAGCAGGGCACAAGTCCCGAACAAGACGTGGGGGGATGCAGACGTCATGACAGGTAGTGACGTCACGGAAGATGGCTTGCACCATCAGACTCATTGCCTCCCCTCGCTCACCCCACTGATGCGATTGCATCATAGGAGCACGCGCGTGAGCAGCAGCTCCAATCTCTCCCCAGAGAGGCCAAAGAGTGAATGTGTGGCTACATTCGCTCCAGTCACCAAGCTCACGGTAAAATAAGTGGTGGGACGCTGTACACCCGCATGGTACCCGGACTCGAGCCCTGGTGTGCAGGCAAAGCTACCTAATGGCTTAGCGAAGTGTGTGAGTTGCATGACACCCGTTGGCGGTGGATGGCTCGGAGGCTCTTCACCATGAGGCCCATATCACACACCATGGGTCCCTTGCCAATGGCAGCGGATGCTATGACATTGCGCGCCGGGGTGTGTCTACATGTCGTCTGGGATGGTGTTTGCGTGTATGGCCCGCTAGGGCAGCTACAGCTACTGTGTGTTGCATGTGGTGTATCCGGACTCCGGAGACAGCCATGCTTTGTCACTGTTGTCCAGGGCACGAGTCGGGGTACCATGCGGCTGTACAGTGTCCCCCCACCTATTTTACTGTGAGCTCGATGACTGGAGCGAATGGAGCCACACATACACTATTTGGCCTCTCTGGGGAGAGATTGGAGCTGCTGCTCACGCGCGTGCTCCTATAATGCAATCGCATCAATGGGGTGAGCGAGGGGAGGCAATGAGTCTGATGGAGCAAGCCATCTTCCGTGACGTCACTACCTTTCATGACGTCTGCGTGCCACCACCTCTTCTGTCTGGACTCTTGCCCTGCTGTTGTCAGATGCGCCACTTTCCGGGGGGTGGAGGAAGGTCAGGAATGTCAGCCTGACAGTGGCCCAGTTCAAGGACCACCTATACTGGGGGGACAACTATTGGACAGACTGGTGTAGCCCACCCACGCGTTAATGTAGGCCCTCCATGAACTATGTCAACTGCGGAAAGGTGTTGGCATGGGCAATGAAGTCATTAAGGAGAGCTGTCTGACCCACGCACAGATGCCACACATGCTCAACAGACCCGGCACTGAGTGCAGCAGGGGTCACAGGGGCAGCTGTGCCTGGTGTGAAAGACACTCTATCCTTCATCCTTGTGCCGACACGTGTTGCACCAGTGGAAGTAGTTGGGAGGGCGGGCATTGGCCTCCGCGTGGCTGCAGAGGAGCTAGAGTGCACATCCCTTGTGCTAGCAAACATGGATACATGACCTCTGTACTCAGATGACGCAGCAATTGTCGTATGGGCCTGTGATTCATCCAGCACACGTCTGCCCCCTCCGATGCGCCAGTCACATTAGTCTCACCAAGCTCCTGTGCAGCTGCACCATCCGATATCTCACCACTGTTGACTGTCCCCTGTCCCTCAGCACACATGGTAGATGACACATGAGGGAGAGCGAGGTGGCCTCACTCATTTGGCATCAAATCCACAGACATGTGCAAGGGAGCCAGCACAGAACATTCCCAAGTGCACATGTTGCATGATACCTGTGCAAATGTATACAGCAACCACAATCAACACGTAATGGCTGGCGTACAGGTAATGAACCCGCCAATAAGTGACACATGTGTTGTGCACATGGAACAACACCCGGACTGTCACCCTGCGGCCATAGCCACTCATCGCTGTGTACACACCCACTCTCCTGATGGTGTTAAGGATGACCACTACATGATTAGGCCAAGGACATACCTGCATGGAGCAGAATGTGTCACCACACACACTGACTGCAACATGACAGTCCACAATGGTTATGAGCCCATGCCAGACAACTGTCCATCGCACGAGCACAACTACTGTTGCACAGTGTGCCGGATGTGTGAGTATCAGGAATATGAGGTGAGGCATCGCACACATGTGTTTAGGACGAAATCAGAGTATGCACAGTGCCACAAACATACATGTGAATTGCCACTCCAGCAGACTACAGGCTGTTCCTGAGGCCTACGACTCTGAACGCATTGACTATGCAGAGTGCCCAAATTACATCTTGACCCTCAGGAATCGCATATGCATGTAAGATGCACCCAGCACAGAGTACACTCACAACCCACTGCATCACACAACTAACATCACATTACCCAGAACATGGGTAGGCTGTGGACACATGCTGCCTCTCGCAGCAAAAGACACAATCCCACAATACTGTACACCTGCCTGCTGCTGATGCCCCTACAAACGTGCATCCGCCACAGGCTGTGTGACTGTCAAAAAGCAGACCATTAGTGGTGAAATGCAGCGCCGTGCCAACCTGACAATATGAGGGAGCATCCCCCGATTAGTCGCCGCAACATGGTCTCACATCTGGCAGATGACGTCACCCTCTTCGTGGGATTGGCTGCACTGTCGGTTACACATACACAGAGGCATCAACTTGGATGCAATGGCTCATCACAAGGCCTTGGGCTGGTGGACTTCCAACTGCAGGGATGGTACACATGAGGGTTGGAATATCACACATACTCTTCTCAGCATCACCCACATCCACCAATAACAGTGGCATGATGCTGACCCATCCTAAATGATCAGAGACGTGTAACAGAGCCAAGACGGTATGGGACATGGCATAACAGCATGTGTACACCGCACGTGAATGCATGCTGGTGGGAGTGTGTACACAGTACCTGTCCATCCCATTCAATTCAGGATGCCAGCACTTTGAGCAATGTGTAGTCTGCCCACATCTACTGTCCATTGTCAGGTAGACCGACACATAGCTCACAAGGCTACACATCTTTGTGGGTGGATTCACTGTGTCCAACACTGCGCAGCCCTCAACGTACTCTCCCTGTGAATGGCTCACCCCGCAATGGAGGTCACATTCAGTGCCACCATCTCTCACACACATCCCTATCACAAGGCCTGGAGTGTTCAATCGACAGGGCTGAGTTAGCGCATTTCCTGAGAGTTGTGAAATAATGACACATGTAACCCACTGTACAGTCAGTGTAGTTTCCTTCTAGGATTGGGCGGTCAATGTGCAGCCCAGGTCTGCCGAGACTGAGAAGGCCAGCACGGAGCCAGCCAGCCATTCACACAAGCAATAGCTGCCCAGAATCATGCATTGCCAAGTGTCTGCGTCACTGGATGTCTGACATGAAAATGCCATGTACCACCACTCGGGAGGGACATGCATGGGGAAACACCAGAGAGCCTACATACCCCTTCCACCTGTAGTTAGCATGGTAAGCGGTGCATGTTGGAACCCCACAGGCTCAGACTCATAGTGCTGCGGATCAACGACATGTGTGTCCCCCACATGCACTCCCACACACACTGTAGTTGTCTTACACACACATGACTTTTGCCGATATTCGCCTTGGGCAGTGTGCGTGGAGCTCGGAATCCAGGAACTGCAGCTCCTCGCTGGTGAGTGGACCTGGACATATCATCAGAGTCGTCGACATTAAGGTGGACAGGTGGCAGCAGCAGCAGGTGTTGTTGAGGGGTGGCAGTCAGCAGTCCCTGGAAGCTGTGGTAATGCCTGTCACCCTCCCACACTGATATAGCCCCCTTGGGGCTGTTTCTGCGTGTCCAAGCTGCTGCGATTGGTGTACCGCTCAGCCTGTGTACGTTGTGTTGTTGGTGTGTGCCATACTCACCCAGCCTCGGAAGCGGTGTCAGGCACAGCAGCTAGGTATATTGCCGTGGTGTTGCCGCTACCCACATATGCAGTCTGAATCCATCATCATGCCTATCAAGCTAATATGGCCTTAATCCCCATGTGCATGCTCATAGCAATGGTATGTGTCAGTGGTCCTTGCTATTGGTAAGGGGACCTGTGTAAGAGTAATGTTGCTGTGCTGTCCCTACTTGTCAGCTGTTCGGTGATACTATTGCTTTGTCAGTGATCTTTGTTTTGTGTATGTGTAAATACCATGTGGTGTGTTGCATTGACATGTGTCCACTTCCATCTGTCCTAGGAGGAGACCAAACATACATCGCCCCTACCAATTGCTGGCAGACATGGAGGATGTGGAGGTCATAAGGAAGTTCCGTCTGGACCGGCCCACCCTGCATCGCCTATGTGCCATGTTGGAACCCCACCTTCGTCCTCGCAGGGTGTATCCTACAGCATTCACCCCCACGGCTAAGGTGATGGCTGCACTGCATTTCTTCGCAACCGGTTCATTCCAACACACGGTGGGCAGTGGAGGTGGGATGTCCCAGCCCATGTTCAGCAAGGTGCTACGGGATGTCCTGTCAGCTATGATGCTGTACAGGAACCGGTACATCCGATTCCCCAGGGCTCGTGATTTGGCTGCGGTGAAGGGTGCTTTCTATGCACTTGGACGCATCCCCCAGGTTGTTGGTGCCATTGATTGCACCCATGTTGGCCTTGTTGCACCACAGGCCATGGAGCACATCTTTCGTAACCGGAAACATTTCCACTCCCTGAATGTGCAAGTGGTGTGCCTGGCGGACATGATAATCACACACGTGTGTGCGAAGTTTCCCGGTTCCACCCATGACTCGCACATCATGTGCCACAGCATCCTCCCACGTCTGATGACCAATCTGCAACCGGACCGTGCATGGATTGTTGGTGACTCTGCATATCCTAATGGGCCTTGGCTGTTAAGTCCACTACGCAATCCTCGTACACCAACTGATGTCAGATACAATGAGGCACATGGGAGGACCAGACGTGTGGTGGAGCGGACTTTTGGACTCCTGAAGTCCAGATTCAGATGCCTGGACTGCACCGGGGGTGCACTGGCATACTCCCCACAGAAGGTGTGCCAGATAGTTGTGGCATGCTGCATGCTGCACAATCTTGCGATTCGCAGGCAGATCCCCCTGATAGTGGATGACGGTGATCAGCCAGGGCCCCCGCCTGCAGGCCAAGCCGTGTCCAGTGACGAGGACAGTGGAGAGGAGGAAGCAGTGAATGAGCGTCAGCAGCTCATCGCCCGCTACTTCACTTGACGGTGAGTGACCATGTACGACGGCTGATGTCGCTGTAGTTGTGTAGGTGTATGTGTGCATTGTCAGGGCGGCCTATTGTTGACTGAGTGCTGTGTGGCAATGGTCCATGTCCAGGGTAGTATGCCACTGAGAGTGGCTGTGACATTGTGCCCTGTTGCTCTGTGAGATGTGTGTACATTGCTTAGGCCTGATGACAAGTACTGTGTGATGAGTGTGTGACACACACAGTCAATGGACTCTTGTTCTGTTTGTCACCCCTAGGTCCCTACAGCCTCTCCTGGCCTATCGACAGACCACACTACAGATGAATTTCTGAACATGCTGACGTTTGTGCACCATTGATAATAAACATAGCAGATTACATAGAATGTGATACAGGTGTATTTATTTTAAAGGTGACATGTGATTGTGGGAAAGGTGATCAAGAAGGTGGTGCATGCTGTACAATGAGTTGACGGTCCTGTCCGCGTGATGGTCAAGGTGTACCCATGTTGTCCTGGGTCCGCAGTCCAACAGACATTTGCCACTCGACAGGCAGTGTGGGGTAGGATGGTAGTCCAAGTGAATGCAGGGGGTGGCCACCGTGGCTGGCTGACTCACTGGCGTTTGGAGCGTGCAAAGTCCTCCCTGGACATCTGTTTCCTCTTCGGATGGCCCCTTCCACGTTTGGGAGGGGGGGGTTGTGTGTGTGGGCTGCTGGTGGTGGGTGAGGATTGCCCACTCAATGTGGACGCAGGGGAACTAGATGTTGCACGTCCCTGCGCCCCAGCAGGTGGTGGCGTAGGTGGTGTGGTTGGCCTTGAGTGGGCCCTCACCTCCACCACTAGCTGGCCCATGAGGTCCACAAGTTGGCCCATGTGGGCGCCCATGGACCTCAACACCCCAAGGACTTCCCTTGTGTCGGAAGCTGACCTGGCCCATTGTCCCTGGGCCTCTTCATAGGCCCCAAGGACTCTGGCTATTTGCGGCAGGGCTTGGCTCCCAGGCTCTGTTGGCCTTGGCCTGACCCTGCTCCTCCCACCTGGACTGCTGCCACCGACCTGCCCACTCGCCACATTGGTCACCCGGGGCCTCCTCCTGGCTCCCAGGGTAGATGTGGAGGTGCGTGCCACCTCTTGGGATGGCTGAGTGGTCAGGGAGGCCCTGGTGGTGGTGATGGTGGTGGTGGTGGTTGCGGCGGTGGTGTTGGCCGCAATGACCGTGGCAGCAGGGGCCTGGGACTGGTCACCAGCCCTGGGAGATGGGTTGGTGGGTAGGAGGGGTCCTGGGGAGCTGTTGCGCCCTGCCACGCCAGATGTGCCAGGTCGGGAGTCCTCGTCCGTAGAGGTGTCCAGGCTTTCCACATCCGTGAGTCCGTGTGGGGGCTTGTGGACTGGCTGTGATGGCTGGTGTCTCCATCCGCAGCATCATGCTGTTCGTCACCTGTGGGGCGGAGACGAAAAGTTATTGTGTTGCACCTTGGAAGGTTTGTGTTAGATGTCTGACATGCACAGTTTGTGCACAGTTGTGCACTGATTTCCCAGATGCGTGTGTATGTCTCTACAATGTGTGTGCGTGATCAAGGCAATGGAATAGTGTGATGGGTGCATCTGGCATAGGACGGATTTGAAATGCCAATTGGTGTGTGTTGCAGTACCCCTACATTTTGTGGCTTTGGTGGGAACGGGGTACAGCCCATGGACGGTTTAGTGTTGAAATATGTTTTTGGGGTTCAAATGCAACACTTGGAAACGCAGATGGCAAAAGGCGTATCGCCCTATGAACGCTTTAGTGTTGAAATATGGTACTGTGGTACATACTGTGACATATGGGTGCAGAAGGGGACATGTGTTTTGGCCACACAACACTACAGAGACAAAGGTGTGTGTATGTCTGACTTAGCCAGCATATCTGCTCACTGTTGTCATTTAAGGGCATTACACTTCAAGCATTGTAGTGAGTGAGTAATGGTTGTATGCCACACGACGTATTGCAGATGGAACAATTCCTTGGTGTGCGTGCTACTCTCACCCATGTGCAGCAATGCAGTGCTCTTGGGGTGTTGACTACATTTTGTATGTTGTGACTGACAGTATGACGAGCGCTTCAGACACAGCAGACACATTATTGGTCATCGGCAGGACTCTTTGCTGTACTACTGTCTATGGGGCAACTGTTTAGATGATATACATTTCATGACACTGGGGCTGGATGATGAGATGGATGAGATTTTGAATGTGCATTGTGTAGCTGTGTGGTTCATGGGTCCAGTGGTGTATGTGGCATTACTGGGGTTCCACTATGTTTCATTTGGACAAGATAGACTTACATGGGTGATGTTGTACAATGTCAAGGGTAGAAGCAGACACGACTACATGGACAAGACTTGGATGGTGTTGCTGATGTGTGTGATGACTGGCACAGTGCACGCCATGTGGGTCAGTACTCCAGTTAGACTTGTGCATGCAGACGTGACTCCTTACGTGTTACTGCATTTGAGATGGCTCATGTGGGCTATGACTCTGTAATTGATGTCTGTGTGCACATTGGTCACATGATTGTGACAGGGAGCAGTGCTACCTGTTCCTCTGCTAAGTGACATGTTCCACATGTTAGTCGTAGTACAGTCCTCATGCCTACAGACACCCCGCCCTGTACAGTAGTCTACCTACTTGTTGGTTTGGAGGGAGAAATGCAATGGCTACCACATGGTTATGAGAGGGAGGGGTGCTCCATCTTGCTGGTCTGTGGGTGTGGGGGCCGTGTTGTGAGTCGTGGTGATGGTTTACCATCCACAGACAGCCCTCCATGTAGGGTAACATATCTACCTGTCGGATGTAGGTGTGCACTGCAATGGCTGACACATGGGTGTGGGGAGTGCTCCATCTTGCTGCGCTGTAGGAGTGGGGGACTGGTGGGGGGGTACTTCTGCAGTCCCCCCTCCGATACACGGGCCTTGTGGTAAGGTTGCTTACCTGTTACTTGTTGGTTTGTGCAGCTATGGCTGCCACATGGGTGTGGGTGTGGGGAGCGCTCCTTCCGGCGCATCTGGGGTACAAGGGGAGCTGGTGGGAGTTGTGGTGCTGGCTGACTGTACACATGCCCCCATGGTTTTCTTTGTTGGTGCCTATGGGCTGAGTGTGTGTGAGTGTCTGTTGCATATGTGAGGGATGTCTTGTGAATTGTGTACTGGACATGGGGGTGTTCGGCACTCGGAGCTATGGCATTGTGGTAGTGCATGACTGTACATGGCGGTGTGCTGGTATACATTTGGTTGTACTTACCAGCCTCCACTCCCCCTGGTATTCCGATGAGACTCTCCGGATGTAGTATGCCTCGCACCTTCTCCTCCCACGCCTTGAAGGTCTTGAATGGCGCGGGAGTTCCGCTGCCAGTCCTGTCAGCCAGCTCATGGTTCTTGGCCTCCTTCTTCCTGACCACGCTTTTCAGGTCCTGCCACCTCTTGGTTATTTCCCCCCGGTTGCGTGGCACGTTCCCAACTGCATTCACCTGGTCTACGATCCTGCTCCACATCCTGTTTCTGGTGGCTACTGGTGTCTGTTGGACCTGGTTCCCATAGATTTGTGGGTACACCTTGATGACCTCGTCGACCATGACCGTCAACTCTGTGGCAGTGAACTTGGGCATTTGTTGTGTTGCCATGGTGCGTAGTGTAGTTTTTGTGGTGCTGGTGTGGTGTGTTTGGTGTGTGATGTGCAGGGGGTTTGTGGTGCCGGTGTTTAGGTGGTGGTGGTGGTGGTGGTTGTGGTGATGGATGTGATGTGTGCGTGCGTGTGGTATACTGCTTTCCTCTGTGGCTCTCCGTGTTCTCTGCTGTGGTGTTGGCTTTGTCGTGGTGCAAGAGTTTGTGGTCTGTGAGGGGGCTGCTTTTGTACTCACCTATGTGGGTGTGTCATGATGGTCTGTCGTTTTCAGGTGTGTTGGGCGTGGTGTCCTGGGATTTATTTTAATTATTTTTTTTGGCAGGGGGATGTGTCTTTGGGATGGGTTCTGTGTCTGGGTATTTTGGCGTTGTTTGCTGTGTGGACTTGTTGGCCGTGTTGTGTGTATTTGTTTGTGCCGCCACTGATTTCCTTGCAAGGACGTGGCCGCCAGGCCTTCCACCTTGTCAGTTATTCATTTCTGTTGTTCACCGTTGCGGGCGGGAAATGCGTTGGTTTCCCGCGCTCATGTCGGGGGGATCATAATTTGACGGCCGGTGTGTAGTCCGTCCGCGCGGTCGTATTTGGAGTTTTCGGGCGGTATTGCGTCCGTGGCGGACGGATTGTCTTGGACTCTGACATGGACGGGCGGTATTCTGTGTTTTTTTCCGCTGCGGGCGGTGGTTGCTTCGCGTCATCATAATTGCTCGGTCGGTATTCCCATGTTGCAGGCGGGCGGTCTTTTCAGGCTATGGCGGATGGCGGTATTTTTACCGCCCGACATCGTAATGGACCCCTTACTACTCTAACTACAATAAATATAAAGTTAATTAAAATATAACATTGGAAAATACTACAATTTACTATTCCCAGTACAATGAACACAACAATAAATATTATAATTAACAAAATTACTCCAGTCAGTGCAACAGTAGGGAAAGTGTTGGATCGCGGAGGGGTAAAATTTACTTTTCCCACTCCAGTCAGTGCAACTGTAGGGAAAGTGTTGGATTGGGGAGGGGTAAAATTTACTATTCCCACTCCAGTCAGTGCAACAGTAGGGAAGGTGTTGGATTGCAGAGGGCTAAAATGTACTATTCCCACTCCAGTCAGTGCAATAGTAGGGAAAGTGTTGGATTGTGGAGGGGTAAAATTTACTATTCCCACTCCAGTCAGTGCAACAGTAGGGAAGGTGTTGGATTGCAGAGGGCTAAAATGTACTATTCCCACTCCAGTCAGTGCAATAGTAGGAAAAGTGTCGGATTGCGGAGGGGTAAAATTTACTATTCCCACTCCAGTCAGTGCAACAGTAGGGAAAGTGTTGGATTACAGAGGGGTAAAATGTACTATTCCCACTCCAGTCATTGCAACAGTAGGGAAAGTGTTGGATTGTGGAGAGGTAAAATTTACTCCAACTCCAGTCAGTGCAATATTAAAAACAAGTAAAATATCTTAAACAAATTGAAAATAATTTAAAAACAGTAAATACATTAAAAAATATGTTGAATACAAAATAGAAATATATTTAATATTAAAAATGTAAAATTAATTTACTTCCCACTCTATTACCCACATATAAATGTAAACAAATCTACTTGCACAATTAACATAATTATTTATCAATTAAACAAGTATTATTTATGAAAATCTAAATTCACTCAAATTAATTAACTTCCCACCCTTTACCCATATAAACTCCACAACCCCAACCTAAAATTAAACAAAAAATAAATAAATAACACAATTAAATTAATTAATTTACAATTAAATAATTATTAGTATTTCACAAGTACTTAACAGACAAAATAAAACAGTTTACTTCCCACCCTTTACCCCTATAAACCCCACAACCCAAACCAAATAAATGTAATTAAACAACAAACAAAATTAATTAATATTAATTAACAATTAATTATTAAAAAATAAATTACTTCACACCCTTTACCCCTATAAACCCCACAACCCACACCTAAAAATAATAATTACACAATTATCATAATTAATTATCAATTATTTATTATTAATTAACAACTAATTATTAATAAATAATACATTAATTGCTTCCCGCCCTTTATCCCTACAGCCCAACAACCCGCACCTAAATAATAAATAAATTACGCAATTAACATAATGAATTATCAATTAAGTAAATAATATAAATTTACAACTAATTATCAATTAATTAAAAATACATTACTTTCCACCTTTTACCTCTATAAACGCCACAACCCGCAAAAAATATTTACATAACAAAAATGTATAACAGAATTAACAACATTAAATATCAATTAAATAAATAATAATAATTAAAAAATAATATTAATTTATTATAATGAAATTACTTCCACCCTATACCCATATATACCCACAACCCGCTACAGAACTAAAAAAAAACACAAATTTAATTAAATTAAATTTCATAACTACTAAAAATGTAATTAATATAGTAAGAAACATAAACAATAATTAAACAAAAAAATCATGTCATATACATTTAAAATATATACTAAAAAACATAACAATAATTAAAAAACTATATTTTAAACAACTATATTTTTTCAAACGATCTAATGATGTCTATATTTTGTAAAATCGATATTACTTACCTTCAAATCGATATTCTTGACAACGATATTCTTGCACTCGATATTTCCATTCCACGATATTTTTCACTTGATATTATGGTAGTTCAAATTTTTTTCCTCGATATTCTGTCTCATTAACTTTAAACAATATAGAGGACTGGAAAGAAGCTGCCATTTTCCAATGTATAATATGGTTTATCTCAACATAGTTTGTGAAATGTATTGTGGAGATTCAGTTATGCGTCATTGTTCGGATAACTGAATGTAAGTGTTTGTTTTCAATCAATGTCCCATCTAGCATGCCTTTCTTTTATCATGAATTACTCTCTTATTCTTTTTTCATGCAGGTCTCTCATTTCATTCCCGTACTTTGGTTTTGGATTTTTCCAACTTTAGTATGCACTACCATCTAGTGCTTGCCATTTTTTTCTTGTCTGTAGCAATATTTTTTTATGTTTATAGTATTCCATTATTGGATCATACTACCCCTTTTTTATACAGCCTTTAACAATTTTCCAAATATTGCCTCTAGTTCTAGTAATTTTTGGCCTCTTTGGTTCCCTTTATCATTCATTTTTTGAAACCTTTTTAATGTATTTATTTTTTATGCAGTGTGCACTCTTTCACGCGCTATCATCGTCTATTTGTAGACACCAGGTTATGCACGCTTAGAAAGCAAATCCCTCCCGATTCCTTTGCACACATTGTCGGCCGCATGCACCCGCGCTTCTTCTCATTCCTTGTACTAGTTTCTTCCTCACTTTTCCCTTTTTAGAATTATTTGGGCCCGTATCACCAATCCTGTATGGTGTTTCCAATAAAGAGGTTAAGTTGGTTATCTAGTTTTTTCCCATTTTTTCCGATTGCAATATGGGGACCCCTCTTTTTTTTCTTGTGACCAGTTGGTGATTATTTCCCACCTTTGCTGTTTTTTTCTATAGATTGATTTCCACATTTTCAAAGAAATGGTGTCATTCACCCACTGTACTGTGTTGGTATGGTTTGCCTTTACCTTATATTATTTATCATATGGTACATTGTACTTTTTCAATAACTAATTCTTTGGACAATGTATTTGTCTTATTGTAGGCTACTACAATCTTGGTCCTGATAATGACCCTGTTATATTGTAAATAAGCACTTTTGAACTTTATTCATGAATGTCACTTTGCACTGCGCCTTTTTTTGGAAGATCTACAATATGAACTTCCTACTAAGGGGTCGATTCCGATCTCGGCCGGAAGCGCACCTAACACTATTCGTCCGGAAAAAAACCAAGCCGAACGCGTGTTTCCCGACCGATTCGAACATTCGTACGAACAAGCAAGTACGATGCGCATAACTGCCCAGATCCCGACCCAGCCCTATGTACCCATTCCAGCTCCTGTTCCCCGCCCGAGCCGGATCCGTAAACGCAGAATCGAGTCGTACGGAAGCAAAAATACAGCACCTTCCGGCCGGACTAGTACGATGCGCCTTCCGTACGCGCCGAACCCGTCGCTACGTCCGGCACGTCAGAGCATTCGGGAGAGCCGCACATAAGCTCCGATTCGTGCCACAAGACGATCCACGGCTATGAGACGAACAAGCCAGCGACGAGTACGAGTCGAAGCAACGAGAAACCTGAACGAGACGAACCAACCATGAATCCCATCGCGCAGGTCCTACCAATACTCTACATCTATTATCGGAACAGGTACGGACGCGTACGGCGCAGACGGTAAGTCAAACACCCACTACACAAACAAACGACACGTACCCGACATTTGTCACACACACATAGGGATGCAGAAATGACGTACACTAGCAACAGCAGAACCATAGGGGCGGGATGGCTATCACCAATGCCATACACACCCATAGGGGCCTGGATGCCTACCACTACCACCACCCCTACTCAGGGGGGGCTGGATGCCTGTCACTACCACCACCCCTACTCAGGGGGGGCTGGTTGCCTACCACTACCACCACCCCTACTCATGGGTGCTGGATGTCTACCACTACCACCACCCCTACTCAGGGGGGGCTGGATGCCTACTACTACCACCACCCCTACTCAGGGGGGCTGGATGCCTGTCACTACCACCACCCCTACTCAGGGGGGGCTGGATTCCTGTCACTACTACCATCCCCACACATAGGGGGATGGATGCCTACCACCAACACCACCCCTACTCATGGGGGGCTGGATGCCTACCACTACCACCACCCCTACTCATGGGGGCAGGATGCCTACCACTACCACCACCCCTACTCAGGGGGGGCTGGATGCCTACCACTACCACCACCCCTACTCAGGGGGGGCTGGATGCCTGTCACTACCACCACCCCTACTCAGGGGGGCTGGATGCCTACCACTACCACCACCCCTACCCATGGGGGCTGGATGCCTCACCACTACCACCACCCCTACTCAGGGGGAGCTGGATGCCTACCACTACCACCACCCCTACTCATGGGGGGCTGGACACCTACCACCACCACCACCCCTCCTCAGGGGGGCTGGATGCCTGTCACTACTACCATCCCCACACATAGGGTAATTGATGCCTGTCACTACCACCACCCCTACTCATGGGTGCTGGATGCCTACCACTACCACCACCCCTACTCAGGGGGGGCTGGATGCCTACCACTACCACCACCCCTACTCAGGGGGCTGGATGCCTGTCACTACCACCACCCCTACTCAGGGGGCTGGATGCCTACCACTACCACCACCCCTACTCATGGGTGCTGGATGCCTACCACTACCACCACCCCTACTCAGGGGGGCTGGATGTCTACCACTACCACCACCCCTACTCAGGGGGCTGGATGCCTGTCACTACCACCACCCCTACTCAGGGGGCTGGATGCCTACCACTACCACCACCCCTACTCAGGGGGCTGGATGCCTGTCACTACCACCACCCCTACTCAGGGGGCTGGATGCCTACCACGACCACCACCCCTCCCCATGGGGGCTGGATGCCTACCACTACCACCACCCCTACTCAGGGGGGCTGGATGCCTACCACTACCACCACCCCTACTCATGGGGGCTGGACACCTGCCACCACCACCAGCCCTACTCAGGGGGGGCTGGATGCCTGTCACTACTACCATCCCCACACATAGGGGAACTGATGCCTGTCACTACTACCATCCCCACACATAGGGGAATTGATGCCTGTCACTACCACCACCCCTACTCAGGGGGGGGCTGGATGCCTACCACCAACACCACCCCTACTCATGGGGGGCTGGATGCCTACCACTACCACCACCCTACTCATGGGGGCTGGGTGCCTACCACTACCACCACCCCTACTCAGGAGGGGCTGGATGCCTGTCACTACCACCACCCCTACTCAGGGGGGGCTGGATGCCTACCACTACCACCACCCCTACCCAAGGGGGGCTGGATGCCTACCACCAACACCACCCCTACTCATAGGATGGGTAATGCATGACACAACCAGCATACTCCAACATAAGGAATGTCAGAAAAACACATCCCCCCAACACCATGACAAGCGTGTGTAGTCTGTGTCAAATGCCTACAACACTGAACATGAAATTGAACATACAATGTGACCCCCTATCACATGTGTCACACATAAATGTGTGTGGCCTCCACAATGCAAGCAGACCATGACCACTGTGGAAATGGGGTCTAAACCCCCATCATCACAGTGACCAAAATGTAAATGTTGTCATGGAAAAAGCTGCAAATGCCAAACAGCATGGATGATTCCTGGTCACAGAACAACAAACACATCAGTGGCATAGTAGTGCTTGTGTCCCATAGCAACAAAGATTGGGTGAGGCAAACAGTGCAGTGCAAATAAGACATACCTTTGGGCATGTGCAGACAAACATCACCCATGGGGGCTGACATTGTCAACATTCATCAATAACACAATGACAAAAGTGACCATCATAATGCAGACCCACATATCTGCACCAATGTACACTCAAATGTAGATATCCTGTGGAGACTGTAGATGTGAGGTGAACAAATACCATACCATGGCAGCAATGGGACATACAAACCATGATCATTGTGCTGACTGATGACCTAGGAGTCCCAGGGACAGCAGGGGAAACCCACCAAACAACATACAGCCAATGGCACACTAAAGATATGCCAATGCAGTGGTGCAGATGCACAAACACAAACAGGCAGCCCCACACTGCATATCAAACACAACAGGTGATGGGGGTGTGCCAGTGTCCCCAGGCAACCACACAACACATGAGGAGGCCTGAATCCCAATTACACAGATGTGTATACATTGCCACACAAAAGTAACTCATGGATCGGATTCCCCTATGTGGGCAATCAGGCATTGTTAGATGAGAGGGAGCCCAAATTACACATGTCACACAAGCTTGTCGGAACAGCAACTAACACAGCAAGAGACAGACCCACCACAGCACTACCCCCAGGGACCCCACATTGTGGTGACACTGGCCTGCATGATAATCCCACTGTGATGACAAAGCTAGATGTCGTTCACACTGTGAACCACAGTCATGTGTCCTGAGCAACAAAGTACCATCACACCTACACAAGCACAAATCAATCAGCACGGCCTGTCAGCCAAGGCAAATATGGAGGTAGGGGTCTAGCCGTGAAACAACTCTCATTTGCACACACTCAACACCACACACCTTGATCTCAACCAATGTGCAGCAGTGAAGCTCACATGGACTGGTGACATTGCACATGCACCCATGACAATCCCAGGGGTGGTGGTGGGAACTAAGGTGCAGAAACCCATCACACATGGCCAGTCAACAAGACTCGTGAATGTCTGACACACTGCACAGTACGCCGTACATGGGCATGACGTCAAATCCACACCAACAAATGGGATCCCGGCCACAGTCACACACCAATGAAGAAGCCAAGGTCACCCACAAAGAACACACATAGATAACTTCCAACATTGCAGCTCTGACCCTGAGGAGTGGCAGCAGTCACACACACAACGTGTCACAATCACTGAAAGCTACCACAAACTGTAAATTACATGACTTGTGTAACCAACAAGTGCCAAGGGGAATCCTGACTGTGTCTCATCTGCGTTTGCCCACAAACTCAGCCCTGACAGCAAACACACCTATGGATGACACCCTGATGACCAGTAATGTGCCATGCACCCACATCCCAGAGAACCCAGGGCGAAGAGTTTGGGGGAACATAGGTCAACTCAGCAAGCATCACAAACAGGAACATCACTAGGGATCCCAGCCTGCGTAGCAAAATGGAAGTGAACACACACAGACATGCTCACACAACACACACCTAGGGCTCAGGCAATGTCACGGAATTACACACTGCCATGAGGGGACTCCACTCGTGTGTAAGGAAAGCTGTGCCATACGTTGTCTCTGCAGGGCTCTAACATGTCAGCAGAACACTTGGTCACTCAGTCAACAATTAGCACAAAATGAAGGCTCTCGTCACATCAGCCTGGTCATGGGAGTGTCACCGAAATCATCTGCACAGATCCAACACACATGTATAGCAAGTTGCACTGATAACACAGATGAGTCCTTCCCCATTGATGCCCAAACTTGCATGTCCAGTGGAGATGGTCACACGGTCAGGGATATAGACAATTGAACAATGGCAAGCACAACAGATGTGCAGGGGTGTAAGCCACAGATGTGATATTGCAAATAAAAGTAGGAAATCCCATTGCCAAATATTGAAAACATGACACCCTCATATTGCTGCAAAGGATGACATGGATACACACCAGGATAGGACACATTCCCCCTGGACCACATGGGGTCCTGCACAGTAACACTTCATTTTCCTGATATCAAAAATCACCATCACTGCAGCAAGGGCATGGTTAGCATCATCAACATCATGTACATCTGAAGCAAAACCACTAGAGAACAGAAAGTAGCTTTATTCAGCATATGTGGGTGTAACATTGAAAGTCCTGAAAAAATACAAAGGCCAATGGCCACTCCATCAGTAAAGTCCAAACAGGGTGACAGTGGCAGATGTCACCCTTGCTTGCCTGCACTGCTATGGACCAGGGACATTCCCTCGGAGGGGCATACGGGGGCAGGCCAGGCACCGCAGGGACAGGATCAGGGCTCACCAGAAGGAGGCAGGGAAGGGGTGGTGGGTGCTGGAGAGTCACTGACAACTGCAGTGGAGGTGTCTGACATGGTGTGTGCCGGCACAACTGGGGGCATGAGTCAGATGGTGTGGGTGCCGGCACGACTGCAGTGGGCTGGGCAGATGGAGTGGACAGGTTCCCCACTGCAGTGCCCAAGTCAGACGGGGTGGTAGTGGACTCCACTGCAGTGCCTATCTCCAGGGGAGTAGAATGGGGTTCAGGTAAGGTGGGCAGGACAGAGGGGGAGGACACGGTCTCCACACCAGTGGCACAAACTTGCGCAGCGGGGGGTGTGTGGCTGGAAGAGCAAGTGGTAGGGGGAGAAGGCTGGATCATTTTGGGGATGGTGTATCTGTGGGTGGGGGAACCTGGGGCAGGGTGTGGTGGGGGAACCTGTGTAGTGGGGGCCTGAGGGATGGAGGAAGGAGACTGTGTGGTTGAGCTACAGGGCGGTGACGGGGTCTTGCTCTTCCGGGTCCGGGGGGACTTGCGGGTGGGGGCCTCAGTTTGTCTGTGCCTGGGGAAGGGTGTCCGGGGGTGAGGGGCACTCCCCTCTGTGTGGGTGGACTTCCTCTTCCCCCTGTATGCTGGATCAGCTAGATCAGAGGGGAAGAGGCCGAGGTCACAGAGGAAGAGCTGCTTTGTAGGTGGGGTTGCAGGTGAGGCAAGGGAAGGGGTCTTGGAGGGAGAGGTATCGGAGGACTGCGGAGTGACTGTGGATGCCTGTGTGTGTGTCTGTTCCCAATCCCCTGTGGGTGTGCTATCAGTCCCCTGAGGATGCTTGCGTGCACGTCTTGACTTTGTTTTGGTGTTTCT
This sequence comes from Calotriton arnoldi, assembly GCA_963921515.1. Classification (NCBI taxonomy): domain Eukaryota; kingdom Metazoa; phylum Chordata; class Amphibia; order Caudata; family Salamandridae; genus Calotriton; species Calotriton arnoldi. The sequence goes on along the minus strand of CAWUFW010003768.1, from coordinate 887,005 downwards.
GTGCTGCTCGTGTCTGTGTGTTTGCGTGATTGTGCAGGTGTGCATGTGCTTGGGACAGGTAGGGTGCTAGGAAGTGTGGATGGGGCAGAGGTAGGAGGGGTGAGGGACTGTTGGAGGAGGGACACTGCTGCCGTCAGGGAGGAGGCCATGGACTGATTGCTCCTCTGTAGGGCAGACATGCCCGATGAGATGCCCTCCATGAACGACATCAGCTGTGTCAACAGACTGGTGTGTGCATGGAGGACACTCAGCATCGCTGTCTGCCCTACATGGAGCTGGCGAAGTAAGTACACAGACTCCTCACTCAGGGCAGCAGGGTACACAGGGGCAGGGGGTGCGGTGCCTGGCATGAAGGAGACACGCTCCTGAACACGGGAGCCTCCACGGACCTCTGGAATGGGAGCCAATGGGAGGGCGGTGGTGGTGGTGGTGGGGCCAGCCATACTAGCTGGGGTGTGGTGGCTGCTGACACCCGCCTCCACAAGGGAGTCATCCTCCGAGCTGCTGTGGTCCTCAGCTGAGGTGGATGGTGCTGAGGACTCCTCGGTGTGGCTCCCCTCGCCCTCCGTGCCACTGGGTCCCTCCGACCACTCATCGGCTGCTGACCCAGTCTGGCTCTGCAGCTCCTCCTGGTCCATGGAGCTGTCCCCTCCTGTGGCCGGGGATGTATCTGCAAACAATTAGGGAAACAGACAAACATCAGTCACCTGCACTGACCGCACACACCACAGTAAGTACAGCACATTACAGAGCAAGCCCTGGCATCCTTAGTTGAACATTGCCAAAAGTGCTCACACAGATTAGGAGAAGCCAATTGTCAGTCTGATGGTCAACCATGGCACTCACATCCCTCCTGGCCTTGCACCCATCTGTCTGATGCCTGTCGGATGGTAATACCCCAGTGTGGACACATGCACCACCTACACAGTTGTTGGACATTGCAGAGAACACAGTGAAGTATGTGAACATGCACACATCACATCTCTTGCCACTGAGTCAGTACAGGTGTCCGGATAAAGGGATGGCCAGAGTCTAATTTGAAATGCATGTGATGCATACCAGCACCAGACACCATGATGCACCCATGTCCTGATAGTCAATGCCACAATGGGGTGCATGTAGCACATGTCACTCCCCTGCAGGATCACTCTTAGGAAGTTTAATGCCATGGCACAGCCATGCCTGCAAAGTCATACATCACTGTCTCCAGTCACATGGGCAGGGCAGGGCAGCCAGCCAACAACAGTCTGCACTGTGTCACAATCCTAGGTCATGGGGAATGCAAGTTCTGTAGCTGGCAAGTGCACATGTCCATCCCCCACAAACCACATCATCTGAACTCTTATTTGTCCACGTCATACCAATTGGACATATGGGAGACATGAAACACAACTCTCTGAACCTGAGCACCTCACAGTCTGCTGTGAATGAAAAACAGCTGCCTGAACTTCACAGTCGCATACACCAGTCTGCACAGTCAAGTGATAAAACACCTATATGTCACACAAGTATCGTCTCCTATGGTCACATCTCAGATGGCATGCTGAGCCCTAACCGATAAACACCACAGTAGTCCTGACAACGAAGCCACAGCACAATGACACAGAGGCAGACACCTGAGGGAACATTTCACTGAGCACAACGTGTCAGCTGATACACGGGAGTGGGAGTACAGAGTGTATTGTATGCCCTGGAGTAGGCATGACTGTCCTGCTCCACGTGAAAGAGGGATGAGCCCTGGACAGTAGGCAGGTGGCTAAGCATGTGTGACACACTTGATATACATACTCCTGAGGCCCAAACATTGTTCCCACCCGCAGCATGGGTGTGTGCCAAATACCCCAGGCACATGTGGTGAGTCAGATCAGCAATTGGACCACATATCAAAGTTACACGCAGATTACATGTCAGAACTCAGGCATTGTGTAAGCAATTGACCCACCCATGAAGCCCACTCACAAAGTTACGGGAACAAATGCTGTCCCCCACCTTGAGCTAAGCAAAATGCAAGGACACAGTACCCAAGTGACACAATTTCCTGACTGTAAGGGCCACACCTGGGTATCAGATGAGGAGTGGGCATGTCACAATTGAGGGACATGGGTCCTGGACCACAAGACTGATGTACTGTGGAAGTTTAACCAGGCCAGAGGAGGGCACATAGCATGTCAGACAAAGTTCACAGTGCAGTCATGGACTCACCCCCTCCTTGCTGCTGTCTGGCCTTCAGCTGCCCATCCAGGTCCAGGAAGACCACCACCAGAATCCTGAGCATGTGGGGGTCAGGGTCCGTGTCCGCCCTCCTGCGAGGAGGCGACAGCTTCAGCTGGACCCGTGCGATCCTCCGGGTCCAGCCTCAAAGGTCCTGCCACCTCTTCTGGCAGTTGCGGATCCGGCGCTTGTAGACCCCCACGGATCTTACTGCCCGGGCGATGGTCAGCCAGATTTCCTGCTTCTGGTGGGCATCAACCTGTGAGGATGACAAAGTGAAAAGGCCATTACTACACATGCAACATTTCCGTGCATCACACAGTTGGATATACATGTCTCAATCACAGGGGCATATGATGTACACAGGCAGTGCAACTATGGCTATGAACAGTTTGCCAGCAGTTACCAAATGGTATCATTGCCTGGGAAGTAAAACCTTGTTGGAATGCACTGTTACTGCACTATACCTGTTCAGTGCATGTAACTCACACACTTTTGGGGGTGACAACTACTCAGTGAGCATGCTAGCCAGTGGTGTGCACACTGTAAGTCTTGCTAGTCAGACAACATGCACATTTAGTAAGGCAGTGGACAGCACACTCACCTGCTCCCTGGTTTCCCATACAGCTTGCTGTACTGTGGAAGGAGGCTGTCCAGCAGGGCCTGGTTCTCCTCAGTGCTGAAGGCAGGGGCTCTCTCCACAGTACGTGCCATTGCAGTAGCCAGAGGATGCAGATACAGCAGCAGTGGTGGTGGCAGATGTCGTCCTGGAGCATGTAGTGCAGGCAAGTGAGCTCTCAGGGGAACAGCCAGCATTATATGTGTGCTGCAGAGGCAGATACTGTCCCATGTGTCCAAAGTGATAGGTCCAAGTCGTTTGCATCTTCTGAATCTGGCCAATCCATGGAATTGCACCACTTATACACGCCCACAGCATCCTTCAAAAGTTCAACTTCATGACACCCATGAATTTGCAACATTGTTGTGGGTGGCCAACTGAATTCACTGCATCAAACTCGTTAAAGCTTCAAAAACGCGTCCGTTGCCATGCCAGGCCATAGCCAATGCGTGCGCACCGATCGGTCCATTGCTGTACCACGCGTATTTCTGTCCACATCATATGCAATGGCCAATGCGTGCACACCGATCGGTCCATTGCTGTACAACACGCATCCGCCCACATCATATGCAATGGCCAATGCGTGCACACCGATCGGTCCATTGCTGTACAAAGCGTATTTCCGTCCACATCATATGAAATGGCCAATGCGTGCACACCGATCGGTCCATTGCTGTACAACGCGTATTTCCTTCCACATCATATGCAATGGCCAATGCGTGCACACCGATCGGTCCATTGCTGTACAACGCGTACATCGGATGACAACACGCATCCGTCCACATCATATGCAATGGCCAATGTGTGCACACCGATCGGTCCATTGCTGTACAACGTGTATTTCCGTCCACATCATATGCAATGGCCAATGCGTGCACACCGATCGGTCCATTGCTGTACAAGCGCGTATTTCCGTCCACATCATATGCAATGGCCAATGCGTGCACACCCGATCGGTCCATTGCTGTACAACGCGTATTTCCGTCCACATCATATGCAATGGCCAATGCGTGCACACTGATCGGTCCATTGCTGTACAACGCGTATTTCCGTCCACATCATATGCAATGGCCAATGCGTGCACACCGATCGGTCCATTGATGTACAACGCGTACATCGGATGACAACACGCATCCTTCCGCATCATATGCAATGGCCAATGCGTGCGCACCGATCGGTCCATTGCTGTACAACGCATCCCTGTACAAATCACTCGCATATGTCACCATGGTTGTCACTGGTGAACGTATGCCAGCCACAATTACTTGCCAGGGACTCAGGGGCACACCTACAACACCACAGCCTGTCCACACTGTATCCTAAGGCATGTAAGGCTGCTTTACCTGTGTGTGTATAGGGGGTCAACATGTGGTTTTTTTGGTGGCACTTGGGGGCAGCCACTCCCAGGCTGTGCACGTGTTCATGGGGACAGAATTCTTTGTGTGTTGTGCACATGACCACTGTGATGTGCAACTGTTCAGTTCAGGGCATGTGGCATGGTCACATTTCCAGGTTGTGTATGTGTATGTCATGTCACATACACCCTGAGTCCCATGTGGGAAGGTATGTACGTCACAGGGTGACCCATTGCCACAATAGTGATGGCCCTCCACAGTCTGTGTGCATGTTGTTTTTCAGATGTCTCTGATTCAATGTGCACAATGGGAGACAGTCTCCACATCCACGTTGTTTGTGCATCTACTTTGATGTTGTGCGTTTGTGTGTCACAGACGTCCATGTCTGTCCTGCAGAGGCAACAGGGGCCACTACCTGTGGGAGTCATGGTTGTTTTGCTGACGTGTACATGATACGCCATGTCATGCCAATGTCCATCTGGCAATACAGGGTCCCTGGGAATCTACCTGTCAATGAGCCGTGATGCCTGTGGCACATCTGTCCTCACTTGTCACTGTGGTGTGTGTTTGGAACGTGACAGCAGTACATGGGTACTGTGACACAGCCTAATGATTTCCAGTAACTCGACCTGGAACTTGTTGTCAACACATGTTGAACTGTGATGTTTGATGTTGGCCATGTAGGTGCCATATATGTCCATACAGAACGGCACACACATCAAGTACTTGTGTCTTGTAATGATGTATCATGTGATATTGAGTATGGTCAATGCCACATATGTGGGGTGACTGACAATCTTTCTTTGTTCACCTATGCACTGCAGGGCACCAGCTGTCCATAGACCATTCCCTGACCTTGCAACCATGGTTGAACGTGACTGCATCCGACGGTACCGCTTCAACAGGCCGCTGATTGAGGAATTGACGGTGCGGTTCAATCAATCAATCAATCACAGAATTTGTAGAGCGCACTACTTACCCGCGAGGGTCTCAAGGCGCTGGGGAGAGGGAAGAGGGGGGTGCTGCTACTGGTCGAACAGCCAGGTCTTGAGTAGCCTCCTGAAGGTCAGCAGGTCTTGGGTCTGCCGTAGGCTTAGTGGAAAGGTGTTCCAGGTCTTGGCGGCGAGGTGTGAGAAGGATCTGCCGCCGGTGGTTGTTCTTCGAATGCGAGGGACGCTGGTGAGGGAGAGGTCGGCGGAGCGGAGCTGGCGGTTGGGGACGTAGAAGAAGAGTCGTCTGTTGAGGTAGGCTGGGCCAGTTTTGTGGAGTGCCTTGTGTGCGTGGATGAGGAGTTTGAAGGTGATCCTCCTGTCGACGGGGAGCCAGTGCAGGTTCCTCAAGTGGGGGTGATGTGGCTGTGGCGTGGTACGTCGAGGATCAGGCGTGCGGAGGCGTTTTGTATGCGTTGCAGTCGCTTGATGAGCTTGGCCGGGGCTCCCGCGTAGAGGCGTTCCCATAGTCAAGTCTGCTACTGACGAGGGCCTGGGTGACTGTTCTTCTTGTGTCTGTCGGGATTCACCTGTAGATCTTGCGAAGCATGCGGAGGGTGTTGAAGCAGGAGGAGGAGACTGCGTTGACTTGCTTGGCCATGGAGAGCGTTGAGTCGAGGATGACTCCCAGGTTGCGTGCGTGGTCGGTGGGTGTCGGGGGTGCTCCCAGCGTCGTTGGCCACCAGGAGTCATCCCAGGCTGAGGGGTTGGAGCCGAGGATGAGGACCTCCGTTTTGTCCGTGTTCAGCTTTAGTCGGCTGATCTTCATCCAATCGGCGACGGCCTTCATTCCTTCATGGAGATTGGCTTTGGCGGCGGGGGGTCCTTGGTGAGGAGAGGATCAGTTGAGTGTCGTCGGCGTAGGAGATAATGTTGAGGTCGTGCTGTCTGGCGATGCGTGCGAGCGGGGCCATGTAGATGTTGAACAGTGTTGGGCTGAGGGACGATCCCTGGGGTACGCCGCAGATGATCGCGGAGGCTTCGGATCGGAAAGGTGGGAGGCTGACTCTCTGGGTTCTGCCGTCGAGGAAGGAGGTGGTCCATTCCAGGGTTTTGTCTCGGATCCCTGCGTCGTGGAGGCGTGCGCGTAGAGTGCGGTGGCAGACAGTGTCGAAGGCGGCGGAGAGGTCCAGCAGGATGAGGGCTGCGGTCTCACCATTGTCCAGCAGGATCCTGATGTCGTCGGTGGCGGCGATGAGGGCAGTCTCAGTGCTGTGGTTGCTGCGGAACCCTGATTGGGATGGGTCCAGGATGCTGTTTTCTTGAGGTATCGGGTTAGCTGTTTGTTGACGATCTTCTCGATGACCTTGGCTGGGAACGGAAGCAGAGAGATGGGCCGGAAGTTCTTGAGGTCTCTCGGGTCCGCCTTGGGTTTTTGAGTAGGGCGTTGATCTCTGCGTGTTTCAGCTCTCTGGGAAGGTCGCGGTCTCGAAGGAGAGATTGATGATGTTGCACAGGTGGGGTGCGATGGAGCTGCTGGCTTTGTTGAAGATGTGGTGCGGGAAAGGGTCTGACGGGGAGCTGGAGTGTATTGTGCTCATGGTCTTGATGGTGTCCTCGATGTTCACGCTGGCCCAGGCTGGCAGGGGGTCGTGGTCGATGGTGTGTGGCGGGTCTGGTGCATCGATCTTAGTTGGGGCTGTCTGGGTGTTGAAGCTGTCGTGGATGTCGGCGATCTTGCGGTGAAAGAAGGTGGCGAGGGAATCGCACAGGGGTTGCGACGGCGGGATGTCGTTGGTGTTGGAGCTGGGATTGGAGAGTTCCTTCACGATGTTGAAAAGCTCCTTGCTGTTGTGTGCGTTGTAGTCGAGGCGGTCTTTGAAGGAGATTCTCTTGGCGGACCTGATGAGGTGGTGGTGGTTACGGATGGCGTCTTTGTGGGCTGTGTGGCTGTCCGGTGTCTTATCACTGTGCCATTTCTTCTCTAGTTTCCGGCAGGTACGCTTGGAAGCTAGGAGTTCCGAGGTGAACCAGCTGGCTCTTTTGGTGGTGTCGCTGTAGGTGAGCTTTTCAGCGGGGCGAGGGTGTTGGCACAGTCGTCCATCCATCGTCTGAGGTTGCAGGCAGCGTCGTCGGTGTTGGATGGGTCGGGGGAGGGCTGAGAGCGAGGGTTGCCCGGAGTTGGTCTTCGGTGACTTTGCTCCAGCAGCGGCGTGGGTTCTGTTGTGTGCGGTGGTGTGTGGTGGGTTTCTGGAAGGTGAAATGGATGCAGCGGTGGTCGGTCCAGAGGAGTTCCGTGGTGTGGCTGAAGGAGACGTGGAGCTTCAGGAGAAGATGGGGTCAAGCGTGTGGCCGAGGCGGAGTGGGTCGGTGTTGTGACGAGCTGGCTCAGGCCGAGGTTGGCGAGGCTGTCGATCAGGGTGGTGGAGTTGCTGTCGTTGTTGTTCTCCAGGTGAAAGTTCAGGTCTCCGAGGGAGGATGTAGTCGGTAGAGGTCAGGGCGTGCGTGCTGATGAAGTCGGCGATGGAGTCGCTGAACTGGGGTCGGGGCCCAGGGGTCTGTAGACAAGGGTGCCTCTAAGGGTGGTGTTGGGGTCCGTGTGGATCTGGAAGTGCATGTGTTCGGGCGGTGCTGAGAGTGTCGTCGGTGCTGGTCGAGACCCTGATGGTGTTCTTGTGGACGATGGCGATTCCTCCTCCTACTGCGTTGATGCGGTCTCTGCGGGTGATCTTATAGCCGTCTGGAATGGCTATGGCGATGTCGGGGGCGGAGGAGTCGTTCATCCAGGTCTCCAGTCAGGAAGGCGACGTCTGGTGATGATGTGTCGAGCAGGTCCCAGAGCTCGACGGCGTGTTTGCGTGCGGAGCGGGTGTTCAGTAGGATGCACCGGAGGTAGTTGAGGTCCTTCTTGGCGGGCGCTCGGTGGCTCTGAGGCTGGTGTAGCTGCAGTTCCGGCAGGTGAAGGGACCATGGGTAGCGTTTCAGGGCGGCCTTGAAGCAGTTGTGCATCCGTCCGGGGTTCAGAGCGTGGAGTGTGGTGGCATCGCATCGGGCGTCGGTCCTCGGGGCTGGAGCGGGCGCGCGGCCCAGGGGTTCTGGCGCTGGACGCGGTCCGGTCGCGGACGGGCGCAGAGCGGGCTTGCCTTAGGCACGCTCGGCGCGCCAGCGGCGGCCGCGCAGCGGCCGCCATATATGGGGAGGTGGGAGGGAGGAGCAGCTGGGAGGCAGGGGCAGCGAATGGGCAGTCAGGGGGCGGGGCCGCAGGGACGCAGCGGCGGGAATAGAGAGAGGCAGCGAGGGGCACAGAAGGCAAAATGGACGGCAAAACAGAAGAAATACGGGCACAGTACAGTGGGGCAGCGGGGGCACAGAAGGCAAAGTGGACGGCAAAACAGAACAAATACGGGCACAATACAGTGGGGCAGCGGGGGCACAGAAGGCAAAGTGGACGGCAAAACAGAACAAATACGGGCACAGTACAGTGGGGCAGCGGGGCACAGAAGGCAAAATGGACGGCAAAACAGAGGAAAAATACGGGCACCGAGGCCACAAGCGGAGGGGCGAGCTTACCAGAAGCAGCAGCGGGTGGACAGCACAGGCGGAGCTGTGTGGTGGGGAGCGACCTACCTGGCAAGGTCAAGGGTCGCTCTCCTCACCGCGCAGCGGCCGCCATATATGGGGAGGTGGGAGGGAGGAGCAGCTGGGAGGCAGGGCAGCGAATGGGCAGTCAGGGGCGGGGCCGCAGGGGACGCAGCGGCGGGAATGGAGAGAGGCAGCGAGGGGCACAGAAGGCAAAATGGACGGCAAAACAGAAGAAATACGGGCACAGTACAGTGGGGCAGCGGGGGCAACAGAAGGCAAAGTGGACGGCAAAACAGAACAAATACGGGCACAGTACAGGGGGCAGCGGGGGCACAGAAGGCAAAGTGGACGGCAAAACAGAACAAATACGGGCACAGTACAGTGGGGCAGCGGGGCACAGAAGGCAAAATGGACGGCAAAACAGAGGAAAAATACGGGCACCGAGGCCACAAGCGGAGGGGCGAGCTTACCAGAAGCAGCAGCGGGTGGACAGCACAGGCGGAGCTGTGTGGTGGGGGAGCGACCTACCTGGCAAGGTCAAGGGCCCCACATTTGCAACCTGGCCGGACATACCCTACAGCGCTGACCCCCAAGGTGAAGGTGATGGCAGCCCTACACTTCTTTGCCACCGGTACCTTTCAACACACTGTGGCGTCTGCTGGTGGGATGTCACAGACCATGTTCAGCCGTGTGCTACGCGATGTTTTGGAGGCAATGTTGAGATACCTGAACCAGTACATCTATTTCCCTAAACGTCAACAACTCACTGACGTCAAGAGTGACTTCTATGCCCTGGGGAGGATGCCACATGTCATTTGCTCCATTGATGGGACACATGTGGCTTTGGTACCACCACAGGCACATGAGCAGGCATACAGGAACAGGAAACATTACCATTCTATCAATGCTCTGGTGGTATGTCTTGCAGATATGACCATCTCACATGTGTGTGCACGTTTCCCCGGTTCTGCACACGATGCCTACGTGATGAGGAGTAGTCGCATCCCGAGGATGATGTCACAGATGCTGAACCAGCGTGCCTGGCTTGTCGGTGTGTACTGACTTTTACCATTGTGTGTGTTCTGCAATGTTGTATTCCACCCTCTTTACCCAACTCAGCTAATGTGCAATTGTCTGTATGTAGGTGACTCCGGATACCCCAACATGCCGTGGTTGCTGACAACCCTCAGGAACCCTGTGACACCAGCCCAGATGCGCTACAATGAGGCACATGGTCGGACCAGGAGAGTGATCGAGCGGACATTTGGTCTCCTGAAGAGCCGCTTTCGCTGCCTGGACAAGACAGGAGGGGCCCTCCCATATGCCCCAGCAAAGGTGTTCAAGATTGTCATCGTCTGCTGCATGCTACACAACCTGGCAGTGCGGAAGGAGTTGCCTCTCATCCTGGATGACGATGACCAACATCCGCCACCTGTGGAGGATCCTGGCCTGGGCCACGATGCCAGTGATGATGATGATGATGATGATGGTGATGTCCGCACACAGCTCATCACCAACTTCTTCAGCTGAATGTGAGTATCCAGAGATGTCATGTCAATGATTTGAGTTTGCATGATATGTGTTGGTGGTGCTCTGTTGCTGTTTGAGTGTGGCCATGTGCTACTTGACTGGATGCGTGCAGCGATGTGTCCTTACAGGTAGTCTGTACTCCCCAACAGTGTTGACATGCTAATTTGGTTTTGTGTAGGTATCTTGTGACATGTATTGGGCATGAGTATTGCAGTTCTGTCCTGTTCTTCAGTGCTTTTGACTGTGTGTCATGTCTGTCCTTCACAGGGTGCTTTCAGAGTTGTTTGGTCCACTCGGATCCCCCGACACCATGGTTCAACTTCTAGGGTGGAAGCAGTCGTTTCCCTACAAGTGATGTGCCCCACACCGCTGGACTTTATTTCTTCTACAATTGTTGACTGTGTGGCCACTGCCACGTGGGATTACCTTGCATCTGTAGTGGAAACAACATGTTGCAAATGTGTAATAAACCTGTGCTTCACTTTGGGATGTGCGTTGTCTGTGGTCACACATCTGACTGACATTTGCTTACTGCACCTGTGGGCTAGTTAACACAGACTGTGAATAGGTGTGGTGTCTGTGCATTCCACTGTATTTCCTGGCAACATCAGTGTAGGCGATGAGTCAGATGGCCCTGGTGTGTATGTGTTGTGTTGCCCTAGTGGTGTGTCTCCCTCATATGTGTCACGTCTCCATGACTCACATGACGGTTTTGAACTTGCTGTAGCAGTTAGCAGGCACAGTGTCATTTAGCAGATCATCATCTCCATGTCAAAAACAACGTTGGAATCACAACAGAGGCAAGTATGGTGTATTAGTGAGTTTATTTACATACATGTGTGAGGATAGTGCACAGGATGGTGGGTGCTGTACATTGGGATTGGAATCCAAAGTTCCCAGATGAGTTGGAAGTGTTGGTAGCAGAAATGTCCTGAGTAAAGTCCACAGTCATCTGATGCATTAGTCCAACTTAAACTCCCCATGTCATGTGGGAGAGTTGTGTTGCATTTGACAGGGTGAACAGTTTGCACACAAAGGAGAATTTCCAGAACAGGTGTTGGGTTCCTGGGGGATGTACATGGCCATCGGCCTCTCAGTTGTCCTTCCTCGGACGACCCCTCTTCTTTGGGGGGGGACCCTCATGTGCAGGCTGCTGCGTTGCAGAGGACTCTCCGCCAGAGTCAACCTCCCTCCCTGTGGCAGTTGCAGTTGTTGCGGCACCAGATGTTGTGGGCACACAGGGAGGTGTGGCCATGTTGGTGCTAATCTGGCGGAGGCATGTCAATATGTCCCTATGCACCGCTGTCAGTTCTTGCAATGTGTCCCACTTGGACTCCATGCGAGACATGTGTGTCTCCACACGGGACATGTGTGAGTCCAAGCGGGCATGATGGGCAACCTGCTGCTGTTGAATGTCCTTGAGGATCCCCACTACCTGGCTGACCTCTCCGGTGCTATTCTGGTACGCATCAGCAATGCGTACCAGTTGTGGGTCATCATGCAGTCCAGACCCCTCGGCAAACAGCGACCTCTGCCTACCACCCCTCCCACCACCCCTGGCCACACATGCGGGACCTGCGGTGGCATGCACAGGTGACCCTAGGCCCCCTTGGGGGTTGGTACTAGGGTTGTTGTCCATTGCTTCACGGTGGGCCGGGGTCCCTGTGCTGTTGTCATTGGTGGTCCTTGGTCTGTCCGTGTCGGCGGGGGTGGTCTGTGTGTTGGCAGTTGTTAGAGGAGTGGGTGCAGGTGGTGCAGATGGTGGTCCTGCTGGTGCTGCATGATGACTCACACAGGAGGGGCCAGGTAGGTCTTCGCCATCCGAGGAGAGCAGAGGCTGTTCCACACCAGAGAGCTCAGGGTCCCCCGGAGCCTGGGACAGGGACTCCTCATCGTCTGCTGCTGTGTCCCCATCATCACCTGTTTTTGGAAGAGACACACAATGTATGTTATGTTTCTACAGGCATCAATGGTTCAAACACCTGACAGTTGTGACTGTACCTCTGGATGCGGGCCTGTACATTGCATTGTCCTAAGTTGTCACAGTCAGAGGTTGGTATTGGTGTAGCACATTGTCCTGCCAACATGAAGCATTTCAATGTGAATGTTGAGGTGTGTGCATGGCCAGCATTGGTGGTATTTGGTTGACATCCGGACCTCCTTCTCCTCCAGCCCAGTTATCCCACCATGAAGCATGCCACCCTTGCAGTGGGTGCAGGTTGACTCTCAGGATGTCAGTCAGTGGTGTCCTGCTGTTGGTTGGTGCCCAGTTCCCAGCAGGGCCTTGTGCTCCCCACAACAGAGCACCATTGTCAGACATCTTTGAAATGGCTTTTCACTCCCTGTGAGGTGTGCATGCTTCAGTGTGAGCTTGCCGGGCCATGTGGGTGGGGGATGCTGAGCTGTGACTACCACTGCCATCATGCTATTGCCTACACCCCCTTCCCAGCATGCCCATACTTCCTTCCTTTTGAGTGGACTTCACTGTGTGTGAGTGTGACAGCAATGGCAAGATGGCTGACAGTGGTGTCCTGTTGTTTGTTGGTGCCCAGTTCCCAGCAGGGCCTTGTGCTCCCCACAACAGATCACCAGTGTCAGACATCTTTGAAGTAGCTTTTCACTCCCTGTGAGGTGTGCATGCTTCAGTGTGAGCTTGCCGGGCCATGTGGGTGGGGGATGTTGAGCTGTGACTACCACTCCCATCATGCTATTGCCTACACCCCCCTTCCCAGCATGCCCATACTTCCTTCCTTTTGAGTGGACTTCAGTGTGTGTGAGTGTGACAGCAATGGCAAGATGGCTGACAGTGGTGTCCTGTTGTTTGTTGGTGCCCAGTTCCCAGCAGGGCCTTGTGCTCCCACAACAGAGCACCAGTGTCAGACATCTTTGAAGTGGCTTTTCACTCCCTGTGAGGTGTGCATGCTTCAGTGTGAGCTTGCTGGGCCATGTGGGTGGGGGATGTTGAGCTGTGACTACCACTCCCATCATGCTATTGCCTACACCCCCTTCCCAGCATGCCCATACTTCCTTCCTTTTGAGTGGACTTCACTGTGTGTGAGTGTGACAGCAATGGCAAGATGGCTGACAGTGGTGTCCTGTTGTTTGTTGGTGCCCAGTTCCCAGCAGGGCCTTGTGCTCCCACAACAGAGCACCAGTGTCAGACATCTTTGAAGTGGCTTTTCACTCCCTGTGAGGTGTGCATGCTTCAGTGTGAGCTTGCTGGGCCATGTGGGTGGGGGATGTTGAGCTGTGACTACCACTTCCCATCATGCTATTGCCTACACCCCCTTCCCAGCATGCCCATACTTCCTTCCTTTTGAGTGGACTTCACTGTGTGTGAGTGTGACAGCAATAGCAAGATGGCTGACAGTGGTGTCCTGTTGTTTGTTGGTGCCCAGTTCCCAGCAGGGCCTTGTGCTCCCCACAACAGAGCACCAGTGTCAGACATCTTTGAAGTGGCGTTTCACTCCCTGTGAGGTGTGCATGCTTCAGTGTGAGCTTGCTGGGCCATGTGGGTGGGGGATGTTGAGCTGTGACTACCACTCCCATCATGCTATTGCCTACACCCCCTTCCCAGCATGCCCATACTTCCTTCCTTTTGACTCTGCTTCCCCGTGGGGTAGTGTGCCTGTGCTGAGAGGATGGCTGACAGTGTTGTCCTGGCGTTAGTTTGGCTACAAGTCCCAGAAGTGTCCCTGTGCTTCACACAGCATAACCCAGGGTGGTGGTTCTTTGTGGGATATTTAATTAGAGTGTGAGGCAATGCATTCTCCCAGGTGAGTTGTGTGGAGTTTGTGTTAAGGGTGTGTGTGAGAACAGCTGCTGGTAACTATGGTCAGTGCTGTCAGTCCTCCTTCCCACCCAGCCAGATATCCCACCATGGAACGTGCTTCCATTGCAGGGAGTGCAAGTTTGCTTTCAGGATGTCAGACAGTGGTGTCCTGATGTTGGTTGGTGCACAGTTCCCAGCAGGGCCTTGTGCTCCCCACAGCAGTACCCAGTGTCAGCCATCTTGTCAGTTCTTTTCCACTCCCTGTGATGTGAGCATGGTTCAGAGTGGTGTTGATGGGCCAATTGTGAGGGTGAGCAATATCTGTGACTACAACTCCCATCATGCTATTGGCTACACTGACTTCACCAGCATACACAGAATTCTTTCCTTTCAGTGAGCTTCCCTGTGAGGTGGTGTTCTAGTGGTGGCAAAATGTCTGACAGTGTTTGTTGGTTAGATTTGTGCCGCTGCCTTGCTCTATTTGTTGTTGGGTTTGTACATGTCATGACACAGTTACATATCACTATGGGATGGCAGGTATTGTGTTTGTCTAACTAACATACACATCTTGGGATGATTATGTTTTGGTTACTGTGGCTTTGCTAACGGTGCATGGTTTCACTATCCCCTTGACAGTGATGTGTGTGTATTGTCACATGATATTGGGTATATTGGTTGTGTACTCCCCAGGCTCTGGGATGTTTGATAGTCCATGTACGCTCTCTGGTGGTAGGATGGCCCGCACCTTCTCCTCCTAGGGCCTGAGTTATACTGGTTTGGCAGGAGTGCCACTGCCGGTGCGATGGCTCAAGGTGTAATCCTTCTTGAGTAGGGCCTTGACCCTCCTGCGCACGTCATACCACCTGTTCTGGATGTCTTCCTTTGTGCACAAACATGGTGATTGTGCGTTCACCCTGTCGACGATCCTCTCCCACATCTTGGTTTTCTGCGACATGGGGGTCTGTTGGACCAGTGTACCAAACAAGTATGGCTCTACCCTGAGGATTTCATCTACCAGCACTTCCAATTCACTGTCTAGGAACTTAGGATTCTTCTTTGGGGGCATGGTGATGGGTGGTGGTGGGGATTGATGTGTGTGTGAGTGTGCAAGTGAGGGTAGGTGAGTGTCAGTTTTGCTGGGTGTATGTGAGGGTGCTATTAGGGAGGTGCTAATGGTGTGTGGCTTGTGTGATGGATGAGTTGTGGGTGTGTCTGTGGTTGCTGTCTGATGGTGTTCTGTGCTGGCAGGTCAGTTGAATTTGCAAAGGATCATGGTAGGGATTTGTGGCCTTTATATGGGTGGAGTTGTGGGTGTGTCTTTGTTCCATTCCCCCCCAGTATTTATTGACTTTGTCATTGCTTGTTTGGCCCTTTTTTTGTATTTTTTCCTTTGTAGTTTTGGGGCATGTAGGAGACGTTTTTCTGACCGAGTAGGACGCTGCAGTTGGCTCGTGCGAGCTTCTCTGAGTCTTTCAAGCTGTGTTTCTGCTGTGTTTTATGTGCGGCGTACGCGTCGGTCGCGGAGTATTGGGTTGCTTCGGCTCGGTTTTGTATGCGTGTCGGTCGTACGGCTTGAGCTCCGTGCGACTCGGTCTGGTTTTACACGCATTGCATCGTACTGCGCGGGTCGGAGTTCGCGGGTACGTTTCTGTCGGGTTCATTCCTGGTGCGTGTCGGTCGGTTCGATTCGCGTGTTTTTCCGGCCGGATAGATGGTTTCCGTGCGGTTCGGTCGTTCGGCTTGTGTTCCGTACGAGTCGGTCGTGATTCACATGCATTGCATCGTACTACGCGGATCGGGCAGCGCCGGTACGTGTCGGTCGGACTAAATTCCCGTACCGTGTCGGTCGGTACGTTTTCCGGCCCGAATCGGAATTGGCCCCTATGACTTTGCCATATTGATTTATTGTATGATTAATAAATTGTATTTGTATACTGTACTGACACTAACTATTATATGGTTCTGATTGGCCTAGGGAGAGTAGGCTTTCTGCTCTCTCCATGGGAATTACTGTGTTGCAAGAATAGGCTACAGAGGGCAGGCCTTCATTCATGTTCACACTGTCATAATAGTGAACGGCACAAGGGGTGCTGCAATCTATTGGTGACATTTAACTTACAGACCCTGGGTACACTTTGTACCATATACTATGGACTTATAAGAAAGTTAAATATGTGCAAATGAGTATCCCAATATCCCAATGTAGAAAGGAGCAGCACAAGCACTTTATCACTGGTTAGCGGGAGCAAATGTACACAATGTTCTACAGCCAGCAAAAATATAGGATCCAGCAAAAGGTAAAAGATCTGGGGTGACCATAAAGAAAAGGCAGATTTCCTACGACCCCAATTTCCATAGGCTCTGAATCATGAGGTTATATGGTTTTCCTCTTGTCTTTATCTTTTTAGTATCCATTTTGGCCTCTACATCTTTTCACTCTCCTGTTCTATGATCTAGTTTGACTACTAGATTAATGAAATAATCACAATCCTCCGGGTGTCATCAATTCGGGTAAAGAATCCTTGAGGTCACAAATAGAGAACATCTTTTTCCTTCCAGCCAGTTTGTTTCTCTGACTAGCCTACAGAAATCAAATAATTAGGTTAACAAGTCCTTGTTTCTCTGCCTTATAATCAAAATCTCATTATCAACAGCCATAAATGTCTTCACGGCTTCCTTGAAATTATGAAAATTATACAGTTTGGGGAGAAAATACTCCCTATGGGTTCCTATGTCAGAAAGGGGCAACTTTTGACAATAATGTATCTGTAATCCAGGAGAGATGGAAGTACTGAGTGGTAAGGCTTTACATGTGAGGGAAATTTAAATTATTAGGTGTAATTTGCATAATAATGGAAATTTCACACTATGCTTGTTACGTTAAAATCACAAAATTGTGCAACTAAGCCACGTCACATAATTAGAAACCATTCATGATAAAAGTTTATATCTAACGCACAAAGACTGGGGCATATTTATGAGAACTTACGCATTGCTGTGTTCCTGCAGTGTTACATCAGAAAAAGTTGCACTGCGGCACAACACTTGGACGCAAAATGGACATGCCATATTTGCCATATGGCGCACCGTGTTGTAAGATCCCAAGGTGCATCAAAAATGTTGACGCATCGGTGGAAGGATGAAGGATGAGGGTCGTAAAGCAATATTCACGTGCTGCAAATTAGCTTTGTGTCATATAGGAGTGCGTCATCTGGTGCAAAGCCTCAAAAAGCAATGCATTGCAAACAAAAAAGCTTTTGCAATTTATCAAAAGCAAGAAATGGAGGAAGCAGCAAGCACAAGCAGTGAGGGCAACAACCTCAACACCAGCCAAGATGTCCAGACAGAATGCCTGGGGAAGAGGAAGAGCAATTTCAGCGAGGAGGAGAACAGATATTAATATCTGAGGTGACCAAAAATGAACACCTTCTCTTTGTCACCTCCAAATTGCTACTAGGGAAGAAGGAAGCTTCTTGTCAATCTATAGTGGATAACATTAACAGTGTAGGACAAACAAAAAGGACAGTGCCAGAGTGCAATAGCGCTGGCATGATTATAAGCGCAGGACCAAAAAGAAAATGGCCAATAATCTGAGGACAACACAGAGGACCGGAGTAGGACCTGAAGACCAGGAGGAGTTGGACCAATTGGAGGAGCAGCTGGTGTCACTCATCCCAACAGAGTTGGTGGATGGAATGGAAGGACAGGGCAATGCTATGGCTGAGGACCTGGAAGATCTACAGGGTATCAACAAGGGATAATGTGGTTAAATTGTCATGCAGTGCAGCGCAGCAAGACACTTTGCTGCGCTGCACTGTGCTGTGTGCAAGGTAAAGGCCAGGAATGTCTCACAGGTTAACTCATATATCACATAAATGTAAGTATTTAGCCCAGCGGCAAATTAATCAGCCCAGTCCAGTCTTGCTAATTTTGTTAGGCCATGCGTGATGTGCAGCTCCTAGTCCAGGTTGTCCTTTGAATACTTTGACTTGTAGTGTAGTGTATAACATGAATGACCAGGACTAAAAGTCCCCCAATACAAAGCAAAAAAACTGGACTGGAGCAGCACATCATGCATGGATCTTGGAAGTCTGCTTAACCTGACTGTGACAATGCAGGCCCCCTTGCACCATGAGGCAAGTGTGCGTGTCTTGGGGCTACACAGCCAAGAGAGGAGTGTAGAGTAATGGTTAGCAATGGGGTTGCCAGAGGATTAACTTCTCATCTGCGAGGGGATCCAGGTGCTGAGTATGTGAAGGATCATGAAGTAGGATCATGTGAAGAGCCATCTGTACAGTCACTAGCATTAAACCATATTTCATGCAGCTGACCTGATGTGCTGGGTGAGATTACACAGGTGTTGGCTGTCATGTTAAACACCACACTACCTCCTGTCTTGTCCAAATGAATATTGGGGGTGGGGATGGGGGTGAATGCAAGTGATGCACACCAGAAATCCATGAGTGTTTGTTGGCAGCATAGATGGTGTGTGAGCGTGGTAGGCCCCTGGTACAGTACTGCCATGTAGGTGTGGCCGAACACATTGAACTGGCAGTGTGTCTGAATGGGGAGCCATTGAATGTCAAGGAGGGGAGGTCTGATGTGTGTGCCGCAAGGCAGCCTAAGAGATAGCCACGCACTGCTAAGTGTGACAGTTTCCCACTTGTGTAGCAGCTGTGAAGGGATGCTGTACAGCAGGGCATTGGTGTACTGCACTCTACATGTGATGTGGGCTTGGGTGATGGTGTAGCAGGTGTCAGAAGGGAGCCATAAGAAGAAAAGTCTGACTATGCTACATATGTCAAAGCAGGAGAATGTGAAACGAGGAATTGTGAAGTGACAGGGTAAGCTATGTGTCCAGGATGATGGGAAGGGTTTGGGGATGGTTGGAGGTTAAAGTGTTTGGGCCTAGTTGTGTTGGCAACCAGGGTAGGTACAGGTTACAGAATATCCATACTAATATTTTATGAGGTTCAGAATGGGCCATAGCTCTCATATACAGGTAGGCATGTTTGTCAATTCCATAATGTAACAAATGTAGGTGGTGTTGGTGTTTCCTGAGAGTCAATGTATGATCTAGGTGTCATCAGTATGTGAGAGTACATTTTGTCCCTGGGTCTGAATGAATGATGATTGACAGAGGAGTCATGTACAGCTATAAGTGAGTGTGGCTGAGTGAAGAGTTTTGTGCTATTCTGTAGATGTGCAACATGGGTAATGAGCAAATGGAGTGAGCTTCAGTGGTTGCATATTTCCAAGTGTGATGGGACCTATCCCCTTCAGAGATGGAGAACAGTGCCGATTGTTCTGGACTCCAGAGATGACTGTGTGTACTAGGAAGCTACAGGATTGCACTACGGTAAGTACATGCCCTTACCCATTCATGTAATGTAGCAAGGTTGCTTGATGTGCAGACATGTGTGTCAATTATGACCCCTCAGCCACATGAATGGACAATTAAATGCATGAGAGCAGAGCAAGGCAAATTGGCGTGGTGTACTGTTTAAAAGGCAGAGTGAAGGACCAAATCTAATAGATGACAAAATACCATTACTTTGTCTGGAACTGTGGGCTAAATGATGCCTGGAGGGAATTCAGGCACCCTGGTGACATGGTGCAATATTCTCAGCAGTGGTATTGATGAGTGAACCGTACATCAATCTAGCCCTTAAAAATACAATCACCTAAGGAACATGTTAATGGGACTGTTACCTGCACTCATCCTTTTAGGCAGGGCTGTCCAGCAAGCTGCGTAACTGCTGTGCAATGTATGGTATGACACTAAAAGGAGCCCTTGTCACACAGTGGGTGTGTGAACAATGTAAAGATATTGCCACATAAAAGTCAAAACCTGTGTAACCTGACCTCATTTACTTGATCTAACACATTTTCTGTGCATCTATCTGTAACATAAAGTGCATGAAAATAAAGTCTGTTTCTCACACAAATTACTTATGCCAACATCTATCATAGATCATGATTAACATATTTCATTTTCATAGCAGAGGGACAAACACCTCCTGTCCAGCAGCCTGTCCTAAATGACCTGTTGGTGATGATATCCTGCCCCCCATGGACTATGACACCTTCCAACAACTCGTGGGCTCCATAGCATCTCCATCTCCGGCCATGGCATGGGATGACAGTGTCACAGGGTCACCAGAGGAAACACCACCCACAGGACAGGCCCCATCTGCCAGTCCAAGCCCAGCTGCAATCTCCGAGGACCCCCAAGTTGTCTTCCAATGGCGAGTTGTAGTAGTTGCCATTGGTCATTCCTTGGATGCACTGAGTACAATTATTTTTTGGAGGTGAGTAGCTTTTCATGCAGGTGAAGATCAGCAAATGAAACTCATTATGTACAACATCTTACAACATCTTCACTGCAAATAGTCAGCAGTCCTCTTACTCCCATGATGACATCTCTCCTACTACCCATACAGAAACACTGGTTTCATCCTCCTGCTCTCAGAATGATTTCTCCTCTTCCACCAGTTCAGCAATATTGTCTTCTTTTTCACTGCCCCAGGCGGACCAGGTCCTGGCCCTGCTTAAATCTATTAAGGGCCGATTTTGATGCGGGAGGGCCTGAGCCTGTCCGACATCGATCTGGAACTGGGACCGACCAACCTCCTGTCGGCGGTCCCAAACCAGCAATTA
The DNA here is from genome assembly GCA_963921515.1 of Calotriton arnoldi. Lineage (NCBI taxonomy): Eukaryota > Metazoa > Chordata > Amphibia > Caudata > Salamandridae > Calotriton > Calotriton arnoldi. Next base: position 866,347 of record CAWUFW010003768.1, on the reverse strand, counting down.
TGATATGACGAACACTGTGCGGTCCCACTCCCATTCTTTACAACAGGAGCATGCATTTGGACCGAAATGCATGCTCTCATTGTAAAGAGCTGAGGTGTTAATGTTAATGTTAATGTTAATGTTAACGAGATTTGTAAAAAGCGCACGGATACCCGGAAGTGTCTTGGCGCTGAGGACATAGTACGCCCACTGTAACGTCTAATTCTTAAACAGCCAGGTTTTTAATTCCTTCCTGAAGGTGGAAAGGGAGCTCGCAGCTCTGAGCACATTCGGAAGAGTGTTCCAGAGTTTGGAGGTGCCGTAGTAAAAGCTACGACCGCCCCAATGCAATGTTCGAACTCTGGGCACTTGCAAAAGTCTAGCCCCTGTTGAACGGAGGTGTCTTGTTGGTTCATACCAGACAAACTGGTTTTGCAAGAAGGAAGGACCTGTGTGGTTCAGAGCTTTATATGCCAAGCAAAGAGCCTTAAATTTGATGCGTTGTGACACCGGAAGCCAATGCAGGTTGCGAATCTCTTTCGATACAGAGTTTCCCCTGGGGATGTCGACCAATAAACGTGCTGCTGAATTTTGAACCATCTGAAGCTTTTTTAAGCACTCTTTCTGAATGTTCAAGTAAAGCCCGTTGCAATAATCCAGTTTAGACTGGATTAACGAGGTAACCACCATTTTCCTGGAATCTAAAGGGATATAAGGAAAGATCTTCCTTATTTTCTTAATAAGAAAGTGGGAGGCAGATACAGTTGAATTTGTCTGCTGTGAAAACGATAGTTTATTGTCAAACCAAACGCCCAGGTTCTTAGCCTTGACCGCTGGATTAGGTGGTTCTCCCATCTCTACGGGCCACCATAGATTGCCCCAGTCTGGCAGGTGCAGTTCATCCCTGCATTCCGTGGCAGGCACCTCAAGGTGCCTGCCACTGGGTGCAGGGATCAACAGGGGGGCACCATAGGTGCCCCCTTGGCCACCATCCGGAGGCCATGCACCCATTGGGGCCCTGCTGGGGGCCCCCAAAGTCAGATTCCAACAGCCTTTCTGTGTCAGAAAGGCTGTAGGAATCCTCCATCGTAATCCCTCGGGCGGAAAGAGCCGCCCTTGGGATTACTGGCCCATTTCTGAATGGCAGACGGGGCTCTCCGGGCCCATCAGAAGCCATTCGGAAAGCCCGTTCGGTTTCCTTTTCGACCGACCACATCATAATGGGTCGGTCAGAAAAGAATCCGAATAGGACATTTCGATGCGGTCGGAACGGCTTCAAACTACGGTCGGAGCCGTTTCCGACCGCATCAAAATCGGCCCCTAAATCGGGTTTCCCCATTCAATCCATGTCCCTCAAAAATGATTCAACTGTCCCCTTAGAAAATATCTATGCATTTGGCCAAAATCTTTAATGGAATGTTTAGTATAGGCTACTTTCCTAAGGCATGAAAAAAAGCTTAAATCCTGCCATCATTAAAAAACTCAAATCTTAACTCTCTGATTTCCATTAATTACCAACCCATTTCACGCCTCCCTTTTCCGACTAAAATAGTTGAAAAGGTCATAAATTGAGAGCTGGCTTCCTTCATTAATACCAACCATCTTCTCGCCCCTTCCCAATTTGGGTTTAGAAGTGAGCACAACACTGAATCAGCCCTAATTGCTGCGTCCGAAGATATAAGATCTATTTGGGACAAAGGAGGAAATGCAGCCCTGACTCTTTTAGATCTCTCTGCGGCACTCAACACAGTCGATCAAAAATGTTTGACTGGCTGTCTCCATTCCATTGGAATCAGGGGATGAGCTCTTGCTCTCCTAAAATCATTTCTGTTGGAGCGAACGAGAAAAATGTGTTGCATTGAACAAATTCACTTCTAACCCTTTCTCCCTACAGTGTGATGTGCGTCAGGGATCCTCTCTAAGTCCCATCCTTTTTAACCTCTATGTTACCCCTTTGGCCCGAGTCATAAAAACATTTGTTTTTTCCGTAGTATCCTATGCTGACGATATCCAAATTGTGGTCATAGTGTTGAATAATCCCCATGATACTGCAGCCAGATTGCGCAACTGTATGTCACACATAGGCAAATGAAAGAACAACTGCCTTAAACTGAATTCAGGAAAAACCATAGTCCTTCTGGTCGGCAATGACATCTTCTTTTGGTCCCCAAGATGGTGGCCGCAGGAATTGGGCACTTTGCTTACACTTGTTACAAAAGTGAGGAACTTAGCGATTCTTTTCCATAACAAATTGTCTTTCGAAAATCAAATCAATGCTGTTATGTTATGTTAATAATTTTTAAAGTGCAAATGGTTGCTCCTAACGGAGCATCCCCGTGCTAGGATTGCCCTATCGCGGTACATAAACGATAAGGAAAAATGAATGAGAGAGATAACTGAAACAGAAAGGAATGGCAGATATGGAATAAACAGAAAAGCCAGGAGTTAGGCTGGCCTAAACAGCCATGGTTTTAGTTTCCTGAATTGGTTCTTGTCTCAGGTAGTGTGGCAGAGTGTTTCACAGCTTTGAGGCCCAAAACCAAAAGCCAAAGGAAGAACCACCCAAGCGAGCTCTTTTTATGATGGGCACTTTTGCCTGTGCAGCATCTCATGATCTAAGTCTTCTACTGGGTTGGTAAGATTTCATTAATGGAAAAAGTTGGAAGAAAGCTAATAAAGGGGATAGTGAATGGGAGTAAATGTCCTTGGTCCCTCTATGGAACACGTTTTTGCACACTTGGGTGCTAAGTAAGTGCACACGAAGCAATCTGTGATTGGCAATTCCACGTCCTGTTTTGCAGAGTCAGCATTGGTTATATCTTTATTAGTAAGTACACTTATGACAGTGGAAGGTACGCTGGTCATGCTATTGTTTTAGTGGCACAGGAAGATGGTGCGGAATTAGCATAAGCAAAATTTAAATCTGTGGTGTTAAAAATTTAAACCACGTTTTGTTACCCCTTCCAGGGACCTACATGGTAGTGGCCTGAAGACTTGTGTTAGCCTGCATCAGTCCCTCATAGCCCTTAAGAACAGGTGCCTCTGAGGCTGCTGGCTTTCAGTCCTGATGCATGAGAGAGCAGAGATGATTGTTCTCCTTCTGCAGCCATAAAAGCCTTCAGCTTGGATCATGAACACCTGCATACAATCACCTGCATACAATCACCTGCATACCCTTATGCTACAAAGAGGAGGTGATGTTCATGGCCATGCAGAGAGCTGGGTGAGAGGCAAATGAGAGCTCTCTCCCTCCAGTGAATAGTCAGAATAAAGCACAAACAATCTCTGGCAATAAATACTGAAATGCCATTACGTTTTCCTTCCTTTTCTACCGTGCCTCCAGTCTATTCTCAGCCAATTTATGGCACATCAAGCTTCGCATTTAAAAACGTAAAGGAACAGCCACATTAGTCAACTTGTGTTGTAAGACCATATGTTCACCAGTTACTTGACATTTTTTGAAGCTGGGTTCTTGAGGAGGACTGTAAGCAGTTGTCGAGGGCGAACTGTGCTAGGCTCCTGTTTGACGATCATATCTTCCCATTTAAACATTTGGACCTGGAATCTCCATCGGATGAATGGTGATGCCACATGTTTATTGGTGATTCAGTGATGGGTGTTCCTGCAAGTATACAAGAAGTCAAGGGAGCCCTGCCTGAGTACATTTTCACATTGTCCCCCAATTGGAGTATTGCTATTTACTTTTACGCAAAGAAACAAATAGAAAAATAATAGGAAAAATAATGAAAAGAAAAATATTACACTCATATTTATTTTAGTCCTCAGGAGATTGGGAAGCAATCTCTTGAGGACTAAAATAAATATAGTGTAATATTTTTTCTTTTTCATTATTTTTCCTATTATTTTTCTATTTTCAGCCATTCGCATATTTGATGTGATATTTTTTGTATTTTTTTTTCTTTAGAATTTTATTATTGTGTTTGCTGTTGATTTTTAAGGTGACATTTTACCTGTAATTGTTCTGTGGATAACGTTTACTAAATGCCCCAGTTTTGTTTATCTGGTGACATTTTAATATCTGCTGTTATTTTTGGTATATTTGTATTTAGATTGGCTCTTCTTGATTTGCAATTTAAACATGTTTATCATTTATTTTAAAAGATGACATTTTCAATTATGTTTGATTCTAACATATTTTGATGTAACAATTTTAAATATTGATTTTTTTCTGGGGATGTTTTCGTAGTTTGGTTTCCGATTTGCTTTGAAAGTGATACCTTTTTGAGACCGAAGCACAGATTTGCTGAAGCTCCCAACAGCAAAAAGCAAAACAAATCTACGTAAAGTTATATAACGTTTCACAAGGGTATCTGCCATTTGACAGAAAGGGCCAGCTTTACCAGTTTCTCACACAGCTCAGTGCAGCAGCCGCAAATGCTGCACTGCAAGAGAAGGAGACAGCACGAGAGCGCTATATTTACAGAAATATGGCACTCTCCTCCCCTCTCACAAACACCGGCGCAGAAATGTGCGGCTGTGCGACACAGACACAGCTTTGCATCATAGTGCAAGGGTGTCTCCGTGAGTCTAGCATAGGTTTTGTATTGAAAGGATTCCCTTCCAGTACAAAATACTATGCTTAGACTAACTTCAAACCTTTTTCCATTTGTATGTGTGCTGTACACACGGCAGCACACATACAAAGTCGGAAAAGAAGGGAGAAATAAAAGTATTTCTCCTTCATAGGGCATATCTGAAATAGGCGCTTTTTTTAACGTTAAACCTTGTCTACTTTTTTAAGGACATAGGGCTTAGCATCAGAAACCGTGGGTGGCTGCATGGGAACGCCCATGCATCACCCATAGTACACCCACTTGGTTCTAAGTAATGCAAAGCATGCGCTGCTTTGCGTTACTTTCAAGTTTTTTTCCAGCGTAAAGCAAGTTTTACGCTGGAAAGTAAATTGGTGAACAAAGATTGAGTGTCGGTTTGCGTCACTTTTGTGAGGCAAACACGGCGTTAAATCTTAGTAAATAGCCCCCAAAATGTCTTTTCCAATATTCTCAGCACAAAACATCTGTTGCACTGCATTACATGGAGGGGCATTACTGCAGCAGTACTGGGCCTGATGAGTGCAAATACACATAGGTTTTGATGCAAACTCAATCTACTAAGGTAGCCACACTGGGCTTTGCATCGAAAACGAGAGCATCCTTTACGCAGGCATTAACAAGGGGAAATATATTTATTTCTCAAAAAATCCCACGCAATGCATGTGTGCTGCAGTACACAACGCACATCAAATGCACAGTATCCTTCTGAGTTTGCCTAGATAGGAATTTTTACTGGAAGTGTATGCCACAGAAGACAGCCTTGTTTGAGTATTACTGGAGGCGATTACAGCAGCAGCAGGCCCTGTCTAAAAAGATATGATGCCACACTGAGCTTTTCCCCTTGAGCAAAGTAGTGCAGCAGATTTGGTTGCTGCACTGAGTTGTGTGAAAAATGTGTACATTTGACTTTGCGTGTTTAATAGTTTACTTTGCATATAACTTTTTAACCTTCTGAACAGTCGAGGATAGGACGGAAAGCGACCACAGGCCACTAAAAGCAGTGTTTCAGCTGGAAGTACCGACAGCCACCACTCTCCAAGTCATCGGAGAGTCAAGAGGGGATGAAAAACAGTCTCCTCAGGAGGATTAGATGGTCAGACGAGACAGGCACGAAGCTCCAAAACTGGTTGGATCAGAAACAGGAAGAGAGCCGAGCAGCGTTGCTCTCATTGATAAAGAACTGGGAGACCACTGTAGAGGAGCTACAAGTGAAGTTGGGTCATCCCAAGCCACAATGCCCAAGGTCCAAAGCGCAACCGACAGCTGGAAGCATTCACCCAACTAAAGACATACGCGAAAGCAAACGGCTCCTGCGCAAGGCCCTTGTAATAAAGAAAAGAGGGGGCAGACAAACGGAAGGACCCTCGGTCGCATCACTGAGGGCAGCTTTAAGGAAGAAACAGTGGGAACACAAAAAAGCCCACATAGAGAGAGAATGGATCAAAGTTTTCTCCCTGCTCAAACAGAAGAATCCTTCAGGACTTTGGAGACACATAAATCAGCTGAGCAGCAGAGGAGCCCAAAGATAAAATGGAGTAGCAGAGCAAGACTGGCTGGCCCACGTGAAGCACCTATATTCAATCACCCCTTCAAATAAGGGCAGTGCAGAGGAGTCCAGCCGCGGGGAGGACCAACCTCACCAATTCAGCACAAAGACTGGAGAAACGACCTCTAGCCCTGACAACCCCTTAGTGGGTCAGGGAGACCAGGCCGAGATGCACTACACACCGCCAGTCCAGATAAACCCTCAAATGGTCATTAAGATCCTTAAGAACATGAAGAATGATGGGGCCCCCGGGCCCAATGGGATACCCGCACCGGTCTTTAAAAAGGCCCCAGATTTTTGGGCAACAATTCTTACTCCTCTATACAACTACTCTTTTATGACAGCTAAAACCCCTGATTCCTAGAGGGGCTCCATATTAGTCCCTATCTTTAAAAAAGGGGACCGATCAAAGCCATCAAATTACAGGCTCATCGGCTTGCTTGATCTCGAAGCCAAGGCCTATGCCCGCCTTCTAATAAAGGACCTGGAGACATGGGCCGAAGAAAAAAGCATCATTCCCTTCTATCAGACCGACTTCAGATCACAGTCATCGACCATGGACAATGTGCTGGCGCTAGCGCACCTAGCAACACAAGCAACAATGAAGAAAAACCCACCACTCTTCTGCTGCTTTATCGATTACAGCACAGTCTTTGACAAAGTCGTACAAAGCAGGCTATGGTGGAAATTAGAAAACTGGGGCATCCCGCCAAACCTCCTGAAGGCAATTAGATCGCTATACGAAGACACCTGGGTGCGGGTCAAAACAAGCGCCGGCACAGTGTCCTCCAAAATAACAACGAACAACGGGCTGAAACAAGGATGCGTGCTGGCCCCCATCCTTTTTAACCTGTACACTGCTGATCTGGGGGATGCCCTGAAAGGAGCCAGCCTAGTAGCACCAAGACTAGGAAGCGTGAGGCTTCCAGTGCTACAATACGCCGATGACACAGCTATAATGGACCACACGAGGGTGGGCTTACAAAGAGCCCTAAATGCACTGAATCATTTCAACAACGATAACAACCTGACAGTTAATCAGGGGAAAACCAAGGTCGTCATTTTTGGGTGCTACCACCTGAAAAAGAAAGCACAGTGGCTAATGGGAAAACAGCAAATCAACACAGTGGCTTCATATAACTACCTAGAGGTTTGGTTCACGGAACGGGCCAAGGCAAACGTTCACATGAAACAGCAGTCTTCTAAGGCCAATAAGGTTATATACCTGTTAAAGCAATTGAGTCCACACCTGATCAGCCCCACTGCCGGACCAATATTGACCGCCTTAAAAGCGAAATTGCTGCCAGCCATTAGCTATGGCCACCTGGCGTTCCCTGGGTCGCAGGATGCCCTCCTCATCTCAGCCCAAGCCAAAGCATATAAATCAGTTCTCCTCATACCAAGGTCTGCGAGGAAGTCAAGGCTAAGACTGGAGCTAGGCCTGGTAAGGCCAGACTTGATGTGCCAAGGGGAGATCATAAAACTATACTTAAGGATTTCAAGGTTCCCAGCAAACTCTCTAAGACAACATTTGAGATCTATCTTCGAGGGTCCACGCTCGGCATGGCACACCAGTCTTGTCAAAGCATTCAACACACTGAAGATCGAGGAAGAGAGTATACCGCTGCTGGAAATTCCATTAAATGCTTGGAAAAAAGCTATAAATAGACAAGTGCGCGAAACATCATTTGACCTCGATATTAAATCCCTCCGCTCAAGCCCACACTTAGACCCACTGAACAGCTCCTACATCGTAGGTAAGGCACAACCCTACCTAAGCGAGGCCCTCACACCACAAGCCCGAACTAAAATCCTTTTGATGAGATTATGCACATTAGGAATCACTGATTTTAACCCTGCATAGGCTCGCAGGGGGGAATCCACAAATTGCAGACTGTGTTCCTATATGAGGGAATCTTGGTTGCACCTCCTATGCTGCTGCCCCGTCCTCATAAACGAACGTAGGCGACTTCTACGCCCGATATGTATTACCAACGGAACGAAGTCATGCAGTGAAGCATCAGCCTTGTGCTTTTCCACAACAACCACGACGACCGTAGCAAGACTGGGGAACACAATCAAACTATGGTGACGAGCATGGCAAAGCCAGGGAGAGAAAGCTGCCTGGCCCCCAACAAACACTGAGTTCTCGCACCCCCTCACCCGTCCCATTGAGACTGCGCCATTTTAAGTTTTTTAACTGAAGTGCCAAGGTGAACGGCTTACAGACTGCTAAAGTAGACCATTCCTACGGTGCATTGGGGGGGGCTCCAGAAACCTGAGCAAGGCCACATGATAACGACTACAGGAGCAGGCTGATCGAGAGGGCGCCGGGGGGTGGCGGCATATTAACCGAATTCTACCTGAAGCTCCACTACTTCTACTTTGTCTATTCTTTTACCATTTTTCGTTTTTAACTGCTTTTACTGTAATGATTTTAATTAATTGTACAGTTAATAAATACTACTAACCTTCTGAACATTTATGTTCTAGTTTTCAACTTAAATTTTAGTTGTTTTCTTAAACTTGGTGCAGACCTTCTATGTTATTTAATTCCTACTGCACTGTTGTAATGATGGGTTGTTGTTTTGTACAGTACAGGCACAGACTTCCTGTGCAGCGACCAAAGATGAGAAAAATCTACCGATTAGATTCCCCTTGTCACTTTGCACTAAACCATGGGTAATTGTGCAAGAGGCCAGCTTCTCACAAGATACCTGAGCAACCCCCTCTTCTTGCACGTTACTGTCCAACTAAAATGCAGGTAAATACATCTAAATTTAACCTGATTGTAACGCCTTCTTACAGCAGTCTTTCTTTCGTGTATACAGTGTTGATATTTTTCTTACAAAGGCGTAGAGTACTCTAAGTGATTAAAGCACTCTTGAATCCAGCAAGGTATTAAAATGAATGAGAGTGAACCTCAGAGGTTAATGCCAACTAGAGCTATGCCAATAAGTGTTTAAATAATTGAGGTCGCTGGCAGAGCCTGCTGGAATGCTTCCCTGCTGCTAGGTGTTTATATTTTACAATGGTCATTTTCTGTGATAGATGGTATTTTCTGTCTCCTCATCAGGCCGGGGTTTAGAAATACCGCCTTGCTTTCGTTCTGTGTCAGGTTCGTTTTTTTTTTTGTTGTTTTTTTTTAATCATTGCACGGCCCATCACCTCTCCTTTCTCTTAAAAACCCCATTCACACAGCATCCGGATCCTCTTCTATGGCACCCACAATCTCTCTTTCCCATGTATTATGATATAGGTGATTAGAAAACAAGTTCCCCCTGATGTCCAATCAGATCCACATAATTTAGATTACTGGATATAGCATCACTCGTGCAGGCAGCTAGATTTGGCTGACGAATTTTACAATTCAAAGAATGGGGAATGGATGGCTAGCCATGTGTAGCATGTGAAGTGGAGGGTGGTCAGCGGACAGACCAAAACGATGACAAATGTCAATTCAACACTTTATTACAGCATGTACTGGATTAGAGTCAATGATGGATGGAGGTGGCTACCTTCAGTGGTGCCGTCATCCGACAAACAACCAATCAGCATAATTTGCCCCAACTGCACACTGGCCCACCTTTTAGGTTTCCATTAGAAGGCCGGGCTACATCCTATCCCATGCAGAAGTATCACAGGAGATTCAGCTGACACTCACAAACCTGGCAATTTAATGGAGAAGCCCATTTTGTGAAGTGGATGGAGAGGACCACATTTGAAGGATGCCCACGACCACTAAAATGTAGTGCCATTATTCGATCTGCTATGCCTGAAAGTGACCTAGGAGTACTGGGGGTGCCAGTGCCACTGGGACCCAAACAAGCATAATGGCCTTAGAAAGCTTCTTTACATTTGACATTGTTGGCTAAAACCGAAAAGTGAGGCACTAGGATCAGAAGAGGATAGACACCCTTTGTATGACATGGAAACACCGCCACGAATATAGTGGCAATACTTTCAAAAATATACAGAAAGGTCTATAATTGCCATCTACGACTATATATTTGTAAAACGTGGAAAGTACATCATCAATTGAATTCAAATTATACAGGAAGATAATATTCTCCTAATGCTACTCCCAAAAGCGTTATTGATGTATATACAGTAAGTCAAGTGGGCATGTCAAATCGTCCCTTCACCAAACCCCTGTCAGGCACAAGATAGAATATTGTGAATCAGTTTCATGAAACGCCCATAGTCGGAATATCGTCAACAAAAGAGAGGGAACCGAATTCAGTCCAAGTGGGGAATACATGCTGGTATCATCTGTATCTCATTACATACAATGCATATCGGATCATGAAGTTGTCAATAGGAAAGAAATGACAACAAACTGCAAGACACAATAAAGTCCACATGGCAAATCATCACCACGTATCAGGGCAAGTTAACACAAATTATCTTCAAAACTTCAGTCCTAGACATATGGCCTAGCAACCATGCTGCGAGAAAGCATCACTATAGGCTCTCTGCATTATGGCTGCCTGTCATGTCTATATCTGCCTTTAAGTGGCCCATCTGGATATGAAACCAACACAAGCAGATATGAGAAGCATCACTGTGCACAACAATCCATGAACAATTCACAGTACTATTGCGTCCAGGAAGAAATCTGCAGCTGGTGAAGCCCCCGTCTACCCAATACACCATTAAGAATTGTGGAGCAAGATGGCATCAGCGATGTTGCTGCAAACTAGGGCTAAGGCTAGCTGTGGCACCAGCTTGGGATATTACCGACCGCAAAGTGGAAACATAGCAGCGGTGGGTGGAACCCACAGCAGCTGTAGTTGAAAGGACACCAGGAGTGACAACGACCTACCTGTCGGGGTGATGCTGTGTCCTGCAAGGGAGGAGTCATGATGGATGAGTTACCACTGTGCATCAGCGGGTGGAGGGGGAAGATGAGCAGAGAGCCGGCTAGGGGTGCTGGGTCCCAGGCATTCCTGGGCAATGTCAGAGAAGCGCACAGTGAGCACCAAGGGTTGGGCTAGCATGGTTGCCAGCTAGTATGCCCTCCCGCTGAATAGGGGAGTAGCCACCTCGTTTCTTGCAGGCCCACTCAGATAGGCTGCAGTCAAGGTGTTACTAGGAGAGGAAGCAGGTCAGATCTGCACTGACCAGTTGATGTAACGTGAACTGTAAGACCAGAATACTGAGCCTGCAGGAAACAAGATCTGAAATAAAAGGTACACTTTTTTTTTACTGCATGTGCAAATGATTTCTCTAGATTAAGTGAGTACCTATATAGAAATTAAGTCACCAAGAAGGGGTGCATGCCTGGAAGACTGCTACTCATTCTGAAGCTGGACATTGGCCTAATCTGTGATCCACTCAGGACTCTGGCGGTCTGTTCTCCCCGATTGGCAGGCAGATGAAACTGTGGAGCAGAGCAGGAGTGCTGTGCTTGCTGTTAATCACATACAGTCACAATGGTGAAAGATACAGCCAATAAGACACCTGCAACCAAGACCAATATAGATAAATACACTAGTTCACTGGCTGGTAGCCAGGAGGGTGCGAGAACAGTGCCACAGAAAGCAATGGAGCATATGTTGGTGGATGTATGTAGAGCCATACAAGAAAGAAAAACCTCACTAGAAACCAAAGTAGGTGCTGTTGCAATTGACTTGAGCCTGGTGTGGAGAGACCTGTGCAATGTTACAAAAAAAGTATTGCTCGCAGGGAAAACTGACCTCACAATGGCAACATTAAAAGAAAGAAAAAACTTGCCGATCTCTTGCATAGGATTAACAAATGCCGCAAATCGACCAAGGATGTGGAAGCAAGATCACGCTGAAATAATGTGCGATTGGTGGGTCTACCTGAAAAATGGAAGGAGAATATCTGGAGCTATTCCTGGAAGACTGGATAACAAAAATGTTGACATCTAAAGGACTATAAAACTTTTTCTCAATCAAAAGGCTGCAAAGAATGCTGGCACTCCACACCCCCTCCCCCCGACTGGGAGCATTCCCTAGGGCAATCATTTTTTGACTATTTAAATACCTGTTGGGGGTGTTGAGGCCCGTACCTGTGCAGAGACATTCATCGCTGGAGGTGCCCTGGGAACCAGAGGCATTTAGGTATCTGGGAATCATGGTGACATGCATGGAAAGCAAAAGGCATAAACTTAATCCCACTAAACTGATCAGGGGCATGCAGGGGGCGATTCATTTTTGGGTGTCTCTTCTCTTGTTCATGGCATCAAGAATAGGTACAGGAAAAATGTATTAATGCCCAGGTGCCTGTATTTATTTCAATGCAGTATGAATACGATCTCCAGGATGTTCCTTGGGCAACTGAGGTCAGCATTAAATACTTTAATCTTGAGAAAAAGAGGAATAGAGTCAAGAGGGATACATTGGTATGCACCTATGACAAAGCTGGGCTGTGTGTGCCAGATCTGGTGGCATATTACTTGGCGGCCCACGTGCAATTTGTGGTGGGTTGGATTGGACAAGAAAAAAGTATAATTAAAGAAATGTTTGGATGAGTGATGTCGGGTAGATGAATTATTAATATTAACATACTTGTTCAAAAAAATTAAGATATTGCTTGACAATCTTTGACTGGTGAAATATATGGTTCATGTCTTGATGATATTCTGCTAAAGATGGGGCAAACAGTTGCCACATAAACAGGATTTTCTGCTCTGGCTGATGCCTGAAAAAGAACAATTGAATAGAAGGTTAAAAATGTGGAGAGCAAGGGGGTATGTGTGATCATTGGAGACCTGTTTAAATCAGGTGCGTTGGACTCACTAATGTAGTGTCTTCCCCAGCCTAGGAGCTGGTATCAAGCATTACTTTATTCTTCAGCATATACTCATACACTGCACATTAAATCATACTTCACATTGACCACACCCTAACACCTCCCTGCTCGTTATGTATTTCTGCTTCAGAGTCCGCCCAGAACCACGAGGGTCCTAATGCGCATGACATCAATATGCTACATCTCCCCCTTTGTTCAATAAACAGGGGCAGACATCACGCAAATCAAATTTCTTCGATTAGTCGGTGACGCGCTCTCACTTGTCTGCTGGCTCGAGTGATCCGATGTGATCGAGGTCCACCTTGATCGGGCAACGGCACCATAGGCTCAGGCACTTGAGGCGGACCTGCTGGCAGGGTCACTTCACATATGGTTTCAGGACTCAATAAGTGGTGCAATAGGTGTTTAAAATGTAATGTGTCCCGAGTGATGAATTGCCCAGGATGATGTGCTGTCACCATATGTCCCATGCATGCCACAAGCTGCAAAGGATCAGTGACAAAAGGAGTGTCCATTTTCCATCTTTGTCTATGCTTAATCAGTACCCAGACTTCTTTGTTAAAGACTGCCTCCTGGGCAAGGCGATGCGGATCTGCATACGTTTTCATGTTCCTTTTCCGAATCGAGTCGGGGTCTCCAACCTTGCCAGTATTCAGTGATCAATCGGGGGTCCACTGAGGTAGTTTAGTTCTGATGGCACTCCCAAACAGCAAGGTGGCTGGACTCTCACCAGTCGCGGAGTGAGGAGTTGATCGGTAGGCCCGGAGGGCCTGGCACAGACTTTGGATCAGATCAATTCCCTCCATGGACGCTTGTTTAATGACCCTCTTGAAGGTGCCTATGAATCGTTAAACTACACCATTGGCTTGAAGCCAGAATGGAGGTGTACTTGAGTCGGAGAAGGAATTTTTTTAACTCTTTGCTGTTAAAGGTTGGGCCCTTATCAGATGTGAGGATTTCGGGGATACCCCAAGTTGCAAAGATGTCATCAAGCCATTCTATCACTTTGTCATGCGTTGTCGAAGATAGGTCTTCACCTAAGGAAAATGTGAATATTCACCTATGACTACCATAGATGGTGTCCATTTTCTTAGGGCCCGAAAAAGTCAACTGCAATCCTCTCCCAACCATGGGCAGGAAGGTCAGACATTGTCACTGAGTGCTGCGTTACCTTGGGGGACAAGCAGTTGCAAATGTGGAATGCCTTCATCTCCTTTTTGGCTCGCTCATCTAGCCGAGGGAAACACACTCAGGGCCATATTATCAAGAACGGGCGATAACATATTGGCGCTTTAGCGGCAGGAAACTGCCGCTCTAGCAGCGATAAGGGGCTTGATAATATGCCTTATAGAATTCCAATAGAAGCCCAGGTTTGATGTCCTTCACACCAGAACCTGGGCTTCTATTGGAATTCTAAAGGGCATATTATCAAGCCCCTTATCGCCGCTTTAGCGGCAGTTTCCTGCCGCTAAAGCAGCGATAATGTTATCGCCTGTTCTTGATAATATGGCCCGCAGTCTCTTAAGGCTCTGTTGGTGGCTATGATAGCACGGTGTCCTTCATGGGCCAGCTCAATGACCCACTATTTTAGACCTCCAGGTATGACAATTCTTGAGTCTCGCAGTATTACGCTGTCTAAGGCTGGTGCTAACTCATCCTGTACATTTTTGAACTTTTGAAATTCAGTATCATTGGCAAGGGACTGGGTACATCTCCATGAGTGCATGGTGATGAGCTCTTTGATTATGGTCATGTCTTTATTTGCATTTGTGGCAACAAGGGTTTGCTCCACAAACAGAGCCGCTGGTGTGCTGGATCGCACAATAAAATTTAGATATGCTTTAGCTGTCCTGGGGGTAGAACTGTGATGAGAATGTGGCACTCATTAAAGGTTCTGCAGGGTTTTGGTCTGTCTGCGGTTTGTGCACGATTTCATAGTAGTACTCTTTCAGTCTGAACCCCCAACTCTCAGTGTGAGAGGGCATCTTAGCCTTCGGGTTTCCTTAAATTGTGAGCAATGCCTGGTGATCTGTGATGACGGAAGAGTAATACATGAAAATGTTCACAGCCAACAGCACAGCTAGACTCTCCTTCTATGGCTGAGAGTAGGCACGTTCTCTTTAAGACAGGCTTTCACTGGCATAGGCCACAATGTGTCTCTGAGAATTTCGGAGGGCAATTGCTCCTAACCCTACAGGGCTTGCATCAACCGTTATTTCGGTATGTAACTTGGGGTCAAAGTAGGCCATTTCCGTTGTATTCTCCATCACATGTTTAATGTCTTTGAAACTCTGGTCGCATTGCGGAGACCACTGAATCAGTACAATTCACATTGTCAGGTCTCTCAATGGCGCACTCACTGTAGCAAAGTTGCGCATGTATCTTGAGCAATAACTGGCCATGCCTTGAAAGTATCGTAGCATGGTAACAGTGCTTGCACCTTGTCTGGGTCTGGAGTCACTCCCCCATCAGAGAATACGTACCCAAAAAACTTGAGTTTGGTTTGTGAAACTCACACTTTGCGGCATTCAGAGCGAGAGCTGCATCGAGTGAATAACTGGCACACTTGTGTAAGGGCTTTGTTGTTCTCTTCCTCTGTTCTCCCAAAATCCAGTATGTCAGTACTGTAATTAAAGGCATATGTAACAGGTTGGATTATTTAGCGAATAAAGTCCTGGTATATCTCAGCAGCCGAAGACACTCGAAAATTCAGTCTCCTATATCAGAACAACCCAACATGAGTTAAAAAGGTAGTATGGTACCTGCAGTTCTCCTCCAGCTCGAGTTGATGGTATCCTTTATTCAGGTCAAGACAGGAAAACACTTTGGCTCCATTCAATTGCATAATCATGTCACCTATGTGTCGGCCAGGGTGTCTCTCCCTCTCAATATCTTTGTTTGCACAGTGCATATCAACGCAAATGCGCACCGCTTCGCTGTTGTCCTTTTTTGGTTCCACTACTATGGGTGAAACGCATGGCAAGGGGCCTGTGAAGAGTTCAATGTTTTAAAAGTGCTTCCAACTCTTTCTCTACAGCTTCGTGTAGATGAAAAGCAACTCTGCGGTGAGGCTGAGCAACAGGGTGAATTTCTTCATTGATATGAAGCTGCACTTTCATTTTTCTGCGTTTTCCCAGGCCACGGAACAACAATGGGAATCAGCTCATGATCTCAGACTGGGCACAGAGGTTGTAGTTGAGGGATATCAACCCCATGTCAGCAGCAGTGGCAAAACTGAGCAATCAGGCACTCAACAAAGTCACTTGTAGAACATGAATGGTGGCTCGCACCAATGTCTTTTTGTGTCGCATAGTCTCTGTTGACGACCCTGACTTTGTAATGACTTGAAAGCAGTTCAGGTATACACCTTCATGCCTGACAGAGTGAGGCGAGGCACAGGTGATAGGTTGTTGAATTTTCCACTGCCATATTAATCGGCGCACCACTGCCTATAATGAAAGTGATTGAGTGATCGTTCACTTTCAATGTGATTTTAGGACGTTGTCCAAATAAGGTTTGTCGCTTAATTTGTTAAACTGTCTTTGAAATGTGATTTTCATTACTGTAAACTGTATACTGTAAACAAAGAGAGCCAATCCATTTCTTGGGACTTCCTTTCCAATTTTTTTAGAAAACAGAAAGTTTTCTTTAGATAACCCTCACCCATCAGGGTTTCCCCTTGGTGGCATGCTTCACCATTTGGTACTTCATGTTCCGCTGCGGAACGGGGCGTGCTGCGACCTACAAGTTACGTGGGGGCACTTTTGGTGTTGTTTCTAATAGATGAAGAGACAATAGGAGTGGGGGGGGGTTTGTGGAAAATACCTGGCTAGTAGGAAAAATATTTTTATTTGTACCTCTATCTGATATGGTTAAAAAGTGGGGAAAGTTGAAACTCTTGGACTTGTTTTTCAGAGGTCTACATGTTTCAAGCCCTATCCCAAGGCTATTCATCAGGACCAAGGGTTGCTACTCCCTGATAGCACTCCTGCCAACACTAAGTTGAAATGCCACTGCATGCTAGAAAAATAAAAATAATAGTTATATACATATCAGATTATCTAAAGAAAACTTTCTGTTTTCCAAAAAAAGTCTCAAGAGATGGACGGGCCCTCTGTGTTTACAGTACACTTTCTAAAAGTGTCATTTCTAAAACAGTAATGTCAAATCTAACTTTTCCAGTAAACATGATTTATCATTTCCATTCCAAAAATATGGTACATGATGCAGCTTCTTCTTTATAATCAGGAATTACAACTTCAAAGTGTTTTAAGGAATTCCCAAGTTTAGCCTATGAGAGAAGTAGGCCTCAAAGTAGTGAAAAAGTAATCTAGCTGTTTGTCACCACCATGACATGTAAAACTTAAAGGCACCTTTTTAGTTACACAGCACCCTGCCCTATGGGCTACCTAGGGCTACCTTAGGGGTGTCTTATGTGTAATAAAAGGAGAATTTAAGACATGGCAAGTGGTTTTTAATGCCAAGTCGATGTGGCAGTAAACTGCACACACAGGCCCTGCAATGACAGGCCTAAGACAGGTTTGAAAGGTGACTTGTGTGGGTGGCACAGGCAGTGCTGCAGGCCCACTAGAAGCATTTAGGTTGCAGGCCCTGGGTATATAGTATACCACTTTTCAAAAGTCTTACATGGAAACTAAATATGTGAATTGGGTATACACCAATGTCACCATGTTCAGGGGAGAAGCACATGCACTTTAGCACTGGTCAGCAGTGGTAAAGTGCTCAGACTCCTAAAGCCAACAAAAAGAAGGTTAGAAAAAGAGGAGGAGAAAGGCAAAAGGTTTGGCGTGACCTTACAGAGAGGGCCATTTTCCAACACCTACTAATGCTGAATTTCACCTACTACATTTCAGTTTTATGCATTGGGCATATATAACCCTGGCAATGCTGTACAGACTGGCCTAGAATAGCTGTGTACCAGAACAAAGTAGTAGGTAGGTTATTTAACCAGAAGAGATGAGAAATTACAGGAAGGTCTGGACATTTGGAGAACATTATCTAAAAATATGATTTACCCACTGGATACCAGAACTCCAGAAACATGCCATATAACCATATACCTTTATTATATGAGTGTTATTGAAAGCTAATTCAAATAAATCTGTATGCTTATTTGGTGAGCTACTGAATCTCTGTCAGGAAAGGTAGAAAACGTTATGTTTGTTGACCTGCCAATACAAATATATTTGGAAAAAAGTTTTTACTCGAATGGGGCATACAAAGTGCAGTCTGCTTTTTGTTATCATGTTGTTTATAGATATCCAGGAATACAAAAGCAGGCCACTCTATCCAGGCATCTCAGCCCAATGTATATTTCTGTCTATTGGCCCATGCTTCCCTATGACATAAATGTTAAAACACTTAAAAACATCTATGTACGAAATAAAAACAATGTTCAGAAACAAGGTTCAGAAAGTGAAAGAGAAGCCAGTTATATACACATGCTAGGTATGCTTTCAATTTTGAGAAACAGGGGAATATTAAATTACATCATGGTTCCGCTTTTTCATAGGAGAACTGCTAATTCTTTCTCCTTATTAGCGCTCCATGAAAATGGATCTCCAAATCTATTTTGTGCTGCGACTATAGATTCCAACCTTGGCATGTACCATGTTCTTGAAAATGTTTAGCCACTTGGAGCCATATTACAAACGGTGTATCCTCAATGACCTTTCGTTGGCTGTGAACTATTTATCTATGTTATTCCCCACGGCAAGGCTGGGCAACATATCTTTCAGCAAGTGAGGGGTGTGTACCCAATGTGAGAAAAGGCCCCTTTTTGGTGCCTTCAACCCCATTTTTTTTGCTGAATTTTATTGTTGGTTTTTAGATGCTGTACACTGGAGCACTAGAGTCTAGGGTATGTGCTCTGATCTCTCAAACATGCAGAACTTGTCTAATCCCTGATTGACATATTTAATATCCTATGTTACCATAATATATGCTGAAAAAATACACCCATAGCATAGAAAGTTAAATGTCACCTGTAAACTTCAGCACTTTATGTGCCATCCACTATTGTGACACAGGAGTACATGGCTTAAGGCCTACCAATGTAGTCTGACTGCTGCATTTTAAACCTGCAGCCAAACTATCAAAATAGCTCTCATGATGGAGGAAAAGCCTTCCTTTTAAATATTTAGGCCTTGCCGCCCATAAGGTACAGTGCATAGAATTTAAAAGTGAGACATGTAGAAATCTAGCCATCCCATGGGAGAACTAGAGTGCAGATTAAAAATGTAATTGTGCTATCCTGAGTTTGAGATCAGCTACAAAAATTATTCAACTACTATAGTTAAATGTTATTAAAAACCCAAACTAATGATAAAGTCAGTTTTCACTGAATATTTAAGGAAAGTAACTTTAGGAAAGTTACTTTTTTCCTGACTGAAGCTCCTGGACGCTAATTTGCACTAGTCTGACAACAGCTAGCCAGCCAGTCTTGACCTTAATGAGGTGTGAAAACTGCTCTCAGAGCTGAAATAATGGCCTGGGTGAAGTGAGGTGTTTTCCCCTTGCAGGAAGACCAGGAGGACTAGTTAGGCTAGACCCAGGAACCTTATTTACTAGTAAACAGCTTATCCTTTAACAAGTAAATTTAGGGTGAAACCTGGGAAAGGCAAAACGTATTTACCGCAGCTCTAGACCCAGTGGGATACAAGCTACCCCTAGAATCCATATTGAGTGACCACAAAGGAGGTGGGGCTACTCATTTCCCTGGGTACACAGGCTGAAAAAAGGGGCAGGGTTTCCCCTGGGAACCTTTACCCCATTAGTTAGTGAGGAGTCAGTCCCAGCCACTGGCAAGTGCCAACCATAAATGTGGCACTGCAAAGCATCCCCCTCAGAACACGTTTTGGACCTGTGGAAGAAGAGAAGAACAATTGCATCTGCTCCCACATGCACCCAGGACAAAGTGATGGATTCCAAGGATCAGTTAGCTGACCTGCTGCTGGGGGTATTCAAACTGCTTCACAATTGACCTGAAATCATGCCTAGGTATAGTGCTTTTTGCCTTTAAATCTTTAAAAATTCATAGCTCCAGCTCCCCTTATTAGATCTGGTATGCTTTTGTTTACTATTTTTCACTCTGTTTTTGTAAATTGGAGTGGGATGATTATAGTGTTGTGTCTTTGACCTTTTATTTGTTTTTGGTACTGCTAAATGCTTTACACATTTTTTCTAAGTTAAGCCTGCTTGCTCTGTGTCATACTTATTGGGGGCTTTGCTCAGGTTGAAATAACTTAACAGGTTAGTGACTTTACTACTTGTGGTGGACTACCATCCACTCCAACTAATAATTCACATTCTTATATTATTACAGAAAGGGCCTGTGACCCCTTCTGTAATACTACCGTGCCCTGGGGTGAAAAAACGGGCTCACATGCCTGTTACCCTCCTGATGCACACTGCAATGCAGCCCCTGGTAGGAAACTTGCACTTTCTAGTAGCTCTCATATGAACTAAAACTCTTTTTTCAATGGGTGGGTAGGAAATTAAATAAAACTAAGAGCTCTGTCCAAGGCCTACACTGAAGGTCCTGCATCACTGTCTGTGGATGAACGCAATGATGACTGATATGCTTTTGCACCTCAGTACAATTTACTGACATATGTGGTGCAGAAGGATAGAGTTGAAAGGACATTAGCTTTTCCTTTCAAAGTATGTTATCATTGGAGAAGAACTCGAGATGGAGGTCAGGCAAAAACTAGACCTCGGGTCCAAGGATTCACATTGCATCAGTTTGTAACTCCACTCTAAAAAGGATTGAAGAGAAGGAGAAGCGGGCAGAGGGGTACCTAATGTATTGTAGAAAACCTGCTCTCCCATTCTCCATGTCTCCTAGCCATAGATGAGCTGATTCTTTATGTCGTTGTCAAGGTCTTATCGAAGATTTGACATTTAAGATATCATCTGGAAATTTCTGCTTCTATGCCTGGCCTGAATATTTTCTCCAAAACATCAGGCTCTCCACAAGTGACAATGGGAATTTTCATCATTTACCAGATGACTTTGAAATGGAATGCTCATACACATATTGCTCCCGCCCCATTTTTACTAAACTCTATGGAAAACGTTTATATAAAATAATAAAAATGAAAGGGTATATGGGATTCCACCCATTAGCACAAGGAGGTCTCCCCCATGGAGTGTCTTTGTGGTCACCAGTGAAAACAGATCACCTCTCTGGGCTGAAGATTGTTAGACATGATGGAATTATGTGGAGCCTTGCTTTTCATGATTACGATCATCCTACAAATCTCCTGGATCCTTGATGGGAATGATATATTGTATCGTTATGCAATGGAGTTGGAAGACTGCATGATATGCATGATGACTTTGACCATATTGGGCCAAATTTACAAAAGTGTCACCCAGCGCAGCAGCCAGAAAAGCTGTTTGGCGTTGTGTGACAAGGAGAGAGCAGGAGAGTATCATATCTGCAGAAATATGACACTCTCCCCTCCCGCCTAGCGCTGGCGCAGAATTTGCTGCTAACCACCATGCACACATGTGCAAGGGTGAGTGCTTGAGTCCAGCATAGGTTTTGTACTGGGAGAGTTCCCTTTCAGTACCAAATACTATGCCTAGACACATTTTTAAATATTTCCTACTTTGTATGCATGCATTTTAATGCAACCACTGGTCGCAAAGCTGTTAGAACTGTGGCGGTGGCATGCTGTGGCCAATGTAAAAAGCTGCAGCACATGCTGCCATCCTGCAGCACCACCAGCAGGTCCATGCACTGTATGCCATGTATCATGCAATGCATGGCACACGGTGCAGGGAGGTGAGCGGGGGCACTACATGTATCCCCATGGCCACTTCCCTGTGGCCTACGATGACAGGAGGCTGTGTTTAGGGCCCCCCCATATCACTTTCCAACAACCTTTTCATGGCAATGTTTCCACCATGAAAAGGCTGCCGGAAAGGGATAACCAAATCCCGATGGTGGTGCCTGGCTCGGCATCGATGCCATTCAAGGCCACGACCCATGGGGATCTGAGATCCTGGTGGAGGCAGAGGTGTGGACTCCGACCGCTGTGGTCCGACCGTCAGCATCATGTGGCAGTCGGACAGAAGGGTTGTCGGCAGTCGAACTACTACAGACGGCCTGCCGGTGACCGTCCGACTGCCATCATAATCAGCCCCATAGTGTTTCATTTGGGCTTTCCTAACTGCAAATGTATTTTGAAATATTTGTTCAGTTAATTCACAGGTATTTACGTTTATTGAAATTTCTTTATTGATTTTCACATAACAACTCAAATGAACAATAATATGCTGCTACAGATCACATTGCCAAATCTACAATAACTACAATAGCACAGAAATATAATCAACATAAGATACCAAAAGTAAATGGAAAGACGGGGATCAGCCAAATCGATAAATCATATTTATGAAAGAGCTGGAATGAATAAAAATGAGGAGAAGGCCATACTAAAAGGGAAAAGAAAATGTTAAGGTGGAATATCAGGGTCCAGTGTGCAAAGGTAATCACGCAGCAGCCCCCAGATATCTCTGGGGTGGGACGAGGAGGTTTGTAGGAGGGCATAGTCTTTGCTGACGTTTTCAAAATATGACATACTTTTGAGCCAACCAGAAGGGGAAGGATCTTTAGTAGTGCCCCAGTGGAGCGCTATCTCACGCTTGGCTAAGAGGAAACACATGGAGACAAAGCTGTGTGAAGAGCGCTGTATATCTCTGGTGTATCCCAGAAGTGCAAGGAGGGGATCTGGGGAGAGCTCTATCTTGATCATGGTAGTGACATGCATAAAAACAGAGGTCCAAGATGCATGTATCATTGGACATGTCCATGTTAAATGTTTGAAATCCACACCTGGGGCATGGCATTTATTACACAAGTCAGATCTAGTGGGGTCAAATTTAGCGATGTCAGAAAGAGAGAGATAAATACAGTGAATACATTTCAAGTGTAACAATTTATTTCTGTGGGTGCTCGAGATTTCTTTAATTTGTGAACAGCAAATACAACCATATTCCTATCTGTGAGGGGGATTCCCAATTCCTCCACCCATATTCCACGTACCCGCGCAGTGGTGTCAAATTTAACGGTAATGCATATGTGGTACAGTCGTGAGACTAGACGGTCGTCATCTCCACCTGACACGATAAGTGTCAGGAGAGAGAAATCTTCAGGACATAATGGGTAGGTGGGGATTAGTGACCGCAATGTGTTATGAAGTCTCTGGATAATAAAGTGATCCATAAAGGATAGGTCCTGTGAGGGAGATTCCGCAGCCGGGTATTTAACATGGCCATTTTGAAACAGGTCTCCCAGAGTGAGCAGAATGTGACGGCGAAGTGTGTGTTGTACCAGCTTTTCTCAAGTAAGTGGGAGCCAAGGATTATCATGTAATGGAAGAGAAAGGAAGTGTAGGGGGGCCCCCTCCCAATGCCTGTCACAGCCTGCGCCATGCCCAGCAGACTGTGGACACCATTTGGATGTCATTGGTATCCAGTGGGATGCCCTTCGGTAAGGTTAAAAAGTGTAGGAGATCACCCAGCTGGTCCCGTTACGGTCTCAGATAGGGAATGCGGGCGTCTGGATGATACCAGCGATAGGAATACTGGCATTGGGTAACAAGGTAATACAAATAGAGGTCAGGACCCCGAGGCCACAACACTCGTAAGGGAGAGTCAGAGTGTCCCAATGGACAAGTGGGCGTCCTCTGGCCCACATGAGACGCAAAAGAAGCCCGTGCAGAGAGGAAATAGGTCTGAGGCAATGGGATAGGACTGTTTAAAAATAGGTATAGTAAGCGGGGGTAACCATTTTAATGATGGCCACACGGTCAGCCACTGAAAGGGGGAGTTTAATCCAGCGGTCAACTTAGATGGTGATTTTTGCCATCGACGGCCCATAGTTGTGTTGCAACACATGAGCCCCATCTCTATGAAGCCATATGCCCAAGTATTAAGCACCATCGGCAGCCCAAGTGAGTGAGTAATCAGTAGGTGTAGGAAGTGCATCATCCGTCAGTGAGAATAGCTCTGATTTGGTCCAGTTAACTTGAAGCCCGAACAGAATGCTGAAGCAGATAATCTCCTGCATCAAGTAAGATAAGTTCTCCAACGGATGCCGAATAAAGAGCATGCGTATACGGAGAGTAAAAGCGGGCCATGAGTAAGTTGGAGGCCACAGTGTAGGTGGCGGTCCTGCATGTAGCGGACCGTCTGTAATCCAGAACATCGCAACCTCCTCAAGGTATGCAGATATTTCAGATGGGAGATCAGGTACACGCGAGGAAAATAGACGCCTATAGTACTATTGAAGTTCTGTTACAACTCCCTCTCCACTGAGTATGTGCTGTACAGAGTGCAGCTCTGTGATATAATTGTGCAGGTAGTTAGGACGCAAGAGCCAGGCAAGAGTGGGCCTGGTCGCTCTCCCTCCCCGGCGCGGTGAGCCCTGGTATATTTTCCCATATATGTGATCTCCCTATCAGCAAGATCATGGAACTCTGTCAGTAAGGTGGATCGCTGATATAAACAAGAGTCACTGCCGACACCAACGGCCTCATCCATATCCCACAGGGCTGTCTCAATATTATGCAATTGGGTACGTATGTCACGTAAGATACCAATATGTTTGGAGATACATACTCCGTGAATGAAGGCTTTGAAGGCCTCCCAGAGAGTGGTCTGTGTCGCGACTG
This sequence comes from Calotriton arnoldi, assembly GCA_963921515.1. NCBI lineage: Eukaryota > Metazoa > Chordata > Amphibia > Caudata > Salamandridae > Calotriton > Calotriton arnoldi. The sequence goes on along the minus strand of CAWUFW010003768.1, from coordinate 841,763 downwards.
ACCCTAAATTCAACTCAAAGTATTCGGTTATAGTAACAAGACTCTCCACTCAGAACACTGGATCATGGAGGGACTCATTATGGAGCCCCCAAGTGCATTTTGAGACGCAGCCATATGTGACTTGCAATTGGAGAAGGACTGGACTATGATTAGACAGTGTGCATGGTAGCACTGTGATCTCCCACAACCAGGAGTTTACATTAGCCGAGAGGAACCAATAGTCCCGTCTGATCCAGACAGAATGGGGGCAGAATAGAAAGTGTGTCCTGGGGTGGAGGGATAGTAGGAACGCCAGGAGTCATGGAGCACATGTCTATGATGTGTTGGAGAACATCCCGTGCCTGGGGCTTACCACTGGGTTGTGTACTAGTGGAGTCAGATTGGGTGCAAAATGGCATATTAAGATACCCACCCAATATCACATAGTCTATATCCAAACATCCCATGTGTGCCAAGAGGTCATGAAAAAAGTCAGGGTCGTCCATTTTAGGGGCATAAATATTCAGCAATAGTACTTGTTTGTCGGCAAGGTTGCCCTGTAGGAGTACATACCAGCCATTCGGGTCAGAATAGCTAAATTGGAGAGTAAAAGGGATGCTTTTATGTATGAGAATGCAAGTGCCCTGAGAGTACAACCTGTACCAGGAGAAATAATGATGCGTTCCCCAGGGTTTGGCGTATGGACAGTTGATGGTAGGGGGTAAGTGAGTCTCTTGCACGAAGGCGATTTTGATGCTGTATCTGTTCAGGTACAATAAAACATGTTTACCCTTCATAGTGTTATTGATTCCACGAATATTCCTGGTGAGGAAGGTAAGGTCCAGTATCCTATTTGCGTGGGTGGGTGACATGCCAGTAGTATGAGGAGAATGAAAGAGGACACATGAGGGATAGCAGTGTAGTTGTCATGGGATGTGCTGCAGCAGAAAAGCATAGTTGAACAGTAAAACAATAACTTAGATCAAACACTAGAATCCCAAACCCCCACCCACACCAGATCATAAGGCATCCAGTGAATCCCAAAAGTGTAAACCAAATAACCAAAAAATCCCAAGAAAATGTTATACACCATGAGGGCACAGTGACAACACGGCAGATGTCGCACATTATGAAATAGCATCATGCAACAGAAGAGATTAATCAACAGCAGTTATGCAAGAACAATATGCACCAAAGACAAAAGATATGCACAGACGATGTCAATACGGGAGCCCAGTGGGGGTGCCCAAGCGGGGTGGTAAGTAAACTGGAATAGGACAGTCATTTCGGAGCAGGATGGTCTGGAGAGGAGGGCCGCGAGGAGGAAGCGGACCCAGACTGCTCTGGTGCAGATCACCCAGGGGAGGGGGTCTTAGACCACAAAAACTACAGAAGTCAGAGGCACCCACAGGGGTGTCGAAAACACAGGTTTTCCCTTGTGCTCCACTCGTAAGCGGGCTGAGTAGAGCATCGATCAGTGGAGGCTTTGTTTTTGAAGAACGTTCTTAACATCACTGAAATTGCGGCGGGCCTCCTGAACCATTGGAGTAAAATCGGGATAGAGTGAAATGCTGCACTCTGATAGTAGAGTGGACCCCTATCCCAGGCAAGACAGAGTATTGAGAAAACGGAGTAGAATGCCCTCAGGAGGGCGGGGGCCAAAGGATCGATGCGCTCACTCCACAGCAAAGGTGGGAGAAAAACTGGTGCGGTTAAAGAGGTCAGTGAGGAGCTGTTTCACGAACATGTCTGGCTTTTCAATGTTGGTGGTCTCTGCAATGCCAGGTATACTTATGTTATTTCTCCGGGACCTAACCTCCAGGTCCTCATTCTTGATTGCCACTTGCTTCAGGACACTCTCCATCTTGTCCAAATGCTTCTGCACAGCAGTACTACTGTCCTTCAGCCCCGATAGCTACTCCTCAGCATTGTCTATACTTGCTCCCTGGCGGTCCAGGCGCTCCCCCAGTCTATCTATACAACCAGCAAGTGTGTTGAAGCATGGATCCATCGCACGAAATCCCGCCTTAAGCTCCGTCATAATGGTGGTCATGTCATTGGGAGCAACATTGTCTGGTTCATGGTCCACAGTGTCATCTGTGTCGGAGTGGAGTCCGTTGCCTTTATCGGGATTCGTCTGTTTGAAAGTCAGCCTGTGTTGTTTGGGGTTGATGTGCCCCATTAAGAAAGGATAAGAAGCCTCGGCAATCGGGGGACACAATGCTGCAACACCGCCCGGGGTGCAGTGCAGGGGTTTGTGCACTCAGACAGTCACCCAACAAGGCAGGCGCAGCAGAGGCGTTGCCAACTACAGCAGGTAGGAGTTGAACAAGGAGTGCCAGGAGCCCCCGAGAGCCAATCTAGTAGCAGGGGCCCCACCAATCTATGCCAGAGTGCTGCTGCACACAGTAAGTAGGTAAGTACCTAGAGCAGCATATCCATTGTTTATCCGTTTCAAGGTTGAGGTGAAGCTGACCGGGAGGAACTGCACAGAATCTCAGAGTGTCAGTGTAGAGTGGGAAATGCAGGCAAGGCAGGTGACCGACCAGCACTACAGAGAGCAGAAAGCAGCAGGTCCAAAGATGGAGGCCCCAAAGGAGGGGCAGAAGGCAGCAGCTGTCCCGTGGGAGCAATCCTGCGACCTCAGTGCTCCCAACGGACACATGGTCACTCACCGCCTCAGCCAGAAAATGCAGCGCGGCAAGCACTAGGCCCTGCGGGGGAACCCTTGACATCCGTCGATCTCTGGAAATGCCCCAGCAGCCCGGGTGGGGGGAGAACTGCAGCTCCAGCAGCCCGGGCCAGTCCCCAACACAGCAGGCCTCAATCCAAGGGTGCCGTGGGAGCGCAGCCGCACTGCTGCAGGCCCTGAAGGCCCAGAGAAGGGTCGCCGCAGGCGTATCCCTCCCCCTGAGCCATCAAAAACCCAGGGGGCCAGCACACACAGCCACCAGCAACCTCCTCAGTCTAACGGCCAGGGCCCGAGCAAGTCCAGGGGAGGGTGAGCGGTCCCAGCTAGTCCGGGTGGACTCAGCTTCAGACTCACCCGCAATCCCTGTCTCATTAGGGCCTCTGAGGCAGTGCCAGGACGTGTCAGTCCCTGTTAGCAGGAATGGCGGTCGGAGCGAGATGTCGGCACCTCTCCAGCAGCTCCAGCCCTCAAAGGCAGCGGCAGGTCATATCGTTCACTGCAAGAGGTGATGATGGGGGTGATTAAAGGGGCTATAGAGCTGACACTGCCGGAGCATTACAAGAACATCCTTTTACCACAGCAAGATTGTCACATAGTTCACTTTACAAAATACTCTTACTTTGCAGTCAGGGAAAGAAAGTAAACACTAATCTCATTGTTAAAAGAATAACTAGCAATTTGTTAGAAGACAGAGCCTGACATTTGACCTTTGTAACAAGATAAAAACAAAAATTAAAGACATCTTTATTGCTCATCTCATTCATCTTCTGAACTGCAGCATGGGTATTTTGGAGGTGCTGCAGCAATTCCACACCCGAACTCCTCGCGCCTATGGGTGGAGTGAGGCCAAAGCACAGCAGAAATCCTAACCAAAGATTCAACCATCCAATGTCGTTCCACTAGGTTGAATCAAGAAATCAAAGGAGGTTAATGGGATTGGCCACCCTTTACACCATTAATGCATGGTCAGGGCAACCATTTGAGAAGTTTTTTTTTTTAGTTATCTGAAAAAGAGGGTCACCTCATAAGTAAAGACTGGGACGTGGGTGTAATGCTAAAGGTGGTTTGGTTAATTATTATGCCAATTTCTGCGTTCAACTTACTTAATTTTGCATAGGTCAGACCTAACTACAGTGTATTCAAACTGCATTCTGATCTGCATGGTGTGCCCCTGAATATCGAATCAACAATATTGATGGGATAGAATATCGAGGATAGAATATTAAAAATAAAATATTGATAAATAAGTAAGTCTAGATATCTATAACTAACTCCATATATATGTACAAATGTGCTACACATATCTTTAAGGTATGTAAGTGTGGAGTTAGGCATGTTAATCTCTATATTGGTATGCCACAAAATTGTTGGTATCGATATTCAGTAGTGCATTCAATCTGCAGTGTAGATATTTTAATATTCCTCAAGCTACCTAAGAATGTGTAACTATTTTGTGAGTTTGTCTCAAATCACATCCCAGGATAATGGCTTTAAAATGTTTGGAGTTCACTAAGAAGAAAAATAAATTCGAACAGCATGAGGCATGGCCTTTGCATGATCAGAACAGAAACAGTTGTTCAAAGCGATGCAGCACTTAAACTGTATTTCTTTGATTTGCAAATCGTTTTTTCATGGTATTAAACAATTAATCAATTTGTATTCCTAAACACTTTATCCTACACTTCAGATTTCCAAGGGGGCATACACTTTTAGTTGAAATTAAGTATGCCCGTTCCCTAATACTGCTTTAAATTCTGGGGGCCTCATTTAAAAAAAATTATGCAGCGTGGTGCAGCAAGCCATTTTACTGTGCCGAGCTGCGTCATTTTAAAACTACAGGGATGCATCGTATTAACAAAAATATGATGCTTCTGTATGCTTTCCCCTGTGCTGGCGCACAATTGCCTGTCATTCGCCAGTACACGCACTTTTGCGTCATGTTGAAAGGGTGCCTGCTTTTTGTGCAAGAAGGGACACCTTCCTGCACAAAAACAATCATTGATGGCTTTTTCCTCTTTCTATGCATGCTGCAGAATTCAGAATGCAGCACGCATAGAAAGAGGGAAAAACCGGGAGAATAAAAGTATTTTTCCTCTTTGCACCAGGGGAGGTGTAGAATTCTGACGCATTCCCAGATTTTCAAAACTTTGTAAATCTGTGAATGTGTCAGGTTCCATGGATGTTGCGTGGGAACACCCACAGCAACACCGATGGACCGCCCCTTTCACGCAGAGTGTGCGTGAAAGGGGCATATATTTACAAAGTCATGAAAAGTGATGCAGGGTGACTTTATGTGGCCTTCCTTGTAAATATGGGCAGCCACATTGTGACGCTGGTGCGTTAAAAAAAGTGAAGCACTGGCAGAGCAATGTCCTTGTAAATGATTCCTTGGATTTCCAACTGAGGCCAAGGACATCGTATTAAGCTTACCTGTTCCACACTCTCTACACTCTACCCTGCACTCCATGCTCCATGGGTTACAACCACCATCTTTGCCCTCTTTACCCCTCTGCAAGTGAGAGAGGTGCCCGGTACCCCAGCCACGAATACAGATGGTTGCGCTCGTGCCCTTGCACATTAGCAGCCTGCATTCCCACCTCTTTCATCTCACAGTCATGAGTCTTTTGTGCACCACCTGCTGGGGATCGAACAGGAGCAGGACACCTTGCGCCTGACTTACAAAGGTAAGGGGCCCTGGGTTGCATGTGCTGCAATAGGAAGAATAGCAAGAAAGAGGCACCAGTGGGGGTTGTGCCAGGGAGGGCAAGGAAGGCTATCCTTGTGGGCTTAAGTCTCACTTTACTCCATATCCTGGAACACGGACATGTACCTTTGTGAGAGTGCACAAGCTTCCGTATTTAAGTGCTATAGTACAAGAGAGTGCCCAGGAGAAAAAATGAGCAGATAACATTCTAGCAGCCATGGTAACCATTGTAAACATGACAAAGTCTCTGGTGCAAATGAGCTAACTATTCCTGTCCCTCCTTGATGATATAATCAAAGGACAGAGTGAAGGAGCCAGACATTTATTATACTTTCAACAGCTATGCAGTTGACTCTGGCAAAACTTAGGGCTCCATTAACCTCTGTAGCTGACACAAAAGATTATCCATTTCGGGAGGAGAAATTAATATACTTAAGCTCGAGACACAGATGGCCTATATAGGGAAAGGGGCAAAGAATGGCAAGAGCCTTGGTCCTCAAAAGAAGGAGCTGTGAGGACTTCCACCATCACGCCGAGGCCTAGGTCTTCATCTCATTTTTCATCCTTGACAAGAACTACCAAAGTCTAAAAATTGAATTACTCTTACTCCCTACTTCAGATCAAACCGCATTACAACCTGAGAGCCTTTGGTTAATCACGACAACATGCAAAATGCTTCATCACTAAATGAAATGACAGTCTACTATGGTATATCCTGAGAGAAGTGTAGAGATGACTCCGCACACCAAGGAGATTCAAAAGCGCTTTATTGACCTAAAGCGTAGAGCAGGGGTGGTAGCAGCTTTTCAGCTCGGCTGCCGTCTCTACCTGCCCTGACACATTCTATGGCCTAAGAACTAGCATTCAGAATGCTATACAAATAATAACAATGCTCATGACTCTACATGCACAAAGAAGGCATGCCCGACCCTCAACACATCTCCCCCGCTACAAACTTAGAAATAAGAATTACTTGACATATGTAATACAAAATTGATAAAAAAAGAAGAAAAAAAACAACAATGAAGTTAACCATGAAGATGACACATGCCACTTTAACTTCGGATCCCCCCTTGAATAAAATAAACATTTATATTCCACATACTATGACAATAAAATCTTCCAACCAGTTGGGAGGACGCCTGGCCCTGTTTTTGCTCAGTTAAGTCCACCTGAATGTCATCTGTACTTTTGTGTTTTTCAACATCAACACCCTTAGAGAGTGAATCAACAATACCCGAAGATACTTCAGAATAAGACACGTTAGATTCCATACTTTCTCTCATCTCTTCTGAATTGACCTCATCACCATCCAGAACTGGAGTACCATCACTACCAGCATCGTTTTGCCCAACAGGTCTCTCGACCATTACATCTTCATGTTCCAATTCTCCAATGCTCCTTTCCTTTCCCAAATCTTCTTCATGCCATGCGTCCATATTGCATAAAGCCACATGTTTAAGATTCCATACCTTCCCATTGCTCAATCGGAACGCATTTTCCAAAACTATCACCACCTCCTCTGGCTCAAAAAATGTACTTTCACCTTTACGCACAAACCATGGTTTCCTAGTGCAAACCCAATCCCCTATGTTGATGAGGACAGGTTTGGTGCTATTCTTAGCATCGTAATACTCTTTACATGATTTCTACACATGGTGTCCCAAACTGTTTCCACAGACCAAGGTACCATGGATCCTTCAAACAACCAACCAGGGTTGTACTTCATTCTGGGATTCCTCCCTCTCATTATCACAAATGGGGATAAACCAGTAGCGTCATGCTTGGTCACTCAGTAAGCCCACACAGCTTTCATGACTTGAGTCAGCCAATCCTTGTGACACGCACCAGCGAACTGGAGGACCCCCGTTATCACACGGTTAAACCTCCCCACAGTGCCATTTCTGCTAGGATTATAAAGAGAAGTAGTTCTTAACTTAGTGCAAATTCTGTCACAATACTGCTTGAAAGCAATAGACTGGAACTGTACACATTTGTCACTCAAGATAGTGGCAGGTATAACTTCAATGCTGAACAGATGATCTAAACATAATAGGATAGACTGTGTACACTTTATGCACAACTTTTATAAAAGGCCACTTTGAAAACAAATCATGAATTACAATGATATACATCTGCAATGACTCTACAGGACCTAAGACATCAATGGCAAAAGATTCCCAGGGATATTTTGGATGAAAGCCCTCACTCATAGGAGGTCTAAATGTTTGTAAGGACTTGTTAGATCTTGAACATTCTAAACATTCTCTGACTAAGTGCTCAACTTGTGAATTGAGACCAGGCGAGCAAAACAATTTTTTCATCACTGACTTGGTACACCCTATGCCAAAATGTCCCACATGGCAAAACTGTAAAATGGTCTCCCACAATCTTTCTGGGGGAACAATCCTCTGTCTGCTTAAAATCATGCCATGATCAGTAGATAACTCCAACCTTACTGCCCAGTATGGCTTAAGCATCATCATGTACCAAAGCCACTTTGCCATCCTTCCATTTAGCATCTTCACACTCCTCCAGTGGCACAAGTAAACAAGACAAACAATCCGATAGCACATTGTCTTTTCCCGGCCTATACACAATTTTGTAATTGAAGTCTTGCATCTTCATAGAGATGCTAGCAATTCTGGCAGATGCAGTAGCTGTTCCCTCTGTGGTTAACAGTTTCAGTAAGGGCTTGTGATCACAATGTATTACGGTAGGAATACCCCATACAAAAGCTCAGATGTGTTCAAGGCCCCATGAACAAGCCAACGCTTCCTTTTTAATGGTAGGATATTTTGCCTCAGAAGGTGAGAGTGACCTAGAAGCAAAAGCTATAATATGTTTAGTGTCTTTAGCATCAGTACTGCACCCAGACCTTTATTACAGGTGTCTTTTGAGAAGATGTATTCAGAAGTAGGATTGAATCTGTATAATTTAATAGCATTAGCAATAGGACTCTTTATGTTAGCAAAATCATGCTCGCTTACATCAGACCACACAAACTTACATTCTTTCTTTAAAAGTTGACTGATGTGGAAACACTGTTGAGCAAATCTTGGAATAAACTTTGCACAATATTCCGCTAGTCCAAGAAAGGAACGCATGTCCTCCTTTGAGGCTGGAGTAACCGCCCTTGTAATAGCTTGCACTACTGATGGTTTAGGTTTGACCCCAGACTCCTCAAAGACATGGTCTAAATACGTAACACTCCTCTCTTCAAATTTGCACTTTCTGAACTCGTTGCCTTTTTGTTTCACCATACCAGCATTCACAGGACGCCCCATCCCTGGCATCAAAGGACATGATCCATGGTATCTGGGCCCCAATCGTGCATCCTGGCGTCAACCCCATGGGCCGAGCTCCCCTCCAGGGCTGCCCCCCTCCCCGAGACAGTCCACTAGGATGACAGTCATGTTACAACAGGGTGTATCCTTACGCCTCCTGTCCTGGAATGTCAATGGTCTCCTCGACCGCCTCAAGCGTTCGGTGGTTCTCCGCTACGCGCAGCGACAACGGGTGGAGGTTTTAGCGCTGCAAGAAACACACTTACTGGGTAACCAATGCCCCTTTTTAGCGAGATATGGTTACGACAGGGTCTGGCACTCGGGCTTCACACGCGGGTCCCGTGGGGTTGCGATCCTGGTGCAGTGCTCCCTTCCGTTTGTGGCACCTTCTTGGCCCCGTCTGGCACCCTGAATGGTGTACCCCTTAACTTGGTGTCATTATACTCTCCCCATCGCGATTGCCCGCGACCCTGGCCGCTTCCGTTGGACTCCTGGCTTCCCTGCCCCCGGGCTCTACCTTCCTGGGGGGTGATTTCAACGCAGTTCCCTCTCCTGCACTCGACACGACTGGGCCCCCTACTCACGGCAGACTGGCGCATGCGAAACACCTAACGAACTGGGCTAATCCCTGGGTCTTTGTGATGCATGGCGTGTGTGGCACCCGCGGTCTAGACAATTCACTCACACTTCGGCTGCGCACCACACACACGCGTGCATAGACACCTTTTACATTCCATCGACTGACTGCCTTTTGCTCCAAGGAGTCGCTATCCTGCCTAGGGGTATATCTGACCACTCCCCGGTGCTACTCACTGTGGGAGCCCTTCCTGCCTCCATGCGTCATACATGGAGAATGAACGCGTGGTTTCTCCAGGACAAAGACTTCCGCGAGGTGGTAGGGCGGGAGCTCAAACATACTTCCAGATCAACGAGGGGTCGGTGTCATCCCCGGGCATCTTGTGGGAGGCTGGCAAGGCCACGATACGTGGAGTCGCCAAGGGGCAACTAAAAACCCTGCGGCGCGCACAGTTGGAGCAGCTTACCTCACGTGAAGCGCAGGCCCTGCGCCTTGAGCGGTCCACTGCCCTGGACCCTGACGCCTCCGAAGTGAGGCTCCTTGCCCACATCCGTGAAGAGATTCGTCAATTGTCGCTTGACGCGGCCAAACTCCTCTGGCGCTCATCCGTCGCCAGGGTGTATGGTTGGGGAGACAAGAACGGCTCTCTCCTCCACAGACTAGCCACCTACCCCAGAGCGAACCGCATAATTCCCGAAATTATAGACTGGGACGGCTCGGTGTGTAGTTCCTCGGCCGACATGGCCCGGGCTTGTGCGATGTATTACCGCCAATTATACATGACTGGGACTCCCTCCATGTCTCTTTCAGATCTATTGCGAGCTGGAGCCTGTCATCGCCCTCAATTGGACTCAGAAGTCCAGGGCGACCTGGATCGTCCTATCACCCCTGTAGAAATTGGAGAGGCGATTACCTTCGTCTCATCCGGCAAGACGCCGGGTCCGGACGGCCTTCCCCAAGAATTTTATGCTCTGTACCGTGAGACATTGATTCCATATCTTGCCCAGTTATTTAGAGAGGCGATGGAGAAAGGTTCATTCCCTTTTAAGACTGATATGGCCACCATTGTGGTCCTTCCTAAATCCCAACCACCCTCGCCTCGGTGCGCGGACTATCGTCCCATCTCCCTCATTAATACAGATCTGAAGTTGTACGCCACAATACTTGCCCAGCGTCTTAAACCCCACTTACGTACACTGGTCCATCCAGACCAATGTGGGTTCATGCCATAGCGTGGTACCCGACATTGTCTGCGGAGGCTCCATACTGCTCTGGCTCACCGTAACTTGCTCACCCCCTATCTCTCACTCCTTCTGGTAGATTTTGAGAAAGCCTTTGATTCTGTAGACTGGGGGTTCTTGGAAAATGTTCTGGCGGAGATGGGCCTCAGAACCCGCTTCTGTGGTTTCATCCGACTATTGTACGCTCGACCGAGGGTCCTAGTGAATGGAGTTCTGTCAGAACCCTTTCCGATCTGCAGGGGAACGAGGCAGGGTTGCCCCCTCTCTCCCCTGCTCTTTGCTCTGGTGATGGAACCACTGGCGGCCCTGATACGTTCAAGCGGGCAGGTGCAGGGTTGGGAATGGCCCAATACGGAAGTGGATAAAATCGCCCTCTACGCGGACGATGTCCTGATTTATTTGGCGGACCCCGCTAGTTCGGGCCCTCATTGCCTCCAGATCCTTCGGTCCTTTAAGCAGGCTTCCGGCCTCTGGCTCAATCCTGAGAAGTCGGTCTTGGTTCCCCTCCACATATCTAGGGAATGCTTTGATTGGCAATCCACCATACTGCTCCGTCCCCAATCCTTTAAGTACCTAGGGATATGGGTGACTTTACTCCCTGAACTCAGCTGGGCCCTTAACGTCACTCCCCTGGTGAAACGGGCTAAGGCGGACCTGTCGAAATGGCAATCACTGCCTCTGAATCCCATGGGAAGAGTCGCTCTATTCAAAATGATGATTCTTCCCAGATTCCTTTATATGCTCCAAAACACCCCCCTTAACTTTCCGAGAGCGTGGTTCCGGGAGCTCGACAGCCTGGCTTCCAAATTCCTCTGGGGGAAGGGCAGGTCCCGACTGGCCCTAGGCGTTTGTCAGATCCCTTCCTTTGATGGGGGCATAGGGATGACCCATCTATATTTGTATTATCTGGCCACACGCCTGCTCTCCCTGCACGACTGGCTCAATGGAGGATGGTCGGATCCGGCTTACAGACTGGAACTCAGTGCATTGGACTTGTCCAACCTCCAGTCGATGATGTATGGGGCACCTGTCCCATCTCGCCTGCCGGAGGTGACGCGTTCGGTGTTCCTGGCCTGGCGGGCCGCGCTGCGCCATACCGGGTGGACCCGCACGCTGACCAAATGGACACCCCTGTGGCAGGGTACCTGGCTCAGAGAAGTCAACGGGCTACAAGGCTTTTGGTCATGGGACCTCATAGGCATTTCACAGCTAGGCGACATTTGGGTGGGTGACCACATGCGCTCCTTTCAGGACCTCCAAGCTAGACATTCCCTGCATTGCTCACAGTTTTATAGATATTTGCAACTCCGCCACGCCCTTCGAGTACACCTCGCGACTGGTACACGACTCCCGGACCATAGCCCTCCCGAAGCACAAATCATGCTGGGGGACCTGGGGAGAGGGGGCATCTCCCGCATATATCGGTCACTCATTAACAATACCCCAACATCACTTGATCGACTGCGGGCTAAATGGGAGGAATGGGTGGGTTCCTTGGAGAAGGAGGACTGGCGCGATGCCCTTATGGCCCCCAGGACAGTCACTGCTTCTGCCAGACTGCGTTTGATACAGCTTTATTTCCTGCATGCTGCCTATTTGACGCCGGCGCGCCTATATCGTGCGGGGCTCCGACCGACCCCCACCTGCGATAGGTGCGGTCACAAATCAGCCGATTTTTTTCACATGGTATGGACATGCCCACGCTTGGCGCGATTCTGGGGAGACATTGAAGAGGAACTCACCGAGGTGTTGGGGTGGGCGATCCCGCACGACCCATGACATGCACTGCTGGGCATCACAGACGGGTTGGATGGGACCAGGAATGAAAAACTTTTTTACACTACGGCAATGGTAGTGGCCAAAAGGGACATAGCTTCCGCCTGGAAATGTCCGGATCCTCTCACCGTGAGGAAGTGGCAGGCCGGGGTGGAATGGTGTGCCACGCAAGAGAAGACAATGTACATAGCACGTGGCTGCCCCAAGAAATATCTTAGGGTCTGGGGGAAGTGGTTGGGGGAATGGTCTGATTTCGATAGGGATGCTCCAAAATCCGCCCTTTTGAATGTGTATGTCTTTGGTCTTTGAGTTGTCCAGATTAATGCAAATAATCCTTTGTTATCATGGCATCTTGGTGATTGGCTGGTACATTTTGTGAAATCAATAAAAATGTGTTTATCAAAAAAAATCATCCAACAACACACCAAACTTGCAATCGCCTCCAAGTTATTGTAAATCAGCCACATATTCATCTATGGTCTCCACCTTAGATTGTTTACGCTGAAAAAACTTATACCTGCTAATTCCTATGCAGGTATAAGCAAAGTGTTTATCCAGGTCACTCAATGCGGGAACAAATACATTCACTTCACCCACCACTGGTGTTTTAGCCATGTGAGAATACATTTGTAATCACATTGGACCCAGCGAATGCAATAGAATATGTTTTTTTGTGCAAGGGACATTTCCTCAGCATCGCCAAAGGCAGCAATGTAATTAGAAAAAGTGCCTGACAATACGGAAAAGTATAGGTAGTGAGTCACCATTAATGGGAGTGGAGCCACTGAGGGAAACATGAGCCAATATGATTACTATTTGGGTGGCATCTGCTGTCCTCAGGGTAGGTAGTCCCTGATGTAGTCCACTAGGCTGTGATAGCTGACAACGCGAGTCACCCTCACATGGTTCTGGTTCCCTTTGAATGGGGGGGGGGTCACAGGTTCTTTAAGGGTATCTGTGAGTCAAGCCATGCTTGTTGACCATCACTTTGGAAATGATCTTGAGTACACCATCTGGAAAGAGGTGGAACTCAGGTCTCACTTGGAGATGTTGGAAATGCTTGAGTGGGTGAGCCTGACCACCCGGTCGATACCAGCTGGAGAGGGAAACCAAGAGAACCTGGAGCGATGAGAACTCCAAAGTGTGGGGGGTGGTTCTCCCCACTTTCTGCGTGGCATTCCCCTAATTTTCTGCCTTCTTTAACTGAACCAGTTTTTGTTGGCCATAGCACTCTGCGTCCTTTACTCTTGTTTTCGAGTGGCAAAGTGCTTGTGCACTCCCTTTAAACTTGGTAAAATTGACCTATTCCCAATTGGCACATCTAATTTACTTGTGCTTCTGTAGTACATGGCACTACGTGTACCCAGGGCCAGTAAGGTAAATGCTTCTAGTGGGCTGCAGCACTCATTGTGTCAACCACTGAAGCACCATCATAACCTGCTTGCAGGTCCAGTTTTCCTTCAGGCAGTAGAGCAATTCTTCTGCTGATTCTCCACAGGTCCAGGAGTGATTTAAAGAGGTAACTGGGGTGCCACATGTATGCCCACTGCCATCCTGAGGGTGGGGGAAACTCCTGGCCACTCCCTAACCAATGGGGTAAACTTACTAGGGGTGACCCTATCTGCTTTGAAGCACTTCTTGTGTGACCTCTTGTTTAAACTATAGAGACATAACAAGCTTCCAGCAACTGATCTACAACTGACCAGGTGACCAGTACCAACAGGACCTGCTGTGGACTCTACAGATGGCCTCTGTGGGAGCGAGTCCTAACTCCCAAGTGGTGATCCCCCACCCCCTGAGCCCTTGGCTAGTGTTAGAGTGTAAGCCTCCTGACCAAGCTGTAAAAGCTGGGAAATGTTTGCTAACCTTTCCTCCAGGAAAACAACTAAGAAGGGGACCTCCTTCAAGCTGAAACCATCAATGTTGAAACGCTAATTGGATTCAACTTTCTGTTTTGCCCCGCTGAAGGAGATCTGACTTTCAGAAAAGTTTCTAATTCCGAACATAGAAGACTTCATGAGACTGATGCTGACCAGCAACCCCTTGATGTCAACGCCTTCCTGGCCACAAACTTTGGACTTTGCCAGCTTGGTGGTTTCCCACTATCATCAGCAACTGCACCGGTATCCTGCTCTTCAGCTCTTCAGCAACCCGCCGTCGTTCAGCCCCGCTTTGGATTCAGCCTGCAGTTTGCCCTGCTGAAAACTTGTCAATAACCACTGTTTCTCCAGTAGGTAAAATTTAAACCAAATGAACATGGTCCCTGTATTCAATATGCACTCCATCATGACTGTCCTTAACTTTTGACTTTGACCCTGTCTAGTGTAACTAGTTAACCGTGGTTGGTGCTTTGTGTTTCTTTGGCACTATTTTTAATTCAAATGTTACAAATTTATATTTTCAGTACTATTTTGGGGATTTTTGTCATTTTGGTGTCACTCTCGTTTAGTTGATGTCACTCAGAACCCCTTAGTGAAAACATCCCATATTTCACTGATATCCATCTACAATTCTATATGTTCTCATTATTGTAAATGCATCTGCCCCTGTACCTTCCTTGTCAGGCTAAGCCTTACTCTGCAAATGATGACTCTATAAGCATATCTCAGTGAGTCTTTAAGAAATATTTTTCATAGCTTAATAAGGTCAAGGCATAAGAAATTCTACTAAATATTGGAATTTTTATAATATACTTCATCTGAATCTTTTGTGAGCTGCAAAAGTGAGTAAATGTGAAGGCGGCCATCCCCAGTGTGAGTTCGCGAATGGTGGACAAGACGCCAAAGGATATGGAGTGGGTTCCTCAGGCTGGTTAGGAGGGAGCACTATGAGTGAGTGCATAGTGCAAGAAAACAAAAAAATAAGTTCTCAGATCGCATGACAGTATAGCAGGAGATGATGCAACTTTAGACAGAGCTGAATGCGTCGTTCAATCTAGGATATACAATGGAAGGCGATAGTAAAAAACCTAACAAAAAGAATATTGAGGTTAAAGTAGTAACCTGGAATGTAAATGGCCTGAGGTCCAAGAGGAAGCAAGGCCTAGTCACTGAGGGGGAGATTTACAAGCCCCTTGCAACACTTTTGGGCCACCGTTGCGTCACTTTTGAGACGCAGCAGCTGCGTAAAAAATGCAGCCAACTTACAGCGTGACGCATCTAGGGAGATGCGTCACGTTGTAAAGCCCTGCATCACATTATACCTGCCTCAGGTATAATGTATGCAGGGTGGGCGTTCCCAAGCAGGAAAGCCTCGTAAAAGTGACGCAGTGAAATCTATAGGACGCCACTGTGTCAAAACCTTATGCCTGCTTGAAACAGGCGTAAGGAGTGATACAGTGTAGTGAGTATAGGCCTCAACATGCATTGCTGGAGTTGCGTCGTGCTTGCGACATGACTCCAGCAATCTGTGACTTTTGCACCAACAGATGTGTCAGAATTTCTAACGCATCTGTCAATCCTTGCGCCATGGTGCACCATATTAAAAATACGGCGCATCCATGGTGGCGCAAGGGTTTCGCAGGCTGGCGCAGGGAAACTGGCACATCTCTACAGATGCGTCAGTTTCTTGTTAATGTGCCCCAGAGTATCTAAGGGACAGCAGGCTCAGGTCATAATGCTACAAGAATCCCACTTAGAGAGGCGGGAGTGTAGAACCTGCTTTAGTAAGCTCAGATGGGTACAGGAAGTTGTGAGTTCGGAGCAGAGGCGGAGCACGAGAGGGATGGCTATCATTGTTAGGAAAGGTTCAGGGGATAAAGTTGGTAAAATATGAAACTGACATTACAGAAAGATGGTTAGTGGTAATCCTGTTCGTAGGTGGAATGCATTTGTCATGTGCAGCATTCTATGGTCCGGATTGCGATGACCCATCACTAGAGAGGCTGCAACAGCACTTACTGGAAGTACCCACACCTTTATTTGATGGAGGCGACTTCAATATTGTTTTAAATAATGATTTAGACAGAACGTCGAAAACCAAGTATAGAAACTCCCCTAAAATGTCACGCAAATTGAGAGATATGATGAGTGATCTGAACTTGGTATACATAAGCCGTAGGAAGTCAGGAACCTCAAAAGGGTTTACCTTCTATTGTAAAGAAATACAGTCATCATTCTAAGATTGACTATTTCCTCTTAGATCAAACCTTAAATGATCTTGTTGAATCATTTTTCTTCTCCCAGCTATACCATCAGATCATTCCCCGGTACACCTAAAATTGTACCTTCCTGAAAAGCCACGTGTGAGGTAATGACCATTAGACAGGGCTGTACTCCTGGAAGAGTTGTCAGATAAGACTGCTGAATATTTTGCATTAAACAATGGAACTGCTAGTCAGCCCATAATTTGGGATACTTATAAGGCATACTTAAGGACGTAGTGATAAGGAGGAAGTGGGATGTGATTACTGCCTGTCTACACCCCCTCGACATAAGTAAGTAAGTATTGGACTTGTAGAGCGCGGACTTAGCCCAAGGGCGTCAAGGCGCTATTAGCAGACTGCGAGGAACAGACCAAAACAAAAACACGCTCATCCTGACGTCTGTGAGAAGAGCCAGGTCTTTAAGGTTTTACAGAAGAGAGAATGGGACAACTGACTAGAGAGCTCTTCCGGGAGGGAGTTCCACAGCTTAGCCGCAGCCGTGGAAAAAGCTCTACCTCCCCACCTTGCCTTCTTAAACCTCGGTAAAGTTAACAAGTTTTTATCTGAAGACCGAGCAGTCTGCTGGGAACATACCGCTGGAACATCGCCTTGATCCCATCTGGGCCTGATCCCCCTCTTGATCCACTGCTAAGGTAGGAACTAGACCCCCCCACTGACACTTGAAGAAGTCAAATTGCCATCAAGCAGATAACTAAGGGCAAAACTACCAGTACAGATAGGCTACCTGTAGAGTTCCAAGCCACATTTCTTGCCTCCCTCGCACCGTGAATTTTGGGGGTATACGGAAAAGCCACGGGCTGGGGCAGATTATCAGACAGCATGTGGGAATCCTTAATAACAGTACTCCCAAAGCCCGAGGAGATCTGCTTGAGGTGGTGCCCCATCACCCCCTTTCATTAATTAACCTTGACTAAAAGACACTGAGTAACGTCCTGGTGAATAGACTGACTCCCATGATACATACAGTGATCCACTTGGATCAGAATGGGTTCATTCTTGGCATGAACACGTTTCTGAACCTTCACTGGTTATTCAATGTGATGGAGTTGGCACGTCGGGCTGATAAACATGGGTGGGTGGCCTCACTAGACATTGAAAACAACACCGTGGGGTGGACTTATTTACAGGAGGTATGATTGAAGTTGGGGCTGGAGCCCGAGGTCCTCAGGTGGGTATGGGTCCTTTATGAGCGCCCTGTTGCTAGGGTGTGTACGGGCAGGATCATCTTGGATAGCTTTGCTATTGAACGTGGCACTAGGCAGGGTTTCCCCTGTCTCCCTTGCTGTTCGCCCTGGCCATGGAGCCATTGGCCTTTAAGCTACGGGAACAAACATGTACCTTGGGCTATCCAGTGGGAGATCACCCTCATACAGTTGCCATGTAGGCTGATGATACTTTGATTTATCTACAGACAGACCCCTCAATACTACCAGATGTCATGTCAGTGCTAGACGCTTTTGGCTGCATCTGTGGACTGCAGATACAATGGGGGAAATCATGTTTATTTCCTTTATTATGAATGCCTGAACCCTTACCACACTTCACTGGGAACAAACCTTTACTGTGGAAGTAAGGCACCTTCAACTATTTGGAAGTCCAAATATATCACTCTGAACACAAACTTGTGGAGGGGAATCTGGGAAAGGCCTTGACCTAGATTCGCCAGTAGCTACCCTTTTGAGCACAGCTACCCCTATCACGTATGGGCAGAGTGTCTATTGCCAAAATGTTAGTCCTTCCACGACTCCTTTATTTTTTTGTGGCACCTCCGGTGCTATTAAAGAAGTCATTCTTTCTAGACTTACAACACATACTTGCATCACTGATTTTGGGCTAATAAGAGGAATAGAGTTAGATTGGACCCTTTATATGCTATGCTGGAGAACGGGGCACTGGGTGCCCCCAATTATGAGCTTTAGTATGCTGTTGCACAACTTCAGTGGCCTCTTCGATGGCTGCTAGACACCTCCAACCCAGAGAGGGATCTGTTTGGTGTCGACTTCAGGGACACTATTATTGGAGTGGCTCTTGGATTCCCCCTCATACCGTACTATCCCCAGCACTTTATTGAAGGTGGCATCATGGTGTTGGATGAAATACATACACTGCGATAAAAGGGCGATGCCTTATACACCTAGCCTCCCCCTTTGGGCGCCCCCACAGTGCAGGCGGCTGAGAGAGGTTTATCAAGTAGATGCCTGGACCACAGCTGGATACACAACTTGAGGGGACATAGTAGTGGAGGGCAGACTTTGCACCTTTGTAGATCTAATGGAGGGGGGCACATTAAACCCGGGTCAGAGTCTCCAATACTCTGCCTTAAGAGGGGTGGCGGGGAAATTATGGAATTTAGATAGGGAGCCTGCACAGGAAGCTGGCCCACTAGAATTCATGATAACATTAAAGGTGTCAGGGCGTGCTATTTTGCACATTTATGGAGCTTTGCCAGGTGATGTCACAGGTATAGGGTTACCGGCTCTTAAGGGTTGGTGGGAGGACCTACAGTATGCCGCATGACGGAGGTGCTTGGGATCTGTTAGAACGATTACACGAAATGCCCTGATTTAGGGTTACACAATTTACACAATTACACAACTTAATTATTTACACCACACATAACTTTCCCCTGACAAAATAGAAAAATTTACCCAGGTGCCAGGGCGGATTGCCCCAGATGTCAGCAGGCTGATGCAGATTTTCTTCATATGGTGTAGCTTTGCCCCATAATAGTGGCTTTCTGGCAAACTGTAACCTCCTGTATATCAGATGTCACTACCTCCATTTATGCCACGTGACCCTGTGTTCTGCCTTCTTCATTCTGGGGTAGTAACGAAACAAATTAAGGGGGTTTCAAGGTCTAGCACTTGTACTAGCAAAAAGATGTATTGCCATGTCCTGGAAAGTAATGTCTGCCCCTGTGGTTACCACTTGGCTGAAAGATGTGGTCCGTTAGGCATCCGCAGAACTTTCGGTTCAGGCGGATGCCAGAGCCCGGGATGGGAGGTGCAACCTTATGGAACAGTGGAATTAATATTTGTCTAGATTAAGTGCTATACTTACTCCTCCTGAGTAGCATTATGAGGCCCAGCCATGATGGGCAAAATTGCTTCAAGCAATATTACTTTTTTTCTCCTGGAGATTGGGAGGTGGGGAGCGAGTTTCAAGGAGAAGAGCGGAGTTGATTGTATTTTTGGTCATTGTTACTCTGTTGCATGGTTTTGATGCTTGTTGCTACCATGGGATCGTGTTTATCTGTTCAGTACTATATGGATGTATTGCTGTAGAGGATATCTGGGCCAGACTAGCTGCATGACATTACTGCAATATCATTTTGTAAATGGTGCATGTTACAAGTATGATTAATAAAAATATTTGAAAAAAAGGAGGAAGCGGGAAATGCGAAACCAAAAAGAGATCCTCCAGCCCAAAATTGCAATGAAAGAGTTGGAGTTACAAGGCGCCTGGATAAAAGAGCCATCTAGGCAATCTGCTCTGCGGCTAGAACTTGAGGGAATGCAGGCTGAGTATGAAGGCAGGTTAGCCAGGAAAATTCAAGATAAATGGAGAACTAGCAATATGCAGCACTTCGCTTATGACGAGCATTGCAGCTCCCTTCTAGCATGGAAGACAAGGTCCGACAGAACTACAAACACTATACGCACGTTATTTGACTCTGATACAGAGCAGTCTCTTGTAACTAATAAGGAGATTGAAGGGGAGGTGAGGAAATACATGAGCAAGCAAAATAAAGAACATATATAGCCAGAGAAAGAGAATATTAAGGCCTGGCTATTGGTCAGGCTAAAACTCTAAGCTTAGAGATCACAGAGGAGGAAATACGGTATCAGGCTAAGAAAATAAAGGGTGGTAAGGCAACTGGGCCTGACGGGCTCCCAGCCAGCTCTATGGGGCAATTTTGGAGGCACTAATGCAAGCACTGAAGGTTTTGTTCAACGCGATTTACCACAAGGGGGAGAAGGCCCCACCCTCCTGGTTGGAGGGTACCATAGTTTTAGTTCTGAAGCCAGATAAAGACCCAACTAAAGCAGAGCCCTATAGACCAAGATCGTTGCTAAATACAGATTACAAGATCTTCACAGTGATATTGGCCAGCAGAATAGCTGGGGTAATTAGGAGCATCCTGATCAGAGGGGCTTTGTCCCAGGGCGACAGCTAAATGAATTCAATCATCTTTTGATTGGAGTCATAGATCTAGCGGGTAGCCAGAAATCTCCTTGACAGTTCTTACATTGGACGCCGCAAAGGCCTTCGATAGGGTTAACTGGACCTATCTCTGGGAAGTCCTCAGGAGCTTCAGATTCAACCAAAATATGATCAGAACAATAGAGAACCTATATGACATACCAGTTGTCAGAGTTCTTGTAAATGATGAGCTATCAGATTGTTTACTGATATCTTGGGGTACTAGACAAGGGTGTCCTCTTTTACCCCTCCTATTCTAACTCTACATAGAACCATTTGCTCATCAGATTAGGTTGGCCTCTACCATCATCCCAGTCAGTGCCTCTGGTTTGGAGGTCAAATTGGCTTTGTATAAAGATGACATGCTACTGTATAGGATACCTTGGTTGGTGGAGTATGTAGGGGATTTGGTAAGATATCAGGATACCTGATTAACAAAGATAAAACAGAGGTCATGTCATGGAATATGAAGAGTGGTATGCAGGATTGTCAAGATGCAGATGAGGTACCAGGGAGTCCAAATAGTCCATAAATTGGAAAATATTCCTATGGTCAGATTGACAAGAGTTAATCATGAAATAGAGAAGCTCCTAGGAAGATGAAATAACTTGCCTTCAACAATCTATGGTAGAGCAAATTTGGTCAAAATAATGATCCTCCCTAAAGTCACCTTTTTGTTTAACTTCATACCCCCTAACGTTCCCGAAAGAGCATATCAGCAAACTTCAGGGAAAAACTTGCAGCTTTCTGTGGGCATCCAAAGGTGCCTGACTCTCACGGAAAAAGCTCAAGAGGAAGCTGACTGCGGGTGGCTTGGAATTGCCTGATTCCCAGATTTACTATCATGTATTCCACTTGAAATGAAAGAGATAATTCACCAGTGGGCAAACTATACACAACAATATTAATGGGCCTTGGAGGTAGTCATTTTTTGTATAAATACGGAGATCCTATTTTAAAAAGGTAAGGCTGAAGTTCCTTCCTGCCACAGTAAGAACATGGGTTTATCTTAGGAAAGGCTTGTATATCCCTCACTAGGAATGCAATTTGAAAATGTTAGAGAAGCTACTGTTGGCTGGGTGGATGGGAGAGGTAGTAACGGGTTTGACCCAAATGGTGGCCTCTGCCTCACCTACTTGGACACAGGAGACTGATCTATCGACTGAATGAATGCTACTGAGTGAGGGAAGCGGATATGGAGTGAGTGTTGGAGGTAGAGATCCACGCATCATGGACTGCGCTAGGACAGGACATACTTCTAGTGGGCCAGCATGAGATGGAGCCGTAGCCCCCTGAGATACTATCATTGAATATTAGATAAACTCAACGCCTATGTCAGTGGATGGTTAATAATCCAACCTGAATATCCCTTACTGTGCATCCTCAGCCCGAATCCGTGACTCTCCTGGGGCACTAGAATGTTTATATGATTCGCTTAGTCACCCTCTAAGACAAGCAGGTCTGAACTATTGGATGGACTTGCGAGATGGGGTAAGATTAATAGAGTGGTAAGAACTCACAGTGCTTACTAGGGGAAAGCTTTCAAAGTTTAAGTATTATCAGCTACAGTCATGGTGGACATCACAGGAGTAGTCGAAGGAGGCTCAGAGTGAGTGGGAAGATCGCTTAATAAGCACTGAGCCATTACAAAATTAAGTGGCACTGTGGTACTAAGACCTTCTTAAGGCTGAAGACAAACATCAGCCTGAACCATTCTTAATCTGGAAGGATGACTTAGTTGAGGGTGATATAAGGCAATTGTGGCAAGTATCCTTAAATACTTTATATTCGGTGGTAAAATCTGTGCCACTTAAGAGAAGCCATAATTTTACTATCCACAGGGCCTACTGGACTCCGAGCAAGTTGACAAAAGTTCTCAGCCAGGCGCTTGTTTGTCCGAAGTGTGGCGCTTTACAATCAGACGATATGCACATGTTCATGTTCTGCCCTGCATTGTCATCTCACAGGTATAGAGTGAGTAAGATCCTCAGTGAAATAACTGGGCATCAAATCAAGGTAAGCGCTCAGTTGGTGTTTTTGAGAGTGACCCCGAGATGAATATTGGGTCTAATGCCACCAAGGTGAGGCTTGTTTTTTTTCTCTAGTCTTGTTGTCGAGGAGAGCGATATATAGGCTGGAAGTCTGCCGAACCCCTTCTGTTGAAACACTACTCAAAAATATCAGCTCGATCAGTTACGTAGATATGGCATGTGATTTGGGAAGCTACAATAGGGTCTGGAAAAGCTTATGTCGAATGTCACTAACATCTGCCTTGTCCATTGATTAACCCCCTTTATGTTGTGAATGCTAAGCTGGCGGGGCCAGCGAGCTAGCAGCAGCAATCTCAGTTTATCAGTTTCTTCAGTAGCTGGAACAGTGCTATGAGAAACTGATGGGTGATGAAAACAAAAAAACGAAACAAAAATAAATGACTGATGTACAATTGTGTGGTAGATAAGCTTGGGCAAAATTTTGTTTATACCGGCATAATGTTGGGTCATTTCTGGGATTTTGTTTTGCAATTATTACGCAAAATGCCAGAGATTACACCATTATACCATGTTGCAAAATTAAGTAATTTTATTGTATTTTCTCAAATTTGTGCAAAGGAAATTATGTAACTTTCACAAGGGGAGAGGATGTAGCCTTACGGCTAGAGCGGTCGACGTCGACGCTGGGGAACCGGGTTTGAGTCTCGGCAACGACGCTCAACATCCTGTGATTCTGGGCAAATCACTTAATCTCCCCGTGCCTAACAAAAATGAATGTGTCCTTGTGTAACGAAACTGGTGCTATGTAAAGCGCTCTGAAATCCGATATCTTCGGGTCTAGTTCGCGCTATATAAAACTCTATAAAAAATAAAAAAAGGCTTACTGGTAGCTTTGTACACCCAGTACACATTTGCCTGGCCCCATCACACAATTGACTGACACCAAATCAGTTTATGTGATGTATTTCTAGACCTATTTTAAAGTCCAACAGGTTTAAAGTTCTGGGATGTCCCCCTTTTCAGCTGTGCTGGTTTGCATTATGCACAGCTTTTCATTAGTATATCTGCATAAAATGAGACAAATCTAACTCTATAAATGTCTCACTTCGTTCAAGACTGAGCAGCTATAAAATACAGTTTATATAACATTTATAATAGAAAACAGTATAGTACATAAGAGGTTGTTCTTTTTTCAGTTTCAGTCTTGCAGTAATCAATTGTTCACAATTAATCTGTCTCTCGGGTGATTGATGACTGTGCTGACAAAAACGATTTTTAGATTTATGGTCATATTACTCTCTCTATTGATTCCAATTGCATAAGCATTGTTCATCATTGTAGGAGCATGTTTATGAACAATAATAATGATGTGCTCAAAGTGCGACTTATAGCTTAATCTCAAAGCACTTTTCACAAAAGGTAAAATAATGCAACTGATTATTTTTTGAGTATGAGAAACTAAAATAAAATCAGACTGAGTAGTATTCAATATGAGAAAATAGCCAGGCCAGCCATATAAAAAGATAACAATGAAACAACCAAAGAGATTTTTGTTTCCGTATATATTGGTTGACTCAATCACTTAAATTACATGAGGCATTCTGTAAACTGAACGACCTCAAGGCGCTCCTCCAAAATAGACCACCCTCTAACAATGTGCAATGTGCATAGCTCCATCCCAATGCAGCTTAGGTAGAGTCTGTATTCCAGTGCTTAATTTGTAGATAAATGTAATGTCCCTAGGTGTTGCTCAGAAGGCTACTGGAACTAGAACTGCCATCACTGCCTCATGCTAATATGAACACTCCATACCGAAAATTCCAAGACACCCAAAGCAGAAAGAATAGCCTGGATGCTCTAATAGTATTTAATAAAGGTCTATTTAATTGTTAAAATGATATGCTCCATACAAAAATAGACAGGTCCCATGTGGTAGAATCTCATGAGCAAATACTGGTGTGAACAATTAAGTACAGGAGCTGAGCTCTGGAACACATCTGCACAAATTAAGCACTGTAGTATTCCCAATACCATATGAAGAGTTGTGGCAGAATACACTATATGAAGCATGCTACGTTCCTATCTCTGTATGGGTGTTATAGCAGGTGGCCCATACAAAAAACACTGCCCAATCCTTTGCATGATGTTTCTGTCATTAATCAAGTTTACCTGTTGACTTAACGTAGGCACAATGCACTGAGCCTTTACCCACACTCTCATGTCCGGTTCTCTATGGCATTTCTCTCAGTGTCATACAGCATATGATGCAACAAGGAACAAGGTGTGGATGGAATGCTTGAATTAATCTTGGTCACTGGCAATTGCTTGGGATGCATCAAAATCATTGTTTCTCACCCACTGTGTTACTCTAGACAGAAACCAGCTGTTTGTCTTGTCAGCCTTAGGGTGGTCTTCCCACAATCATCTTGATTTTTGCCTCCATGTTTTGCTGAATCTTTTTGTTGGCCTTAAGACTCCGAGCACTTACCACTGCTTATCAGGGCTAGAGTGCAAGTGCTTCTTCTCTAAACATGCGGGCAATAGGTGTACAACTGATTGACATATTTAATTTACTTGTAAGTCCCTTTTAAGGTGGTACACCATATACGCAGAGTCTGTACATTAAATGCTACTAGTGGGCTGCAGCACTGATTGTGCCACCCAGAGACGTAGACTTTCAAACGTGTCTCAGGCCTATCACTGCAGTGCCTGTGTGTGAAGTTTACTGCCACTTCGACTTGGCATTTAAAACTACTTTCCAAGCTTTAAACTCAATTTTCATTACATAGAAATCACTGGTAACGTATGCCCTAGAAAGCCCTACGGACAGGGTGCTATGTAAGTAAAAGGTAGGACATGCACTTTTATGTTTTGCATGTCCTTATAGTGACAAACAGCCTATGTTATTCTCTATTGTGAGATCTACTCCTCTCATAGGTTAGCATTGGGAATTCCTTTCTATACTTTTAAGTTGCAATTGCTGATCAGAGAGGAGTAGCTTTTTCATGTTTCATATATTTGGAATGGTAATGATAAATCATCTTTACTGGTGAAGTTGGATTTAAAATTACTGTTTTAAGGATCACTGATACAACATCGCACTACAAAAATATCGAGACAACAATATCGTATACAAAAATATCGATACACAATACACAAAACAGAAATGACACTAACATCGATAAAAAAATATTGTCTAAAAAAATCTCGATGACAAATATATCGACAACAAAAATAGAGAAAACAAAAATATCGATAACATTAAAATAACATAAAACACATCAAAAACATCGATATAAACAATATCGACAACACAAACATCGATAAAATACATATAAGCATATGGCAGATTCACCACTATCGTAATGACCCCCTAAAATCGGCCCTAAACTCAGTAAACAAACTAAAACAATGTATGAATACCTACAACACACAACTCAACTATTTCCAAACACCAAAGGGCTAGAATACCTAAAATTAATACTTTAAATAAAAAACAGTGCTAAACATCATAAACATTTTAACATTTCCAAACTATTAAACAACATAGCACTACTCTTTTTTTAAAGTAATAATTATAATTCTGTCATTTAAAAATTCGAAAACATACACAAAAATATATGACATGATATAATTATTAAAATAAAAAAGAAACAAACAAACCTATGTAACAAAAAACATTTCCCACCCATAATAATAAAAAATAACTTACAATTATGTAGCAGTGACGATCCTGGAAAACCAATAAACCCATAGTAAATCAATTGAAAGACGAATCCATATGAAAATAAATCCCTCCCCAAAAATGCAAAAATCCAACTGTAGAAAAAAGGCTCCAACGACCCAAAAAGTAACTTTTAAAAAAAAAAGCTCCAACAAACCCGAAAAATAAAAGGAAATGTAAAGTAACTTGTTTAAAAAAAACAAAATACATTTTCGTTTTTTTAAAAAATAAACACGTCGTCACCACCATCCATCCACGAAACGGAAAACCTGTAAATAAAAAAAAAGAACACCCACTCACAATAACATATACAAACCCACAAACATTAATATTAACATTAAATACAAGATAACATAATTAAACAACACATAACTAACACTACATAACACTCCACTTCTATCCAAAACTATGTCAAACACATGAAACACTAAACTACCAAAACAACACCTAACTACACCAAAAACGAACAAATAACATCCTAACAAACGTAACTACACTACTTCTACCTCTCCCCTACCCTAAAACTACCTAAAAAGTAAATTAAATCAAATTTACCTTAACCCACGAAACACAGCTCCTAACCGCGAGGTTCCATCTTCCAAAATGACCTAAAAACGAAACAGATAGACAGAAAAGTGAGGAAATCGGAAAAAAAGGCTGCGTAATAAAAATGAAAAAAAGAATGGAGAAATATTTTTAAAAATATTTAAAAATTTAAATGTATATTTTTCATTATTGTAAAAAAATTACAAATGCTGAAAAAATATACAAAAAATTGTAAAATATATATATTTTTTTTTTTCAAAAACAAAATAAAATATTTACTATATATGAAAATATATGTTAATTTCATATACTGTAAATGTAAAAAAAATATAAAAATGTTTAATTATAAAATATATGTTAAAAAGTATTTCTGTTATAAAAATTGTAAATTATTTAATATGTTAAATATTATTTTATTAAAAATAATATTCAATATACTAAGGGCCCGATTCCGATCTCGTAAGGAAGGCCTCCAAATGGGATTTGTAAAGAGCAAATCCGATTCGGAGCCTTTCTCTCCGCCCGAATCGTCCCCCGTTGCTAACAACCAAGTACGATGCGAGTATCCTGTACGCGCAATGCAAATCTTTTACGAACCCGAACCTGTCCGTCCGACAACATGGGGTGTCCACCACAGGGTGTACGCTTTTCCCCGCCCACCCCTTTTTTGCTATGGGAGCCTGTGTATGCGTCTGTACACGGGCTCTCAGAGTTCAATGGGAGTCCGAGTGAGCCGAGTCCGTAAACATACAGCAGCATCGTATTTGCTCGTTCGGACTACCGGAGCATGTTTCGCTTGGAAAGCCCTCCAGATCCGAGTCGTATGGAGGGCTTTCCTTACGAGATCGGAATCGGGCCCTAAATATAAAAATATATAAATATAAATATGTAAAATACATGTTATATAATTCTATAAAAACAATTAAATTATATAATATGTATTAAAAAAATGTAAAAACAAAGGTATACAAATGTCAAACTGTTTCGAATTAAAAAACTAAAAAGATATTTACTTTACTATTACATGACTATTTTTCAAAAAATATACAATTTTTCAAAAATGTAAAACTAAATATGTATGTTCAAAAATATTGTTAATTTTGCAATTGGACATAAAAATGTATAATAAAAATATATTATACTTTATAATAAATTTTGAACAACATCAAAATATCTGAATTATGTTTTTAATATTATAAAAAAAATGTATAACAAAAGCAAAGAAAACAATTAAATTAAAAAAAAATACATCTGTTAACAAATAAAAAGGTTTACAATAAAAATAAACATACATATCCTTTCTTATTTCAATATACATATAAACTATAAAAATAAAGTAAGTAAAAAACAATAATAAATTACTATTCCTAACTCCAAAACCAACTAAACTCAGGGAAAGCGCTGGATAATAAACCATAATAAATTACTATTCCAACTCCATAACCAAATAAACTCAGGGAAAGTGCTGGATATTAAACTTCAAAAAAATACTATTCCAACTCCAAAACCAACTAAACTCAGGGAAAGTGCTGGATAATAAACCATAATAAATTACTATTCCA
The DNA here is from genome assembly GCA_963921515.1 of Calotriton arnoldi. Classification (NCBI taxonomy): domain Eukaryota; kingdom Metazoa; phylum Chordata; class Amphibia; order Caudata; family Salamandridae; genus Calotriton; species Calotriton arnoldi. The sequence goes on along the minus strand of CAWUFW010003768.1, from coordinate 813,316 downwards.
ACTCCAAAACCAAATAAACTCAGGGAAAGTGCTGGATAATAAACCCTAAAAAATTACTATTCCAACTCCAAAACCAACTGAACTCAGGGATAGTGATGGATAATCAAACATAATAAATTACTATTCCAACTCCGAAACCAAATAAACTCAGGGAAAGTGCTGGATAATAAACCCAAAGTTTTTTCCTATTCCTAACTCCTAAACAAAATAAAAATTCTACTTAATTTTTTTTTAAAATATAGAAAAATTAAAAACATTTTTGAACAAAAAGAAATAAAAAGTTTCAGAAAATGTACATTTCATAAACAAAATTGAAAATTTAACACAATTTTTAAAAAAATGATCACAACATTTTTTAAATAATAAAATATAAAATAATTTTTTTATAAATTAAAATATTTTACAAAAATATTATTAAAAATGCAAGACACCACTTTTCTAAAAAAATTAAAATTAAAAATATCAAATTCTAAGGGGCCCATAACGATAACTGGCGGTAAAAAATCCGCCATCTACTATAGCCTGAAAAAACCGCCCGCCTGCACCATGGGAATACCAACCGAGCAATTATGATGTCGCGAAGCAACCTCCGCCCGCGGCGGTAAAAACACACAAAATTCCGCCCGTTCGAGTAGAAGATTAACCGTCCGCCACGGATGCAATCCCGCCCAAAAACCCAAATCCGCCCGCTCTGACGACCGAGACAACGACCGTGAAATTATGATCTCCCCGACATGAGTGCGGAAAATCCACATTTTCCCCGCCCGCCACGGTTAACAACAGCGATGAATAACTGACACGGCGGAAGGCCTGGCGGCCACGTCCGTGCACGGAAACCATTGGCGGGACAAAGAAATACACACAACATGGCCAACAAGTCCACACAGCAAACTACGCCAAAATACACAGAACACATCCCAATGACACATGCCCCCTGCCAAAACTAAAAACTACAAATCCCAGGACAACAGACACAACACACCTGAAAACGACAGACCATCATGACACACCCACATAAGTTAGTACAAAAGCAGCCTCCTCACAGACCACAATCCCTTGCACGAGGACAAAGCGAAGCCGCCATCAGACAACACAGAGAGACACAAAGGAAAGCAGCACACCACACGCACGCACACATCACACACATCACCACCTCTACCACCACCACCATCACCACTGAAACAACGGCACCACGAACCCCCTGCACATCACACACCACACAACCACCACACCAGCTCAACAAATAGCAGACCACACACCATGGCAAGCCAAAGAATGCCAAAGTACACTGCCACTGAGTTGACGGTCATGGTCGATGAGATCATCAAGGTGCACCCACAAATCTATGTGAACCCGGTCCAACAGGCACCAGTAGCCACCAGAAACAGAATGTGGAGAAGGATAGTAGACCAGGTGAATGCAGTTGGGAACGTGCAACCGGGGCGAAATCCCAAAGAGGTGGCACGACCTGAAAAGCGTGGTCAGGAAGAAGGAGGCCAAGATTCGTGAGCTGGCTGCCACGACTGGCGGCGGAAATCCCGCGCTATTCAAGACTTTCAAAGCGTGGGAGGAGAAGGTGCAAGGCATTCTGCATCCGGAGAGTCTCACCGGAATACCAGGGGGAGTGGAGGCTGGTAAGTACAAACAAATGTATACCAGCACACCGCTATGTACTGTCATGCACTACCAGAATGCCATTGCACCGAGGGCCAAACACCCCCATGTCCAGTACACAATACACAAGACATCTCTCACACATGCAACAGACACTCCCACACACTCAGCCCAAAGGTACCAACAAACAAAACCATGGGGGCATGTGTACAGTCAGCCAGCACCACAACTCCCACCAGGTCCCTCTGTACCCCAGATGTGCCGGAAGGAGCACTCCCCACACCCACACTCATGTGTCAGCCATAGCTGCACTAACCAACAAGTAACAGGTAAGTAACCTTACCACAAACTCCGAGTATCGGAGGGGGGACTGCAGAAGTACAACGACCACCAGGCCCCTAGTCCTACAGCGCAGAAAGATGGAGCACTCCCCACACCCATGTGTCAGCCATTGCAGTGCACACCTTCACCCGACAGGTAGATATGTTTCCCTACATGGAGGGGTGTCTGTGGGTGGTAAGCCTTCACCACAACTCACAACACGGCCCCCACTGCCACGACCAGCAAGATGGAGCACCCCTCCCTCTCATGACCATGTGACAGCCATTGCATTGCTCCCTACAAACCAACAAGTAGGTAGACTTCTGTACAGGGCGGGGTGTCTGTAGGCATGAGGACTGTACTACGACTAACATTTGGGACATGTCACGTAGCAGAGGAACAGGTAGCACTGCTCACTGTCATAATCATGTGACTAATGTGCACACGGACATGAATTACAGAGTCATAGCCCACATGAGCCATCACAAATACACTAACACGTAAGGAGTCACGTCTGCATGCACAAGTCTCACTGGAGTACTGACCCACATGCCGTGCACTGTGCCAGTCATCACACACATCAGCAACACCATCGAAGTCTTGTCCATGTAGTCGTGTCTGCTTGTTCCGTTGATATCGTACAACATCACCCATGTAAGTCTATCTCGTCTCAATGTAACTGAGTGGAACCACAGTAATGTCACATACAGCACTGGACCCATGAACCACACAGCTACACAATGCACATTCAATGTCTCATCCATCACATCTTTACAGCCCCAGTGTCATGAAAGGTATATCATCTAATCAGTTGTCCCATATACAGTAGTTCAGCAAAGATTCCTGCCGATGACCAATAATGTGTCTGTAGTGTCTGAAGCGCACGTCACACTGTGATTTACAACATACCTAATATAGTCAACACACCAAGAGCACTGCATTGCTGCACATGGCTGAGGGTAGCACGCACACAAAGGAATTGTCCCATCTGCAATACGTCGTGTGGCACACAACCATTACTCACTCACTACAATGCTTGCAGTGTAATGTCCCTAAATGATAACAGTGAGCAGATATGCTTGGTACATCAGACATACACACACCTTTGTCTCTGCAGTGTCGTGTGGGCAAAACACATGTCCCCTCCTGCACCCTTATGTCACAGTATGTACCCCAAAACCATATTTCACCTCAAAAGCGTTGAGGGGGCTGTACCCCTTTTGCCATCTGCGTTCCTAAGCGTTCCATTTGAAACCCCAAAACCATATTTCACCTCAAAAGCGTTGAGGGGGCTGTACCCCTTTTGCCATCTGCGTTCCTAAGCGTTCCATTTGAAACCCCAAAACCATATTTCACCTCAAAAGCGTTGAGGGGGCTGTACCCCGTGTCCACCAAAGGCACAAAATGTAGGGGTACTGCAACACACACCGATTGGCTATCCAAATCCGTCCCATGCCATGTGCACCCATCACACCATTCCATTGCCTTGATCACGCATACACATTGTAGAGCCATACACACGCATCTGGGAAATCAGTGCACAACTGTGCACCAACTGTGAATGTCAGTCATCTAACACAAACCTTGCAAGGTGCAACACAATAACCTTTCGTCTCCGCCCCACAGGTGACGAACAGCATGATGCTGGAGAGGGAGACAGCCGTCATCACAGCCAGTCCACAAGCCCTCCACCCAGACTCACGGATGTGGAAGACCTGGACACCTTCTCGGACGAGGACTCCCGACCAGGCACATCTGGTGTGGCAGGGCCCAACCGCTCCCCAGGACCCCTCCTACCCACCAACTCATCTCCCAGGGCCGGTGACCAGTCCCAGGCCCCTGCTGCCACGGTCATTGCGGCCACCACCACCACCGCAACCACCACCAACACCAGGGCCTCCCTGACCACTCAGCCTGCGCAAGGGGTTGTACGCACGTCGACACCGACCCTGGGAGCCACAACGAGGCCCTGGGTGACCACTGTGGCGAGTGGGCAGGTCGGTGGCAGCAGTTCAGGTGGGAGGAGCAGGGTCAGGTCAATGCCATCAGAGCCTGGGAGCCAAGCCCTGCCGCAAATCGCAAGAGTCCTTGGGGCCTATGAAGAGGCCCAGGGACAATGGGCCCAGTCAGCTACCGATATGCGGGAAGTCCTTGGGGTGTTGAGGTCCATGGACGCCCATATGGGCCAATTCGTGACCCGTATGGGCAAACTTGTCGACCTCATGGGCCAGCTAGTGGTGGCAGTGAGGGCCCAATCAAGGCCAACCACACCACCTCCGACACCACCTGCTGGGGCGCAGGTCCATGCAACATCCAGTTCCCCTGCGTCCACAGTGAGTGGGCAATCCTCAGCCACCACCAGCAGCCCACAAACACAACCCCCCCTCTCAAACGTGGAAGGGGGCGTCCGAAGAGGAAACAGGTGTCCAGAGATGACTTTGCACGCTCCAAACGCCAGTGAGACAGCCAGCCACGGTGGCCATCTACTGCATACACTTGGACTACTATCCTACCCCACACTGCCATGTGAATGGCATGTGTCTGTCGGACTGTGGACCCAGAACAACATGGGTACACCTTGGCCATCACGCGGACATCCCCTTTGGGCTGATTACTACAACCAAGCACACACACTTATCCAAACAATTATATCAAAACAATTATGTCCAAACAGTTATATCACCAGAACATAACACCACCACCTTCAAAGGCCAAGTGTTTACAATCATAAAAATGTTTTATTAAAAAATACACCAATCATAAAATCAGAATACAATTAATTAATTAAAATTGAATTATAAACATACTGACATATTTGACATACAATATATTGAAGGGAGAACCTGCAAGAAAAGTTTTTTTCTCATCTGTAATACAGGAACGTACATTAGATCTAAATCATTTGTTCAATATATAATCTATATACAAACAACTTTCACAATAAATGTTACAAATGTTCACACAATCTACAGTACGCCTTTAAACAGTTGCGTCGACGCGTTTCGGTGGGTTTCACTGCTTAACACACCACCTTCCTCAGGACAAGAAATAATATCTCCCAAACGACAATATGAATCTGTAACAGTATCAAAGAACCGGCCCAGTCGCGGCTGCGGTCTATGTACCTTGCAATCCTATAACGAAAATGGGCCAATCTCTCACCTAGGCCTCACTCTGAATATCATGGGTTATCTTCCACCTGTATATTTATTTGCTCTGGGAAATTATGATGAGGAAGAGGGCCACTCTCCCCTCTTTACGGTGATAGTGCTGCTTGTGTAGTTCGAATTGCAGTATTTAAATTGTCTGCAGGACTCTAGCATCCCTCTCCAATATTTATCCAAGGTAACCTTAGTCCACTGGCAGTAAATGGTATGTCTTATTTCGAGCAAAAAACGGTGATCGTGCTCACGGAGGCGTGCGTTACCCCGTAAGGAGCCGTTTTTTGCTCGAAATAAGACATACCATTTACTGCCAGTGGACTAAGGTTACCTTGGATAAATATTGGAGAGGGATGCTAGAGTCCTGCAGACAATTTAAATACTGCAATTCGAACTGCACAAGCAGCACTATCACCGTAAAGAGGGGAGAGTGGCCCTCTTCCTCATCATAATTTCCCAGAGCAAATAAATAAACAGGTGGAAGATAACCCATGATATTCAGAGTGAGACCTAGGTGAGAGATTGGCCCATTTTCGTTATAGGATTGCAAGGTACATAGACCGCAGCCGCGACTGGGCCGGTTCTTTGATACTGTTACAGATTCATATTGTCGTTTGGGAGATATTATTTCTTGTCCTGAGGAAGGTGGTGTGTTAAGCAGTGAAACCCACCGAAACGCGTCAACGCAACTGTTTAAAGGCGTACTGTAGATTGTGTGAACATTTGTAACATTTATTGTGAAAGTTGTTTGTATATAGATTATATATTGAACAAATGATTTAGATCTAATGTACATTCCTGGATTACAGATGAGAAAAAAACTTTTCTTGCAGGTTCTCCCTTCAATATATTGTATGTCAAATATGTCAGTATGTTTATAATTCAATTTTAATTAATTAATTGTATTCTGATTTTATGATTGGTGTATTTTTTAATAAAACATTTTTATGATTGTAAACACTTGGCCTTTGAAGGTGGTGATGTTATGTTCTGGTGATATAACTGTTTGGACATAATTGTTTTGATATAATTGTTTGGATAAGTGTGTGTGCTTGGTTGTAGTAATCAGCCCAAAGGGGATCTTCTTTCTGACTACGGTCTGCTTGGTGCCCTACTCCTTTGGTGGTTAAGGGGCCCCTCTCTCTTTTTTGTGTCATCACGCGGACATGTCCGTCAACTCATTGTTCCAGCATGCACCACTTTTGTCATCACCTTGCCCACAATCACGTCACTGTTCAAAATAAATACACCTGGATCACATTCTGTTGTATCTGCTCTGTGTTTAATCAAGGATGTGCAACCGTCACCATGATCAGTAATGCATCAGGAGTGTGGTATGTCGATAGGCCAGGAGAGGCTGGAGGGACCTAGGGGTGAAAAACAGAACAAGAGTCCATTGAATGTGTGTGTCACACACTCATCACACAGTACTTGTCATCAAGTTCAAGCAATGTACACACATCTCACAGAGCAACAGGGCACAATGCCACAGCCACTGTCAGTGGCATACTACCCTGGACATGGACCATTGCCACACAGCACTCAGTGAACAATAGGCCGCCGTGACAATGCACACATACACCTACACAACTACAGCAACATCAGCCGACGTACATGGTCACTCACCGTCAAGTGAAGTAGCGGGCGATGAGCTGCTGACGCTCATTCACTGCTTCCTCCTCTCCACTGTCCTCGTCACTGGATACGGCCTGGTCTGCAGGCGGGGGTCCTGGCTGATCACCGTCATCCACTATCAGGGGGATCTGCCTGCGAATAGCGAGATTGTGCAGCATGCAGCATGCCACAACAATCTGGCACACCTTCTGTGGGGAGTATGCCAGTGCACCCCCGGTGCGGTCCAGGCACCTGAATCTGGACTTCAGGAGTCCAAAAGTCCGCTCCACCACACGTCTGGTCCTCCCATGTGCCTCATTGTATCTGACATCAGCTGGTGTCTTGGGATTACGGAGTGGGCTCAGCAGCCAAGGCCCGTTAGGATATGCCGAGTCACCTGGGTGTGAGAAACACAGAGAATCCTTGCAATTCCAACAGGATACAAGACAGCATGTCACACCCAGCACGCTACACGAGTATGCATACTCACCAACAATCCATGCACGGTCCGGTTGAAGATTGGACACCAGTCGTGGGAGGATGCTGTGGCGCATGATGTGCGAGTCATGGGTGGAACCGGTAAACTTCGCACACACGTGCGTGATGATCATGTCCGCCAGGCACACCACTTGCACATTCAGGGAGTGGAAATGTTTCCGGTTCCTAAAGATGTGCTCCATGGCCTGTGGTGCAACAAGGCCAACATGTGTGCAATCAATTGCACCAACAACGTGGGGGATGCGTCCAAGGGCATAGAAAGCACCCTTCACTGCCGCCAAATCACGAGCCCTGGGGAATCGGATGTACCGGTTCCTGTACAGCATCATAGCTGACAGGACATCCCGTAGCACCATGCTGAACATGGGTTGGGACATTCCACCTCCACTGCCTACCATGTGTTGGAAAGATCCGGTAGCGAAAAAATGCAGTGCAGCCATCACCTTAGCCGTGGGGGTGAATGCTGTTGGATACACCCTGCGAGGACGAAGGTGGGGTTCCAACATGGCACATAGGTGATGCAGGGTGGGTCGGTCCAGCCGGAATTTACGAATGACCTCCACATCCTCCATGTCTGACAGCAATTGGTAGGGGCGATGTATGTTTGGTCTCCTCCTAGGACAGATGGAAGTGGACACATGTCAATGCAACACACCACATGGCACTTACACATACACATACCAAAAATTACTGGCAAAGCTATAGAATCACAGAACAGCTGACAAGTAGGGACAGCACAGCCACAATACTCTTACACAGGTCCCCTTATCAATAGCAATGGCTAATGACACAAACCATTGCCATGAGCATGCACATGGGGATTTAGGCCCTAATAGCTTGAAAGGCATCATGATGGTTTCAGACTGCATAGGTGGGAGGCGACAACACCACGGCAATATACCTAGCTGCTGTGCCAGACACAGCTTCCGAGGCCGGGTGAGTATGGCACACACCAACAACACAATGTACACAGGCTGAGTGGCCAAAACAAGTGGGTCCTGTTGCACAATGGGATATGAGACAGTCAATGATGTCCCTAGTCCACCCAATGTCCAGCACTGTACGTATCACACCTCCAACACACATTGACAGGTGTACACATTGACAACTCCATGACAACACAGCTGTGTGAATGCAAACACACATCACAAGTGACACGTAACCTTGCACGTGCCAAGTGGGAGATGTACATTGAGAAATATGGCATGTGTGTGCATATGCACATCCCATGCACCCATGCTAATGTGTACATGATGATGTGCCAACAGACATGTGGAGGCTGAGCACTGGCCGTCAATGCCCATGCACACAGCATGAAGTGGCCCTTTCCAGTGTGGACATGCTCCCACACACAAATCATGGCCACACCTGCAAATGCATGGCGCACCTTCAACTGTGGATTCCACATGGCACCAGCGGACTGTACCCGCCATGGACCAGGCCCTTGAGGCCAACTCCAATGGCCCTCGCGACTGCATCCTGCGTGTTCGACGATAGAGGTAAGCGTACCGGGACAGCTCGGTGCAGGCCATTGTGTGCATTTGAAGCAGGCAGACATGGTACACCAATTGCAGCAGCTTGGACCCACTGGAACAGCCCCCGGGGGCTATATGAGTGTGGGAGGGAGACAGGCATTACCACAACTTACAGGGACTGCTGCCTGGCATCCCTCAACAACACCTGCCGCTGCTGCCACATGTCCACCTACATGTCGACGACTCTGAAGATATGTCCAGGTCCACTCACCAGTGAGGAGCTGGAGATCATGGATTCCGAACTCCACTCACACTGCCCAAGGCTATTCATAGCAAAACTTGTGTGTGTAAGACAACTACAGTGTGGGTGGGAGTGCATGTGGGGGACACACATGTCGTTGATCCGCAGCACTATGATTCTGAGCCTGTGGGGTTCCAACATGCACTGCTTACCATGCTAACTACAGGTGTAAGGGGTATGTAGGCTCTATGGCGCTTTCCCATGCATGTCCCTCACGAGTGGTGGTACATGGCATTTCCATGTCAGACATCCAGTCACGCAGCCACTTGGCAATGCAGGACTCAGGGCAGTCATTGCTTGTGTGAATGGCTGGCTGGGTCCCTGCTGGCCTTCTCAGTGGCAGCAGACCTGGGCTGCACATTGACCGCACAATCCTAGAAGGAGACAACACTGACTGTACAGTGGGTTACATGTGTCTTTTGTTCAGGTCTCTCCTGAAATGCACAAACTCAGCCCTGTCGATTGGACACACCATGCCTTGTGATAGGGATGTGTGTGAGAGATAGTGGCACTGAATGTGACCTCCATTGCGGGGTGAGCCATTCACAGGGCGAGTACGTTGAGGGCTGCGCAGTGTTGGACACAGTGAGTCCACCCACAAAGATGTGTTGCCTTGTGATCTATTTGTTGGTCCACCTGACAATGGACAGTAGATGTGGGCAGACTACACATTGCTCAATGTGCTGGCAACCTGCATGTGAATGGGATGGACAGGTACTGTGTACACACTCCCAGCAGCATGCATTCACGTGTGGTGTACACATGCTGTTGGGCCATGTCCGATTACTTCCTGGCTCTGTTGCACGTCTCTGAGTATTTGGGATGGGTCAGCAGCATGCCACTGTGATTGGTGGATGTGGGTGATGTTGAGAAGTGTATGAGTGACATTCCAAGGCTCTTGTGTACCATCCCTGCAGTTTGAAGTCCTCCAGCCCAAGGGCTTGTGATGAGGCATTGCATCCAAGTTGATGCCTCTGTGTATGTGTGACCGACAGTGCAGCCAATTCCACAAAGGGTGTGACGTCATCTGCCGGATGAGCTACTACGTGGCGAGAACGGATCGGGGGATGCCCCCTCGTATTGTCAGGTCAGCACGGCGCTGCATTTCACCAGTAATGGTCTGCATCTTTGACAGTCACACAGCCTGTGTCGGATGCATGTTTGTAGGGGCATCAGCAGCAAGCAAGTGTACAGTAATGTGGGATGGTGTCTTCTGCGGTGAGAGGCAGCATGTGTCCACAGCCTAACCGTAATCTGGGTGATGCGATGTATGTTGTGTATGCAGTGGGTTGTAAGTGTACTCTGTGCTGTGTGCACCTGACATGCATATGCGATTCCTGAGGGTCAAGATGTAATTTGAGCACTCTGCATTGTCAATGCATTCAGATTCGTAGCCCTCAGGAACAACCTGTAGTGGCCTGGATTGGCAATTCACATGTATGTTTGAGGCACTGTGCATACTCTGATTTCGTTCGGTCATATGTTTGCGATGCCTCAGCTCATATCTCTGGTGCTTACACATCCGGCACACTGTGCAACAGCAGTTATGCTCATGTGAACGACAGGTGGATGGCATGGGCTCATGGCCATTGTGGCCCGTCATGTTGCAGTCTGTGTGAGTGGTTTCCCATTCTGCTCCATGCAGGTATGTCTTTGGCCTAATTACGTAGTGGTCATCCTTGCCCCATCAGGACAGTGGGTGTGCACACCGCGATTTGGGACTATGGTCGCAGGGTGACACAGGCCGGGTGTAGTGCTACGTGCACAACACATGTGCCACTTATTAGCGGCTTCAGTTACTGTACGCCAGCCATTACGTGTTGATTGTGGTGGCTGTATGCAATTGCACAGGTATCGTGCAACATGTGGATTGGTGGATGTTCTGTGCTGCTTCCCTTGCACATGTCTGTTTAATTGATGCCAGATGAGTGAGGCCACCTCGCTCTCTCTCATGTGGCATCTCCCGTGGGTGCTGAGGGTCAGGGGACGGTCAACAGTGGTGTGGCATCGGATGTAGCAGCTGCACAGGTGCTGAGTGTGTCAGATGTGACCAGCACCTCGGAGGGGCCATACGTGTGCTGGATGAATTACAGGCCGAGACGGCAATTTCTGAGTCATCTGAGGACCGAGGTGATGCATCCATGTTTGCTAACACAGGGGACGTGGACTCTGGCTCCTCTTCAGCCACGCGGAGGCCAATGCCCGCCCTCCCATCTACTTCCACAGGTGCAACATGTGTCGGCACAGGGATGAAGGGTAGAGTTTCCTTCACACCAGGCACAGCTGCCCCTGCACATGTGACCCCTGCTGCCCTCAGTGCTGGGTCTGTTGAGCTCATGCGCCATCTCTGCGTGGGCAGACAGCTCTCCTCAATAACGTCATTGCCCATGACATCACTTTGCCGCAGGTGACACAGTACATGGAGGGCCCACATGTACGCGTGGGTGGGCTACGCCAGACTGTCCAATGGTTGTCCCCCCCAGTCAAGGTGGTCCTTCAACTGGGCCAATATCAGGCTGACATTCCTGACCCTTTCTCCACCCCCTGGGCAGTGGCACATCTGACAACAGCAGGGCACGAGTCCTAAGATAAGAGGTGGGGGACGCTGACGTCACGACAGGAAGTGACATCACGGAAGGTGGCTTGCACCGTCTGACTCATTGCCTCCCCTCACTCACCCCTTATATGCGATTGCATCGTAGAAGCCAGCGCATGTACAAGCAGCTCCGATCTCGCCCCAGAGAGGCCAAAGAGTGAATGTGTGGGTCCATTTGCCCCAATTATCTGTCTCGCGGTAATATGAGTGGTGGGACGCCGTCCACCCGCGTGGTACCCCGACTCGATACCTGGACAACAGTGACAATGCATGACAGCCTCCGGAGTCCGGATACACCACATGCAACACACAGAGGCTGTGGCTGCCCTAGCGGGCCAGGCCGCAAACACAATCGCACACGTAAGGTTGACCCACCCCTGCGCGCATAGTCATTACAACCGCTGCCATTGACAAGGGACCCATGTGGTGGGACATGGGCCTCAGGGTGACAGGCCTCCGAGCCATCCCCCGCCAACGAGTGTCATGCATCTCACACATATCGCAAAGCCAATAGGACACTTTGCCTGCACACCAGGTCTCGAGTCAGGGTACCACGCGGGTGGACGGCGTCCCACCACTGATTTTACCACGAGCTAGGGAACTGGTGCAAATGGACACACACATTCACTCTTTGGCCCCTCTGGGGCGAGCTCGGTGCTGCTTGTGCACGCGCTGGCTTCTCTGTTGCAATCGCATGTAAGGGGTGGGCGAAGGGAGGCAATAAGTCTGATGGTGCAAGCCACCTTTCGTGACGTCACTTCCTGTCGTGACGTCTGCGTCCCCCCACTACATATTTAGGACTTGTGCCCTGCTGCTCACTGAGAATGTGTTGCCTGTGAGATGTGACCAGGAGAAGGGCGCCATGACCTCCCACCCACCAAGCTCCACTGCCATCCCGTGCCCTGGGTAGCCTGTGCAGGCGGACAATGTAAGGGGTACACCTGGTGGACAGGGGATGTGAGTGCCTTGGCAAGGGCCTGGCAGACGCACAGCAGTATCCAGCATGTCCCCAGAGGGAGGGCTAACGTCTACACCTGATGCAGCATTGATCGTGTGCCCGCCTGTTGTGCCCACACGAGTTCACATTCATCTCCAGACAGGTGTGCTTTCCAAATACCCAACACAGTGGAAATATAGCCCTCCGGAATCCTCCCCACACAGTCTGTTTCAACAAGGCATGTGTGCACCTACCCGTGCCACCCACCCACCTGGCCCAAGCGGAACTCCTGCTTCACATGACACATGTGTGTCTTCCACAGTTGTGCTTCTCTCTCAGGGACGGACCTCCAACTGTCCCGTAGCACATAGACAGCACCGAGTTGAACGGGCCATCCTGTTTGAATGGTAGGGACACACACACATCTACCTGTGACACAGTGGTGGCTGTGATGGCTATTGTGCCTGCCATGGCAGTGTTGGTGGCCATGTCAGGGTACACTCACACACATTGCATACGCAGCGTTTCGTGTCACTACTCTGCACATCGGACTAGCTACTGTCCCTGGTGTTGAACAATTTTGCCGCCTGTCTATGTAATCTGTGACTGGATGCTGTTGTTCCTGTAGTCGGTTGTGTCTGTGTAGTTGCTGATTGCAGTTGTTACTGTGTGTGCATAGTTAAGTGAGGCACATGCCTTGTATGGTACATCAACAATTGCAATGTCTGGTGTCACATTCCAATGTGTTTTACACGTGGCTGGGACTTCACTTCTTTCAGACTCTGCCACTTGTGTGTGTGATGAAGAAGTTTTTTAGTGACACAGATTGTCTGCATGTATTTGCTTGAATTCCATGGTAAATGTCTGCGTGTCATGTTTGCGTGCAAGCAAAGCACGGGGTGTGAGTCTGGCCACAGGATGACAGGTAGCATGTGCAGAGTGTGCGGGTATGTGTGAGCTTACTTTCTGGGTGGCCAGCAGTGTAGGTGTATGTTAATCTTGTGATGAACATTGAGCCTGGGCACATGGGTTACTTTCAAAGTGTGCATTTGGGAAGTGTAGGTGTGTGTGGTGTGAAGTGTGTGACTTTGGGGTAGTGTTGGTGTGTGTGTGTGCACTCTGGCAATGTCGATTACACACATGTGTTACCCAGGGGCATGGTGGGTGTTTGTATCCGTGTTCAGGTCTGTGAATCTGAGCGCATGTGTGTATTGTATGTTGCACAGTGTGTGGGTGTGTCCTTGCAGTTCAGGATGGCTCCTACTTAATGTGTTTTGGCCATTGTGGGTCTGCAGGGTGTGTGACTGTCAAGATTGTGCCTGGTTTAATTAAACATGTATGTGAGTTTCAGCAGTTCGTACTCACTGTGCGGACCTGCCCACCCACACTGATTTCCTGTGTGTGTTTTGACATGCATTGCTGTAGCATGCTTCTTGCGTGGGTCCTACTTTTGCTTGATGAGTGAGATGTCCGACTGTGAAGGTAATTATACACATATGTAGGACTGTGCTTTGAAGTGACCAGCCCATCAGTGTTAATGTGATGATCTGTTGGGCCACGTCAGAGTCTGACAATCAAAGGCCCACGACCTGTAGTATTTCACTACGTCCACTGTGGCGGCAACTCATATGCATTGACATCCAATGTCACTGGACTACATGGTCATCTCACGGCTCTCGTGTACTTCACACACTCTCATCCTCTCTCATTCGTACTTGTCTTCTGGAAATAATAATACAGAGTCACATATTTGCTTTGAGGCATGTATTTGGACTTACTTCCTCTGTGATGCAGAATAGTGGACACTACTGGCAGCAAAATGCATGTGGAGGATATACTTAGCATGATTACACATACGAAAGGGGGTACAGGTAGATGTAATTAGTTGTTGACTGTGGAATGGAGGCTTCAGGGTTACAGCTGCCTTGCCCTTTCTATGCTAAAGTACATTTGCTGATTACTGATGGTCTCTGGGCTTTGACACAGACAGTATTCATTCAGCCTACCAGACAGCTTGACATCATAGGGACAGTTCATCTCAGTTCCATGGTACCGGTTTAATACAATAGTGACTCCGACACACCTGCGTCAGAGGTGACATCAGGGCATGTGCCCACCTGCATGCAGCAGCGTCTCACCAGTTGTTGCAATGTGGTGGCTACTGAACATGACACTGTTACTAGGGCCATGTTGTAGGGGGTTGCATTTGTTGTCCATGCAAAAGTCCTGGCACGGAAGTACAGACAAAGGTGAGGTGACAGTTTGCACGTACTACAGCAGACAGATAAGTGTGCACTGACAGGTGCATGTGTCCAGGTGCGCAGAATACATGTTATGGCATAGTTGTTCGTGCTGTATTGGCCATGTGGTTACTGTACACAAGTCCCATACCTCTGCCTCCCCCTGTTCATGCAGAGACACAGGATATGGTGAGGAACAGGGTGCATGTCCCGGAAATGTCAGTTGTCATGGCAGTGGAGTTGATGGTAAGGTGTTAGTTGCAGATTATATGGTATAGTTCTTGTACAGCTACCTGCCCACTCCGTGCGAAAGCCAAGCATGGGTACGGTGTTGTACATCTATGTTCAATTGAGGATATTGAGTCGGGGACCCATGAATTGACAAGTTGACGTGTATGCAATACCTTCCATTGATGGTGAACATGGATGTCATCCAATGAAGCGGATGGTGGGTGGCAACGTGTTCGTCGTAAGTTGTCCCTTGTAGAATCCTGTTGGGACATGTTGGATGACATTCTATGAAACTGTGATCCAGAAGACGTTGTGTGGAGGCACACTGGTCCCATTGCAGTGTGTCCCCGATTGCAGCCACAAACGCCATGCCCCCATACACTGAACAGATCCTGTCGTGGTCATCCAGGGGTGCAAACAAGTGTACCAAGTCCACCTTTGGACATGCCGGGTTGGAGAGACATAAATCCACAGGCCAGTGGAACGGACACCTCCGACAGTAGAATACGGGGATGACGCAGCTGAACATTGCAATGCGGTAAGTTACTCGGTAAGTTACATTCAGCATTGCCAGATTTGAGCAGCCCACTATGTGTAGCATGCTGTCACTGTACAGCTTGATCTGTCCGGCGTAGTTGAGGGTCAGTGGTGCAACAGCCATTTTGCTACAGGGTGATGTGATGGCGTGCTCCGTCTGCCTGAGCAGTCAGCAGAGTGCAGCCTCCGACGATGCTGGGAATTCTGGAATGGATGTACGGCGGATGGACTTGGGGTATAGCTTGGGCGGAGGACACAGTCCCTCATCCCACATGCTTCTATGAATAGTCAAGGCCAGTGGTGTGTGACTCTTTCCACATTACTTTCATTTGGTCCACATGGAGGAGTGGTATTATTGCATTTTGTGGTGTTATCTTTCTTTCATGTTGTGCGCTATCTGCCAGTGGACGTTTTACTCTGCATGGCTATGTTTTGCTTCTTGTTGGTACAATGGCTCCATTCTCCAGCATAATTTGTTGCAATGTTATTTCGGAGCAGGAATGGAAGGCCATTCAGTGCTATCTGCTCTCCCGTGTGTGGGTGGGACACTCCGTTGCCGCTGTACATTGCGGCTTCTGTGTGGGTGTAGTGATTGGGCACACCTGTTCTCAGGCAGCAGGGTTTTTCTATTTTGTACATTGCATGTGTTGTTATTGCGAGCAGGATGGTATTGGTATTTCTTGTTGAGACTGGCGTGCCTTTTCCGGACATTGTCGATATTCTGCGCTGTTATGTGGTAGCCGCCGTGTGATTATCCATGTTTTACATACAAGGGTGTGTCCTATTTTGCATTCACATTACTCCCCTGTTCAGGACACTTGTGTGACGTCAAGTTGACAACTGTGAGTTGTCGGTTGGGGACATGACTGATGCAGGAAGGCCACGTGACATGTGCCTTCAGGGTGTGGCTGGTGTGTGGGGTGTGTAGTTGTGGCCCTGTGGTGTTTGTGTGCAGCCCAATTATGGCGCAGTCGTTGGCCACTGTGTTGTGCACATGTGTACCTGCGTCATCGCCGCTACGCTGCGGTGCCGTGACGGGGACGTCACTTCCTGGGCCCTGGTCGTGGGTGCCCAGCATGTTGCGAGTTGTTTATTTTTGACAGGTGGGACATGTGTGGGTACAGTGGTGGATGTGTCCTGTCCACACAGGGGTGTCTGGGGGGGCCATGTACAGTTTTCCCGCCCTTGCACTGTGTGCATTGTTTTCGTACCCTTGTTGTGTGTCTGCCTACCTGGGTCGTCGTGGTGCATCAGGTAGAGCATGGGGATGGCCTGGAGTGCAGGATTCATCTCTGGGTGGTCCGCCTTTTTAGTCTCCGTCCAGAACAGTCGGGTTTCCGCCTTGGTATCTCGTGCGGTGTCTCTTAGCCAGTGGGGCTGTTTGGTTGTGGCATCGTAATTTGTACGCCGGGCGGTACGTCATTTCGTCGGACGGTGTGTCTCCATTGGCTCGCGCCGCTAGGTAGACTGGCGCACTTTGATGGCGGGCGGCGCCGCAGGCTTGCGGGCGGGGTTTGCCTGACTCTTCACATTGTAATTTGGCGGGTGTGTGGGCCGTTGCTGGCGGACGGTAACTAGCGTTTTTTGCCTCCGTCAGCACGGCGGTCGTGCTTCCGCCCGACATCGTAATGGACCCCTAAGTTACAAATAATTTTAAATATTTAAAGTCCAAATGCTTACTATATCCTTGTTAAATTCCGAGCTAGCCTCTGCTCAAAACTGCTCCAAGTAATGTCTGTGCTTGCTTCCCATAGTAAGTCCTGTTTGTGCCACCTGAATGCTCCGATTCGGGATGAAATGACCCTCGTCTGTCTCCGACCGCGATAAAAGCTCAATGCGAGAGGTATGCCCCTGAGGAAGGGACTTAATTGTCCCGAAATGCATCGGGCATAAAAAGAAACAGGATGTTCATCTTAGGTATTACGAAGGATGTCAAAGTATTATATCGATGTTAAACAAAATTGAAAGTGAATTTATGTTTTTGAAAGTTTTTTGTTTATCACAAGTTTGAAACATTGAAAATAATGTGAAAAAAAAAAAAAGGGTTGAACATGTAGAATTAAAAATGAGATAAAATGAAGTATTTTGGCATATACCACAGCGGAACCTGTCCTACTTGCGCGGGCTACTCCTGCGAATAATTGCTCGAATAATCATGACCTTGAGAAGAGGATTGATGACCTCAAGCATGATATCTCGGTAGTCAAAGAGTTGGTGCAAAGCATTCTACAGCTCTCCTTGAAGATGGAGAAGCATTGGGTATCACCCACCGCGCAGAGGAATGATATCTACAATTCACAGAAACTGCACGCAACCAAAGACTTCACCGCCTTCTGCCCCTATCTTAGCTCCAGCTGGAGCTCTAGGCCTCTACCTAACCACCACTCTCGGCCCCACAGATCCTTACCTCAGCTATCGGATGAAGATATCTCGCCCTGCTTGGGACCTACACTGACTCAAAGACGGTCTCTCAACCCAACTCCACTCTCAACATCCCCGCAATCCTTGCAGACCCTGATAGGGAACCAAGCCCTAAATTCAGTAATGTGAACACTGAGAACCTACTTCACATAAACACCTCCTCTCAAGAAGTGGTCACTTCCAACCTGCACATCAACTCGATGCTACTCAATTGTAGATCAGCTGTGAAACATGCAGCTGATATTTCTGATCTCATCATTACGCATAACCTGGACCTTCTGATCATCACTGAAACCTGGCTCAATGATACTTCCTCCCCTATTCTTGACATCTTAATCCCTCCCGACTACGCCATTATCAGAAGTGATCGACTGGATAAAATAGGAGGGGGTATTGCCTGCATTCATCGTTCCAACCTCACAGTAAAACAATCCTCATGTACTGTTTTATCCTCCTGTGAACAGCTAGTCTCTGAAATCTGGAACAAAGGCAAGAAGATTTGCGTGCTGCATTCGATCTATCACCCTCCTGGTGACAATCTAGTCTTCATTGAGCAAATCATGGAGGTCATTAGCTCGAGCTCGGATCAACTCTGCCACATATTCCTCGGAGACTTCAACCTTCATTGGAATGACACAAATGATCCAATTGTCTGTTCTTTTAAGACTTTCCTCTCTGACCTCAATTTCTCACAGCTCTGTAAAGACCCTACTCACAAAAAAGGCACCATTCTCGACCTCATCATTGCCAAAGATAACTTCATAAAAATAGGTGAAATACTACCTTGTGACTGGTCTGATCATTTTCAAATTCCCTTCCTAATCCTAGACAAGGGACCGGCTCGACAGGGTCAACCCCTAAAAGCGAAACAACTGACTCGCAACATGAGAGATGAGAGATCGCGACATTAACATGATAACTTCTATCACCAATAATAGACTTCAACCCCCCCCAAATTTGACCAACCTTGACGATCTTTCTGAACATTACATTAATACTTTCTCTAACATTCTTGACTCTATTGCTCCGACCCAGCTCAAAAGGATCCCAGTCAAACATTCTAAACCATGGTTTAATGGTGCCCTGAATGATGAACGGCGCAATCTAAGACTCTCCGAGAGACTCTGGAGAAACTCACCTTCCACCTCTAAGCTATCTCAATTGAGGAAAGTGAGAAGCGTCTACAACAAACACATTCGCTTGGCTAAAATCGAACACTTCAGAACTCAGCTGGATGGAGCCAAAAATAGACCAAAAAGACTTTTCGAAATCATTAAGGAACAATCTAACCAATCTTCCAACCAGAGCTCTACTCCGCTACCCGTGCTCCATAGTGGTGATGATTTCACAGCTCACTTCGCTGACAAAACAAGGAAAATATAGCGGGAGCTATTACCTACCACTCCAACCTTGTTATCCATGATACCGCCCGCAGGATTAGGGGAGGTGGCAGAATCCACAACAATATATTCGCCTTTGGGCAGCTCTCTCAAAAACAATGCCTCTTGGAGCAATTTTCTCCTACCAGACTGCTCTGAGATTCTGCGCAACATGGCATCCATCAAACCCTCTAACCACTTTGGTGATCCTCTACCCCCCAAGCTCTATAAAGATTTAATCCCAGCCTTTCTCCCTCTTTGGTCCAGGATCATTCATGAATCCCTCTTACAGGGAAAGATTCCGGACTGCCTAAAAGTTGGGCAAGTTACTCCCATTCCTAAAAAGCCCCACGCGGACCTATCCGATCCAAACAATTTTCGACCTATCACCAGCAGTATGACTCTAGCTAAAGTGCTTGAAAAATGCGTACATTCGCAGCTCTGCAAACACATTGAGAAATAGCAACTCCTGGATCCTCATCAATCAGGATTCAGAGCAGGGCACAGCACTGAAACGGCACTAATTCACATTGTTGATGACGCCGTGAGAGCCCTTGACCAAAATTTCCCATGTCTCCTGATCCTTCTAGACTTGTCCTCAGCCTTCGATACCATCAAACATGAAAACCTGATCGATCTCCTAAACATAGGATGGATTATCGGGCTTGGTCCTAAACTGGTTTGCCTCTTTCCTTCACAACCGCACGCAAAGGGTCAAAGTTAATCATGCCCTCGCTTCCAATCCCCCTGTCCTGATTGGAGTCCCCCAAGGTTCTACGCTATCACCCACTCTCTTTAACCTATTTATGGAGCCTCTTGCAGTCATTCTGAACAGAGCAAACATTCAATACCACATGTATGCGGATGACATGCAATTGTACCTTAAGATCTCCTCGCAAGAGGACATAAAAACTCTAAATGCTGCACTTGCACAAACTCAACAATGGTTAGCTCAGAACCATCTGCTACTAAATACGCTCAAAACGGAATTTCTTTTGATCACCCCACCTAATCACTCAGCTCCTACCCTTGACACGATTAAACACCTAACTGCTCTGAACTGTACACCTCACGTTGTAGACTCTGCCAAATCTTTAGGTATCACCTTGGATAAACACCTAAACATACAAGCACACATCAGTGCTACTAGTAGGGGTGCTAATTTCCAATTCAACACACTGAAGAAAATCAAACCATTTCTACCCCCTGAAGATCTCAGGCCGGCGGTTCAATCTCTGATTATCCCTAGATTGGAATATGGGCTGGTGACCCTAGCAGGACTTCCCAAAGCTAGCTTGGCCCCACTCAGAGCTACCTTGAATGCATCAGCCAGACTTTTAACGGGCTCGAGGAAATTTGATCACATTTCACCCGACTTGCTGCAGCTAAATTGGTTATCCATTGAAGCGAGAATCCGACTCAAGATAGCTTGTCTGACGCATAACGCCATTCACCACAACACCCCATACTACCTTGCAAATAAACTTGAGCTATCGGGCTCCAGCCGAAACCTCAGAAGTTCATCCTCTCTTCTCTTGAAACCTCCAAGATTCAAAAAGAAAAAATCATACAACGGTGCGTTCACCAGGTATTGCTCCGAGAATCTGGAACTGGTCAAAAGGCTACTAAATGAACGAACGTGTTGATCATGCTCGTGTGTTTTGTCAAGAACAAAAACCTTGAATTATTTTCACTGATATTCCAGTATATGTTTTTGCCCTCTTGTTGTCCAAGTCCTAGATAGCTATTTTAACTGCATTGACTGTTGATTGTGCTAGTTCTTTCCTTCTGTTAAAATTCATGTGGCACATCGCACATCTTGGTTCGTTCTATTGTATGATGTTTTGAGTAGGAGCACTCTATGGCACCTCAGTAACACTATACTCTTTAATTTTTAATGTTTTCCCACAGGTTGTAACTTCGCTTACTAGTTTATATTTTGCATTCTTGCTGGTGCTAATTCTGTACAGCGCTCTGATACCCTTTTTGGGTCTTTTTCGCGTTCTATAAAACTTTTCAAATAAAATAAATTGTGATTCATAAAGCGTTAACATGTCTTAAGTGAACAGTGCACACCACATTCAAGTCAATAGGCTTGCTATAGTATTCATGTCATTGTGCATGTGTCGACAGCACACGCAGTGGTGTAGCACCACTGGTTTATCTTGAATATATGGGTAGTTTCGTAGACAAAAAATAGCAAAGAAGGGAGTGCACCTCTTATATAAAAATTACAAATTACCCCCCCCAGTGCACCACCAACCCGCCCAACACAAGGGGGGCCCGCAACGGGTCCCCGAATCCAATCCCTGCCAGCCTTTCCATGGCGGTTTCACCGCCATAGAAAGTCTGGCTTCAGCCAGCATTGTAATTTGGCAGACGGTGCCTGCTAGGCACCGTCACCATTCAATGCATGCTGACCGCTCCGCCAGGCAATCGGTATGATTGCCTGTGGCGGAAACATGGTGGGCGGTCTTTGCGACTGCCACTGTACTAGGAGGATTGTCCCCGCCATCGTAATTTGGTGGGGGAAATCGCTGTCAGATGGCGGAGGGCCCGCCACTGCACGGCTGGCGGTGGCGGGCCTCCGCCATCGTAATCGAACCCTTTGAGGGTCATTACGATGGCGGGCGGAAAAAAATCCAACCGCCATTGTAGCGGAAAATTACCGTCCGCAGATACCGCAGAAACACCGCCGACCCTATTAGGATCAACCGCCAAAATATTACAACCGCGGTGGTAGGAGGCATCGAAAAAACGCCCGTAGACGGCGGAGATGGGGAAAATCCAACCGCGACGGTCGGGTTCACAGCGTAAACACACAAAACCGCCGCCAGGCACGCGGAGTGACCGCCAATGATATTATGATATCCCCGATGTCACAGCGGTTCGTTCCACTGTATCTGACCACCGCGGTTGCTAACAGTAATGAATGTGAGATACGGCGTAAGGCCTGCAGCATAGCCATTGCTGCGGATGCTCCGTCAACAAAATGGCGGCCAATGAAAGAAACACACAATAAGGCCACCAAATGCACACAGGCAACTAGCCCTGCCCCCAAAATAACCTGAACCATCCCAATGACACACCCCCATGGCAAATTCAAACATACAAATCAGAGGACAACCCACACAGCACACCTGACAGCATTACACCATCTTGACACACCCACATAGCTGAGCATAAAACCAGCCTCTTCCCTGACCACAATCCTTTGCAAAACGACTCAACAGAAAGAAACACCACCAGAGCACTAAGGAGAGCCAAACCTGCACACATCACACCACCACCACAACACACATACACACCACCTACACCACCCACACCACCCTCACAACTGCACCCCAAAACATCAGCACAGCACACACCATGGCACCACAGAAAATGCCAAAATTCACAGACACTGAGTTGACAGTAATGGTAGATGAGATAATTAGAGTAGAACCACAACTCTTTGGTAGCATGGTCCAACAGACACCATTAGCCACAAGAACAAACATGTGGGTAAGGATAGTGGACAAAGTCAATGAAATAGGGAACGTGCCCCGCAACAAGCAGGAAATCCAGAGGCGGTGGCATGACCTGAAGAGTGTTGTCAAGAAGAAGAGGGCCAAGAACCGTGAGCTGGCTGATGCGACTGGTGGAGGCCCTCCCATTACACCAAAACCATTCTCTGCGTGGGAGGAGAAGGTGCTTGCCATACTGCATCCAGAGAGTCTTGAAGGAATACCCGGGGAGTGGAGGCTGGTAAGTACCAACTAATGTATACCATGAAACTGCCATGTACTGTCTTGCACAACTACAAAGCTACATCTCTGAGGCACAAGTACATTCATCTGCACCCCAATACCAAACACAGGTCTCACTGATTTAACATTCACCCCATCTGAATCATCACAAAGGTACACAACACCAACTGTGTTGTATGTGTCCAGGCAAGCAGCACTACAACTCCCACCAGCCACCCCTGTCCCACCTCTCAGAAGGAGGAGCACTCCCCCCACCCAGAAGCATGTGTCAGCCATTGTGTGCTTCACCCTCACCTAACAGGTAGGTAGCCATCTTTCCAGGGAGGTGTGTTTGGAATAGGGAGGCCTGCACTACAACTCCCACCAGGCACACCCTGCCCCATCCCTCAGCAGGATGGCGCACTCCCTCCCACCCAGAAGCATGTGGTAGACATTGTATCACCACAAACAAACTGACAGGTAGGTATCCATCTTCCCAGGGAGGGCTGTTTGGGGGTGGGAGGACTGCTCCACAACTCCCACCAGCCACCCCTGTCCCACCTCTCAGAAGGAGGAGCACTGCCCCCCACCCAGAAGCATGTCTCAGCCATTGTGTGCTTCACCCTCACCTAACAGGTAGGTAGCCATCTTCCCAGGGAGGTGTGTTTGGAATAGGGAGGCCTGCACTACAACTCCCACCAGGCCCCCTTGTCCCACAGCTGAGCAGGATGGACTACTCCCCCCACCCAGAACCATGTGGCAGACATTGTGTGCTTCACCCTCACCTAACAGGTAGGTAGCCATCTTTCCAGGGAGGTGTGTTTGGAATAGGGAGGCCTGCACTACAACTCCCACCAGGCCCCCTTGTCCCACAGCTGAGCAGGATGGACTACTCCCCCCACCCAGAACCATGTGGCAGCCATTGTGTGCTTCACCCTCACCTAACAGGTAGGTAGCCATCTTTCCAGGGAGGTGTGTTTGGAATAGGGAGGCCTGCACTTCAACTCCCACCAGGCACACCCTGCCCCATCCCTCAGCAGGATGGAGCACTCCCTCCCACCCAGAAGCATGTCTCAGCCATTGTGTGCTTCACCCTCACCTAACAGGTAGGTAGCCATCTTCCCAGGGAGGTGTGTTTGGAATAGGGAGGCCTGCACTACAACTCCCACCAGGCCCCCTTGTCCCACAGCTGAGCAGGATGGACTAATCCCCACACTCAGAACCATGTGGCAGACATTGTGTGCTTCACCCTCACCTAACAGGTAGGTAGCCATCTTTCCAGGGAGGTGTGTTTGGAATAGGGAGGCCTGCACTACAACTCCCACCAGGCCCCCTTGTCCCACAGCTGAGCAGGATGGACTACTCCCCCCACCCAGAACCATGTGGCAGCCATTGTGTGCTTCACCCTCACCTAACAGGTAGGTAGCCATCTTTCCAGGGAGGTGTGTTTGGAATAGGGAGGCCTGCACTTCAACTCCCACCAGGCACACCCTGCCCCATCCCTCAGCAGGATGGAGCACTCCCTCCCACCCAGAAGCATGTGGTAGACATTGTATCACCACAAACAAACTGACAGGTAGGTATCCATCTTCCCAGGGAGGGCTGTTTGGGGGGTGGGAGGCCTGCACCACAACTCCCACCAGCCACCCCTGTCCCACCTCTCAGAAGGAGGAGCACTGCCCCCCACCCAGAAGCATGTCTCAGCCATTGTGTGCTTCACCCTCACCTAACAGGTAGGTAGCCATCTTCCAAGGGAGGTGTGTTTGGAATAGGGAGGCCTGCACTACAAGTCCCACCAGGCCCACTTGTCCCACAGCTGAGCAGGATGGACTACTCCCCCCACCCAGAACCAAGTGGCAGCCATTGTGTGCTACACCCTCACCTAACAGGTAGGTATCCATCTTCCCAGGGAGGTGTGTTTGGAATAGGGAGCCCTGCACTACAACTCCCACCAGGCCCCCTTGTCCCACAGCTGAGCAGGATGGACTACTCCCCCCACCCAGAACCATGTGGGAGCCATTGTGTGCTACACCCTCACCTAACAGGTAGGTAGCCATCCTTCCAGGGAGGTGTGTTTGGAATAGGGAGGCCTGCACTACAACTCCCACCAGGCACACCTTGCCCCATCGCTCAGCAGGATGGAGCACTCCCTCCCACCCAGAAGCATGTGGTAGACATTGTATCACCACAAACAAACTGACAGGTAGGTATCCATCTTCCCAGGGAGGGCTGTTTGGGGGTGGGAGGCCTGCACCACAACTCCCACCAGCCACCCCTGTCCCACCTCTCAGAAGGAGGAGCACTGCCCCCCACCCAGAAGCATGTCTCAGCCATTGTGTGCTTCACCCTCACCTAACAGGTAGGTAGCCATCTTTCCAGGGAGGTGTGTTTGGAATAGGGAGGCCTGCACTACAAGTCCCACCAGGCCCCCTTGTCCCACAGCTGAGCAGGATGGACTACTCCCCCACCCAGAACCATGTGGCAGCCATTGTGTGCTTCACCCTCACCTAACAGGTAGGTAGCCATCTTTCCAGGGAGGTGTGTTTTGAATAGGGAGGCCTGCACTACAACTCCCACCAGGCCCCCTTGTCCCACAGCTGAGCAGGATGGACTACTACCCCCACCCAGAACTATGTGGCAGCCATTGTATGCTTCACCCTCACCTAACAGGTAGGTATGCATCTTCCCAGGGAGGGCTGTTTGGGGGGTGGAGGCCTGCACTACAACTCCCACCAGCCACCCCTGTCACACTTCTCAGAAGGAGTAGCACGCCCCCACCCAGAAGCATGTGTCAGAAAGTCCACCTAAAAATGACAACTGGACAGGTAAGCAGACAGTGCATGCACCCCACCATTCCTCAACAAAAGCATTGAGCTAATGACAACACAAGGCCTCACATCACAACAAAATACACCCCAATAAAATAGCAATTGATAGTATGCAGACAGCTAAGCGTATGTAACTGTGACAGAAACAGAACTGTGACTCAACCAAACCCATGTGTAAGCAAATCAGGGACCATATATGCACTGCACCGAATGCTATCTGTAAATTCCATGGGTGCTGAGCATGAAGGACCATAGTAACAATAAACAGGCATGGTCTGTTGAACAATGAAATCCAAGCACAGAACATTACAAAGGTATGCATGAGATAACAATGGTACAATGGCTAGTACATGTGCCTATGTAACATCTGCCAGGAAGAGTAATCAGCAAAGATGCATCACATCAAGTTGTATAGCAGCCAGTTGTCAGATGACAACCTTTCAGTTTAATACTAAGAGCTTCACGTGGGGCATGGTATCCAATGACTTGTCACACCATGGAAAAAGATGTATGTACCTCCACATCATGTCATGACGCACATCACTGTGCAGACATACAATTTATGAAATACGTAACTGTGTGTTGCATAACATGTAAATAAGAGACATCAAACACAGCAAGCCTGATGGGTGTAAGTCAATGACTATGTACCCTCTGTTCCACAGGTGACCAACTGACTGCAGAGGACGACAACCTCAACCTGCAGAGCCAGTCTCCTCCCCCGGAACATGGACACTCTGATGCGGAGTTCCTGGATTCTTTGGATGAGGAGCTCCAAGCCGGCCCATCTGGTGTGCCAGGGTGCAACCGGTCACATGACCCCACTGCCCCCCCACCCTCAGCAACAACATCAACGCTGACCCCTGCTGGAACGACCTGTGCCGCCACCACCACCACTACCTGCAACACTCGCCCTGCCCCAGAGGATGCCCAGCCCACACCAACAACTGCGGAGGGCAGGGAGAGTAGGCGTGTGCCTAGAGTGGTGAGGCAACAGGTCAGTGATAGCAGGGCAGGTGGGAGGACATGTGGGACTCCAACACCACAGGACACTGTGACCGAAGCCCTGGCTAACATCACCAGAGTTGTTGGTGCCTATGAACACACACAGGCACAAATGGGCCAGGTCCACGAAGATGCCCTGGAGCTCCAACGTCTGCTGAGGTCCATGGATAACCGTATGGGACAAATCGTGGCCCTCATGGGCCAGTTTGTGGCGGTACAGAGGGACAGGCCAGTGCCACATACCACACCTCCACCTCCCCCCGTTGCCACGCAGGATGACAGATAATCATCCACCCCTGCGGGCACGGAGAGGGGTGACTCCTCAGACCCCACTGGCCCAGCAGACAATGCCCCCCCTGCCAAAAGAAGAAGGGGCCGTCCAAAGAAAAACTTGGGACTCACCCGTGGCAAAGTACCTGCCAAACGCCAGTCAAAGAGCCAGCCATGATGGCAACACTCTTCACCCTGCCATTGACTTTGTGCACTGTCCTTACCCACACTGCCATGGTAATGGCATCCGTCTGTTGGACTATGTCACCACATCAATGTGGTGCCTACTCGATTGTCTCATCTACCATCACTGCCAACTCATTGATTCACCATTCACACTTATGTAAATATCCACTTCCCTCTCACATATACCCATTGAAAATAAACAACAATAATGCACCAATGTAGTTGTGTCTGCTCCATGTTTATCACAGTATGTGCAATGTTTACCATGGTTACAATGTCACAGGAGCATGGATTCTCTGTAGGCAAGGAGAGGCAGAAGGGACCTAGCAAAACACAACAGAACAAAAGTCACTAGTCAGGTGGTGGCATCACAGCCATCACACAACACGTCATCAACGTACTCCAATATGCACACATTACAATGTGCAACAGTACCAACATAGACATCCTGTAGCTGTGCCAAACTACCCTGTACCCAACACATAGGCAGCCAGCACTGAGTCAACAACAGGATGCAGTCACAAAGATCACATAGACCTTTACGCAAACAACTACATCAACAGACAATGGACCAGTTGTACATTGTCACTCACCTTCAAGTGAAGTAGCGGTTGATGAGCTGCTGACGCTGGTCGACACCTTCCTCCTCTCCACTATCCTCGTCACTGGACATTTGTGGGATCACAGTTGGGGGCCTCGGCTGGTCATTATCCTTTAGGATCAGGGGGATTTCTTTCCGTAAGGCCAGGTTGTGCAGCATGCAGCATGCTACCACTATCTGACACACCTTTTTGGGTGAGTACATGAGTGCCCCTCCGGTCCTGTCCAGGCATCGAAATCTCAATTTTAGGAGACCAAAGGTTCGCTCCACCACCCGACGTGTTCTCCCATGGGCATTGTTGTAGCGGACTTCAGACGGAGTCCTAGGATTGCGTAGTGGGCTCAGCAACCAAGGTCTGTTGGGATATGCAGAGTCACCTAGGTGTGAAAAACACATACAGATTAAGTGATACAACTGTGGCAGAGGACAGCATGGCACACACAGCACACAACTTGACTCTGCCCACTCACCCACAATCCATGCCCGCTCCGGAAATAGATTGGCCATCAGCTGGGGCAAAATGCTGTTGCGCATAATGTAGGAATCATGTGCAGAGCCGGGAAACTTGGCACAGACATGCGATATGATCATATCGGCCTGGCACACCACCTGCACATTGATGGAATGTTAATGTTTACGATTCCTATTTATGTGTTCCCGTGCCTGTGGTGGAACCAGGCCAACATGTGTGCAGTCAATAGCACCTACAACATTAGGGATGTGACCAAGGGCATAAAAATCCACCTTCACAGCTGCCCTCCTTGGAAAACTTATGTATCAGCCTTTGTGTTGCATCATGGCCGACAGGAAATCCCGTAGCACCATGCTGAAGGTGGGCTGAGACATCCCCCCTGCAATGCCCACCGTCTCCTGGAATGACCCACTAGCCAGGAACTGCAGTGCCGCCATCACCTTCGATTCAGTTGCTAATGCTGTTGGGTATGTCCTGCCAGCCCGCAGGTGTGGCTCCAACATGGCACACAGGTCTTGGATGTTTGTGCGGTCCAGACGAATCTGCGTATTACGTCATCATCCTCAATGTTAGCCAGCAGGGTGACTGGACGATACACATTAGGTCGCCTCCTAGGTGAGATGAAAGGGGACGCATCAGGTGGAGAAGTGTGGCTCAATGGTTAGAGCGGCAGACCCTGATGCAGAGATCTGGCCCGGGACCAGGGTTCAATTCCCACCTCGGCGGGTCTTGGGCTCAATTTCCTCGGACCTGATAATTCTCGCCTTGGTGCCTATTCTAATCATGGGTCCCACTCTGCAACTCTGGGCAATAGCTTGCTTAATCTCCACAACGGCCCCACCAGCGCTGGGATGCCTGGCTTCACCTTGGGGGTGCCCAGGAGTGGACATTTCACAGGGAATAGCCAGGAAGGGTTCCACAGCGGTATGCGTATAGCGCCAGGACACCCCAGCTGGGGTAGCAGTGCGCTTTACAAGTACGAATTTCATTCATTCATTCACATCATTGCAACAGAACATGAGATGTGCACAAATCCGTAGCTTCTGATTGACACAGCGCAAACATTGACTGGCATCACAATGCAGCATACAGTGCAAGTCAAATGTTGTGACACCTTGAGAAAACATTGTTGTACACTTGTTCAGTATTCGCACAGTGAGAACAACCAACATGGAAACTGTCTCTGTGAATGCTAATAGTCACATTTCAAACTCTTGTGTAAACAGCCCTGACAGTATATGATACAGGACATGTGTGAAACAGAAACACTGCTGGCTTCCAAGTGGCTGCTGTACCTGCCACACATTCTTGTGCAATCATGACAGGGGACACATTAACAACACAATTTGTCTAGTTCTGAAGGACTCATTATGGAATTTGAGCCACTTCAAATCCACACAAGTTTAGAGACATTCACATACATATTCACAAGCCTGTGCTAATATCCACTGTCATCAGTAGACATGCCATACATGCTGGTAATCACAATTCAAAGTCAGTCAATGACTAATAATGAAAAGCATTTGCAGATTCTGTGTCGCCGTGGATCAAGACACAATGACACCACTGCACAATATCATCAACAAGCAGACAGATTGTCAATGTGGCACACAAAAAGTGGATAAGGTACGTGATCCAAAAGGACTGCAGACAAACGTTAATCTGCACTTAAGTTGCACTATGACATGCAGTATGAAGGTAGCACTGCCCAAACACACAACTGAAGTACAACAGTTGCCATGGAGCTAATCATCCAGCTGCTTGGAGACACAACAGTGCCACAAAAACAACCTACAACACCACCAGGACAAACCCACACCAGTATACCTACAAGTCAGCGCATGAATATACTGAGTACATAACAAAAACACAACAGCCTCATACACATAACACCAGCAGATGTCATTGTACAACACAGGTACTAAAGGACAAACATCAAAAGCATCCTGAGCCACATTCCCCACAGGCTGTCAGGACCAACACAGCGGACTATCAACATCCCTCCGCAGACAAAGATGCTGGCTGTGCATCACTTGTTGGCCTCTGGTACCTTCTAAACAACAAAAGTTAGAGTTGGATGAGTGTCACAGCCAGCCCTATCAAGGTATATCTCACCTTTCTTGGATGCCATCATTAGCTTGATTCAACAGCACCTTCAGTTCACCCACACTGCGTAGGAACAGCATGTGCCCCAGAAAGGCTACTACGCCATAGCAGGCTTATCCACTCGTGTTGGTTTAAAATCACTGCCCACGTGTCCTACTTGTGCACCCTGCCAACACCTCACACAATTACTGCAAATGAAAGTGCACGCATTACATCAATGTGCAGCAAATGGTGGCACACCGTCTACTGTTCACAGATGCCATATCAAAGTTACCAGTCAGTGAGCACCATCACCACTTTTGGCTACAGTCCATCATCCAAGCCAACAATCTTTATGTGAACAAGGTCAATGCACCTGTCCTTGGTGAGTACCAACGTAACACACCACACACATTAAATCCACTATCAACATACTCACAACTGTGGACAAAATACATGTAACAAAATCACATATGACAGGCCGAACAACATGAGCACATACCAGACACAATGATACAAGTAATGGTGATAACATTTGGCAGATATGGAGACAAAACATACCCAAAGGCATAGATACAAGTGAAAAATAATAAGGATGTACAGAATGCCAAGTGTGCCGGTGATGTAATTAACATCCTTGAGTATGTAGAGCACACACATGTCCATGTGGACATATACTGTTGGATTTGCTACTGTGAACAATAACATTACATGAAGGCTGTAATAGGTGTTACCAAACAGACAACAGTGTGACATATGTGGTGAGTAATGAAAATAATGCTGAAATGTTTGTAAAATCATGTAATGTATTGTGACATATTGTGTGAGATATGAATATGTGTGTAAATATTGGGATCAGATATGAAATTGGGGATAAGTTTTTGGTGTCAGATATGAAATTGGGGCTAAAATGTGGTGACATATATGAAATTGGGGATAAATTTGGGGGTCAGATATGAAATTGGGGATAAAATGTGGTGACATAAGAAATTGGGGATAAATTTGGGGGTCAGATATGAAATTGGGGCTAAAATGTGGTGACATGAAATTGGGGATAAATTTGGGGTCAGATATGAAATCGTGGCTAAAATGTGGTGACATATGAAATTGGGGATAAATTTGGGAGTCAGATATGAAATCGGGGCTAAAATGTGGTGAAATATATGAAATTGGGGATAAATTTGGGGGTCAGATATGAAATGGGGACTAAAATGTGATGACATATATGAAATTGGGGATAAATTTGGGGGTCAGATATGAAATCGGGGCTAAAATGTGGTGACATATATGAAATTGGGGCTAAATTTTGTTGACAGATATGAAAATGTGTGTAAATGTGGGCTCAGATATGAAATTGTGTAGAAGTAATGTGCCCCATTAGTTCTTTCAGTGTGGCATTTGGTGTTAGATATGAAGTTATGGCTGTCATTACTAACTCTAACCCATTTAAATTACATCCAGTGCCATGATATTTTGTAAGTGACCACTGTTCGAAGTACAGATATGACCCATGACATTGACACAGCACGATGTGTCCATTGGTGCCTTAAACGTGCTCAAACAACACTATCACGCCCATGGTCAACAATGTCATGCTGCACCCTCGCCGTAGCGAGCGCCTGGCACCAGGGGTGTGTCACCGCCAATGGCCCAAGACACACTCACCGTAGGGATAGGCATATACACATGATCAAATGGCGGTTGGCATGTCCTGCCACACAAATCACGGTCACTCATAGCAATGCATGCCACCCATATCGCGGAAACTACCGCCTGGCACCAGCGGTGTGTCACCGCCAATGGCCCAAGACACACTCACCGTAGTGATAGGCATATACACATGATCAAATGGCGGTTGGCATGTCCCGCCACACAAATCACGGTCACTCATAGCAATGCATGCCACCCATATCGCTGAAACTACCGCCTGGCACCAGCGGTGTGTCACCGCCAATGGCCCAAGACACCATAGCGGGATTGATAGGCATATACACATGGCTAATGGCGGTTGGCATGATCCAACACCCAGATCCCGGTCACTCATAGCAATGCATGTGGCCAGAATTGCGGTAGCTACCGCCTGGCACCAGCGGTGAGTCACCGCCATGGCCCAAGACACCATAGCGGGATTGATAGGCATATACACATGGCTAATGGCGGTTGGCATGCTCCAACACCCAGATCCCGGTCACTCATAGCAATGCATGCGGCTGGAATCGCGGTAGCTACCGCCTGGCACCAGCGGTGTGTCACCGCCATGGCCCAAGACACCATAGCGGGATTGATAGGCATATACACATGGCTAATGGCGGTTGGCATGCTCCAACACCCAGATCCCGGTCACTCATAGCAATGCATGTGCCCGGAATCACGGTAGCTACCGCCTGGCACCAGCGGTGTGTCACCGCCATGGCCCATGCATTGACAGCCAATGGGAAGCGCAATCGCGGTAGCCTGATGCAATTTTGAAAATCGCGGTAGGCGCGCTCCGCCAACGCGGGCAGGTCATTGGATGCACTTGAAAGATGCACCACCGCGGTACCGCACGCCTATCCCCTGCGGTGTGTCACCGCCATGGCCCATGCATTGACAGCCAATGGGAAGCGCAATCGCGGTAGCCTGATGCAAGTTTGAAAATCGCGGTAGGCGTGCTCCGCCACCGCGGGGCCGGTCATTGGATGCACTTGAAAGATGCACCACCGCGGTACCACACGCCTGTCCCCTGCGGTGTGTCACCGCCATGGACCATGCCCTTCCAGCCAATGGGAAGCGCAATCGCGGTAGCCTGATGCAAGTTTGAAAATCGCGGTAGGCGTGCTCCGCCACCGCGGAGGCGGTCATTGGATGTATTTGAATGAGGCAGACCTGGAACACCAATGGCAGCAGCTTAGAACCACAGAAACGAGCCCTGGGGGCTATATATGTGTGTGAGAGAGCCACACATTTCCACAGCTCACTGAGCCTGCTGCCTGAGACCCCTCACCTGCTGCTGCCTCCAGGGACTGCTGCCTGAGACCCCTCACCTGCTGCTGCCTCCAGGGATTGCTGCCTGAGACCCCTCACCTGCTGCTGCCTCCAGGGACTGCTGCCTGAGACCCCTCACCTGCTGCTGCCTCCAGGGACTGCTGCCTGAGACCCCTCACCTGCTGCTTCCTCCAGGGTCTGCTGCCTGAGACCCCTCACCTGCTGCTGCCTCCAGGGACTGCTGCCAGAGACCCCTCACCTGCTGCTGCCTCCAGGGACTGCTGCCTGAGACCCCTCACCTGCTGCTGCCTCCAGGGACTGCTGCCTGAGACCCCTCACCACCAACTGCCACTGCTGCTGTCTCCTGCCCACAGTGATGGCGAGGACTGAGAAGATCCGTGCCACTCCCTTCACCACCGAGGAGCTGGAGGTCCTGGTGGACGAGGTGCTCACCCAGTATCCAAGGCTATATGGTGCGCCAAATGTCGTGGTAAGTATCTCAGAGTGTGAGTGAGAGTGCAGGGGGGCACACATGAAGTTGATCTGCTGCAGTATGTGCGTGAGAGTATGGGGTTGGGTTATGCACTGCCTAGCATGCTGTTTCCAGCGAGAAGGTGTGTTTAGCCTATTCAACACATTTCCCTGCCTGCAAATCCAGATGTGAGGGAAATGTAATGTCTTGTCAGATATACAGTGAGGCTGCAACTTTTCAATTTAGGAGTCAGGACAGTGATTGCCAGTCTGAATGTCTGTGTGTGTCCCTGATGTCCTTCACAATCAATCAATCAATCAATCATGTCACTTATAAAGCGCACTACATACCCGCGAGGGTCTCAAGGCGCTGGGGGAAGAAGGGGGTGGTGCTGCTACTGATCGAAGAGCCAGGTCTTGAGGAGTCTTCTGAAGGCCAGTAGGTCTTGGGTCTGCCGAAGGTTGGTGGGGAGGGTGTTCCAGGTCTTGGCGGCGAGGTGGGAGAAGGATCTGCCGCCGGCGGTCGTTTTCCGGATGCGGGGGACTGTGGCGAGGGCGAGGCTGGTGGAGCGGAGCTGGCGGGTGGGGGTGTAGAAGCTGAGTCGTCTGTTGAGGTAGGCTGGTCCGGAGTTGTGGAGTGCTTTGTGTGCGTGGGTGAGGAGCTTGAAGGTTATCCTCTTGTTGACAGGGAGCCAGTGCAGGTCTCTCAGGTGGGGTGTGATGTGGCTGCGTCGGGGGATGTCGAGGATAAGACGTGCAGAGGCGTTCTGGATGCGTTGCAGCCGTCTCAGGAGCTTAGCCGTCGTTCCTGCGTAGAGGGCGTTTCCGTAGTCCAGCCTGCTGGTGACGAGGGCCTGGGTGACTGTTTTTCTTGTTTCGGTGGGGATCCACTTGAAGATCCTGCGGAGCATTCGGAGGGTGTTGAAGCAGGATGAGGAAACGGCGTTGACCTGCTTAGTCATGGAGAGGGTGGGGTCGAGGATGACCCCTAGGTTGCGTGCGTGGTCGGTGGGTGTCGGGGCTGTTCCCAGTGATGTTGGCCACCAGGAGTCGTCCCATGCTGAAGGGTTGGAACCAAGGATGAGGACCTCCGTCTTGTCCGAGTTCAGCTTCAGGCGGCTGGTACTCATCCATTCGGCGACGGCCTTCATTCCTTCGTGGAGGTGGGCTTTGGCGGTGTGAGGGTCTTTGGTGAGGGAGAGGATCAGCTGGGTGTCGTCGGCGTAGGAGATGATGTTGAGGTTAGTGCTGTCGGGCGACGTGGGCGAGGGGTGCCATGTAGATGTTGAACAGCGTTGGGCTGAGGGAGGAGCCTTGGGGTACGCCGCAGATGATCTTGGTGGCTTTGGATCGGAAGGGGCGAGGCGGACGCTTTGTGTTCTGCCGGAGAGGAAGGATGTGGTCCAGTCCAGGGCCTTCTCTTGGATCCCGGCATCGTGAAGGCGTGTTCGTAGTGTGTGGTGGCAGACCGTGTCGAAGGCGGCTGATAGGTCCAGGAGGATGAGGGCTGCTGTTTCTCCGTTGTCTAGCAGGGTCCTGATGTCATCGGTGGCGGCGATGAGGGCGGTTTCGGTGCTGTGGTTGCTGCGGAAGCCGGACTGGGAAGGGTCCAGGATGTTGTTCTCCTCGAGGTAGGGGGTCAGTTGTTTGTTGACGATTTTCTCGGTGACCTTCGCGGGGAACGGGAGCAGAGAGATGGGTCGGAAGTTCTTGAGGTCCTTGGGGTCTGCCTTGGGTTTCTTGAGTAAGGCGGTGATCTCGGCGTGCTTCCAGCTTTCCGGGAAGGTTGCTGTCTCGAAGGAGATGTTGATTATTTTCCGGAGATGGGGCGCGATGGCTGTACTGGCTTTGTTGAAGACGTGGTGAGGGCACGGGTCTAGCGGTGAGCCGGAGTGGATGGTGTTCATGATCTCGCTGGTGTCCTCGTCGTTGATGTTGGTCCAGGAGAGCAGGCGGTTGGTGGTTGTGGGGGCAGTGGTCTCGGTGGTTGCCGGGGGCGGTCGTGGTGTTGAAGCTGTCGTGGATGTCGGCGATTTTGTGGAGGAAGAAGGTGGCCAGTGAGTCGCACAGGTCTCGCGACGGCGGGATGTCGTTGGTGTTGGAGCTGGGGTTGGAGAGTTCCTTCACGATGTTGAAGAGCTCTTTGCTGTTGTGTGCGTCTATGGCCTTAGCTAGGGTTGTTGTCCAGAGGGTAGTGATTGTTTCTGACTCAATATGTGCCTCATCTCTAGTTCTGCACTATGCTCAGGACCTCAATCCCCCAGGGTGACACTCTTGTTGGTCATTCACCTATGACACTGTACATTCCAACATTATTGTGCCCAGACCCTTCCATCACCACCAGCATGTGCACATACTCGCATGTGTTGGCACTGTTTGTGTTTCCAAATTGTCCCTCCATTTAAAATATCAGATGCCCCACGTTGGACCTCTGTGTGACCCCAACTGGCCTGCACATTCACTGCCCAATCTGACAGTGACACAACACTGAATGTACAGTGTGTCAAATCTGTGCTTTTCCTCTTGACTCTCCATCAATGAGCCATTACAGACATGTAGATTGCACACGACAGGCCTTGTGATGAGGGTTTGTGAGGTCATGTCCCTCAATGTGACCTCCATGACACAGTGTGGCAGTTTAAGGGCAAGTGCTTTGAGGGCTGCGCAGTGTTGGGCACAGTGAGTATTCACAGTGACATATGTAGTAATGTCCTGCATGTCTTGGTATTCCCAAAAATTTGCAGTAGATGTGGTCAGCATACACATTTTGCTCTCTGCTGGCATCCTGCATGGCTATGAGATGGGCATGTACTGTGTCCACCCTCATACCTGCATGCATTAATGTGTGTTTCCCACATGATGATGTTTGAATGTCGCAGATTTATTGTCTCTGCTAAAGTTATGGCTGAAGTTGGGATGAGTCAGTGTCATGCTCCTGCCCTGGGAAATGGTGGTAGGTTACCCTGATTATTGCACCCTCTTGTCTCCCATGTCTGCAGCTCAAAGTCAACCAGCGCAAGGCCATGTGGAGGGCCATTGCATGCAAGGTGCGTTCTCTGGGTGTCTCCAAACGACGGTGCTCCCCCTGTCACAAGAGGTGGAATGACATCTGCCGGCTGAGCAGGAACGTGGCCGAGATAACACTAGGGCTGATCCCTCGGGCCGGCAGGTTGGCGCGGCGCAGCATGACACCACTAATCGCACGCATTTTAGCTGTGACGCAGCCTGAACTGGATGCACGTCTGAAGGGGCATCAGCAGCAAGCTGGTGGTGAGTATTCTGTGAGTGTGAATTTGGGTGTTGTTTGGCTGCATGTGCTCTAAGCCTGGGCCAGTGCAGGGCTGTGATGTTGCTAGTGTGATGCAATGGCATGTAAGTGGCCGCGGTGTTGGGTGCAGTTGTCATGCATTCCCCCTACATGTACCTTCCCATGTCATTGGTGTAATGGCCCTTGACTTCACATTTGTAGTTGTGGCCTTCTTGTATCATCTTCATTGGGGTAGTCACGGACATCCCATGTCAGGGTCCGGCAGAGTGCATAATCTGAGTGTGCCATCATCAATGTGTGCATTGCCTGACGTCAGATTTGTGCTGGCTACACATCTAACACCAATGTGCAACTGTAGTTGTGCCCAAAGATACGACATGGTGGATGGCATGTGCTCATGGCAATTGTGGGCGTATATGTTGGAGTCTGTCTCTGTGTTGGACACTTCTGCTGGCTCAAGATGTGACAGTGGCAACATGTTGTGAGTAGAATATTTTACCCCCTCAGGGCCCTAGGTGTGCACAGAGGGATATGTGTGTCTGGTTAGACGGAGCCACCAACAGGCTAATTGGCTGTGTGTTCATCACATGGGTGAATTATGCCAAGTTTGCATTATGACACGGTAATTTCGATGTTTGGATTGAGGTTGCACAATGTTACTGCCCATGGTGTTGTCCAACATGGATGATTGTCCATCATTAGTGATGCTTTCCTTGCAGATATTTGTAATCTTGATGCCAATGTACTGATCCTACCTCTCTCTCTCTCTCATGCAGCATCTCACATGGGCACGGAAGGACAGAGGACGGACACCAGTGGTGAGGCATCAAGCACAACTGCTGCACCAGCATAGTAACACGGATGTCACTAGCGCATCAGAGGGGGACCGTAGTCTTCTAGAGGACTCACAGCCAGAGACGCAGACCTCTACGTCATCTAATGACGGCGGTGATGCATCTATGTTTTCGGCCACAGGAAACGGGGACTCTGCCTCCTCGTCCACCACACAGCATTCAGTGCCCACCCTCCCTGCTACTCCCACTGTTGCTGCCCGTGTTCGCACCACAAAAAAGGGAAGAGTGTCCTTCATCCCAGGCAACGCTGCCCCTGCCCCTCTCCCCCCCTGCTGCCATCAGTGCTGAGTCTGTGGACCTTTTGCGCCAGCTGTGTGTGGGTCAGACAGCTCTCCTCAATGCCTTCCTGGACCATGACAAAAAATTGGCACAGGTGGTGGCTTACATGGAGGGCGTTCATTCTGACGTGGGTGGGCTAAACCGGACTGTACAGTCTCTGTCCTCTGCAGTGACAGCAGCCATTCAACTTGCCCAATCCCATAGTCCTGCTCCAGTCCCTAGGCCCACCACCCTGCCAGTGGCCACATCTGATGATAGTGACCACACACCCCAGACATCAAGGGAAAGATACGGCACACGCAGCACACGGCAGCAGCAGCCCAAGGTAGTCAAGGGCGCAGACACCATCCCCACAGAAAGGTAAACCCACACCAGAGCACAGAGGCAAAAGCCCTTCAGGCCACACCCAGGGCAAGGATGGCAAGAAGCAGGCCTCAGGCTCACATGCCTCAGAGGCATCCCCAGCCAAGGACTCACCTGTCCCAAAAGTGTCTCGCATAGACAAGCACACAGTTTCCGTGCCCAGTGACAAACAGGTGCCTGCTAAGGGTACACGTAAGAAGAGCTCCAAGGCAAGTTCACCCACAACATCAACTCCCATCCAGAGCCCTGTGAAGCAGGGAAAGGAGGCCACTGTAGGGGGGACACCTGGTAAACAGGTGATGCAGGGGCAGAGGCAATCCGGGGCCAAGCGTCCCGCAGAATGCAGCACGTCCCCAGAGGGGGGACCAGCATCTGCACATGATCCTGCTTTTGTGACGAGTGTGCCTGTTGTATACACCCCACTTGGCATTAATCCCAGGACAGGGAAGCCATATCAAATCCCCAAGAAGCGGAAGGGCACCCCTCCAGATTCTCCCACACACACTGGGTCTCATGCAAGCATGAGTCCACCTCCACGTGCCACCACCCCACCTGGTCATAGCAGCCCTCAGGCTTCCCAAACCACTGATGGCTCTACCACACCTGGACCTAGCAGCCCTCAGGCTTCCCAGACCACTGATGGCTCTACCCCAGCTGGGCCTCTCTCTCCCCGAGCCAGTACCCCAACTGGCCCCGACAGACAGCCACCTCCCAGTCATACTGCCAGCCAAGTCTGAGTGTTAGTCCCCCTCACACACATGTCTCTCCCACAGTGGTGGCATGGACTGCCCATTTTTGACACCCTGAGTGTGTTGCTGACCATGGCAGGGTACAGTACCACCCATTCCCAGTGCTGGATATCATGTACTCACTCTGCACTTTTTACCGGCCCTTGGCCTTGTTGTTGACTGTTGTTCTAGACTTGCCTGTGCAGCTTCTCATGTACCTCACCTGCACTGTGTCCTGGCCACTGGCCTTGTTGTTGACTGATGTTCTAGACTTGCCTGTGCCTGTGCAGGATCTCATGTTCCTCATCTGCACTTTGGACTGGTCACTGGCCTTGCTGTTCACTGCTGTTTGCCCCTTGCATGTGCAGGATCTCATGTACCTCATCTGCACTTTGGACTGGTCACTGGCCTTGCTGTTCACTGCTGTTTGCCCCTTGCCTGGGCAGGATCTCATGTACCTCATCTGCACTTTGGACTGGTCACTGGCCTTGCTGTTCACTGCTGTTTGCCCCTTGCCTGTGCAGCATCTCATGTACCTCATCTGCACTTTGGACTGGTCACTGGCCTTGCTGTTCACTGCTGTTTGCCCCTTGCCTGTGCAGGATCTCATGTACCTCATCTGCACTTTGGACTGGTCACTGGCCTTGCTGTTCACTGCTGTTTGCCCCTTGCCTGTGCAGGATCTCATGTACCTCATCTGCACTTTGGACTGGCCACTGGCCTTGCTCTTGTCTAACTTTTGCTGCATAACTGTGTAAAATGTAAATAAAAAGAAATGTACTCCTGTTGTCTGCCTTGTCAGTGTCCTTGCTAAATAAAGGGTTACTGTGTGGGCATGGTTTACTGTGACACATGCTCTATATGCCACTTCAACATTGCCAATGTCTTGTTTCCTCTGATCATGTTGTTTCAACTTTGGTGTCCCAGACTTGTGCATCTGTGTGTGTTGGCTTAGATGTAGGTGTGTTTGCTGAGGACTGTTTAGCTTCCTAGGTGTGTTGTTGTCTGTGTGATGTTTAGATTGTTGTTGTGTGTGTTCATGGTGTGTCACTCATCTCTGTTTGTAACTGGTATGTCTGTTGTGCACACACTGCTTGGTGTGCATGCAGTGCTGTGAGTGTATGTTGCCTTGTCCTTGCCTGGTGTGCACCCCCTGATGTTTATCTGTTGTAGCATATTGATATCTTTGCATGTGCATGTGTTGTGTCTGATGTGGCTGTGTGCAGTGTTTGTGTTGTGTTGTCTCATGCAGTTGACAGATGCTCTGTGTGTGGTGTTCTATTTGCCTGTCAGTGTGTGTGTTTTGTTGTTGTGTTTGATTCAGATGTGTGTTGCCATTGTGGTGTGCCTTACTTGTGTGTCTGTCACATGAACTGAGGTCTATTGTAGTTCCGGTGCTTGTTTTAGGTGCATCCTTGGTGTTTTCTCCTCTCATATTTGATGTGTCTCTTGTCATTCTTGTGCATGTGCAGGCATGTGGTACACTATGACACCATTTTGAGTTGATGGGTGGTGTGGTATGTCTGTCTGTGTGTCATTGTAGGCCCATTTCTCCCTGTTTGTCTCCATTATTGTTTTGTGTGGATGCACTTCTTATATGTGTTGTGGATTCACCGCTGCGGTCACGTGAACTGAACATTATTTCAAGATCGTGGACATGGTGACCTGGAAGAGGAGGGGTGAACTAGTGGCAGGTAGGACATGTGTGGCTACACCTGTGGTTGTATTCCTGTCCCCACCAGGGTGTCTGGTGGGGACAGGAACCTTACATCAGCCATGGAGTTGTGGGTTGTGTTTGTGTGCAGAGTTGTGTGATCGCGTACCTGCGGCGGCTTCCGTCACGGTCCATGGCTTGCTGGAGGTGTATCATGTACAGCGCCGGGAAGACGTGTAGTGCCGGGTCCATGGTGGTCGGCTCCGGTATTCACTTTTGCGCTCCGCTGTGGTGCTTCCGCCTGCTCAGATTGCCCGGTTTCTCCGCTGCGGTGTGCCTGGCTGTTTGGCGCATCCTAATTTGTACGGCGGGAGGGACGTCATTCCGCACGGCGGTGGCTCTCGATTGGTTAACTCCGCCGCGGTGGCGGGCGCGTTCTTTTTTTAAAAAAAAACATTTTATTGAAATAACAGACAATCTGCATATACAGTGTTACAGTCACGAGGGTAAGTACACACAGCCAATCGGTACATAGTTTCCACAAAGACACCAACTCTATGATGACTACAATAATGTTATATCTCATCGTCCGAGTCTTGATCCAACAACGGAGGTGTACAAATGTCTCCCCTATAGATGTTCCATTTGCCCCACACCCTTCCGCATTTCTTTGGGCATCCCCTGTGAATAAAGGTGGCCTTCTCAGCTACCATTACCATATCCATATCTCTACACCATTCTAGTAAAGTTGGTACACTTGCCGACCCCCATTTTTGTGCTAGATTTCGTTTAGCTATCATCATGCCTGTCGTTGCCCACTGGCGTTCAGCGTGGTTAAGGTCTGTTGGTTCCCATACGATGAGGAGGCAGCATTTAGGCTCGAGCGGGACTTGTTTCTCACTGACTTCCGTAATGGTGTCTATCACTGCTGCCCAGTATGGTGTAAGCAGTGGGCACTCCCACAAGGTGTGATAAAATGTACCTATGGCGCCACAGAGGCGTAAGCAGTGTGGATCGGGGATTCTTCCCATCTTATGCAGTATTACCTGTGTGTAATAGGTCCTGTGTAGTATTTTTAGCTGTACCAGACGCAGTCTAGAGGAGATTGCTACCTCTTTAGGCGACGTAATCGCGTCTCGCCAGTCGGGGTCATCCATATCTCCCACCGCCGTCTGCCAGAGCACCCTAAGTCGGTCGAGAGGGTCCGTCCGGTTATTAATAATTTTCTTGTAGGTGAGTGAGGTTGCTTTTTTGCCTAAATAGTCAGTTAGTAGCCGGTCCTCTAAAGGGGATGATACAGGGAGTTTTTCCGCTGCTGGGAAGGCTGCATCTATCGCATGTTTAATCTGCATATATCGAAATTTTTCCCCCGGAGCCATCATGTATTGTTCTTGTAGGTGGGCAAAGCTCACAACCTCTCCATTGTGCCAGAGGTCCCCCAGCCGGGAGATCCCTATCAGGTCCCATTTTAGAAATCCCTTGCTCTTTCCCAGTGTGCCCAGTTTGCCTGTGTCCCACAGTGGAGCGTGTTGCGTCAGTCTGTCTGACCAGCCCAGGTGCTGTGTTACCGTGTGCCAGATACGAATTGTGTGTGCTGTTGGGCCCATGAGGTCTCGGGTTTTCCGTTTGTTGTAAAGCACCCTATTAACTCCACCCTTCCCCAGGGCCACTCTGTCTAGGCGGTAGGCAGGGTCCGTGTCAGGTACATGGATCCACTGATTGATGACTGAGTTGGGAAGCCCAATAATATGTCTTGATATCGGGTAGAGCAATCCCCCCATCATACCAACTTCTGATCAGTTTGTTCGCTGCCACCCTTGCCGGTTTGCTATCCCATAGGAGGACAGCGACCTCCAAGTTCACTGCTCTGAAATATGAGTCGGGGACTGGATAGGGCGTGTTGTGCAGGACGTATAAAAATCTTGGCAGGGCCATCATTTTGAAAAGAGCCGCTCTGCCCAGTAGGGTGAGTGACAATGCTCTCCAGTGCTTGATATCACTCTTCAGTCTTTGCAGTGGTGCTTGCAAGTTAAGTGCTAGGAATGCGTCCGGATCCGACGTTACATGGATTCCGAGGTATTTAAAGCTATCTGTCACTATCTGGACCGTGCATCCCTGTGGCAGACGTGGGGGCAGACCATGTAGAATGTAGAGTACGGACTTATCCCAATTAATTGCAGATCCCGACACCGATCCGAACACCGCGCAGATGTTGAGCAATGCGTGGAGGGATCGCGTGGGTGAGGCTATATATATTAAGACATCATTGGCATAGAGGGAGATGCGATCTTCCCATCCCTCCCTCCATTTTAGACCTCGGATCATGGGATGCCATCTAATCCGGGCCGCCAGCGGTTCCAGGACCAATGCGAACAATAAGGGTGACAATGGGCAGCCCTGTCGCGTCCCTCTACCCAAAGTGATTTCCTGTGATATGTGCCCATTGGCGACTACATGCACAATAGGGTTTGTTTTAGAGTAGGTGTACCCAGGAGCAGAATTTCGGTCCAAACCCTAAATATTGGAGGACCGCAAATAAAAATGCCCACTCCACCGAGTCAAAAGCCATT
This sequence comes from Calotriton arnoldi, assembly GCA_963921515.1. Classification (NCBI taxonomy): domain Eukaryota; kingdom Metazoa; phylum Chordata; class Amphibia; order Caudata; family Salamandridae; genus Calotriton; species Calotriton arnoldi. The sequence continues at coordinate 769,665 of CAWUFW010003768.1, read as the reverse complement.
TTTGCGTCCAGTGAGAGGACCGCAGCGTCCTCCCGCACTGTGTGTTTCCGACCCAGTACGCCATGCAGGCGCCTGAGGTTCAAGGCCGTGTTTCTGCCAGGCATAAATCCTGATTGGTCCGGGTGGACCAGTTTGGCGAGATGGGGTGTCAGTCTGAGTGCTAACGTTTTGGCTAACGTTTTAGCTTCTGCATTGATTAATGAGATCGGTCGATATGATGTGCATTCCACAGTTGGTTTGCCAGGTTTGTGGATGGCCACAATGGTTGCCAATCGCTGATCTCTGGGGAGTGTTCCTTGGGCTCGACTCGTCTCGTACATTTTCAGCATATAAGGGGCTACCTTGTCCGCCTTATGTTTATATAATTCTATTGGGATGCCATTGGGACCGGTGGCTTTACCTGATTGTATCTTAGAGATGGCTGCCTTGAGTTCGTCCACCGTAATGTCTGCCTCTAGACCCTCAGTTTCTTGAGGCGTGAGCCTCGGCATGTGAATGTCTTTAAGGAATGCGAGTGCTTCCTGGACAGTGGTGGTATTCGTGGATGTGTATACTTGTTCGTAGTGTTGTGCTAGCGCAGTCACTATTTCTTGTGGATCTGATGTGACGCCCCCAGTTTCGGCTCGGATCTGCGCTATCCATCTATTCGCCCGTTCCCTCCCATCTAGCCAGGCAAGAAGTTTGCCTGCTTTATCCCCAGATTCATAGATCCTGTGTTGGACTGCCATTAGACGGGTTTTAGCATCTGCCCAAAGATATTCCTTATATTCCTGTCTTTTAACACGTAGTTCATGCGCGGTAGCGTCAGTGGGCTCTATAGCATGTTGAGACTCTAATTGCTGTACCTCCTGCTCCAAGGTCTCTACTTCATTTTTATTTTATTTTTTATGACCCTCTATGAGGGAGATGGCCTGCCCACGTATGACTGGTTTGTATGCCTCCCATAGCGTTAGCGGGGAAGTGACTGACGTCTCATTTTCTTGAAAATATTGCGTTGTGGCAGTGACCAAGCCTTTCTTGATTTTAGAGTTAAGGAGGAATCCTGGATATATGGGGTACATACGACTTTGGGTAGGGCTGCGTGCCCGAATCCCCGCCGTCACCGGGGAGTGATCGGAGATCCCCCTGGGCAAATGTGAGGCCGTCCCCATCCTCCCCATGTTATCTAGTGAATAAGTAGTCTATGCGTGAAAGGCTATTGTGAGCCCCTGAATGAAAGGTGTATTGTCTCTGAAGTGGGTTTTGGAACCGCCATATGTCCAGTAGACCATGGGCTTCCAAAAATTCGGCCAACGGTGAGCTTAGGCGATGTTGGGGGCGAGCAGGCGTACGGTCCAGTGCATCATTGATAGTCATGTTAAAGTCGCCCCCTAATATTAAATCTCCTACCGGTAGTGCTAGGAGGAATTTGCCCAGATCTTGAAAGGCGGATGAATGTAGGGCGGGTGGGATATAGACAGTCACTAAGTTAAGCAGGCGACCTTCCCATTGGATCGAGGTTGCTGCAAAACGGCCCTGGTCATCTTTAGAAGTGCGGTGGACAATGAGAGGGAATCGCTTTCTAACATGGATTCCCACCCCTCGGGATCCTGTGGTGAACTCTGAGTGTACTATCAATTGGAACCCCCACCGGTCAAGTGCTTAACACATGGTTCCTACTAAGTGCGTTTCCTGTAACAGTATCACTGCTGGGGCCTTGCGTTTTAAATATTGCAGCACCAACACGCGTTTTATCTTGTCTCTCAGCCCATTAACATTCCATGAGAGGAACGATAACGTTGGCGTTGTGATGCGTTGTGTCATTGGATCAGATGAGGTCATAGAAGGCGTGGGTGTTCGTGGCAGGCCGGATATCTGAGGTCAAGTGTGAGCCTATTCCCGTAATGACTGTGTGTCAGTGTCTGCAGATCGGTAACTATCAGAACGATAACATCCAAAAAAACTTCGTATTGCAGGTATACATTATCTACAGCTGAATACTTCACCCCCTCCGTCGCCGCTCAGTTGGAGTAATGGCATAAGCATATAACCATATTTCACATTTCTGATGGGGCTAAGTGATAGTTCTGCTATCATGACAATACATAATAATAACAATACCCTCCCTACCATCCCCAAGAGTAATAAGTCCCCCCTCCCTGCATCCCTGCCTAGTAGGTCTAAAACTAGCCACGTCCCCAATAGCAGAGCGCCTATGATCCCAAGAACAAAGAACATTAAATGTAGGGTCGTGCGGTGTCAGCGCCCAATAGCCTCTCCCTCCCGGGCCCGCAACTATGCCCCAACATTATTGAGGGTTAATATCACATTCTAAAGTCCATAGTCTATTCAGCATTTTGCCAGTCCAATATTGAATTAGCAGAGAAGAACATATCGTGTCCAGAGGAAGGGAAACCCTCCACCCCTGTACTACAAAAAGACAAAAAGAGGAATAACTACAGACCAGTAGAGTTCATGCAGTCTTTCACTTTCCAGCACGTGCCGTGTCACTGCCAGGGCTGACAGAGCGGGAACTTCTGGATCTCGATGGCGAGCGTATCCTGCCTCCACGCCAGTGCAATGAGTCTTTAGGGCGTTGGCCAGTGATCCCACGGTCTATCTCCTCTCGTCGGCGATGCGTCTGGGATGGGCCCTCGTCGAGCCATCGTTGAGCCTCCTCCGGCGTCAGGAAGAACCAAGATTTGTCACCGTCAACTACTTTCAACTTGGCGGGGAAGAACATCATGTATTTGAGTCCCTTGTCTCAAAGAGCCCGTTTTATCCCTTCAAAGGAACGTCTTTCTCGCTGTACCGAGTAAAGTCCGGGAAGAAACGGATCGTCGCATTATCGTAGGGGAGGTCGCCATTGACCCTAGCTGCTTGCAGGATTGCATCCCGGTCGCGGAAATTCAAAATACGTGCGTTGATGGTCCGAGGCGGCGCACCAGGTTTTGGCTTAGGGATTGGGGCTCTATGCGCCCTTTCTACTGAGAATAACTGTGACAGTCTTTTGGGCTTGAGGTGATGCAGGATAAGGTCTTTGAGGAAGAGATCCATGCTGGGGCCTACTGTCCCTTCAGGTACCCCCACCACCTGGATGTTGTTGCGGCGGGCTCGTCCTTCCTGATCATCCAGGTGGAGTGCCATTTCTCTATGTTGATGAACCAATTTTTGGACCCTTTCCTCCAGTTTACGTGTCGCAGACTGCAGCTCCCCTATATTTTCTTCTGTGGCAGTGACCCTTTCGGACGTTTTTCGCATATCGGCCCTCATGAGGTTCATCTCGATCGTGACTTTATCGATTTTAGTCTCTAGATTAGTTCCTACTGTTTGGATCGCCGCCATAATTGAGCTGAGGGATGGTTCTTCTGCGGCCATGTTGTCGTCTCGCGCCCCTTCTTCCGTGGCGAGCTGTCGCGGTACCGCATATTTGTCCATTTTATTGACTTGGACAGAGGCCGTAGCTCCCTTCGGCTTCATCATGGTGCCGTGTGCCGCTAAGGCCAAGCGCCACGATATGGTCAGGGACTTTTGCCACACACCCAGCCAATATTTGTCGCCGTCCAAGGGGTCCGTATTCTCCGCTATCGAAAAGGATTACGGCTTGTCAATCAATCAATCAATTAACACTTTATTCGGCCACGTTCTGGCCATAAAAGTACATTTTACATAAAAAACACTTACGTTGTAGATTAAAATACACAAAGTTAAAATAAATTCAGAATACAAGGCATATTCTAATGACCCGGGTCATAATTGTTAACCCACCATATTATTTCTTTTATGAATTGCCCCTGATAAAAAACGTGCAACCCCGTAACAAACAAAGGGGGAAGAAAGCATTTGTAGGTAGGTCAATGCTGGCCTAACTTGTGCAAAATGGCAATCTTTTAAAAGTGGTAGAATGTATTTAGCTGCAAGTTCGGTATAAAAACCACAAAAGAACATAAAGTGCAATAGGTCTTGTTCAGAGAAGTTATCACATGCACATGGTTGCAAGGAACCTAACTTTGAAAAGCCTTAGGGTACAGTTAGGAGCCAGTGGATACAATTAAATCTAAATCTAGATAAAATAAAGCGATGATGCAGGTTATTGACAAAAGACCAAAACGGTTGGCTTAAAATACCAGGACTTAAAATCATAAAATATCTACAAGAGGGTTTCATGAGTTCATTTGCTTCTCTATCTAACTGTCTCCTTATAAGAAATTGAGATTTTAAATTTTTCACAGATTCGGGTTGCAGCTTTCTGGGTTTATTAAATAGCTCCGGTTGCCCAAGAGCTGAAAGCTGCTGTGAGATATAATTTAACCAAGGAATTTCTGCAGCACCATCCAAACTCAAGCAATCCTCTAAAATAGTCTGGTTTAGATTTGGTTTTTCTCTGGACCAAATTTATAGCCACCATATCAGGGGTGCTACAGCAATGTTATCTGTCAAGTAGCCCTGCCTTAGTTCCTCATGTATAATAAAAGCTGGAATGTTTGGGGGAGCAGCTAGGAGTTTTCGTAAATGTTTATTTTCTACCCCCTGAAGTTCGCTACAATCCTTGTAACCCCAAACCACACTACCATACACTGTCATAGCGACACATTTCTCATTACATATTTTTAGCAGTGGTTGTATGGGTTTGCTCCCTAGTCTTCTAGCGAAATCCAGTGAGGCTCCAGCTGCTCTTGCCAAGGTGTTTTTCTTTAGAGCACGCTGTGCTACCCAAGTGCCCCTGTCGTCAAATAATACACCCAAATATGGATAAGTGGGCACATTGGTTAGCACTCCTCCTTTACAGGGAAGGGATTTATTCACCTTTTTAGGGTAAACAATTGACATTATGTGCGATTTATTAAAGTTGACCGCAAGATCCAGGGCTACCATAAAATCAATAAAAGTATTAACTAAAGATTTCAAAGCATTTGGGGTCCTGGCAATTAAAACTGCGTCATCCGCATATAAAAGTGCTGGGATAGATTTAGAACCTACTCTAGGAATGTCTAGAGAAGAATTAGACAGCACTGCCCCCAAATTATTTATGTACAGTGTGAATAAAACCGGGGCAAGAATGCACCCCTGCCTTACTCCTCTTTTTACCTTCCAGGCATTAGATAAGGAGCCATCCTCATTATACCTTACAGAGGCAGTTAGATTAAGGTGGGACCAGTGCAAGAAACTTACTAAATTCGTGTCCATCCCTGTTTCTATTAATAAGTACCATAACTTGGACCTATTTACCCTATTGAAAGCGGATGTTAAGTGCATAAAAGCCAATGACATACGTCCTTTTTTGGCTAGGGTATATTTACTGGTAATCATGAGTAAATTCATACATTGTTCCACTGTACCTCTGCCTTTGCGAAAACCAAATTGTAATTCTGACAACACTTCCCTTTCTTCCAACCAGGTTGCAAGGCGATCTAAAATTACTTTTCCCATTATTTTTGCTGCGGAGTCCAACAAAGAAATTGGACGAGAACATCCCGGGTCTTCCCTAGCACCTTTCTTAAAAATTGGCAATATCACCGCCGTTGACCATGAGTGTGGTTGACCTACCCTTATGGCTGCATTGAACACTCCGGTTAAAATTTTCGCCCATACACCCGTGTCTGACTTATAGAGGTCCACCGGTATCCCATCGGGACCGGGAGCTTTCTAGCGGACATACCCTCAATCGCTTTCTGAACCTATTTTACATCCAAAGACAAATCTAGTGGTAAAGGACTCGATACCCAAGAAGGGCCTATATGTTCCGTAACAACCTCTGAATAAATTTGTTCAAAGTAGCTAACCCACCGGTCGGCTGGAATTACACACTCTACTTTTGTCGTATTATTATCTTTGAAGAAGGAGCTGTTTACCACTTTCCAAAATTTTGCACTATCGGCTTGTGTACGCGCCTGTGTTAGATCGCCCCATGCCTGTTCCCTTAAAGCAGCCTTCCTTAGTTTTAAAGCTTAATCATATGCTTTTCTACAAGTTTTAATCAGTTCAGGATCTCTAGGTGCGCTTTTTAACGCAACCATAAGGGCTTTGTGGGTTTTGGAGCAATCGGCATTAAACCACTTTGCCTCATTAGTTCCTGCCTTGGTCTTTTTGCTAGTTAACTTTTTACCAATTAGCTTACTTAACTTATCATAAGCCTCTAGTACTTCATTTGGCTCGCTGGGTATGTTTAGGCAACGCTCAATTTCCTCTTTGCCCTCAATATATAACTCAGTTAAAAAGAGATCCGGGACAATTTTCTCCCATCTTATTTTCCGATCCTGGGCCGTAGGCCAAAAATCCCCATTTGCCAAGGCTTTTGGCTCCGCTCCCTGAAAGACCAAGAAACCTTTAGTTTCCGCAATAATGGGGTTGTGGTCGCTAAAACCAGTTTGAGCCACCCTGACCTCCCGCATATGTTGATATAAGGGGGCTGAAATTACAACATAATCAATTGTGGAACTGCGTCCTCTACCAAAAAAAGATGGTATCACCTCTGCTTCTTCCCCAGGCTCTAGACAGTACAAATTATTATTTGCTGGTAAGCTATCAAGCCGGGTGCCTTGGCTAGAGTGTTCAAAATGGGCCACAGGTGGTAAATCTTCATGAGTCTCCCCATCTATCACACAGTTAAATTTACATCGATGTATATTAAAATCCCCCATTATAACTAATTCGTAGGGAGTATGTCTCTCCTGAGCGAGTTCCTCTAAAAAGACGTCAAGACCGGTCAGGTGTTCACTCACGAAATCCCTACAAAATGAGTTGTAAAAATTTACGATCACCAAAGTTACCCCTCTTGGAAAAGTCAGTTCTACTGCTAAAAGATGTGGCGATGAGCTTGGAAGACCCTTGATGGTACAAGATAGTTTAAGAGAAATTAGGGTGAGCAAACCACTCTTCGCTCTTCCTGCAACCGAGGGGGATGCAGATTTAAAGAAAGGGGCAAAACCATCCATTACAAAAGAGTCAGAAGTATCCCAGGTCTCTTGGAGTGCAATGATATGGGCCGCCATTATTACCGCTGACCACTGTTCATCATCTTTTTTTGCCTTCAGACCAGCAATATTCCATGTCATAAAGGTGCATACCAGGGGATCTGTCACTTTGTCACATGGTGATTCGGACGGACCAATCGATTGTACTCTTACTGGATGACTTATACTAACTGTGGTCACTGAAGGTATTGGCTGTCAATCCACACTGTCCAGGTCCCTTAATGGTGTGAATCTATTTGTGAGGGGAATTAATGTGTTCCTGGCAGAGCTGACTGCTTGTATTTACGATGCCCTCCCTTGGGGCTGAGTGTATCTGTTGCCCTCCAACCTACGGCTTGTCATATGGCGGGAGCGCTGCGACCTTCAAAGAACGTCAATCCGATAGTCAAAGTGCCCACATATGGATAAGTGGAAAAAGGAGAGGGGGGGGGCCCAAGACCACACTTATACGCTCTCTCCGTTCGGGTCCACCAGGCCGCCTCGTGCGTCACACCTCTCCCTTTTGTACCGCCCTAAGCCATCATGTTGTGTCTACACCCCACACTCTGAGCAATACACAGGGGCTAGTAGTCCGGGGGCCATCGCTCATAGGTGCTAATCTCCACCTTCAGGCCGAGTTATTGCTGTAGTACGTACCCCTTCGGAATGCATACATGGGGGCCCCCTTCAGATCTCCGATGTCCACAATTCTCAGTGATCGGGCGTTTCTGACGTGCTGGGGGGGGGAAGAAAGTCCCACCGGGTCTCACCTTGTGGTATGCAGTGGCAGAAGCAATCATTCGGGAGGCCGCCAAGCACTGTTATAGGCGCTCCAGTCCTAGGCCATAAACCGTGGGCCTCGCGTAGCGCAAAGCCCCAGCCTTTTGAACGTGCTGCAGGCCGGCATGATACGCGACTCCGCCCCTCTCTCGCTAGGGCCGCCGCGTCGTTGTCGGGTTGGGCGCCAGCGCGGTGTAGCGGTTATCCTGCACCGCCCAGGATCAGAAACGTCCTCTCCGCCGGACACCGATATTGGGGACCTTTAGCTGAGCTTCTCTCCTCTCTGGCTGTCGGATCTGTGTCGGATTTAACGGGCTTTGTCGCAGGCCCTGACGGAGCTCGAGAGCTAGGCCACCATCTCGGTCGGCGCCAAGCCACGCCCCCTCGCGGGCGCGTTTTGATGGCGGTTCACGTCGCACCGCGGCGGTCGGAAAATGGGCTGTGTTTGACCATTGTAATATGGCGGACGTGTGCACCGCTGCTCGAGAGCGGAAAACAGCGTTTTCTCCCACCGCCAGCATCGCGGAGGTGCATCCGCCAGTCATCGTAATGGGCCCCTTAGTTTTCTAAACCTGCGTGGAGTCTTTTTGTGGTGTATTCATTGTGTTACTGTGTGTGTGTTGCACAAATACTTTACACATTGCTTCTTTAGATAAACCTGACTGCTTTGTGCCAAAGCTACCAAATGGTTTAAAGTGCATCTAGCTTACACTGACTAGGAATGTGGTTTCTGCTTGGACAGGGTGCATACCTTTGCCAACCAGAAACCCAGTTTCTAACATTGGGTATCAGCAGTGAGGATAGGACTCGTGTTTGTTCAATACCACATATTAACTCATTGTTCACTACAATTGTATACTTAGACCATTTCGATTTGTTTTTTTATCTCACTGAGTGGCCTTTTGATTTTTCTTGTAAATTATGTCTCAATCTGGAGAAGCTACATCTGCAACTGCAGCTGAAGTTTTGGAGTTTGATCTGGCAAGATAGAGTCGTACACTGTGGTTCAGAGGAAGATTTTTTGCAAAGATTTCCAGGCCTCCATGAGAGGCTTCACTCTGGAAGGTGCAGTTGCAAATAATCTTGATGGCCTGGGCAGAGTCCCTGGTTGCAAGGGATGACAATCTAGATGAGGAGCAGGAAAGTCCTGAGGAGGAGGAGGATGAGCTGATTCTGGAGTCCGATGTGGCTCTGGACCTGCTTGTAGAAGGGGCCAACAACTTGCCAAGAGCAGTAGTGGGTCCGAGAGCAGGGAGCAGCGTTTCCTCCAAGAAAATGGCCCAGAGGGGCTGGCAGACAGGAGGGACGAAAGAAAGTTAAAACTGGAGCTTGCCAAGCCAAAGCTAGAAAAAGAGCAAGCTCTAGAGGAGAGGAGGATGGCTCTGGAGGAGAGGAATCTTACACATGAGCTCAACCTCAGAGAGCTAATTATCTGAGCCCTGAAAGTAGGGCCCAGCAACAGTAATGGTGGCAGCATAACTTCAGTGTCTTCACATGAGTCAAGGGTCAGAATACACAAGGATTTAGTGCCTAGCTATGTGTTGGGGGATGACATGGACAGTGGTATGCAGCCTATGAAGTGGCTCTAAGAGTGCACAAGGTCCCAGAGGAGTTCTGGGGTGGTAGCCTATGGAGGAACTTGACCATGGTGTGGAGGGACACTCTTCTTACACTAGAGGTGCAAGACCAGGCAAGCTACACTGCTATGAAGGCAATCGTGACCAGTATATTTGGAGTGACACCTGAGAAATACCGACAAAGGTTAAGGGCCAATCACTAGCGATCCACACAGAGCTGGGTTGACTGCTTAGACTGCTGGTAAGGCACTGAAGAGCTGGGTGAGGGCAGCAAAGTAGATGATTATGCAGGGCTGTACAACTTAATTTTAAAGGAGCACATGCTTGATATTTTTCTTTACAGAGCTGCACCAACACCTAGTGGATAGTAAGCTTACTGATCCCAGGATAATTGCTGAAGAGGCAGGCATTTGAGTCAGCACCAGAGTGTCCAAGAAAGCATCTTGGGGGACCGTCAAAAAGGTGGTGAGGGTTCCCACCGGAAGAAAGAGGAGGAGATAAAAAGATGGAGTTCTTTTCAGGCCTCCTCACAGGGGAAAAGGTCTGGTTCTCATTCCCAATCCAGCCACCAGAAGAAAAACTACCCTGAAAAAAGTCAGCAGCCCAATCCTGTGAAGTGCTGAGTGCTATGAGTATGGATACTAGAAAGGTGGCCCAAAGTGTCCAAAAAGAGCACAATCTCCCACTGGAGGAAAGGTTCCAGGGGTGGTGAGTGTAGTGCTGGAAAGGAGTTTGTCCTAGTTAATGGGGGTTTAGTGAGATTACTGTATTGTCCCTGGGTAACAGTGAGATGGTTTCTAAAACCCATGTGCTCTCTAATACTGCAAAGTATAGGCAATGGGTCACCATCAATGGGCAAGGTGTAAAGGCTCTGAGGGATACAGGAGCCAGTATGACTATGGCTAGGAGTCAGCTGGTTTCCCCAGAGCAGGTAATTCCAAATGCATTCCACCAGGTTGTGGTGGCTGACAACTGAGAGTGTCACTATCCTGTGGCTCTGGCTACATTTGAGTGGGGAGGGGGTTCAGGTCTTCTGAAAGTAGCTGTGAGCCCTGCCATGCTAGTGGCCTGTTTGTTATGCAATGACCTTGAGCACACTACCTGGAAGGAAGTGGAGCTGAAGGCTAATGTGGAGATGTTAGAATTGATTGGATCTGTGCCACGACAAGGCCATAGCCCAGGATGGGAGTCTGGAAAAATTGCCCAGCCATCTGCTAAATAGGGAAAAGGCAAGGGACATGAAAAACCAGCCCCTGAGTGTACTCCCAGTGAGGTGGATGGGGCACCTGCGGTGGCCGCCTTGAGGCCCACGAGGAGGGCACTGCACCCCTTGGTGACCTGCATGTTATTGCTGGAGGCATGTAGAAGGAGGATGTACCAAGGAGGAGTTCTGTAGGGCATAGGGAGAGTGTCTACCCCTTGATGGACTGAGGCAATAGGCAGAAGCCCAAGCAGCAGGTGATGCCTCTGGTAGTCACCGTATTTACTGGGAGCACAACTTCCTTTACAGTGAGCCTAAGGTTCCTGTACATGGACAACAAGGGCCCTTGAGGCTTCCCAATGCTACAGGGCCTTCATACTGGAACTGGCACACAAAATTGCTCTGGCAGGATGCCTGGCCCAAGACAAGACCTCTGTAAGGCTAGTCCCTCACTTTTATTGGCCCAGGATCAAGACTTCCTCAGATGCGTTCTGCAGGACTTGTGTGACCAACCAGGCCAGTGGAAAGAAAGAGCCAAGGCTTAAAGCCCTCCTGAACCCACTACCAGTCATTGGCACACCCTTTGAGAGGGTGGGCATTGACATTGTAGGGCCAATGGACCCACAGATTGGTTCAGGCAACAGGTTTATCATGGTACTGATGAATCATGCCACTATATATCCATAGGGAATCCCTCTGAGAACCATGACTGCACTTAAACCTCCCTGGGAATGCATTCTGCCAGTTGCTTATCATTGGCTTAGTGATTTGTAAATCACATATTCTGACTTTCTATTTGCTGGATTTTTTTGTTTAGGCTGTCCAGGTTCAGTTCATCCCTCCCAAGGATCAAAGCCTTACCACACTACCTCTCCTTGTATTCTTCCACAAGTGCTCCTTTCTGTAAAAAAAAGCCTGTAAATCTTGTTCTTATATTGTCACATTTGTTGTGCATTCAAAACAAAGGTCAATTGTCAGACTCTGTCTTCCGAGGGAGCTTGGTGAGCTTGGTATTTACGTTTTCTTTCTCCAGCTTCAAAGTGAGAGGATTGATGTGGCAATCTTGCTGGATACTGGGATAGAGGAGAGGGATTTTTCTGGCACAAAACATTTAAATGATTTGTGAAAGTATTTCAGAATATATCAAAATTAGCAAAGCTCAGATGAAGCATATTTTTATTAATTTTGAAGTGTCAATCAATCAGGGTTTATAAAGTGCGGCTACTCACCCGTGAGTGTCTCAAGGTGCTGTGGGGGGGGGGCCGCAGCGGATCAGACTATGTGCTGAGTTCATCCGAAGAGCCAGGTCTTGAGGTCCTTCCTGAATTGCATCAGCGAGGGTGATTTCCTGAGGTGGATGGGCCGGGTGTTCCATGTTTTGGAGGCGAGGTAGGAGAAGAACATTCCTCCAGTTCTGGTCTTGCGGATTCGTGGGACCGTAGCCAGGGAAAGTTGGATGGAGCAGAGGTGTCTGTTGGGCACATGGAATGTGAGGCAGTGATTCAGGTATGCGGGTCCTGCATTGTGTTTTGGAAACAAATACTTTAATATGATCAAAACAAATCAATACAATAGGTGATGACATTCCACACATTATCCTTTGTGCGCTGTACAGTCTTATTAGTAAAATTGTATGTTTTTGTAAATATAATGGTCATTTCATTTGAAAATGTGTTGTCTGTAATGGCAGTGTGCTACCACACCATTCAAACTCTACTCTATGCCACTGCACTCTACTCTGCACCACTCAACTTTACATCACATCACTGCACTCTGCGCCACTGCACTCTGTGCCACTGCATCCTATGCCACTTCACTCTACATCTCTCTACTTTATTCTGCACCACTCTACTCTATACCAATGCACTCATTGCCAATCTACTCTACACCACTCCACTCTACACTGCATAACTCCACTCTATGCCACTCCACTCTAGGCCAATACACTCTACGCCAATGCACTCTACTGTGTACCATTACACTCTACGCCCTTGCACTCCATGCCAATACACTGTATGCCACTCTAATCTACTCTGCACCACTGCACTCTACACCACTTTATGCCATTACTCTATACCATTCTAATCTATGCTACTGCATTCTGCCCTGTACCACTCCACTCTATGCCACTTCACTCTAGCCTGCACTATTCCACTTTATGCCACTTCACTCTAGTCTGAAATTATCTACTCTATGCCACTGCACTCTACACCACTGCAGTATATGCCACTGCACTCTGTGTCAGTTTACCCTACACAGTCTACTCTAAACAACTGCACTCTACACCGCTGCACTCTACGCCACTGCCCTCTATTCTGCACCACTGTAGTCTATGCCATTGCTCTCTATGCCACTCTACTCTGCACCACTACACTCTCTGCCACTGAACTCTCTGCCTCTCTACTCTGCACTATTGCACTCTACTCCACTGCAGTCTGCAGTACTACCCTATACGCCACTGCACTCTCACCACTCCACTCTACGCCACTATACTCTACTCTGCACCAATCTACGCCACTGCACTCTATGCAGCTCTATTCTACGCCACTCTACTCTACTCTGCACCACTGTACTCTACGCCACTGTATTCTATGCTACTGCACTCTGTTCCACTGTACTCTACACCACTCCACTCTGCACCATTGAACTCTACACCACTACACTCTGCTATGCATTACTCTAATCTATGCGACTGCATTTTACGATGCTGCATTGTACGCCACTGAATTCTATGCTGCATCACTCTGCACCACTGCACTCTATGCCACTATAACCTGCAACACAGTATGCCAATGCACTCTACACAAGACCCCTCTACTCTACGCCACTGAACTGTATGCCACTCTACGCGATTCCACTCTATTCCCCTCCAAAACACACCACTCTGTGCCGCTCTACTCTGCACCACACATTAATCCACTCTTCGCCATTCCACTCAACGACACTCCACCCCACTCTCCTCTACGCCACGAACTTTTCGCCATGGTGAACAGCAGGCATGCTGGTGTAGAACATGGCTAAAACACATTGGCAAAGCCAAATGCTCTTGCATAGGCAAGCCTTATTGGCAAAGCCAATGCTTGTTTATAGGTAGCATCTAATTACCACCTGCTGCCTCTTGATGGTAATTTGCAGACGCAAAAAGGCTTTTCTGCAAATATTCACCGATGGCAAAAGCCTGATACCCTCCATTTACAATTCATTATTACAGAATCGCTATTTCCTATTCTCAGTATGGCTTGCGATTCAGTGTGCTGAGCTACATTCCCGATTCCTTAATTTGTAATACTGAATACATATCGAAGGTCATACTTGGCACTCACAAATCATTTTGCAACTGGTTAGCAAATCGCAAACGTTAGTACATCAGGCCCATATTTCTTCATTATATATTTCCTCACAAATATATTTAGCTATAGGGGAGACGGGCTGTGGATTCCCTCCTCGGTCGTCACCTAACCAGTCGGTCTTTGGGCAGACTTCCTCTCGTCTCTCCTGCCTTCTTTTCACCCATCCTCCCCCTTCACATTTCCCGCCTCCCCCCCTCCGCTCTATCTGTCACCTTTCCTTCCTCTTTCAATATGTTGCTTATTTTCTGATGTAAAGTGTAACTTGTTTATTGTGTTCTGTAACATTGTGCAACCCAATGTAAAGCGCTCTGATACCTCCGGGTCTAGCCAGCGCTATATAAAACTCTCAAAATAAAATAAAAAAATAAAATAAAAATGAGAGCAAATAATGTCCTCTAACTGCCAGCCAAGATAAAAATACCTAGCAGCATCACTGAAATAGGAAAACCAATAACAACAGAAAAACATGATTGCCTGCCATTAGTATCTATAAATTTGATGGACAAATTTTAATCCTCAGTGTCTCAAGTTCAGCAAGAACATATCGGGCAATCGTGCAGGGAGATTGCTGAGTGAGTGGCCCTGACACGTAAGAGCTATTATCAAAGGTAATATTCCTAAGCAGTAGAGTAAATCAATTAGCCGATGTGAAGAGCGTAAAACAGAAACACATTGGCACCTACTGTAGTTACATCGACAGTTTATACTAGAAACAGACACAAGTAAACATGCATCTCTAAAGGCACCGTCAATGACATGCAGTCACGCTCGAGATAGCAGACAGAAAGAGTACTAGGCAGAGAGACCTTGAAACGCACACATTAACTGAGCAAAGCTGTTGAATTATGCAAATGAGTAAAGGCAGATGTAGGTTGGCAAATAGATGGGAACATGCAGCTCAATTATTGTGTGCTTTGCTAATGCATCCAACATGAAATTGCATCGTCTGTTCTTGTTCATCAGTGTTTTTTCTTACAAGATTTTTTTGACAAAATATTGAGTTTTAAATATCGTGGGTCAAAAGTATCATTACAAACATATCTTTTCTAGCATTATTATATCGTGGGATAGAAAGAAAATCTTTTTTGCTATATAAGATTTTTTCAGTATATTTTTTATAATTTTATTTACATTTACTATTTTAGTAAAGTGAATCCTTTTATATATAAACAGTTTATTTCATTAATTTTTTGTTTCTGATTATTATTTTCTTAGAAAATATGCAAAATTAATAAAATATTAATAATATACGTGACAAAAGTGTTTTTATTTATAAATGTAATGTACAGTATAAATAAATAAAACTCATTTCAATATGTTTATTTTATTTTACTATTTTATTTAGGTTCAATATTTGTGTTGGCTATATATATGTTTGTTAATATTTTATTTAATATTTATATGTACTTAAATATATATATGCAAAAAAAAAAACAGAGAACGCTGGGTAGTTCTCAAGTTTAGGTGGAAAGCAGCTCCAGTATAGAGCTCTCTCAACACCAGCCACACTCTAAATTTGCTCACCTCAAATGTCTGCTTTTCTATCAAAGTCTTTAAGCGTAGGATATAAATATTTACTTAAACATTTTTACATATATATATAGATATATATAACTATTAAAATTATTAAATACTTTTAAATAATAAACTACTTTAAAGTCCATAGTTATTAAGAATTTTATATTTTTACTCGTTTCTTTTCCTGTCAACGATATTTTTGCATAGTAATTTTTTAGTTTTCATTGTAAGTATAGAACCACAATATTTTTGCCAGGATATTTGTGTCACTTAGGAAAATACGAGTGCACGAAGACTAAGGGCTTCATTTAAAGATGAGTGATAACTGGAAAAATTACAAAAAAATTGGTCTGTTCATTTCTTGGTTCCAAAACCAAGAGTGGAGCCACTGTAGACGCCGGCACAATAAAACCTATTGCACCAAAGCGTACCATGCCTGTTGGCATTTTTCCTGCCTGGGCCTTCATTTAAACCATGTCTGCCCCAGAGTGAAAATGGTCTGCAGTGCCAGGCCACCATCAGTCTGGAGACTAAGAATTGCAAAAGGAAAGAAAAGAACAAGGCAGTAGCCCTTTTCCATGTATGCACTCAGGATTTGGAACAATATCCTCATATCTATTATAAGGACAAATCAAATGCTGCTCCAGTTTAAAAAAGAGTTGAAGACACACCTCTTTAAAGAACACTACATCACAATGCAGTAACAATACAATAACCAGCTACCTCTCCTATCACACGCTGAATATGTTCTTTCATTTGAAGCCATGCCTTTTCGGCTAGCTTTGAGCTACACAGTTACCAAATAAATATCATGTTCATGCTGCGCTAGGCGACGACTCCTGGTATGTGCGTACTTTGGCGTCTGTGATTTCAGTATCTCAACCTCTGTTTTGAGGTATATCTTCAAAGATCACAGACATGCTGACAGTTCTGCCACATTGACATGTCATGGTGGATCTGCCATCAATGTTCTTTTTCCTCTAAAGCAACTCCTGCCATGGGGGCGGGAGCCTTGCAGGTGAAAAAAGGCTAATAATCTTTAAATATAGTGGGCTAGCCCGAAAGAGGTCCCTGTCTCTATAGGCAAACACAGTAAGGAAAGCCATTAGTGCACACTAACTAATTATAAAATGGGAAACGATAGTTGTGTGATATTTACATCAATAATACAAGAATTGTTTGCAAATATACTCTTATCACACAATTGACCCATCAATGGTCATATGCATGAATACATTTGTCCTGGAGAGCGTGACCGGACCGCTAATGTCATGCATTTAAGGACTCACTTGCATTTGCACCATGTGTCAGACCCTGTTTGAGGTGGCCACTGGGTGGCAAGGGGCTACTAATGTTGTTGTGGTCATTTGCCACTGGTGTCCTGGGGCCCCTACTGCTATGACTCAACAGACTGGACATAGTTCTACTAAGTACAATTCACTCTTAGGGTAGTGAGCGCACCAGTTAAAGGTGTCTCATGGAGATAGTATGGGGGCTTGAGAGTCAGAACTTAATCACACAATAGGCTCAATAATGTAATATCCAGACCAATGCTCACTTATTTAAAAAAGATAAGTGTAGGACTTGGCCCTTTTTGGCTAAAGTTCCCTAAACTTTTTGCTTTCCCCCTAGACCTTTTTTTCTGACATTGTGTTGCCAACTTAGATGCTTTGGACACTTTGCCACTGCTGATCAGTGTCAAAGTGCAAGTGCTCCCTGTATAAAGTGTAATGGTAATTGGTTGTCCATGATTGGTATGTTTGCCTTACTAGTAAAGTGCACTATGTGTGCCAGGGCTGTTAATGCAAATGCTACTAGTGGGCCTGCAGCACTATTTGTGCCACCCACACAAGTAGCTTTAAAAAGGGAACTCAGGCCTGCCATTGCAGGGCCTGCGTGCAGTTTGTTAAACTGCCATGTTGTCTGACAAGTGCACCCACTTGCCAGACCTTACCCTTCCCTTTCTATGCATATCAGACACCCCTATGGTAGGTCTAGGGTACCCCCTGGGCAGGGTGCAGTGCATGTGAAAGGTAGGACATGTACTAAGGTGTGTACCATGTCCTGACAGTGAAATAATCTCCATTTCGTTTTTCACTGTTGAAAGGCCATCTTGCCCATAGGACAGAATGGGGAGGCTATGTAATATGTTTTCCAGCCTATCTTCCCAAAGGCTTAAGATGGAAAGGTGAAGTTAGTATGCCTGAACTCACAATGTAATAAGACATCTTTTTATGAAGGTGGTTTTTGCATTGTGTGTTCAGAAGCCACTCTTTTAGAAGTGGCTGAGTTTTTGTGCCCTAACATTTCTGTGTGTCTCTGCCTGGCTTTGAATTGACTGTCTGGATTTGAAAGCGATAGGATCTGGGGAATGTCTTCACCCAGGGGAGGAGGTGAGACAGCAACAGGCTGACCTGCATCTGGAGTGTAGGGGGAGGAGTAGCCCCTAGAGGTGAAGAGGCCTGGGTTGCTGCTATATAACAATTGTCCCATCTCCTGCTGAGTGATTGAGAATCCAGACCCCCACTAATCAAAGGATAAAGGTGTCACTGGCAGGGAGGCACCCAGAACTGGTTTGAACAGGGGTCAGTGCCCCCTGAACACAAAGACTTCAAAGCCATTGAGGGGTATAACTATGAGAGTTGAAGCCCCTGAACTTTGGAGAATGGCTTGATCAAGTGTGAACAAGACTGGAGCTACTTCGCGGTCAAGAGGACCTTTGCCAAGGAAGAAACAACTGAAGAGACTGAAGGATAGGACTGACCCTTGCTGTGTGTTCTGGGGCTGGCCTGCAGTTTGCTGTTTCAACCAAGGAAAGGCTAAAGGGACTTTGCTGTGTGCTGTGTCCCCCTGCTTGAAAGGACTTTGCTGTGTGCTGTGTCCTGAAGTAACTTATCCCCAAGGGCCTGAGGTGAGCTGGCTCCCTGTTGTGGAAACTCAGGAACACAAAAGTTTCCAGGAGAGTCTCAGCGACGCTGTGTGCGTGTGCTTCATGCAGCCTGAGACCCTCATATGGTGTGCCCCGTAATCTTGGGCACCTGGAGTCCAAGCGAGGATCAGCGACGCTTTGTGCGTGTGCTTTGTGCAGCCTGAACCTTTTGTGTGGATTGTCCAGTTATCGTGTGCACCGGAATCCAAGTGAGTCTCAACGACGCTGTGTGCATGGGCTTTGTCTTTGTGCAGCGTGAGACCTTCGTGAGGATTGCCTTGTTGTTGTGCACACCCGGAATCCAAGTGAGTCTCAACGACGCTGTGTGCGTGTGCTTTGTGCAGAGTGAGACCTTCGTGAGGATTGCCTTGTTATCGTGCACCGGAGTCCAAGTGAGTCTCAGCGACGCTGTGTGCGTGTGCTTTGTGCAGCGTGAGACCTTCGTGAGGATTGCCTTGTTAACGTGCACCCGGAGTTCAAGTGAGTCTCAGCGATGCTGTGCGCGTGATCTTCGTGCAGCGTGAAACCTTCGTGTGGAGTGCCTGGTGATCGTGCACCCGAAGCTCAAGGGAGTCTCAGCGACGCTGTGTGCGTGTGCCCTTTGGCAGCCTGAGATCTTCGTAGCAGTAGCGGCCCGGACCGGCAGCCCCGGAGGAGCTGAGCCGCCGGCCCGAGCCTGCCGTTGCCAATTCACAAAGATTGCATCTGAGGCCCAAGTCGCTGGAAGAGGAGAGGAGAGTGGGTTCGCGCCCCCCAGGTAACGTGTGTCGACTCCTGGGGCGGTGTGCGGACTCGGAGGGAGACGCTCTCAGCCTCTCTCTCATTTCAGCAGCACGAGCCTCTGCTTCGGCTCGTATCGCGGCCCGTATTGCCAAGGGAGTGGCAGTACCGGGGCCGGAGTGCGGAGCTGCACTTTTTCTTACACCATACCCGTGTTGGGGGCAACTGTTGTCAAAGGCTACTTGCGAGTCAGAAGGAATGGAGGAGAGACCGCCTGAGGCACCGTGATCGGTGCCGGAGTGCATTACGGATTACTCCATTTCTGCATAACGGAGTACCTGATTGTCGTATTACGCATTGCATCTTTCCTGCATAATGAACTACCTGATTAGTGTATGACACATGGCATTGCTTCTGCATAACGAACTACCTGATTGTCGTATGACGCATTGCATTGTTTCTGCATAACGAACTACCTGATTAGCGTACTACGCATTGCATTACTCTTGCATTACGAACTACCTGATTAGTGTATTACGCATTGCCTTACATCTGTATAACGACGTACCTGGTGGTTGTATTACGCATTGCATTATTTTTACATTGCAAAGTACCTGATTGTTGTGTTACGCATCACATTATTTTTACATCGCAAAGTGCCTGATTGTTGCGTACGCATTGCATTATTTTCACATTGCAAAAGTGCCTGATTCTAGCATTACGATCTGCATAACATGGTGTTAGGATTGCAGTCGAATGTTTAGAAGTGCTCATTAATATCGCCAGAACTTGCAAGGGCTGGCTGGCCTAATAACCGGCCAGGAGGAATATTACAAATACGCATATGTTGGATTTATATCGTGTGGTCTTATCGTATATCTTTTTATATAAAATTTATACTTGTTTTTACAAAACTTGTGTGGAGTCTATTTGTAGTGTCATCATTGGGTTGCTGTGAGAGTGGTTGCAAATACTTTACACATTTACCTTGAAGATAAGCCTGGCTGCTCGTGCCAAGCTACCGAGGAGGTGAGCGGGGGCTATCTCAGAAGGTGACCTTCCTTTCCCTGACGTGGAACCGTGGGCCCCTATTTGGCCGAAGGTGCCTACCTCAGCCAACCAGAGATTCCGGGTCTAACAATAAGTATTTTAATCACAACACTATGGGGCCGATTCCGATCTCGGTCGGAGGCGCACCCAATACCATTCGGTCGGGAAAAAAGCCATGCGAAAGCCAGTTTCCCGACCGATCCGTACAGCACACCGAACGAGCAAGTACGATGCGCACAACAGCAAAAATTCCGGCCGAGCCGTACTCACCCAAACCAGGTCCTGTTCTCCGACCGAGGCGAATCCGGAAACGCCGAATCGAGTCGCACGGAAGGGAAAATGCAGCCCCGTCCGGCCGGACAAGTACGATGCGCTTTCCGTACGCGCCGAACCCGTCGCTACGCACGGCACGTCAAAGCATCCGGGAGAGGCGCACATAAGCTCCGAATCGCGCCACAACACGATCCACGGCTACGAGACGAACACAGCACAGACGAGGACGACGCGAAGCGACGAGGACGAAGCGAAGCGACGAGGACGAAGCCAAGCGACGAGGACGACGCGAAGCAACGAGAAGGACGAACGACACGAACCAACCATGAATCCCTTCGTCCCGATCATACCAATATTCTACATCTACTACCGGAACAGGCACGGACGCGTACGGCGCAGAAGGTAAGTCAGACACCAACCACAAAACACATACAACACGTACACGACACATCACACACATACACTGGGAATCTGAATATACTTACACCAGCAGCACCATAGGGGCGGGATGCCCATCACCAATGCCACATATGCACACAGGGGCCTGAATGCGCGCCACCACCCCAACCCAGGGGGGCTGGATGCCAACCACCACAACCACCCTTAGCCAGGGGGTGCCAGATGCCCACCACCACTACCACCCTTAGCCAGGGGGCAGGATGCCTACCACTACTACCACCCTTAGCCAGGGTGGCAGGATGCCTACCACTACTACCACCCTTAGCCAGGGGGCAGGATGCCTACCACTACTACCACCCTTAGCCAGGGGGCAGGATGCCCACCACTACTACCACCCTTAGCCAGGGGGGCTGGATGCCTACCACTACTACCACCCTTAGCCAGGGGGCAGGATGCCCACCACTACTACCACCCTCACCCAGGGGGGCTGGATGCCTACCACTACTACCACCCTCACCCAGGGGTGGCAGGATGCCTACCACTACTACCACCCTTAGCCAGGGTGGCAGGATGCCTACCACTACTACCACCCTTAGCCAGGGGGCAGGATGCCTACCACTACTACCACCCTTAGCCAGGGGGGCTGGATGCCTACCACTACTACCACCCTTAGCCAGGGGGCAGGATGCCCACCACTACTACCACCCTCACCCAGGGGGGGCTGGATGCCTACCACTACTACCACCCTCACCCGGGGGGGCTGGATGCCTACCACTACTACCACCCTTAGCCAGGGGGGTGCCAGATGCCTACCACTACTACCACCCTCACCCAGGGGTGGCAGGATGCCTACCACTACTACCACCCTTAGCCAGGGTGGCAGGATGCCTACCACTACTACCACCCTTAGCCAGGGTGGCAGGATGCCTACCACTACTACCACCCTTAGCCAGGGTGGCAGGATGCCTACCACTACTACCACCCTTAGCCAGGGGGGCAGGATGCCTACCACTACTACCACCCTTAGCCAGGGGGGCAGGATGCCTACCACTACTACCACCCTTAGCCAGGGGGCAGGATGCCTACCACTACTACCACCCCAACCCAGGGGGCTGGATGCCTACCACTACTACCACCCTTAGCCAGGGGGCAGGATGCCCACCACTACTACCACCCTCACCCACGGGGGCAGGATGCCTACCACTACTACCACCCTTAGCCAGGGTGGCAGGATGCCTACCACTACTACCACCCTTAGCCAGGGGGCAGGATGCCTACCACTACTACCACCCCAACCCAGGGGGGCTGGATGCCTACCACTACTACCACCCTTAGCCAGGGGGGCTGGATGCCTACCACTACTACCACCCTTAGCCAGGGGGCAGGATGCCCACCACTACTACCACCCTCACCCAGGGGGGCTGGATGCCTACCACTACTACCACCCTCACCCAGGGGTGGCAGGATGCCTACCACTACTACCACCCTTAGCCAGGGTGGCAGGATGCCTACCACTACTACCACCCTTAGCCAGGGGGCAGGATGCCTACCACTACTACCACCCTTAGCCAGGGGGCAGGATGCCCACCACTACTACCACCCTTAGCCAGGGGGGCTGGATGCCTACCACTACTACCACCCTTAGCCAGGGGGCAGGATGCCCACCACTACTACCACCCTCACCCAGGGGGCTGGATGCCTACCACTACTACCACCCTCACCCAGGGGTGGCAGGATGCCTACCACTACTACCACCCTTAGCCAGGGTGGCAGGATGCCTACCACTACTACCACCCTTAGCCAGGGGGGCAGGATGCCTACCACTACTACCACCCTTAGCCAGGGGGCAGGATGCCCACCACTACTACCACCCTTAGCCAGGGGGGCTGGATGCCTACCACTACTACCACCCTTAGCCAGGGGGCAGGATGCCCACCACTACTACCACCCTCACCCAGGGGGGCTGGATGCCTACCACTACTACCACCCTCACCCAGGGGGGCAGGATGCCTACCACTACTACCACCCTCACCCAGGGGGGCAGGATGCCTACCACTACTACCACCCTTAGCCAGGGGGGCTGGATGCCTACCACTACTACCACCCTCACCCAGGGGGGCAGGATGCCTACCACTACTACCACCCTTAGCCAGGGGGCTGGATGCCTACCACTACTACCACCCCAACCCAGGGGGGCTGGATGCCTACCACTACTACCACCCTTAGCCAGGGGGCAGGATGCCCACCACTACTACCACCCTCACCCACGGGGGGCAGGATGCCTACCACTACTACCACCCTTAGCCAGGGGGCAGGATGCCCACCACTACTACCACCCTTAGCCAGGGGGCAGGATGCCCACCACTACTACCACCCTCACCCACGGGGGCAGGATGCCCACCACTACTACCACCCTCACCCAGGGGGGCAGGATGCCTACCACTACTACCACCCTCACCCAGGGGGGCTGGATGCCTACCACTACTACCACCCCCACTCATAGGATGGACAATGCATGACACAACAAGCACACCACAACCTAGGGAATGCAAGATTAAGACATCCCCCCACCACCATGACAAGCGTGTGTAGGCTGTGTCAAATGCCTACAACACCGAACATGACTTTCAACATACAATGTGACCCCCTAGCACATGTGCCACACATATATGTGTGTGGCACCCACAATGCAAGCAGCCCATGACCATTGTGGCAATGGGGCCTAAACCCCCATCATCACAGTGACCAAAAGGTAAGTGTGGGGTCCAAGCTGAAGCACATTTTGACCATTGTGGCAATGGGGTCTAAACCCCCATCATCACAGTGACCAAAAGGCAAGTGTGGGGTCCATAGCTGAAGCACATTTTGACCATTGTGGCAATGGGGTCTACACCCTCATCATCACAGTGACCAAAAGGTAATTGTTGACAAAGAAAGAGCTGCAACTGCCAAACTGCATGGATCATTCCTGCTCACAGAACCAAAAACTCATCTGTGGCAAAGTAGTGTATGTGTCCCATTGCAACATAAATTGGGGGAGCCAAATACTGCAGTGCAAATGAAACATTCCTTTGGCCATGTGCAGACAAACAACACCCATGGGGGCTGAGACCGTCAACAGTCATCAATGACACAATGACAGAAGTGACCATCAGAATGCAGAACCACATATTTGCACCAATGGGCACACAAATGCAGATACCCTGTGGAGACAGCAGATGTGAGGTGAACAGATACCATACCATGGCAGCAATGGGACACACAAACCATGATCACTGTGCTGACCGATGACCTAGGAGTCCCAGGGACAGCAGGGGAAACACACCAAACAACATACAGCCAATGGCACACCCAAGATATGCCAATGCAGTGGTGCAGATGCACAAACACAAACAGGCAGACCAACACTGTCATCATACACAGCAGGTGAGGGGTGGGGGTGCCAGTGTCCCCAGGCAACCACACAACACATGAGGAGAGCTGAATACCAATCATACAGATGTGCATACACTGCCACACTAAGGTAACTCATGGATCCAAATCCCCTATGTGGGCAAGCAGGCATTGTCAGGTGAGAGGGAGCACAAAACACACATGTCACACAGGCACGTAGGAACAACAACTGACACAGCAAGTCACAGACACACCACAGCACCACCCCCAGGGCCCCCACAATGTGGTGACCCTGGGCTGAATAAAAATACCACTGTGATGACAAAGCTAAATGTCGTTCACACTATGAACCACAGTCAGGTGTCCTGAGCAACAAACTACCATCACACCTACACAAGCACAAATCAATCAGCATGGCCAGTAAGCCAAGGCCAACATGGAGGCAGGGGCCTAGCCGGGCAACAACTCTCATCTGCACACACTCAACACCACACCCCTCGACCTCCAACAATGTGCAGCAGTGAAGTACACATGCACTGGTGACATTGCACATGCACCCATGACTATTCCAGGGTGGTGGGTGGGAACCAAGGTGTAGAAACACATCACACATGGACACTCAACAAGACTCCTGAATGTCTGACACACTGCACACTACGCTGTACATGGACATGACGGCAATACCACACCGACCAATGGGATCCCAGCCACAGTCACACACCAATGAAGAAGCCAAGGTCACCCACAAAGAACACACATAGACAACAACCAACATTGCAGCCCGGACCCTGAGGAGTGCCAGCAGTCACACACACAACGTGTCACAATCACTGAAAGATAACACAAACTGGAAATCACATGACAGGGGCAAACAACAAGTGCCAAGGGGAAACCTGACTGTGACCCATCTGCGTCTGCACACAAACTCAGCCCTGACAGCAAACACACCTATGGGTGACACCCTGATGACCAGTAATGTGCCATGCACCCACATCACAGAGAACACAGGGAGAAGACTTTGGGGGAACATAGCTCAAGTCAGCAAGCATCACAAACAGGTACAACACTAGGGATCACAGCATGCGCAGATGAATGGAAGTGAACACACAGACATGCACATACAACACACACCTTGGGCGCAGGCAATGTCACACGTGTACACACTGCCATGAGGGGACTCCACTCCTGTGTGAGGAAAGCTGTGCCATATGTTGCCTCAGTAGGGCCCCATCATGTCAGCTGAGCACTTGGTCACACAATCAACAATTAGCACCAAATGAGGGCTCCCATCACATCAGCCTGGTCATGGATGTGCCAACGGAATCATCAGCACAGATCCAACACACTTGTATAGCAATGTTGCACTGACTACACGGATGAGTCCCTCCCCATTGATGCCCAAACCTGCATGTCCACTGGAGATGGCAACACGGTCAGGGAAGTAGACAAATGCAACGATGGCAGGCACAACAGATGTGCAGGGGTGGAAGCCACAGATATGAAATTGCCAATGTAAGTAGGAAACCCATTGCCAAATACTGAACACATGACACCCTCAGATGCTGCTATTGATGACATGGATACACCACATGATAGGACACATTCCCCCTGGACCACATGGGTTCCTGCACAGTAACACTTCATAATCATGAGACCAGATATCACCATCACTGCAGCAAGGGCATGGTTAGCTGCACCAACAACATGTACATCTGAAGCATGAGCACTAGAGAAAAGAAAGTTGCTTTATTCAGCATATGTGTTGAGGCCAAACGAAGTCCTGAAAAAGAGCAAAGGCCAATGGCCAGTCCATTGTCAAAGTTCAAACAGGGTGACACTGGCAGATGTCACCCTACGCATGCCTGCACAATACCAGGGACAATCCACTAGGAGGGGCAACCGGGGGGCAGGCCAGGCACCGCAGGGACAGGATCAGGGCTCACCAGGGGGAGTCAGGGAAGGGGTGGTGGGTGCAGGAGAGCCACTGACAACTGCAGTGGAGGTGTCTGACATGGTGTGTGCCGGCACAACTGGGGGGCATGACACAGATGTCGTGGGTGCCGGCACAACTGCAGTGGACCCTGCAGATGGGGTGGACAGGTCCGCCACTGCAGTGCCCAAGTCAGACAGGGCGGTAGTGGACTCCACTGCAGTGCCTACCTCCAGGGGAGGAGAATGGGGAACAGGCAAGGTGGGTTGGACAGAGGGGGGACACCCTCACCACATCAGTGGCACAGACAAGCGCAGCGGGGGTGTGGTGCTGGGAGAGCAAGTGGCAGGGGAGAAGGCCGGAGCATCTTGGGGATGGTATATCTGTGGGTGGGGGAACCTGGGGCAGGGTGTGGTGGGGGCACCTGTGCAGTGGGGGCCTGAGGGATGGAGGACGGAGACCTTGTGCCTGAGCTGCAGGGTGGTGGCGGGGTCTTGCTCTTAGCACTCCGGGGGACTTGCGGGTGGGGGCCTCAGTCCGTCTGCGCCTGGGGGAGGGTGTCCGGGGGCGAGGGGCACTCTGCTCCGTGTGGGTGGGCTTCCTCTTCCCCCGGGATGCTGGAGCAGCTTCATCGGTGGGGAAGAGGCCGAGGTCACAGAGGAAGAGCTGCTGTGACTTTGGGGTTGCAGGTGAGGCAAGGGAGGGTGCTTTGGAGGGAGAGGGAACTGAGGACTGCGCAGTGCATGTGGATGCGTGTGTGTGTTCCAGGGCCCCATCCCCTGTGAGTCTGGCTTCAGTCCCCTGAATGTGCGTGCGTGTGCGTTTTGTCATTGGCGTGTGTGTCAGTGTGCTGGATGTGTGTGTGCTGGTGTGTGCCTGTGCCAGTGTGTGTGTGCCTGGGATGGGTAAGGTGCTGGGGAGTGTGGATGGAGCAGAGGCAGGAGGGGTGAGGGACCGTTTGAGGAGGGACACTGCTGCCGTCAGGGAGGAGTCCATGGACCTATTGCCCCTCTGTAGGTCAGACATGCCCGATGAGATGCCCTCCATGAACGACACCAGCTGAGTCAACAGCGCGGTGTGCGCATGGAGGACACTCAGCATGGCTGTCTGCCCTACATGGAGCTGGCGAAGGAGGTACACAGACTCCTCACTCAGGGCAGCAGGGGACACAGGGGCAGGGGTGCGGTGCCTGGCCCAAAGGAGACACGCTCCCGGACATGGGAGCCTCCACGGACCTGGGGAATGGGAGCCGATGGGAGGGCGGTGGTGGTGCTGGTGGTGGCGGGGACAGCAACACTAGCTGGGGTGTGGTGGCTGCTGACACCCGCCTCCACAAGGGAGTCATCCTCCGAGTTGCTCTGGTCCTCAGCTGAGGTGGATGCTGCTGAGGACTCCTCGGTGTGGCTCCCCTCGCCCTCCGTGCCACTGGGTCCCTCCGACCACTCCTCGGCTGCTGACCCAGTCTGGCTCTCCGGCTCCTCCTGGTCCGTGGAGCTGTCCCCTTCCGTGGCCGTGGATGTATCTGCAAACAATGGGGAAACAGACAGACATCAGTCACCTGCACCAAACGCACACACCACTGTGAGCACAGCACATTACAGAGCAAGCCCTGGCATCATTAGTTGTACATTGCTAAAAGTGCCCTAATTGAACAGGAGAAGTCAATTGTCAGTCTGATGCCAAGCATGGCACTCACATCCCACATGGCCTTGCACCCATCTGTCTGGTGTCTGTTGGATTGCAACACCCCAGTGTTGACACATGCACCAAGTACACAGTAGTTGGACAGTGCAGAGGACACGGTGTGGACACATCACAGCTCTTGCCACTGAGTCAGTACAGGTTTACGGATGTAAGGGATGCCCAGAGTCAAATAGGAAATGCATGTGATGCATTCCAGCGACAGACACCATGATGCACCCATGTCCTGATAGCCAGCGCCACTATGGTGTGCATGTAGCACATGTCACTCCCCTGCAGGATCACCAATCAGTAGACACATGCCATGGCGGAGGCATGACTGCAAAGTCATACATCACTGTCTCAGTGATGTATGACTTTGCAGCCAGACAACAACACTCTGCACTGTGTCACAATAGTAGGTCATGGGGAATGCAAGTCCTGGAGCTGCACAAGTGCACATGTACATCCCCCCACAACACATCCTCTTAACCCTCATCTGTCCAGGTCATACCTATTGGACATATGGGAGACCTGTGACACTACCCTCTGAACCTGAGCCCCTCACACTCTGCTGTGCATGGGGAACAGCTGCCTGAACTTCACATTTACATGCCCCAGTCTGCATGGGCAGCTGATCAGACACCTATGTGTCACACAAGTATCGTCTCCTATGGTCACATCTCCAGTGGCATGCTGAGCCCCTACCAAGAAACTCCACAGCAGTCCTGGCGACTAATCCACAGCACACTGACACAGAGGCAGACACCTGAGGGGTCAAATCACTGTGCACAATGTGTCCTCTGATACACGGGAGTGGGAGTACAGAGTGTATTGTATGGCCTGGAGTAGGCATGACTGTCCAGCCCCACATGAATGAGGGATGAGCCCTGGACTGTAGGCAGCTGGCTAAGTATGTGTGACACACGTCATATACATACTCCTGGGGCCCAAACATTGTTCCCACCCGCAGCATGGGTGTGTGCCAGGTACCCCAGCCACATGTGGTGGATCAGCTCAGCAATTGGACCACAGATCAAAGTAACACGCTGAATACATGTCAGAATACAGGCATTGTGTAAGCAATGGACCCACCCATGATGCCCACCACAGAGTCAGGGAAACAGATGCTGTCTCCCACCTTGAGTCAAGCAAACTGCAAGGACACAGTCCTAAGTGACAGAATTCCCTGCATGTAAGGGCCACACCTGGGTATCAGATGAGGAGTGGGCAGTGCACAATAGAGGGACATGGCTCCTGGACAACATGACTGCTGTACTGTGGCAGTTCAACCTGGCCCGAGGAGGGCACATAACATGTTAGACAGAGTACACAGTGCAGTCTTTGACTCACCCCCTCCTTGCTGCTCTCTGGCCTTCAGCTGCCCATCCAGGTCTGGAAAGACCACCGCCAGGATCCTGAGCATGTGGGGGTCAGGGTCCGTGTTCCGCCCCTCCTGCGAGGAGGCGACAGCTTCAGCTGGACCCGTGCAATCCTCCGGGTCCAGCCCCGAAGGTCCTGCCACCTCTTTTGGCAGTTGCGGATCCGGCGCTTGTAGACCCCCACGGACCGGACAGCCCGGACGATGTCCTTCCATATCTCATGCTTCCGATGGGCAGAAGCCTGTCAGGATGACAAAGTGATAAGGCCATTACTACACATGCAACATATCCGTGCATGACACAGTTGCATATACATGTCGCAATCACAGGGGCACATGGTGTACCCAGGCAGTGCACGGCTGCCCATGGACAGTTTTCCAGAAGTCACTACATGGTATCATAGCATGGGGAGTAAAACCCTGTTCAGAAGCACTGTCACTGCACCATACCTGTCCAGTGCAAGTCACTACACACTATGGGGGGTGACAACTACTCAGTGAGCCTGCTAGCCAGTGGTGTGCTGACTCTCAGCCTTGCTAGTCAGACAAAATGCACATTCAGAAAGGCAGTGCACAGAACACTCACCTGCTCCCCTGGTGTCCCATACAGCTTGCTGTACTGTGGAAGTAGGCTGTCCAGCAGGGCCTGGTTCTCTTCAAGGCTGAAGGCTGGGGCTCTCTCCACAGTACGTGCCATTGCAGGGTCCAGAGGGGCAGAGACAGCAGCAGTGCAGTGGCAGATGTCGTCCTGGAGCATGTAGTGCAGGCAAGTGGGCTCTCAGGGGAACATGCAGCAATATATATGTGCTGGAGAGGCAGATACTGTCCCTTGTGTCCAAAGTGATAGGTCCAAGTCGTTTGCATCTTCTGAATCTGGCCAATCCATGGAATAGCAGCACCAAAACACGCCCACAGCATCCTTCAAAATTTCAACTTCATGACATACATGATTTTGCAACATTGTTGTGGGTGACCAACTGATTTTCCAGCAACCGACTCGTTCGAATATTCGAAAACGCGTCCGTTGCCAGGCAAGCCCATTGTCAATGGGTGCGCACCGATCGGTCCATTGAGGTACAACGCGCACAGGGGTACAACGCGTACCCGCACACATTGAAAGCAATGGGCCGGCCGGAGGCACCGATCGGTCCATTGCAGTACAACGCGCACAGGGGTACAACGCGTACCCGCACACATTGAATGCAATGGGCCGGCCGGAGGCACCGATCGGTCCATTGCAGTACAACGCGCACAGGGGTACAACGCGTACCCGCACACATTGAATGCAATGGGCCGGCCGGAGGCACCGATCGGTCCATTGCAGTACAACGCGCACAGGGGTACAACGCGTACCCGCACACATTGAATGCAATGGGCCGGCCGGAGGCACCGATCGGTCCATTGCAGTACAACGCGCACAGGGGTACAACGCGTACCCGCACACATTGAATGCAATGGGCCGGCCGGAGGCACCGATCGGTCCATTGCAGTACAACGCGCACAGGGGTACAACGCGTACCCGCACACATTGAATGCAATGGGCCGGCCGGAGGCACCGATCGGTCCATTGCAGTACAACGCGCACAGGGGTACAACGCGTACCCGCACACATTGAATGCAATGGGCCGGCCGGAGGCACCGATCGGTCCATTGCAGTACAACGCGCACAGGGGTACAACGCGTACCCGCACACATTGAAAGCAATGGGCCGGCCGGAGGCACCGATCGGTCCATTGCAGTACAACGCGCACAGGGGTACAACGCGTACCCGCACACATTGAAAGCAATGGGCCGGCCGGAGGCACCGATCGGTCCATTGCTGTTCAACGCATCACTGTACATGTGACTGGCATATGTCAGCATGCCTGTCTCAGATGGACATATGCCAGCCACAGATAGCTCCCAGGGAGTGAGGGGCACACCTACATCACGACAGCCTGTCCAAACCTTATCATAAGGCATGTAAGGCTGCATTTCCTATTGTGTGTATGTTGGTGTACATGTTGTCCTGTGGGTGTCACCTGTGGGCAGCCACCCCCAGGCTGTGCACGTGTTAATGGGGACAGGATCCTGGGTGTTACGTGTACGTGACCACTGTGATGTGCAACTGTTCATATCTGTGCATGTGCCATGGTCACATTTCACAGTGGTGTTTGTGTATGTCATGTCACATACCCCGTGAGTCCCATGTGGGACGGTATGTTTGAGCCAGGGTGTCCCAGTGGCACAATAGTGATGGCCCTCCACAGTCTTTGTGCATGTAGTGTTTACAATGTCTCTGATTTCATGTGCACAATGGGAGACAGTCTCCACATCCACGTTGTGTGTGCATGGACTCTGATGTTGTGCGTGTGTGTCACAGACGTCCATGGCTCTCCTGCCATGGCAAGTGTGGCCACTACCTGTGGGGGTCATGTTTGTTTTGTTGTGGTGTACACATGATACTCCAGGTGATGCCAGTGTCCATGTGGCATTACAGGGTCCCTGGGAATGTGCCTG
The DNA here is from genome assembly GCA_963921515.1 of Calotriton arnoldi. NCBI lineage: Eukaryota > Metazoa > Chordata > Amphibia > Caudata > Salamandridae > Calotriton > Calotriton arnoldi. Next base: position 738,053 of record CAWUFW010003768.1, on the reverse strand, counting down.
TCGTTGAGCTGTGGTGCCTGGGGCACATCTGTCCTCACATGTCACTGGGGGGTGACTGTGACACAGCATCATGATATCCAATGGGCCAACCTGGGACAAATTGATGCCACCTGTAGGACCGTGTTGACAGATGTTGGCCATGTATGTACCATACATGTCGTTCCGGTACTGCACACTTCATGTAGTTGTGCCTCATGATGATGTATGTTGGGATCTTGAGTGTGTTCAATGCCGCATATGTGGGGTGACTGACGATCTTGCTTACTTCTCCTCTGCACTGCAGGGCTCCTGCTGTCCATCGGCCATTCCCAGACCTGGCAACGATGGTGGAACGGGACAGCATCCGACGGTACCGCTTCACCAGGCAGCTGATTGAGGATTTTGCAGTGCAGTTGTCCCCACATTTGCAGCCTGGCCGTCCGTATCCTACAGCGCTGACCCCCAAGGTGAAGGTGATGGCAGCCCTACACTTCTTTGCCACCGGTACCTTCCAACATACTGTGGCGTCTGCTGGTGGGATGTCACAGACCATGTTCAGCCGTGTGCTCCGCGATTTCTTGGCGGCAATGTTGCTCTTCCTGAACCGGTACATCTATTTCCCTAGACTGCGACGACTCACTGACGTGAAGAGTGACTTTTATGCCCTGGGGAGGATGCCGCATGTCATTGGCTCCATTGATGGGACACATGTGGCTTTGGTACCACCACAGGCCCAGGAGCAGGCCTACAGGAACCGCAAGCACTACCACTCGGTCAATGCACTGGTGGTGTGTCTTGCAGACATGACCATCACACACGTGTGTGCCCGTTTCCCTGGTTCAGCACACGATGCCTTTGTGATGAGGAGTAGTCGCATCCCCAGGTTGATGGCACAGATGCAGAACCAGCGTGCCTGGCTTGTCGGTGTGTACTGACTTTGTGCCATTGTGTGTGATCTGATCTGTAGTATTCCGCCCACTTTTCCAAGTCAGCTGATGTGCACTTGTCTGTCCGTAGGTGACTCGGGATACCCCAACATGCCGTGGTTGCTGACACCCCTCAGGAACCCTGTGACACCTGCCCAGATGCGCTACAATGAGGCACATGGTCGGACCAGGAGAGTGATTGAGCGGACCTTTGGTCTCCTGAAGAGCCGCTTCCGCTGCCTGGACAAGACCGGAGGGTCCCTCCCATATGCCCCTGCGAAAGTGTGCAAGATTATCATCGTCTGCTGCATGCTCCACAACCTGGCAGTGCGGAAGGAGTTGCCTCTCATCCAGGATGACGATGACCAACATCCGCCACCTGTGGAGGATCCTGGCCTGGAACACGATGCCAGTGACGATGATGATGATGATGGTGATGGTGATGTCCGCACACAGCTCATCACCAACTTCTTTAGCTGAATGTGAGTATCCTGAGGTGTCATGTCAATGATGTGAGTTGGCATGATGTGTGGGTGGTGCTCTGGTGCTGTTGGAGTGTGTCCATGGGCTACTTGACTGGATGTGTGTTGCGATGTGTGGTGACAGGTGGGCTGTACTCCCCAACAGTGTTGACATGCTAACTTGGTTCTGGGTGGGTATCTTGTAACATGTATTGTGCATGAGTTTTGCTGTTCTGTCCTGTACTCCATTGCTTTTGACTGTGTGTCATTTCTGTCCTTCACAGGGTACTTTCAGATTCGTTTGGTCAACTGTGTCCACCGACAACGTGATTGCACATCCAGGCTGGTAGCTGTTGTGTCCCTACAGGTGATGTGCGCCACACCCATGGACTTCCTTCTGTCTACAGTTGTTGACTGTGTGCCCGCTACCAGGTGGGGTTACCTTGCATCTGTAGTGGTTACGGCATGTTGCTACTGTGTAATAAACCTGTGCTTCACTTAGTGATGTGCGTTGTCTGTGGTCACACATTTGACTGCCATTTGCTTACTGCACCTGTGGGCTACTTGACTACAACTGGGAATGGGTGTGGTGTCTGTGCATTGCACCGTCTTCCCTGGCAACATCAGTGTAGGCAATGAGTCAGATGGCCTAGGTGTGTATGTGTTGTGTAGCCCTGGTGGTGTGTCTCCCTCATATGTGTCACGTTGCCTGTACTCACATGCCTGTGTTGTCCTTGCTGTTGCAGTTCGCATACACAGTGTAATTTTGTTGTTCATCATCCCCATAACAGTACCCACGTTGGAATCACGACAGAGGCAAGTATGGTGTATTATTGTGTTTATTGTGATACATCTGTGATAATAGTGCATAGGATGGATTGTGCTGTACATGAATCTTGCAATCCCAAGTTCCTAGATGAATAGAAAGTCCAGGTAGACAGGATCCCCAGTATCGGGGCCACAGTTGTCTGACACATTGTTCCAACTTGTACTCCCCATGCAATGTGTGGGAGTAGTGTTGCCATCAACAGGGTGAACAGTCTGTGCACAAAGGCGAAAATCCAGAACAGGTTCAGGCTTCCTGGGAGTTGCGCTTGGCCATCAGCCTCTCACTTTCCCCTCCTCGGACGACCCCTCTTCTTGGGGGGGGGCCCTCAAGTGCAGGCTGCTGCGGTGCAGGGGACTCTCCGCCAGAGTCCTCCTCCCTCCCTGTGGCAGTTGCAGTTTGTTCGGTACCAGATGTTGTTGGCACACAGGGAGGTGTGGACTGGTTGCTGTTCATCTGGCGGAGGCATTGTAAAATGTCCCTGTGCACCGCCGTCATCTCATGTAGTACATCCCACTTGGACTCCACGCGGGTCATGTGGGAGTCCACACGTGACATGTGGGAGTCCACACGTGACATGTGTGACTCCACATGGGACATGTGGGAGTCCAAGCGGGCATGATGGGCAGCCTGCTGCTGTTTGATGTCTCTGAGGAGCCCCACTACCTGGCTGAGCTCTCCGGTGCTGGACTGGTACGCATCAGCTATGCGTACCAGTTGTGGGTCTTCATGCACACCAGCAACGTCTGCAAGCAGCGACCTCTGTCTCCCACCCCTCCCACCACCCCTGCTGACATGTGCAGTGTGTGCAGTTGCACGCACAGATCACCCTGGTCCACCTTGGGGGTTGGTGGTGGTGGTGGTGTCCATGGCCCCAGGTTGGTCCAGGGTCACTGCGCTGGTGTTGTTCCTTATTCTGTCCATGTCGGCAGGGATGGTATTCGTGGTGACAGTCGTTGGAGGGGTGGGTGCAGGGGGTGCAGCTGGTGGACCTGCTGGTGCTGCAGCTGGTGGTCCTGCTGGTGCAGCATGTTGACTTGCACCGGATGTGCCAGGTTGTTCTTCATCGTCCGAGGAGGACAGAGGCTGTACGACGCCAGTGAGCTCGGCATCCTCTTGAGCCTGGGACTGGGACTCCTCAGCGTCTGCTGCTGTGTCCCTATCATCACCTGTTTTTGGGAGACACAAACAATGTATGTCATGTTTCTGCAGGCATCAGTGGTTGACACACCTGACAGTTGTGACTGTGCCTCGGGGTGCGGGCCTGTACATTGTATTGTCCTAAGTCGTCACAGTCAGGGGTTGATATTGGTGTGGCACATTGTCCTGCATTATTTGGGCATTTCTATGTATTCTCTGGGGTGTGAACATGGTCTGCATTGATTGTGTTTGGTTGACAGCCAGACCTCCTTCCCACCCACCCACCCACCCAGTCAGTTATCCCACCATGGAACGTGCTTGCATTGCAGGGAGTGTAAGTTGTCTCTCAGGATGTCAGTCAGAGGTGTCCTGCTGTTTGTTGGTGCACAGTTGGCAGCAGGGCCTTGTGCTCCCCGCAGCAGTAGCCAGTGTCAGCCATCTTGTGAGTCCTTCTCCACTCCCTGTGATGTGAGCATGGTTCAGGGTGGTGTTGATGGGCCAGTTGTGAGGCTGAGCAATGTCTGTGACTACGACTCCCATCATGCTATTGCCTCCACCCCCTTCCCAGCATGCCCATGCTTCCTTCCTTTTGACTCTGCTTCCCTGTGGGGTGGGCTGGCTGTGCTGACAGGATGGCTGGGAGTGTTGTCCTGGCAGTTGTTTGGCTAAGAGTCCCAAGAGTGTCCCTGTGCTTCACACAACATAACCCAGGGTGGTGGTGCTTTGTGGGATCTTGTGTTAGGATGGAGGGCATTGCATTCTACCAGGTGGGTACTGTGGAGTTTGTGTTGGGGGGGGGGTGTGAGGGGAGGTGCTGGTGACTATGGTCAGTGCTGCAAGTCCCCCTTCCCACCCAGCCAGCCGGATATCCCACCATGGAACGTGCTTGCATTGCAGGGAGTGTAAGTTGTCTCTCAGGATGTCAGTCAGTGGTGTCCTGCTGTTTGTTGGTGCACAGTTGGCAGCAGGGCCTTGTGCTCCCCACAGCAGTAGCCAGTGTCAGCCATCTTGTGAGTCCTTCTCCACTCCCTGTGATGTGAGCATGGTTCAGGGTGGTGTTGATGGGCCAGTTGTGAGGCTGAGCAATGTCTGTGACTACGACTCCCATCATGCTATTGCCTCCACCCCCTTCCCAGCATGCCCATGCTTCCTTCCTTTTGACTCTGCTTCCCTGTGGGGTGGGCTGGCTGTGCTGACAGGATGGCTGGGAGTGTTGTCCTGGCAGTTGTTTGGCTAAGAGTCCCAAGAGTGTCCCTGTGCTTCACACAACATAACCCAGGGTGGTGGTGCTTTGTGGGATCTTGTGTTAGGATGGAGGGCATTGCATTCTACCAGGTGGGTACTGTGGAGTTTGTGTTGGGGGGGGGTGTGAGGGGAGGTGCTGGTGACTATGGTCAGTGCTGCAAGTCCCCCTTCCCACCCAGCCAGCCGGATATCCCACCATGGAACGTGCTTGCATTGCAGGGAGTGTAAGTTGTCTCTCAGGATGTCAGTCAGTGGTGTCCTGCTGTTTGTTGGTGCACAGTTGGCAGCAGGGCCTTGTGCTCCCCACAGCAGTAGCCAGTGTCAGCCATCTTGTGAGTCCTTCTCCACTCCCTGTGATGTGAGCATGGTTCAGGGTGGTGTTGATGGGCCAGTTGTGAGGCTGAGCAATGTCTGTGACTACGACTCCCATCATGCTATTGCCTCCACCCCCTTCCCAGCATGCCCATGCTTCCTTCCTTTTGACTCTGCTTCCCTGTGGGGTGGGCTGGCTGTGCTGACAGGATGGCTGGGAGTGTTGTCCTGGCAGTTGTTTGGCTAAGAGTCCCAAGAGTGTCCCTGTGCTTCACACAACATAACCCAGGGTGGTGGTGCTTTGTGGGATCTTGTGTTAGGATGGAGGGCATTGCATTCTACCAGGTGGGTACTGTGGAGTTTGTGTTGGGGGGGGTGTGAGGGGAGGTGCTGGTGACTATGGTCAGTGCTGCAAGTCCCCCTTCCCACCCAGCCAGCCGGATATCCCACCATGGAACGTGCTTGCATTGCAGGGAGTGTAAGTTGTCTCTCAGGATGTCAGTCAGTGGTGTCCTGCTGTTTGTTGGTGCACAGTTGGCAGCAGGGCCTTGTGCTCCCCACAGCAGTAGCCAGTGTCAGCCATCTTGTGAGTCCTTCTCCACTCCCTGTGATGTGAGCATGGTTCAGGGTGGTGTTGATGGGCCAGTTGTGAGGCTGAGCAATGTCTGTGACTACGACTCCCATCATGCTATTGCCTCCACCCCCTTCCCAGCATGCCCATGCTTCCTTCCTTTTGACTCTGCTTCCCTGTGGGGTGGGCTGGCTGTGCTGACAGGATGGCTGGGAGTGTTGTCCTGGCAGTTGTTTGGCTAAGAGTCCCAAGAGTGTCCCTGTGCTTCACACAACATAACCCAGGGTGGTGGTGCTTTGTGGGATCTTGTGTTAGGATGGAGGGCATTGCATTCTACCAGGTGGGTACTGTGGAGTTTGTGTTGGGGGGGGGTGTGAGGGGAGGTGCTGGTGACTATGGTCAGTGCTGCAAGTCCCCCTTCCCACCCAGCCAGCCAGCCAGATATCCCACCATGGAACGTGCTTGCATTGCAGGGAGTGTAAGTTGTCTCTCAGGATGTCAGTCAGTGGTGTCCTGCTGTTTGTTGGTGCACAGTTGGCAGCAGAGCCTTGTGCTCCCCACAGCAGTAGCCAGTGTCAGCCATCTTGTGAGTCCTTCTCCACTCCCTGTGATGTGAGCATGGTTCAGGGTGGTGTTGATGGGACAGTTGTGGGGGGGGGCAATATGTGTGAGTGCGACTCCCATGATGCTATTGGCTACACTGACTTGGCCAGCATACACAGAATTCCTTCCTTTGAGTGGTCTTCACTGTGTGTTGGTGTTGTTGTGGTGGCTACATGTGTGGATGTGTGTGTTAGTTCTATTTGTGCCACTGCCTAGCTGTAGTTGTGGTTGTGTTTGTACATGTGTTGGCACAGTTGGATGTGACTTTTTTGATGGCATGTGTTGTGTTTATCTGACTGACATACACATTTTGGGATGATTCTGTTCTAGTTGCTGTGTAATTGCTATGAGTGCATGGTTTGACTCTCCCCTTGACAGTGATGTGTGTGTTTTGTGGCAGTTTATTGTGTACATTTGTTGTGTACTCACCAGGCTCTGGGATGTCCTCTAGTCCATATACGCTCACTGGCGGAAGGATGGCCCGCACCTTCTCCTCCCAGGGCCTGAGGTATACTGGCTTGGCAGGAGGGCCACTGCCGGTGTATTGGCTCAGGTGGTAGTCTTTCTTGAGCAGCTCCCGGACCCTCCTGCGCACGTCATACCACCTGTTCTGGATGTCGGTCTTTGTGCGCCGACATGGTGATTGGGCGTTCACCCTGTTGATGATCCTCTCCCACATCTTGGTTTTCTGCGACATGGGGGTCTGTTGGACCAGAGTGCCAAACAGCTGTGGCTCCACCCTGAGGATCTCGTCTACCATGACTTCCAATTCACTATCTAGGAACTTGGGATTCTTCTTGGGGGGCATGGTGATGGGTGGTGATAGTGGGTGATGTGTGTGTTGGTGTGCAGGTGAGGGTGTGTGGGTGTGTGTTGTGCTGGGTGTATGTGAGGTAGGTATTTGTTGGTGTGCTGCTGGTGTGTGGCTTGTGTGAGGGATGAGCTGTGGGTGTGTGGTTGCTTTCTCTTGGGTGCTGGCAGTGGAATGGCATTTGCAAAGGCTCATGGTAGTGATTTGTGTCCTTTATATAGGTGGAGTTGTTGGTGTGTCTTTGTTCTCTGTCCCCACCCCCCCAGTATTTATTGGCTTGGTAATTGCTTGTTTGGCCTTTTTTGGTTGATTTTTCCTTTGTGCTGTTTGTGTATGTTGGAAACGTTCTTGTGACCGAGTCGGACCCTGCATTGGTCTCGTACGGTGTTTTCCGTTTCGTTCACGCTGTGTTTGTGCAGTTTTGTATGCTGCGTACGCGTCGGTCGCGGTGTATTGTGTTGCTTCGGCTCGGTTTTGTATGCGTGTCGGTCGTACGGCTTGTCCTCCGTCCGACTCGGTCGTGTTTTTCGCGCCTTGCATCGTACTTTGCAGGTTGGAGTTGGCGGGTACGATTCGGTCGGATTTGTTCCGGGTGCGTGTCGGTCGGTTGGATTCGCGTGTTTTTCCGGCCGGATTGCTATTTTCCGAGCGGGTCGGTCGGTCGGCTTGGTTTCCTGACGTGTCGGTCGGATTTATCGCGGCTTGCATCGTACTTGGCGTGTCGGGCGCCACTGGTACGTGTCGGTCGGTGCTTTTTCCGGCCCGAATCGGAATCGACCCCTATGTATGGAATAAACTAATCTACAAAGATGCCCTTTGGGGTCTACAGAATTCTGAGCATGGGAGTAAACATGATTAAAGCTAAAGGTGCAGGCTCACTATCCTGGAGTTTGTCAGCTTCCTAGTGGTCTGCAACCTGTAAGTCAGTGCATTATAAATGACTAATCAGTTCTTGTGCGGTGGTAGCAATGTTTAATACAGTGCCCAATCAAACTCTGTTTCCCAAATGTTTACACTCAATATCTCTCAGATATATTGAATTGCCTGATGTGATACACACTTGGAATAGCCAAGCACATGCATTTCGATGGATGGGGCACAAGCTGAGCTGTCACATTCGCTAAGGCTCGTTCACCCAACCCTGCCTTCTTCTCTTTTCTTCAGCAACAGGTGGAAGGATCTTCCTCCTTTAGTTCGGAGTGCTGGTGTAAGTTAGTCTAGGAATGGATGTCTGTATCTTTCTCCGTGGTGATTTCCAAACTGCGGTTGACATTGCCATGTCGGCAACACATCTCTTTAGTTGGACTTGACTCTGCAGTTGGGCAGGGAAGCTGGGAAACTCTGGACACTACACAGGTCTTCTTGGCAATCTCCCTCATTTCCTCTGCTCTCTCTTAGATGCTCTTCTCACTGGGCTCAATAACTGGGTTCTCCTTCCAGGCAGAAATAGCCCTGCAGAGCATGGCTTTCTCATCTCCTCTCTAAGCAAATAGACACTTCCCAGGGTTTCTGGCAGACCCACAGCTTCTTCCAGCAAGGCATACATATTCAGGCAATGCCCCAACACCTTCAGGAGACTGGCCATCAGTGATACCAGTCCAGGAACAAGGCCGCCCTTCTCGGGCAACAAAGTGGTTCGAACTGGAATAAAGTGGGGACGTTTGGGACCTACTTTTGGGATGTTGGTCCATTGTCTGGGATTAGAAACTGGCTTGGAATGGTTTATTTTCATTTTAATTTTTCCTCTGCAGTGAAGACAAGTTCTTTATCCAAGGTGATGGTTCCTCATAGCAGTAATGACAATGCTGGCTCTAAGTAGTAATTCCCATAACATTAACAAAATAAGTTTGAAGCTCTGCACTGGGTCTCTCATCACTTTTCCAGGATGGGCTACTTAGCTACTGGAAGAAAAACAAAGAATTTAGGCTATCTCCAGACACTTCTCTTTCATGCGTAAGCTATCTCCACTGACTCGCATCCTATACCTCCACCGTTAATCAAAAGGCAATATTCAAGAAAGACTAATCAACAATCCTTTGCTAAAAAGGCCACAGAGACTTTGTTTCACTGCCTCTATCTTGTGCCACGTCAAACTGTGGCAATCCAAGCTACATTCACTTGTTACACCATACATACACACTTGCAAATGACATGGAGTCTTTGTTACCCCACACAATGCATGCACACACAATTGACATTCACAGAGCGATGTCAGGACAAAGCCTGATAATGATACTTGATTAGATCTTTTCTTGAGAAGACCTGTAGGCATAGTGCTCATATTCTCCAATAGGTAAAAAAAGCCTGTTCAGATAATGATCACTAAAAACATGGCTGCCACTACCTCTTACAACACATGCCCAGAGATACAGACCACAGCCTTGTTCCCAGCCAAAAGTTCACTTTTTGCACCATCAATGACCACAAAGCCAGGCTCTGGGCTTCATTGCCAATCTCTGCCATATTCCTGCTGCAGACACACAGGGTTTTGTGTATGCCGAGACCAAAATAAAGTCAGGGTACCAGATGCCCTTGCAGTTGAGTCACACAGTGCAGGAGAACATGTCCTTTACCATTCAGGGATATTTCTGCCCCAACACGATGGCACAACACTCAAGCCCTGATTTAGAGTTTTACACTTCACTAGGGAAAACCTAAAATCAGCCACCGGACCTGGGTCAATATCAGTACAGAAAACAGGCGGTCACAGTGGAGAGTCTAATACAAAAACATCACATCACCCATGTCATACATTAGAAAGAAACAAATTTAAGGGTTCACTTCTCTTTTTATCGTTGCATTATTAGTCATGCATCGTAGATAAACATATACATAGGTGCTCCGGGTGGGAAAGTGCTCAAAGGAAGTGCTCGTTGTTAGGGTTTCGGAAGCGTGAAAGGGAAAAGTGTAAATACAGTATTCACAGTGTCTTTTTTTTATAAAAAGAGAACCTGTCTGATTGCCAATGAGCTATTAACAACAAGAGAGAAAGGGATTTTTAGGAGCACTCTTAGTCCCCTGGCTCATATAGTCATAACAACAAAAGAGTGTACCTTATCTTAAAGAAGAGCAAGAATGAAGAATCAAAACTGGATTCAATTTGAAAAGCATAAAGAATCACACTGGATTCTTTAAAAAGCCCTCACTCACCAACCTAGTTGGTGATATGCTTCATCATAGGGCCCCACCAGGGAGACCGAATGCCCCCCTGGTGTGCTTCGACGCCAGAAATACTGCGGAGCAGGTTTTTTGTGTTGTTCGTGTGAAAGTGCTAAGTGTAGTGGGTTAAAATTGTCTAGATTGTGTCCAAAGAAAATTGCTTTTTATTAAGTGGCCAATCTGACAAAAAAACATAAAAACAAAACGAGGGATGTGTGTGCTGAGAAAATTGATCAGCTACATCCAATAGTGCATGGTCAACATGTTTCTGCCTATATGGTATTAGTAGCCAGGCATTCTTCAGGACCAAAGTGTGGACCTCGGCGGTATGGGCGCGCTAAGGCCCACCCTAACCAGAGGTCAAGGTGTTAAAAAAGGGGTTAAAATTAGGTTCAGTGACTCACTGTTACCCGTAAGGTCATCTTATTTGGAAGAACCAAAACAAAATCTGTAAGAGAAAGAAACAGACAAACACACAAAGAAAAAAGACAGACAATACGTATATAAAAAAAAACAATATGAAGGTCAATAATCGTGCGTTTGCCATTCGAGTTCTTTCATGCACTCGTGCTCTTCTCAAAGTGCACTGTAACTGTACCTCGTGAAATAAAAGTGCACTATGCTGAAAAACCGTGTACGTGTTCTCACAGACTCGGTAGTTGTAACCATTTAACGAATTGGCGTTGTGAAAGTACTTTGTTTAAGCATGTGCTATATCACATGCACGTCAATTCGGGTATTAACAGTATCGGTAGATCTAAGGAGAAACATTGCCTATACTACAAAGATCAGCCGATATGTCTCGGCGAGTGAAGAAAACAGGAAAGAAATAAATCTTACATGCGGTGTAACAACTAATCACACCATGGGTATCGGGAGGGGGGTGGTGGCAAGTCGGCACACCCTAAAGGAAAGGAAGGGGAAGGTTTGGGTAATTACTCAATATTGCCTCCAACCAGTACATAAAACACTTATCTCTTGTTGCGGTGAAATCTCACTCACGCCATCAATGCCAGGCACCCACTCGGTACCTACTGCAACCCTTCTTAACCGGACCCCGTCGATGAATTCTGCGGTGGCCTGTTTGGTTTTTTAAAGAAAAAGAGAAGCCGGAACTCACAGCTCGGGAGGGGGCATGGCTATCCGCGTCATCGCGTGATCGTCAAGGACGCCGAATCTAATCGGCCAACCACACGGCGTGTCCCTCATGTCAAGGGACATCAGCCAATCATGGCTCTTGGTAGAGAGCGTACTTGTTATGGCAGCCTTTATTCGGCTATACCGCTAACTTTGCCATTCTGTACACTCAAAAATAACTTTATTGGTATCAACAAACGCAAGATACCAATATCGTTAAGGCCACTGTTCGTGGTTATACTGTATTTTGCCAGACTTAGTGCGATCTCATAATAAGCATACCAAAAAGTTTTTTGTGTAATCATTTAAAAGCAATTTAGATGAAACATCAAAAAGGAGTCAAAGAGTGTGGGAAACTGTCAGAACTCACAGAACTCTACACACCCCATTTTATCCCTCTGACACACATTGAACTATGGAGTTCCGTGAGTTCTGATACAAATAAAGTTATTTTTGAGATAAATAGAGACAAAACACAAACGAGTTTGCACCGATTGTGGATAATAGAGTAGTCAAACAAGCCACATATCTGGGGGTGGTGATAACTGCTGAACTTGATGAGATAGTTAAGGAAAATCTAGATCCGTGTGCCTGAGAAATGAAAAAAGCGCTAAAAAAAATGGATAATTTACACCTCACACTGATTGTTAGAGTGAATATAGTCAAGATGGTATTTTTCCCCAAGGTTTTATACTTTTTAAGAGCAATCCCCTTGATATTTAAGAATTTCTGGTTTAAAAAGTTTGAAAGCATATTTGCACAGTTCATATGGGCGTACTCAAGACCTAGAAGGTCGATTAAATATCTATCCCTACCCAAAGAGCGTGGTGGCTTGGCCCTATCAAATCTTAAATTATACTGGTGGGTGGCCTCTATAAAGCAATATGCAGCACTTTTGGATGCGAGCCCTGGGATGGGAATATTCAGCGATATTTACCCTTATGTACAGGCGAGTGGCCACGATGTAAGAGGGTGTTTATGGCGCCAACTGGATTTTGGATACTACAAAAGGGTACGCTTTAAGACACTGCTTACGGCCTTTAAAGTATGGACCTCTGTACGACGCCTGATAGGACTCGGGAAATTAAATTACTATACGCCTGTTGTACAAAACAAAGACCTTTCGGGTATTTTTAATGAATGGATAAAGGCCGGTGTAACTCAAGTCGGATGCCTTTTCTCCTCAGGTGGTTTAATGTCATTTGAAGAGCTGAGAGGGAAATTTCATTTAACTAATAGAGAATTTTTTAAATATTTACAGGTTAGAGATTTTTTTCATAAGAAAGGAGGAGGGAAGGAGAACTTTGAGAGCTGTGAGTTAGTGGATAGATTAAGGCGGCCTGAGGTACCCAGGATTGGGCTGCTATATGAATTACTGAATGATTATATGAAAGATGATCTGGGAAAATACTCATCCAAGTGGCAAGGGATGCTGGGCATTTCAGATGTAGACTTGCAAGAGGCCTTTTTAAATACCTTAGGGATTTTAATGCCGGCAAACCTCCAAGCACAGTTTTACAAAACATGCATTGAATTATACTACACCCAATATCGGATTGCCAAATGGGGGGAGGGGAAAGGGGTGTTTTGTCCGCGGTGTGCGGTTTATAAAGCAGACCTAATGCATATGTTTGCTACTTGTATTGAGCTTGGTCCGCTTATGAGAGAAATAGAGGTGTTCTTACAAGAGAAGTTGCTGCTACAAGTGAAAGTAACCCCCCCAGTGATTATGCTTGGAATAACTAACCTGGAAAAAAATTAAGGAGGGGCTTTTATTTGTATTGCAATGGAAGTATACAGAATATGTATAGCTTCAGCACGGTTGGATGTTACCCCTCCAGTATTTCATCAATGGTTAGCTCGCCTGTTGAGCACGTATAATCTCGAGAAAGCTATATATAAGCGGAGGGGGTATAATGCCAAAAAAAGGGGGAGAAATTTGGCAGTACTTTGCAAATTGAAGGGATCAATTGGATGGGTAATTTACACATGTGATAGGATCGGCCTCAATCATTTTGTGTGGCAGCATTGAGAGCCCTTCTTTTTTATATAATATCTAAGGTCTTAGAGATTCCTGTATGTATTTTAAAATCTTTGCACTTTATCAAGGGGCTGCTCAAATAGATAATAAGATATGCACAAGCACTTTAAGAATGGCAAATGATCAAGGTCTGGCAAGTTAGGCTTTGATGATTATTAGCATTGTGTGCTCTGATAATCTGAAGCGGCTGCTATAAAATGTGTTTCAAGATAGCTGAACCAGAAAACGAAATGTGCTTTAAAGTTTGGTATTGGATATGGGAAATGTATATTATTCATATCTTAGAATACTGTACGAATAAGAAATCAGAAATATTTTTATGATATCCTAAAGTTTTAGAGACCCCATGTATGCATTTTAAAAACGTTGCACATTATTTAAAGGGCCGCTAAAACAGTTAATAACGTATGCATATGCACTTTATGGTTGGCTTAGAGAGTCCATGTATGCACTTTAAAAACCTTGCACTTTATTAAGGGGCTGCTAAACAGTTAACTATGTATGCACATGCACTTTTTGGATGTCCGATGACTAAGGTACTGCAAGAGGGGTTCTGAAGGCCATCAGAGCTGATTGCACTTTGATAATCCAAAGTTGCTTCTAGAAAATGTGTTTTAAGCTAAATTGAACCAGAAAACGAAATCTGTGTTTATAAGATTTGGTATCGGACATGGGAAATGTATTTGATCTATATTCTATGATTCAGTATGAATAAGAAACCCAAAATTTAATAAAACCCACATGAAAGTTGGTTGGACAAACTGTGGGAAGGGTGGGGGGGGCACGGGGATATATTAAAAAATAATTGTGGGAGAGAGAGAGAAACTAACTCTTTTTCAGTTTTTTTCACTTAATAAAAATATATATTTTTTAAAAGATTATTGCCAATGAGGCCACAAAGCATTTACATGTACAATCAGTCGTTAGATACAGTAGCACAGTTACTGTTATCCCAGTTGCTTAACAAAAACCAGTACAGGCATTGAAATACAGTCGACGTTTCGATCCCATCAAATTGCAAGGTGCATTGAGTCCTTAGACCGGGGTCTTCTTCAGGACAGAAGGAGACACCTGAAATTTATAAATAAGGTAAAGAAAAAGCCATAATCATTATCAGTGAAGGATATATTTGAAAAAGTAAAATACAGTGGGTGCTTAGAGACACCTTATATCCAACCGTTATGACGGTGAAATCACGATGGAATTGTGGGCCAGTAGGCTCCTGTGTCAGAGGTGTAGAAAAGGAGACGCAAGCCAGTCCCATCAGTTGACTGCTTGAGTCTGAAAAAATGGAAAAATCTGATATTATCAAGTGGGCCATGTGTTAATTAATTCAATCGCCATTCTGCCCATGATTGGATTATACTTACAGCCGGGTCAGTACGTTGTGTGACCTCAAGAAAGGGAAGAGGGTTAACTCATGTCGTGTCTGAGGGATAAGGGAGAAGAGGAGATCATAAGAATTTGAAACGCAGGGCCTCCTAATGGCCTAGTGCCCGTGGGTGTTGGTTAAACTAATGATAAAATTCATACCTCATAAAAACCATAGACGGATAGCCTGCCCACCTTCAGGTTCACGTCTGGTGGAATTCAATCCAAGAGTTACAAAGTTGCTGAATGAATCAAGTTTCTAAATAGGGGAGGAAGGAGAACGACAGCGCGTTTAGAAGACAGCGATAATCCGCCGTCCGGTCTAAATGCTCTGCATGCGTTTAGAAAACAAGGAGTGCATACCTTGATGGAGCGCGTTCCTGTGGCGTCTAGTTGAAAAGCTAAAAATAGAAGTTGGTCGGCGTGGCGTGCACGGGGCTGTTCTCAAGTTGGAGAGACAGTCGCTCGATGCAGCCGCCAGTGACCAGAAAGGTTACAATGGGCATGGAAAAATGACTGCTTGGGATTTATGCCCTCAAAACCGCCTGGGTTTGATGGTTGTGTGCTCAAAAATGTCGCGAAATTCATGAGGATGAAATCGTGGGCTGTAATGTAACAATGAACTCGTGGGTTGTAATGTAACAATGAGTACGAAGGAAATAGTACTTTGGGACATAGAATATATATCTTCGTAGTGGTGCGTGACAGTTATTGGGATGGAATATCATATATGAAACTCAAATGCAAGAATTGACACTACGTGGTTCTGATCAAGACGAAGTGAACCACATTGTAGAGGTCATTATACAGAGAATTCATATCGTCGTGTAGGTGCTTGACATTTGCTGTAATAAAATGTCCTATGTTAATATGCAAGATATACAGGACATTCAATAGGTCCATATATATCCTCATGGTGGTGCTTGACGAATGCTGAAATGGAATTTCATATGAATAAAAACATAATTCAAATGCAAGAAAATAAATGACACTGCATAGTCCTGATCATGAAAAAGTAATAACAATATTAGGGGGCATTACGCATAGAGATTATGTCATCGTGTAGGTGCTTGACATTTACTGAGATAGAATTTCGTGTATAACAAATGGAAGATATAAATGACAGTCAATAGCCCCATTATGAATGTAGTATTTACATTTATAGTTATACACGAACGCTGGAACAGACTGTTTGTTAGTGAATATAGTCACATGTTATTCTTTCTGGATAGAGGACATTTGTCTAGACATCTCATCTGATTTATTTAACCCATTTTGTACAGTATCAAGAAAATACATCCACTTGCATTCGCGGATATTCAAAATGGCGTTGATGTCACCACCCCTTGGACCAAGTGATACCTTTTCCAAAACCACCCATTTTAAACTTCATGGTAGATGTTTGAGTGTGTTAAAATGTTCCACTTAATGAGCACCCTGCACAGAGCACCGTACCCTACTGCAGTGTTGCAGAATTCGTGCCTTCACTTTCAGTCTAGATTGTCCCACATACATCATGTCGCAGAGACAGATAATGGCATAGATAACATCTGTGCTGTTACAGTTCGTGTGGGTTTTTAATTGTAACTTGTGATGTTTGTACTGCAACTGTTGTGTTTCAATCATAAGATTACATGCTTTGCATCGTCCGCATTTAAAGTGATC
This sequence comes from Calotriton arnoldi, assembly GCA_963921515.1. Taxonomy (NCBI): domain Eukaryota; kingdom Metazoa; phylum Chordata; class Amphibia; order Caudata; family Salamandridae; genus Calotriton; species Calotriton arnoldi. The sequence goes on along the minus strand of CAWUFW010003768.1, from coordinate 721,806 downwards.
AGTTATTTCAGGTAGTTGCCAAAGCGTGCTGAGCGAGGGTTGTATAGGGGTCTGTAATAATGATCGGACCACATGGTCTCTGATACTTTTTCCTTTTTTGAAGGAGTGCATTGGCGGTTCATTTATCTCCAAGTCATACGCTATCAGGCCCCAGTGTTTGTTTACAATGTGCTTGATGTCGTTGCTGCGGGTGCAGTAGGTGGTGACACAGATTATTTTCTCAAATGGATTCTCGTTACGTTGTTCAGGTATGAGCAATGATTCCCTTGGGTTAAACCAGGCCCTTTTGCATGCTCGTTTGACAAGTTTCCTGGGGTAACCTTTCTTAATCAACCGGAGGAGAAGACCATCTGATTCCTTAAAATAGTCATCTTTGTGAGAGCAGTTCCTCCTGATTCGGAGAAATTGTCCGAATGGTAGGTTGTCTCTTAATCCCCTAGGGTGATGGCTGCTGTATCTCAAGAGAGTGTTTCTCTCAGATTTCTTACGGAATAAGGTAATAAACAGCCAGTTGTCCTCTGCCTTGATTGTGATGTCTAAAAAATCAATCATGTGTGGGTTGTAATGCATGGTAAATTTGATATTGTCTGACCGCTCATTTAGCCATGTGTAGAAACGTTGTAATTGAGTATCTGTTCCAGTCCATATCATCAGGACATCGCTGATGTAACGCTTCCAAAATGTTATATGAGCTAGGTATGGGCTGGTATCCTGGTAAATGAATATTTGTTCAAAATGATCCATATATAATATAGCCATATCCGGTGCGAAGCTCGCACCCAAGGCCACGCCCTTGGTCTGAAAGAAAAAATCACCTTGGAAGAAGAAAAAGTATTTTCTCATGGCAACTTCTAGTAACCGAATAATAAAGTCAGTGGGAACCTGGACCGGATGAGGTCTTTGATCCAGTATGCACTTCAGGGCCTCCAGTGCTGGTACTTAGGGAATACTTGTGTACAGTGACACGATATCCATGGTCACCAGGAGTTGACAGCTGGGGTCAAAAGGCATATTGTCCACAAGCCTTATGGTCTCCATCATATCTCTTAGATAGGATTTAGTTGTTTCAGCAAGAGGTTTTAGAAAACAATCCACGTACTTACATATGGGTTCTAGTAAAGACCCACAACCGGACACAATGGGGCAACCGTGTGGATGTTCCATGTTTTTGTGCACTTTAGGGAGTGTATAAATTGTAGGTAGATGAGGTTGCTTCTTATTCAGATAAGTATGTTCCTGTTCGGTCAAATATCCCTGTGTCCGCACCACACCTGTGATCTTGTGTATGAGTTTACTCATTTCTTTTGAAGGATCAGCGTTGATTTTACTGTAGCTTATTCCATCCAGCAGCTGCGAATATATCTCCGTTTTGTATTTAGTTGTATCTTGTATGACAATGGCACCACCCTTGTCTGCTGCCTTGATTACGATGTTCTTGTTGTCCTTGAGAGAGAGTAGTGCCTCTCGTTCTTCCTTAGAGATGTTATAGTTAATGTATCATCTTTTGGAACAGATCTTGGTGACATTGTTTAGATCCACACTCTCATATGCAAGTAATCTATGTGTCATGGAATGAGTCGGTGGTGTAAAGGTAGATGAGGCCTTGAGTCCTGTGGGGGAAGACGCCGAAGAAGCTGGAGCCTTGTTGAAAAGGTACCTCAGTCTAATTTTTCGAAAGAACCGATGTAGTTCGGCTTTGATATTGAAGAGATTTGGTAATGATGTAGGGACGAAAGACAGATCTTTGCTCAGTGCGCTGCTTTCATGGGTGAAGAGTGTATAGTTAGATAGGTTGATTACGGCATTTCCACTGGTATTTTCACTGAGGCTTACCATAGGTAGTATGGTCTCCTTGTCTGGATCTCGCTGTGGGTCTCCGTTGGGAATCGGACCTGTTTCTTCACACGTGTTCTGCCTCCACCCCAGTCCTGGTCCCTTTGTTGCTGTCAGCGTTGCAGACCCTGCTTCCAATTGTTCCCACCTCCTCTGGGAGGGTGCCACTGGCTGTGTCCTAAAAAAGAGCTCTGTTGTGGTATTGGATATCTGTTGTCCTGTTGATAGTAGTCTGAACTTGTGCATGGTTGCTCGTTGTCGCTGCCCATACTATTAGAGGAATCAGAAAAAGTCTGGAATCTTCTTTGACCTCTGTAGCCACCTCTTCCTCTGTTGAAAAATCGTCCTTGAGTATCCTGTTTATAGTAGTCCTCCTGAAGGTATGAATAGGTTGTCTTTTTGTCATAAAATCTTATGTCCTTGGACAGTTTGTCCATTTTGAATATCCGCGTATGCAAGTGGATGTATTCTCTTGATACTGTACAAAATGGGTTAAATGAATCAGATGAGATCTCTAGAGAAATGTCCTCTATTCGGAATGAATAACATGTGACTAGATTCACTGACAAACAGTCTGTTCCAGCTTTCGTGTATAACTATAAATGTAAATACTACATTCATAATGGGGCTATTGAATGTCATTTATATCTTGCATTTTTATATACAAAATTTTATCTCAGTAAATGTCAAGCTCCTACACGATGACATAATCTCTATGCATAATGCCCCCCTAATCTTGTCATTACTTTTTCATGATCAGGACTATGCAGTGTCATTTTTATTCTTCCATTTGAATTATGTTTTTGTTCATATGAAATTTAATTTCAGCATTCGCCAAGCACCACCACGACGATATATATGGGCCTATTGAATGTCCTGTATATCTTGCATATTAACATAGGAAATGTTATTACAGCAAATGTCAAGCACCTACACGACGATATGAATTCTCTGTATAATGACCTCTACAACGTGGTTCACTTTGTCATGATCAGAACCACGTAGTGTCAATTCTTGCATTTGAGTTTCATATATGATATTCCATCCCAATAATTGTCACACACCACTACGACGATATATATTCTCTGTCCCAAATTCACTAGAAGAATGGTGTGGTCTTTCTTCTTAAAGTACTGTCATTTCCAAAGTACTATTTCCTTTGTACTCATTGTTACATTACAGCCCACGATTTCATCCTTATGAATTTCGCGTCATTTTTGCGCACACAACCATCAAACCCAGGCGGTTTTGAGGGCATAAATCCCGAGCAGTCATTTTCCATGCCCATTTTGACCTTTCTGGTCACCGGCGGCTGCATCGAGCGACTGTGTCTCCAACGTGAGAGCAGCCGCGTGCACGCCACGCCGACCAACTTCTATTTTTAGAGGCGCGCCAGTCAGCTTTTCAACCAGACGCCACAGGGACGCGCTCCATCAAGGTATGCACTCCTTGTTCTCTAAACGCATGCAGAGCATTTAGACCAGACGGCCGATTATCGCTGTCTTCTAAATGCGCTGTCGTTCTCCTTCCTCCCCTATTTAGAATCTTGATTCATTTAGCAACTTCGTAACTCTTGCATTGAATTCAACTGGAAGTGAACCTGCAGGTGGGCAGGCTATCCGTCTATGGTTTTAATGAGGTATGAATTTTTATCATTAATGTAACCAATGCACACGGGCACTAGGCCACTAGGAGGCCCTGCGTTTCAAATTCTTATGATCTCCTCTCCTCCCTTATCCCTCAGACTCGATGTGAGTTAACCCCCTTCCCTTTCTTGAGGTCACACAACGTACTGACCCGGCTGTAAGTATAATCTAATCATGGGCAGAATAACGATTGAATTAATTAACACATGGCCCACTTGATAATATCAGATTTTTCCATTTTTTCAGACTCAAGCAGTCCACTGATGGGACTGGCTTGCGTCTCCTTTTCTACACCTTTGACACAGGAGCCTACTGGCCCACAATTGCATCGTGATTCCACTGTCATAACGGTTGGATATAAGGTGATGTCTCTAAGCACCCACTGAATTTTACTTTATCAAATATATCCTTCACCTACACTGATTTGGGCTTTTTCTTTACCTTATGTATAAATTTCAGGTGTCACCTTCTGTCCTGAAGAAGACCCCGGTCTAAGGCCTCAATGCACCTTGCAATTTGATGGGGCCGAAACATCGACTGTATTTCAATGCCTGTACTGGTTTTTGTTAAGCAGCTGGGATAACAGTAATTGTGCTACTGTATCTAACGACTGATTGTACATGTAAATGCTTTGTGGCCTCATTGGCAATCAGACAGGTTCTCTTTTATAAAAAAAGACACTGTGAATACTGTATTTACACTTTCCCCTTTCACGCTTCCGAAACCCTCAAAACGAGCACTTCCTTTGAGCACTTTCCCACCCGGAGCACCTATGTATATGTTTATCTACGATGCATGACTAATAATGCAACGATAAAAAGAGAAGTGAACCCTTAAATTTGTATCTTTCTAATATCTGACATGGGTGATGTGATGTTTTTGTATTAGGCTCTCCACTGTGACCGCCTGTTTTTCTGTACTGATTTAGAGTTTGGCAGATGGGTTACTTTGTCACAAACGTGTCAGCTATTCCTCTCGCTGTATTACAAGTGCCATTGGATACAAGCACTTGTATTGCGTTGGACGGAGTATCAGTCACGTTTGTGACATAGTAACCAGTCCGCTGAACTTTAAATCAGGACCTGAGTCATGTATACTGACATGCAAACACAGCATCTTCAGCCTCTGTGCTCCCAATGACATCATTGGCATTCAATACGTTCTAAATTTGATGCTATGAAATGTTTTGATATTTGTGCAATGCGTCATTGAAAACTGTTGCATTATCTTGCACGATATTCGTTAAATTGCCCCCAAATTTCAATAATGTACGTGGTTGCAATTGGATGCACACTATAGAAAATTATAATATATCATTTTAATTTTCTTTGACCTCACCTATTAACTCATACGATTTCATAAAAATTAGCACAATTTGCGCAAATTAATTGTGAGCAGGAAAATGTTCAGAATTTAATTGAACCTATATCATTAGCTGAAAGCATGAGGCGTTTGCAGTTTACAATGCCATTACCTTACCGCAAGCCATATAAATATGAGTTGTACTGACAAGATTTGAAATCGGGCTGTCAAGTATGGATTAAACATTGACCGTGGACAAGCACTCAAACACAGAGGTCAATCCAATAATTAAATACAACTCTGTATTCTTGATCAAAAAACGTCTTCATTTCTACATGTTAAAAAAGATAGCTTAGTGACAGAATAAATTACGGATTTTACTACCATTCTGATATGATAATTTACAATCATAGATGTTATGACACTTTTATGTGAATGGTTTGAAAAATATTCTCCGATACACAGAGGAAGGTTCTAATATTGCTGAACCTTCTTTGCCTGTGAAGGGCTTTTGATTCGTTAAGGAGCATCTGATGAGAGAGATTTGATGCTACATTGTCAGGGATGTCGGCTTAGGTATGTTTCAAATTGGAAATTCAAATATAAAATGTGCATTTTGGAGACATTTCCAACAGTATGTGTTAGTTTGTTGTTGTATTTATTTGTGCATTTTGTAAAGCGCTGCGTGCAGCTTTTCAATCGCTTTAAAGTGCTACAGGTGGAGCTAAGCCTGAGGCAAGTTTAAGAATAGCTGTGGATTACCTTGGGGCAGAATGTCACCAAAGTTCACTGAAATAAATTGGAGTGTGGGTAGCCAATATTGCAGAAGTCCATATGCAAGTTACTGTTGATGTTGGTAGTTGATTAGTGCATAGAGAAGTAACAAATTTGTCTCTGCAAATGCTTAGTACGTTTTTAAGATGCATAATGCCCGTGTTAGGCATCTGCATTGTCTTTGCCCTTGACCGATTGCAAGTTTTCAAGGTCAGAATGGGAGACAAAATGAGGTTTTGGTTTTATCAATCTATAAAACAACGCATTCCCCATTTCAAATTGCTTATCCATGTAAATTCTCGCAGATACCAGTCGCTGGCGAAATGTGTTTAGTGAAAAATGCCCATTTTTAGGTCGAGCCTAGAGTCAGCGCGCAAGCGCTGCTCTGGTGAAGATCTGCTGTAGTTCAGTATGTGAGGGAAGCCCCGCCCACTCCCCAGCCCATATTTTGCCTTCGGATTCGTTTATAGGCTTGTTAGTCCCTCCTTATTACAGCCATGTCGTCATTTGTATCCTCCCATGGCTACTGGCCCCTTTACTTTGAGTGTTACACTGTACGTGTTATTTAGACTGTGAGCACTATTTTCTTTAATGAGGTTCTCCTACTGCCTTCTCTACTCCCCCCTCCCTCCCGTTGCCCGTGCCTGCTCACCCCCTCCCCCTACCCGCACTCCCGTTGTCTGTGCCTTCTCACCCCCTCCCCCAGCCCGCAATCCCATTGTCTGTGCCTTCTCGCCCCCGCCCCACTCCCGTTGTCCATGCCGCCTCCCACCCTCACTCCCGTTGTCCATGCTTCCCCCCTCCCCTCCCTCCCGTTGTCCGTGATCACTACCGTTTGCAATGCAATAGGTCTCGCGTAAATGCGAGTCCTATTGCATTGCAAATGCTTGTTTTTGTGCTTCTCTTGGCACAGAAAGTCACACAGCTTCCTAACATGCTACAGCTGTAGGTTACTGATCAGATTCAGACCAGATATTCTATGTCACCATCTGTACTGGACGTGTCTGGGGCTTTTGGAAATAAACTTACCTGAGCCCTTTAAAACGTATCCTGTTTTCATTACAGACCCCTGCTTTAAAGTGTTCACTCGCTCGAACGCTCTTCCTCAACATGGCATCTACGTTCCTCTTAAATGTTTTAGTCCTCTTTTGATGTCTTTCCAGTTCTTGCATGGGATGGACAAAGGGCGAAACAGCCACTGCCAATCGACCCACGTGCGAATTTGGTCTGTTGTGACCCTTACACCTGGAAGCTGCCAGATTTGAGCTTTTACAGTTCAGCGGTCATGAACAGTGACAGCATCAGTGCCGGGGAGCGCCTTGTCTCCGCAGCATATGTGAGGCAGGGAGCCCAGGCCCGGCGTGTGCAGGAGCAGCTCATCCGCGTGCTTCTAGACCAGGTGAAATTAAGTCTCCCGTCAGTGGGTGGGATGGTCAGCTGATGTGCGTCGCATGTAAACGTTGCATGAAACATACCACTGTAACTTTTGTGGGGGTCACCGTGTAATCGTCAGTTTGACGGATAAGCTTATGGGGGGCTTATCTGTGCTTGTTTGCCTTGATGGCAGAGTGGCGGACAAGACCAGGTGATTCCCTGGCAGCTGTGGTGAAACACTCAAAGTTCTCATAGTAAATGGATGGCCACACTACGAGAATAGTCTGTGTTACGTTCACCATATGCTGAAGCATTTAAAACCTGCAGGCATAATCTCCTTTATCAGAGCCGGTGATTACCTCTGTTCCATGTATATCCTATCGGCTTTTTAAAGAACAGCACTTTACATGCAGTGATTTTTGACCCCATGCTTCGAGTACTAAATGTTAACGTAGATGTCCCAGAATTAGGGTGACAACATCACTCCCGACCTTTAAGGCATTGCATCCAATCCTGAGATTTTCACCTACAAATCACTAATTTCGGGTGTATTATTCTAATTAGTTCAACTGACGCAAAACAGGACGACAACACAAAGGATTCATTAGGCTATCATACAAAAGTCCAGTCATGGAAACAGTAACTATCCGTAATGACTTGGAGGTATGCGTTAATTCGCCCTATAATGCAGCCTCTGGCTGATAAAAACTAGGACAGGGTAAATGTTTAACATGGTGTTTGTGACCACTAGGCTTCTGGTGCTACATTGTCAGTTAAGTTTTCCACTCTGTCGATTACAGAGATGGAGTAACCTACAGGAAATCGTGGGAAGGCTTGACCCCTTCCTCCATGCATGCATAAATCATTTTACTGATAGATAACGTTACAACCTTTGTGACTGCAGTTATAAGTTGATGCACATTTCTTTCACAGTAGCTTCAGGAAATTGAAGGCATGAACAAACACTTTTTGCATGGAATCCATAATAGGCACATTTTACTGAAAGTATGTGTTGGACCCGGCCCTTTTTGTAAGGGGGACCAGTGAACTCTGCTCCGCCAACTCCTTGTTCCGCTGGGAGCGCGGAGTTTGGCAAAAAACTCTGACTCCGCCGCGTAGCGGAGTTTGCCCCCACCGCGCACCTCTAATCTCTAGTGACTAGAGAAGTGCCTAAAGCAGCTTTATTGGCAGATTATCCTGGTCAGCTGATTTTACTCACTAGTCCGTCTTTTACTTCGCCTAGCAGACTAACAAGTACCAGTTGATTAACATCAGCCCATTTAAGATTCTAACGTTTGAATTTCCGATCTGTGTCTCACATACTAGAAAGCTGATGGGTTATATCACACGCTCACTAAAACCCGGCACTACATCATGACACCCTCTCATAAAAAATTCTTGCCATGGAATTTGCCTCAATTGTTTGAGAGGTCCACTTATTCTAGTCAAAATATTAAGATGCATTCTTAATAAAGTAGCAAGTGTTTTTTTAGCATGTGACATCTGGGTCTGAACTATTATTCAACCAAGCATGCCTCCCAGCGTAGCAGGACAAAACCAATTCTATAGCAGGACCGGAGGCTTCTGATTATGCTATCTCAATTTCTTTACTGACTCACAGCAGCCAATGAGAACAAAGTAACACAATAAAAAACTTCATTACCCATGAGACTTTGAACCACGCCTCCTTAATACAACCAATAGCAATACATTACATATGATAAAGCACTGAGGCACCATCTTGGCTTCCTCTTTCTTTGCTGCTCCGCAGTCAAGATAAGTGCCTCATTGCTTTATTCTTCAATTATGTCTTAATTGGCGGTATTGCCTTAATTAGCAGTATTTCGAGATATTATTAATGTTTGATTGTCTACCGACTGTCTTTTAGACTTGCTCGCTATTACCTTGCAACTTCAGGGAAGTGCGCGCGTGCGTAATTTCGATTGTGCCCTTCATCTCGTTATTTCAGCGCGTGTTGCGCTGCTTCCTTCGTGGTAGACTTGCCCCGATTCCGCTTGCGGTGCTGTGCCTTCTGGCCGCTTGTCGTGCGCTGCGGGGATCTGGCCCCCCCCACGGGAACGAGACGCAGGTCGGAGGCCCAGCTGGAAAGCCGACGTGCATCTCGGGAGCCCGCACGCGTCAGTGCACGCGTGCGACTCCCGGTGAATACAGCTGGTTCGGACGCCTCTCCCGGGCTGAAACGGGAGGTTTGTTAACAACGCAGCAAGCGAGAGGGTAGAGCCGGTACCGGGCCTGGAATTTCATTTATAATTGCTGACATCGCGCACGCACGACTGGCAAGTCTTACAGACATTAACCCTTGAGAGCCCAGCAGTGGCTTAAGGGAGTTTGGATAATTTTTGGAAACCCCATGTACAGTAGGCTTTAGGGTTTACCCCTTTATAAGACCTGTTAGACTGGGACTTTGGTACCTTGTTGGCCCCCTCCGCCCCAGCTTTGCTCCCAACCGACGCCCTGGTTTACTGGAGAACTTTGGGCTGGATAATTAAGCTGCCCCTCGGGCTTCTGAGTTGCTCCACACTCTGTGGCCATTATGTCTGACTGTGAGGTCTATGAAGAGGAGGTGGCTGCGTATGACGACCTCCAGGGAGAGGATCTCTATTATGAAGAATCCATGGAGGATATCATTGACAAAAAATTGGATGCTAAATTAGATAAAATGCTCTCATCTGCCCTCTTACCTATTTCGCAGCGCTTAGAGCAGCTAGCTACAGGGAAACCCGCCCTTCCCTCGCCCCTGACTCGGCCCCTTCCCCCATCATTCCAACTGATAATTCATGGCCACATGCTTCAGTCTACTCTTCACTCTATAAATCTAAAGAACAGGCGATGGTGGAGGTCCCTGATCTCCCTCCTCCACCCGCTGCCCCAGTCTTGATTACTACCACAGATGCGGGTACCGATACTGACTCCTCGCAAGAGTCCAGACCGCGAAAGCGCACCAAAAGCGCAAACACCCTGCTTCCCCCCCATACTCCCGCCACCCCCTTTCTCTTTGACCCATCAGACATTGTTCACCCCCGATCCGCCGATTGGGCGCCGCCCTCAGCAGTAGCAGATTACATGCAGGCGCACCTCAGAAAGGGCTTTGATAAAGAAGTTAGGGCGCGCTTAAAATCTGAATGCCCCCGCCCAGACCTGGCGCATAAGGTGGCCCTCTCGCCCGAGATAGATTCTTCCATGACCACCTTTCTTAAGAAGTATAAAAAGGATCCCAAGAAGGGTATAGATCGCGCCCTTAGGGCGTGTCAGGACAAGGTCCTGGACGTAGCGGGGCCCCTAGCTAAGATCCTTGAACTCGCACTGCAGGCGCAGGAAACTGGGGCGGCCATTCATCCTGAGGTTTTAGCAGGATGGACCCAAAGAGCCATCTGCCTACTAGGTAACGCTAATTGCGCTCTCTCCTCCGAGCGCCGCAAATCCGTCCTCCTGAGAATTGATCCACAGTTAGTGGATCTGGCAACGGCTGAACCGGGCCCTCTTGCTGAGGGGCAACTATTCGGGGACAAGTTTGTCAAAGACATAGCAAAGTTCGTCAGCACTTTTGCTTCATTGGACAAATCTCAATCCTCACTCAAACGAGTGTTCCATCAGGTCTCTGGTAGGGCCGGACGCGGCAGAGGACGCGCGACCGGCCGCTACTCTAACCCCAGTCCTCAACGAGGTTTCGCCCCTCGATGCAGGGGATACACGCAGGAACCGGAGCAAGCAGGGTTTTATCCCACCAGATCTCGCGGATTCCGTGGCAGATTCAACAGGGGTGTCAATAGAGGATACCAGAATTTTGACACCCAGTCCTCTGGTAAGTTCCCAAATACTACCTATGGTTCCCCTAGGGGGCAGATTGTCTCATTTTGCAGCAAACTGGGCGCAGTTGACTTCAGATGCTTGGATCCTGCACACGGTCCAAGGCTATCAGATAGAATTGATACACACTCCGATTCAAACACACCTCCCTCAGCCTCTCCGTTTTTCCCTACAAGAAGAAGCTTTTATAGACTCCGATTTCAAGAGCTTTTGGACAACCAGGCTTTTGCCGTAGGGCCCTTCAATGTCGAAGGATTTTGCAGCAACGCCTTCTTGGTCCAAAAGAAGGGAGGTGGCCAGAGACTAGTTCTCAATCTCCGAGAGTTCAACCCATTTGTAACGTACAGGCATTTCAAGATGGAGGGAATCCATCTTTTAAGAGATCTCCTTTTGGAACAGGACTGGATGGTGCGACTGGACCTGAAGGACGCATATCTTATGGTGCCAGTTTGCCCTTCCCATCAGAAATTCCTACAGTTCCAATGGAAAGGGCAATGGTTCCGTTATCGCTCCCTCCCCTTCGGCCTGTCTTCAGCGCCCTGGGTATTTACCAAACTGCTGAAGCCAGTGACCACTCGCTTGAGGGAGATGGGGGTAAGGTTGATCGTCTACCTAGACGATATGCTGCTCCTGGCGCAGGACGTGCCCACGCTTCTGCTGCACTTACAATGGACGATGTCCCTTTTGCAGGAGTTGGGGTTTGTGCTAAATCTCAAGAAGTCAATGATCGCCCCAAGTCAACAGATAGAGTTTCTAGGATTTCAGATCAACTCTGTATCTGCGCAACTTCTCCTGCCCATGTCCCAGATCCGGTCCATCAAACGAGAGATTACGTCCACCCTGTCCAAACAGATGATTTCTTTGAGGGTGTTAGCGAGGATTGTGGGCCTGTTGGCCTCCTCCATTCAAGCCATCTTCCCCAGACCGCTTCACTACAGGGCGCTACAGCGCCTGAAGATTTACTATCTTCAAAAAGGGTTCCCTACGACCATCTGATCCCGCTGTCACCAGACGCTCGAGAAGAGCTTCAGTGGTGGTTGGAGCATATGGGAGCTTGGAACGGAAGAGCTATTTTTGGCACCTCGCCAGACGTAATAATAGAGTCCGATGCCAGCAGGTGGGGCTGGGGCGCTCGATGTTTAGACTTTGCCACCGGCAGACGTTGGTCCGCCAACGAACTGAAGTTGCAAATCAATTGCCTGGAGCTGCTAGCGGGCTCTTTCGCCATCAAATCGATCTCTCCTCTCAAAGGGAATTGTTGCATCCTCCTCAGGATGGACAACGTCTCGGCGGTTCGTTACATCAATCGCCTGGGGGGGACGAGATCGAAGATGTTAGCCAACATTGTGAAAGAGTTCTGGCACTTTTGCCTGGACCGCAGAATCTATGTCATAGCGGAGTACCTGCCAGGCAAATTGAATCAAGTGGCGGATTGGAACTCCAGATTCCTCCGGGACTTCAGCGACTGGAGGCTTCATCCGTCTTTATTTTCAGAGATCATGCATATGCGAGGTCCTTGCCAGATAGATCTCTTTGCCTCCCAGCTCAATTCCCATCTTCCCCTGTTTTTCAGTTGGAGGCCGGATCCGATGGCGTTGGGAATGGATGCATTCCTGCAGAATTGGGGGCATCAGAGACATTATGCCTTTCCGCCATTTGCTCTGATCCAGAGGGTGGCGGCTCAGGTTCGTCGGCAGATGGCGTCAGTAGTGTTGGTCACTCCTTTGTGGAAGACTCAGTCATGGTTTCCGACACTATTGGAGTTATCGGTGGACTTACCGTTCAGCCTTCCGAGTTTTCCGTTGCTTCTCCAGGACCCAGTAGGAGCTCCCCATCCAATGGTCCTGCAGAACCAACTCTCCCTCATGGTGTGGACGCTCTCAGGAGACATGAGCAGCTTGAGGTCCTTTCGACGGCGGCTGCCGATTTTATGCAACAAGCTTGGGCTCCTTCAATGAAGCGATATTCGGCTTCATGGAAACGATGGATGGGTTGGTGCCTTCAACGGCAATTGGATCCCGTGGGATCGGATGTTACAGAAATCTTAAATTTTCTGTCAGAGTGTGCAGAATCAGGTTTGTCCTATAGGTCTGTCAATAATTTTAGGTCCGCTCTGTCAGCCGGGCATAATCACATTGATGGGAAACCGGTGGGGATGCATCCCTTAGTATGTAAACTGCTCAAAGGCATTAGGGTGGCTAGACCACCTCGCCCCCGGTACTCTACGTTGTGGGACGTTTCCAAGGTTTTGACGCTGTTAACATCTTGGCCGGACTACGATCAATTATCGCTAAAACAGTTGTCGGCCAAACTTACTATGTTATTGTGTTTAATTTCCTGCCGCAGGGTGTCGGACGTGCGTGCCTTAGACCTGGCAGGTAGAATTTTTTCTCCACAGGGTGTTTCCTTCATCATATCTAAGCGCACCAAGACCATGTCTCATTCGGTTGAGTATCCTGCTTTTCCGCTTAATCCTAAATCGTGCGTTATGCAATGTTTAAAAATGTATGAAGAGCGCACTTTGGCGCATAGGACAGACATTTTGGGACAGCTGTTGATTGCTATTCAGAAGCCCTTCCGGCCTGTTTCTGCGGCCACTTTGGCCAGATGGGTTCGTTGGGTTATGTCATAATCTGGGATTGATGTATCTGTTTATGGCGCACATTCCGCCAGGGGAGCTATGGCATCTAAAGCTTATGCATTAGAGTCTAGATTAGAAGACATTCTGAAAGCTGCGGATTGGTCTTCAGTTTCCACGTTTAAGGAGTTTTATTATAAACCTATTTCACATGTTTCTTCGCTGGTGATTGATGAGCTTTGAACCAGCATAACCAGAAGCCTCCGGTCCTGCTATAGAATACAAAATTTTCCAGCTCTCGCAACAAGAATTTTAGATTCTATTAAGGACACGGAGGCGAGGATTATCCCACCCGGTGGGACAGATTGATGTCAACTGTCATGTTGTATGCATATTTTATGGATGTTCTCCCGCCCTGATATGTGGAGCATTTGGGTTCTTTGGTTCATGACTGTTTTTTGTTTGCAGGTAATGATTCCAAACAGAGTTGAGGAGCTGCTGCACCCAGCTCGGGATCACGGCATGGTCGTGCGCTGATGAAGCTCCCTGGACCTGTTGTTCGCTTTCTCCATTGAGAAATGTTCTTAGCATTCACTCTCCGTTGAGAGTCAAGATGTTCCTCATTATGGACACTTATGGACTGGTTTACAAAGAAAGAGGAAGCCAAGATGGTGCCTCAGTGCTTTATCATATGTAATGTATTGCTATTGGTTGTATTAAGGAGGCGTGGTTCAAAGCCTCATGGGTAATGAAGTTTTTTATTGTGTTACTTTGTTCTCATTGGCTGCTGTGAGTCAGTAAAGAAATTGAGATAGCATAATCCTCGCCTCCGTGTCCTTAATAGAATTCAAAATTCTTGTCGCGATAGCTGGAAAATGTTGTACTCCTAATGAAAGCTCCAAGATTTAAGGCCAAAGGGAGCAGTCGGTAGCACGTACCGGAGCATCGTGCACTTTAGAAGGGAGGCAAGGAAGTTAATTGTTAATGGTACCTGCTTCCTCCTCCCAGGAATCGGATGCCATCAGCATCGAAGACAGACTAGCGGGCCTGCTCGCCCCTCACAGGCGTGGCGGTGTCGCGCATCGTCACTTTCATTTCCTGGCCGCCCTTCCACCCCCAGATCCTGGGTTATCCCCAAACTTTTTGCCTTCTTCCGCCTATTCTGGGCAGCGTGGGGACCAAGCAAGGTCTCCTGCGTGATCCCAATGTGCATCTCCTCCCATAGTTGACAAATACTTGGGGGCACTGAATCTTGGGGATACACGACTGATGAGTCCTCGACGGAGGCCCCCGATTCGTTAGTTCGGAGAGCAGTAATTACTGTAATCATCGTAGTAGGCACGCAGGGGCTCCTGGGCCCTACGTTATGTTTGGAATGCAGTCACTCCACCAGGGCTCATACAGATTAAGTGGTCATCTGCCTACAGGGACTTACTGTTGCTGATGTGTCGACAGTGATATTTAATGATTATGGTGCTTATGATGACCCTGGATATTTTGTGTTTTTATTCTTTGGGGCCGATTCCGATCTCGGCCGGTAGGGCTCCGAATTGGATTCGGCTTTACCGGATCCGATTCGGAGCCCTGTTTCCCGACCGATTCGTACGTGCGTCCGGGCGAGCGAGTACGATGCGAAATCTCCGACCGACTCGTTCGCGAGACTCAACCGCACCGACCGACTCGTACGCGAAAGCCGACCACTCCGACCGACTCGCTCGGACACGCCTCGCACCGTGCAATGGAGACGCTCCCCGGCCGGGCAAGTACGATGCGCGCTGCGAGCAGTCCGACCGACTCGCGCCGTCCGGCTCAAAGGAGCAGTCGGAGCCGTACTTCGGGGGTCCGTGTCGGACCCCCCTGTACGCGTAGCCGCGCGAGTCGCACACAGGGGGGGACCCATGGGTCCCCCCTACCTGTGCGTGTACGGCGCGAGTCGCTTCGCGTGTACACGCTGTAGGGGGCGCCCTTGTTTGCCTCGCACCCATTGAGTCAATGGGAGCCCGCGTACGCGTTGTACGACAGGCTCCCATTGACTTCAATGGGAGTCCGACCGAATCGGGTCCGATGGCATACGTGCGCATCGTACTCGTTCGGTCGGGCTGCTAGGGTCCGATTCGGTCGGAAATCTTTCCGAGTCCGGCTCGGTTGGAGAGATTTCCGGCCCGAATCGGAATCGGCCCCACAATCTACTGCATTCCCTGCTCTAATATTGAGGTATGTTGTGCTGCCTTACATTGCCAGTACTTGCATCGTAGGCACCGCATTTATGATTATCATGCTTTCATTTTGCGTTTCATGTCCTGATGGTCTCATGCATGTCATTTTATTTCTTGCCTTAGCAAGATAATGCTTATTGATTCAGGAATTGCATAGGATGCACAGTACTTATGATTTGTCATATTTGGTCTATGTATTATGTACAATATATATATACAATATTTATAGGTCGAGCCTAGGCAGCGTGCATGCGCTGTCTGCAACACCTGAAGTAATCCATATATGGAGTACAATCCTGCCTGCTACTTGCCATTATTCCCTCCGACGTTGCTCTGCATTTCTGGCTCCTTATTGGCTTCGCTCCTGAAACGTCACTTCTGTTTCATGTGAAGCAGGACTGACCAACTACAGTTTAGTTACACGGTAGGGCTGCATCAGTTTAGCTAAGGGACTACTTTGTTTATTTTTCTTTTTTCACCATGGTGCCCACTTTACGGGCTGCCATGCTGTAACGTTTATGTATGTGCACGAGCGCCGCTCTTTGTTAAAGCACGGCGCCCGCTTTCATATTTTTCGTGCATTTTTTTAATAGGGCACAGCATTCTGCAATGTCGAATCATATCTATGCCTTTAACTTGTTTTTTTTTTTGCAGTGAAAGCCCCCATACCATGCTTTCACTTGCATTGTGGCCCTGCCCCTTTCTTTAGACTCTGCTGCCTTATTCAGGTTACAGAGAGCCGTGCCTAAAGAAAGGGGCATGCACACCATTAAAGTGAAAGCACGGCCTTTGGTGCTTTTACCACAAAAAAAACATTTGTTTGTGAACTGGTAGGTGGAAGTTGGTACCTCTCTCTCTGTAGATTTGTACCCGGTAGCACTTTTTGGCTGGTACCTGGGTCACCTTTTGCTTTACAGACTTTATTGGAGAAACAATAACATTGCAGGGCTTAACAGCAGGAAACATCTCCAGAATTTCCTCCCCGTGGCTTTACATAACTTTAGAGATACTTTTGAAAAGGAAATGCAATCTGATACTAACCTATGTAATGTGGCTCTTGCAATCTAACTCGTCTTCCACACATGTCCAAACCCTGTGTTCTCGTGAAACCCTCCTGTCTTTAATTTGCTCGAACTGTTGGCGCTAAATGTCGAAATTATGTATAGAGAACCGGTGGCGTACATAAATTCCAAACGCTCTGCTTAAACGTGACACTGGGTTCAGATATATGTTTCTTCCAGGCTACGGTGATAGGGTTTTTAAAAAAAATCTGAAGTACTTATGAAAGCTTTACCCAATTGACTAGTGACATAAAGAGGAAAATCTGAAAGCAGCGTTATAAAATAATTAGGTATTTTCTGCCACAAGTAACCAATTGCACTTTGTATATTCCCTTTCATTGCTCAGTGCAGAGTGGACAATCAATCAATCAATCAATCAATCAGAACATTTGTAAAGCGCATACTTACCCGTGAGGGTCTCAAGGCGCTGGGGGGGGGGGAATGCTGCTACTGCTCGAAAAGCCAGGTCTTGAGTCGTCTTCTGAAGGTCAGCAGGTCTTGGGTCTGCCGTAGGGGGATGGGGAGGGTGTTCCAGGTCTTGGCGGCGAGGTGGGAGAACGATCTGCCGCCGGAGGTCGTTCTTCGAATGCGGGGGACTGTGGCGAGGGCGAGGTCGGCGGAGCGAAGCTGGCAGTTGGGGGTGTAGAAGCTGAGTCATCCGTTGAGGTTTGCTGGTCCGGTGTTGTAGAGTGCCTTGTGCGCGTGGGTGAGGAGCTTGAAGGTGATCCTCTTGTTGACGGGGAGCCAGTGCAGGTCTCTCAGGTGGGGTGTGATGTGGCTGCGGCGAGGGATGTCGAAGGTCAGGTGAGCAGAGGCGTTCTGAATGCGTTGAAGTCGTTTCAGGAGTTTGGCCGAGGCTCCTGCGTAGAGGGCGTTTCCGTAGTCCAACCTGCTGCTGACGAGGGCCTGGGTGACCGTTCTTCTCGTTTCGGTGGGGATCCACCTGTAGATCTTGTGGAGCATGCAGAGGGTGTTGAAGCAGGAGGATGAGACGGCGTTGACCTGCTTTGTCATGGAGAGGGTGGAGTCGAGGATGAACCCTAGGTTGCGTGCGTGGTCGGTGGGTGTTGGAGCTGTTCCCAGTGTGGCGGCCACCAGGAGTCGTACCAGGCCGAGGGGGTGGAACCGAGGATGAGGACTTCCGTCTTGTCTTAGTTTAGCTTCAGTCGGCTGTTCTTCATCCCCTCGGCGACGGCTTTCATTCCTTCGTGGAGGTTGGTTTTGGCGGTGTGGGGGTCCTTGGTGAGGGAGAGGATCAGCTGGGTGTCGTCGGCATAGGAGATGATGTTGAGGTCATGCAGTAATGTGGCTCTTGCAATCTAACTCGTTTTCCACACATGTCCAAACCCTGTGTTCTCGTGAAACCCTCCTGTCTTTAATTTGCTCGAACTGTTGGCGCTAAATGTCAAAATTATGTATAGAGAACCGGTGGCGTACATAAATTCCAAACGCTCTGCTTAAACGTGACACTGGGTTCAGATATATGTTTCTTCCAGGCTAGAGTGATAGGGTTTTTAAAATAATCTGAAGTACTTATGAAAGCTTTACCCAATTGACTAGTGACATAAAGAGGAAAATCTGAAAGCAGCGTTATAAAATAATTAGGTATTTTCTGCGACAAGTAACCAATTGCACTTTGTATATTCCCTTTCATTGCTCAGTGCAGAGTGGACAATCAATCAATCAATCAGAAAATTTGTAAAGCGCACTACTTACCTGTGAGGGTCTCAAGGCGCTGGGGGGGGGGGTGGGTGAATGCTGCTACTGCTCGAAAAGCCAGGTCTTGAGGAGTCTTCTGAAGGTCAGCAGGTCTTGGGTCTGCCGTAGGGGGATGGGGAGGGTGTTCCAGGTCTTGGCGGCGAGGTGGGAGAACGATCTGCCGCCGGAGGTCATTCTTCGAATGCGGGGGACTGTGGCGAGGGCGAGGTCGGCGGAGCGAAGCTGGCGGTTGGGGGTGTAGAAGCTGAGTCGTCCGTTGAGGTATGCTGGTCCGGTGTTGTAGAGTGCCTTGTGCGCGTGGGTGAGGAGCTTGAAGGTGATCCTCTTGTTGACGGGGAGCCAGTGCAGGTCTCTCAGGTGGGGTGTGATGTGGCTGCGGCGAGGGATGTCGAGGATCAGGCGAGCAGAGGCGTTCTGAATGCGTTGAAGTCGTTTCAGGAGTTTGGCCGAGGCTCCTGCGTTGAGGGCGTTTCCGTAGTCCAACCTGCTGCTGACGAGGGCCTGGGTGACCGTTCTTCTCGTTTCGGTGGCGATCCACCTGTAGATCTTGCGGAGCATGCGGAGGGTGTTGAAGCAGGAGGATGAGACGGCGTTGACCTGCTTTGTCATGGAGAGGGTGGAGTCAAGGATGAACCCTAGGTTGCGTGCGTGGTCGGTGGGTGTTGAAGCTGTTCCCAGTGTGGACGGCCACCAGGAGTCGTCCCAGGCTGAGGGGGTGGAACCGAGGATGAGGACTACAGTCTTGTCTGAGTTTAGCTTCAGTCGGCTGTTCTTCATCCACTCGGCGACAGCTTTCATTCCTTCGTGGAGGTTGGTTTTAGCGGTGTGGGGGTCCTTGTTGAGGGAGAGGATCTGCTGGGTGTCGTCGGCGTAGGAAATGATGTTGAGGTCATGCAGTCGGGCGATGTGGGCGAGCGGTGCCATGTAGATGTTAAACAGTGTTGGGCTGAGGGATGAGCCCTGGGGTACGCCGCAGATGATCTCGGTGGCTTCGGAGCGGAAAGGGGGTAGGCGGACGCTCTGGGTTCTGCCAGAGAGGAAGGAGGTGGTCCAGTCCAGGGCCTTCTCTTGGATCCCAGCGTCGTGGAGACGTGTGCGTAGGGTGGGGTGAGTAAACCTTGATTCAAACGTAAAAATGGGAGCTTGGATTAAGAATTCAAAATGAGAAACAGGTGATCTATTCTAAAGAGGGCAAAACATGCATGTGATTGTTGACCATCTTGTATACGTTCTGGTACATACAACACCAAATAAGATTGTGATTGTTCATAATCTTTGAGAAATGAAACTCATAAATAAATATAGAAACCTGAAACAAGGACGTTCTTCGCTTGAAAAATGCAAAAAGACAACTTCGTTGTCCACGTTTTTTGGTGGCTCACCTCGATAAAGTGCTGGTCTTGGCAGTCGGTAGCTGTCTGGGAGAATGACCCCTTCATTTGCCCAAAACAGCGGATGTTTAGTCTATTTTCTGTTTTCACCGCATCAATAAAATTGCCCGCTCTTAGCCAGACATAATCACCTTCTAAGCAAATCACTTCTGTCATGGCCTGGCCACAAATCATAGCTTTGCCTGTGATTGCTGCACATCTTTGAGGGGTTGCTGGCTTCGGCTGACAAGTTCAAGCCTGAAGTAGCATTGCCTTTTGCTTATGGCTTGTTTTCCCTCTTTTACTTGGAGTTCTTGAAAACGTCCCCTCCCCCTTTAAATATGCATCCTGGTACTTTCCTCCTAGCAGGCATTCCGAGGTGACCCCTTCACCCGCGTCCGCGGATGCAAGTGTGTGGCATGGTGTGATTGCGGCTGCCATTGCTATGGCTTTGTTTTTCTTCTGTTTTTTTTATTGCCATTGTATTGAAATGATGTGCCAGTGAACCCAGCACACCAGCTACACAATTATTTCTATTTGCTGCTCGTCCCTTATCAAAAATCTTCATTTCTGCAGTCCACCGGCACTCATCATGGGGTCGGATCTGGGGGCCGCCTGCTTCAGGCTGGAGCTCCCTTCCCCTTACACTGTCACAGGAAGAGTGCGGGGTCCAAGCACTATTAGAAACCGAGCAGAAAGGGATCTTTGGGTGGGGCATAGAATCCATGTCAGCCCTACCGTCCCTAGTGGCCAGGCCAGCTCCTGGGTTCCTGTGCTTGGCCTGACTTCTAGGCGCTGTCCCAATGATAATAAGGAGACGGCTCCCCCGGCAGAATGGCAGAATCTATTCAGCTAATCAGAACTTCGGAATTTATGAAAGATGTGGCGTTTTACCCCCTCAGAGGTCTCATTCGAACATCCTGGCCTCTTCTTCCTAGCTTCAGCTACTCCTGCTCTCCACTCCTACTTCTGTCCACAGCCCCCCGACTTCTGCTGCACATTCAGTCCCCTGGCTTTCAGCCTCTGTCCTCTGTTGCCTTCCCCTCATCACTAAAGTCTTTTACAGTCTCTGAACACAATTAAAATATTGGCATATACATACGCAAATATATGCAAATGCTGTATAGGCAAACGTATGCCAGGCCATTCATAATTTGCTTGTAATTTGCTGCTTCATATTGTGTGAAATTTAATTGCACAGCTTAAGTCGTCGCCAGTGCTTGTTTATACTTGAAAGGGAGCCGTTTATAAAAGTGACCTTATTTTTTAATTTAACAGTTATAGCCTAACCAAACAAGCATTTGCAATCCAATAGGTCTCGTATTTTCGAAACTTTAACCTATTGGCATTGTAAATGACAATACTTTTTATTTATTTGCACTTTGTACTTATAGTCATTGCTTGCAGGTTTTCAAAACACATAAATAAAAGGCATTGTCATTTACAATACCAATAGCTCAAAATCTCGCAAATGCTAGACTTATTGCATTGCAAATGCTTGTTTTATACTGTTATCATTAGCTTGAACATGTGACCTCACGTTCAGTGTCTGGCGGAGGAGAATCTTGAGTACAGTCAACGAGACCATGAAGGCAATGCCATTCAAGTGAAACAAGCATTGGCAAAGCCAATAAATCTTGCTATGCTGCCAGACTTTTGGCTTTGTCAGTGCTTGTTTTGCAAATTATTTTGTTGGGGAGGCTTATGGGACCTTGTCAAGCAAAAAAATTATATTAGTTAAAAACAATATTTTTTGGGTCTCCAAAAACATACATTACTATAACTGTACTTGACACTGCAGGGAACTATTTTGTCTGTGTATGTGCTCGTTGTGAAAGTGCAGAATGCCATAATTCACAGTAAAGTTAGCTATTGGCTGAAATGGGCTGACTCACTGCCCCATGCTGTATGAGAAGAATGAGTTTAAAAATGTGAGTGAAGCAATACCAGACGTGGGTACCGTGTTCACTGTGCCGCTGGAACCACTCTACACCTGACCTACGAACCACAATCAGGGCGAAATCAGTCTTGGGTTGCTTATTTTCAGGTTTAGGGAGGACTTGGCTTGGGCAGTTCTGGCTGGACTGTTCCTATTGGAGTAGGGCCAAAACGGATATGCATATGGCTGTGCCGAAACTGAGGAGGCAGAGTGGGCAAAAGAACGGTAAGTTGGAATGCTAACACGTGCAATCGCAGGTGACTAGACTTATTGCAGCCATCGCCTATTGTGTGTTTGATGCTACAAGGGACAACTGCCACAGCACATTATACCAGAAGTGAGCGTCTCCCACTTCAAGATTATCAAGCATTAATTGCATACTTGAAAACACTCTATGCTAAACTTAAACTATTGTGCATCATCCCATGAATGCAAAGCAGTAGGAGTGCACTGCAGCAGAAGATGTTACTACAAGAGTTGTTTAACTTCAGGCTTTATTTCCTTTTTTCTACAAATACCATCACAATACCTGAAGCTTCACTACACTCAGAGGTAAACATCCTAAAAGCTAATTCTAAAGTGTATATCCAGATTGCTAGAACTGCTTACAAAAACCTGCGACGTTTCAACAAACTTTGGTTGGAAGATTGTGAAATATTGTGTACAGTTTGGATTCAATTTTACAAAATCACCTTGGTAGGGGCTTAGAGTCTCCACACAAACTGCATCAATTTTTATTCACCACTCAGTCACACGAAAGCAATCATGCAAAGAAGAACAGCTGAAATATATATTTTAAAAAAACTGAATGCCAATGTAAATTTCTTCAGTGGATGGAGAGGAGAAACGTGTGTGGAACACGAAGTAGAAAAAAGCTGAATCGTGAAAGCAGAAAAGCAATTAGTCTAAGCAAATAAGCGGTTTTTCGAGCACGCAGCAAAGTACACAGCAGAATCATAACAAGTACAGAAGTGCAGGAAGAAAACAAACTAAGAGGAAAGATAGGTGGAAATTGCCTTTTCGAGTAAGATTAAAAACTGTTTAAAAAGTCACGGATTGTCCTCTTTGAAACCGGGGCATAGTGGAAGATGTCTTTTAGCGAGACAGAGAGTAAAAAAGAGAGCATATAAATTGTGCATTTTGCATGAGTGGATCAGCATGATTGAACTGAAGTGACTGATAAGAGGCAGATAGGATGAGATTATTATTATAGGTTTTGTTTAATCTACTGTTCACTTGCTTCAACAGTGTGCAGTAGAATACAAGTACAGTTATAATGAAAACATCAAAGACATGGAGATTGCATAAACTGTAAAAGCGAAGATGTGTTTTTCCTCTAAAGATTTGGGATCACCTCAATCACACTGATATTTTTAGCAATTTATGCTCCATATTTTTACAGATGATGGGACGAATTAATCAGTGCAAATTGTTGCACTGGTCAGATGTTTTGCTTTGCAATTTTTGTTCTACAACTGTACCAAAACCATGTAAATCCAAATTTGTTAGGCCCTCATAATGAATGAATCAGTAAACAGGACGGGATTTCTCCACCCTTGGAGTTACAAATACCGGGTGTACGATGGAGTCTGGGAAAAATCTGGACCCTAACAATTTGGACCATGATGGTCTACTAAGGATTGAATAATTGCTGGAGAAATCTGTAATTTTGGGCCGAGTTCCTCCAGGTAATTATTCAATTTCCTCTGTTTTTTTCACATGGAGATTTCAGCAGCCAAAATCTCTTGGCCAAAGTGATCATCGGTGTTCCAGCAGATCTCATACTTCAGATGGGGCTATGTTGCAAAGTCATCCATTGCCCTGGGCACCCCCATTTTTTGCTAACTGGTACTGGTGGTAACTGACTCTGACTGCCCCTGGGCTCTGCCTAACCAGGCCCAGGGCCAGTGCTATGCTGAAAATATACTTAGGATACAGTGAAAACACCTACACACACTAGGGTACGGTATTGGTTAGGGTCCCCCTATGATTGGCATGACCTCCCCTATACGGCTCTAGTACATAATAGGGCAGGGGGATTAAAATTACCTTTAAGTCCCTACTATATAATAGGGCATGGCAGTTTAGAGGCCAGCAGCCCTTTCTGCACTTGGGTATGTGCACTACTGAGAGACTGAGGTCAGTTTAAAAGCAGCCCTGTATTGCAGGACTGCTTTTAAAATGTAAATTGTGCCCAAACTCGACTTTGTTGTTTGGGGCGCTTAAAAGGTGATAAATTACAATATTTTGGCATATTAGGTACCCCAGGGTTTCCCCTCGGTGTCCCGGGGGTGGGTCAGGTACTTATAAGGAAGACCCTTATAAAAGAGGTTTTATATGCCTTGAGGATAGAGAAATTGCACATTTCACTTCCCTCATTATAGTAAAGTGCTTCCCAAAATCGACTTTTGTGCTAGGAGCACTGTGGAGCGAGGATCTACAATATTTTACATATTCAGCACCCCTAAATTCTCCTCTAGGAGTTCCAGGGGTGGGGAGGGGGGGTGCTGTAGATATAGGCAAGGTCCTTCTAAATATGTTTTATAAGTCCTGGTGCTGGAGAAATTGCCCTGTTCATTTTCCCCATTGTAAATCCCCAGCTGCATAGGTTAACATGGCAATAAGTTATTAATTAATAACTACTGCTAGACTTACCCAAAAAATAGCATTCAAGGACTTAGGAGAATGGTATTGATACATCCAACAATATGCTATTGTTGAATTTATCCTAAAATGTACAGAAAAGAAGCTTTACGACTTTCTAGTCTGTAAGCCAAAATTCAGCCTTCTATTGGTCTGCTTTGATGGGTCAGAGTTGAGTGGATTAGCCAGGCTGCTTTAATGAAGTGCTAAGTGACACCCGGGATGAGGAGCCATCCAGGCAGGAGAGGGCTCTGCTACACAGGAATGCCAGAGCAAGAAGGAGGGGTCGTAAACCATGATCTTCAAAGGAAGGAGGGGAAAGGCAGAAGAAGCCAGGTCCATCTACACCCATCCCCTCTGAACCCAGCCAGGTAGCAGGCTTAAGGAAGGACTGTGCAGATGGCAGGGGGAGGGAGACTATGGAGATGAGCCATCCTGGAGGTTGGTTTAGCTAGCTCTTCCCTCTCTGCTGAGACATCAGCCATACTGAATTTTGGAAGAATAATGCTTTCTCGGAGACCATAGTGCCACACTTTGGAGGAAATGGTCATGCTTTAGGGTGTTGCCCTGCATCTCAATGAGCAGGAGTGCCCTCCTGCTTGACCCAGAGAAAGAGTGGACCCCCTGCAAGCTACAGGTTAACACAACAGAGGTAACCTGGATCATCACCACCAACAATCCCCAGCCTGGAGTGCATCCAGTGGATTTGTAAGGGTTTTGTCCAAGTGAATTGTGGGAACTGAAGTCTCGAACTTTCAAGGACCATCTTGGAGTAGGTTTTGGACACTTTGGGACTGTCAAATGAACTTCAGGAAGAAGTTTCAGAAGTTTGGAGAACTTTGGAGCAACTTTAAGAAAAGCACCCTAAGTGGACCAACTCGACCTGGCCAGCCAAGCCGGTGACCCTCAACTGTGAGCTAGCCTGCCCTCTAGGTTCATCCCACTGAAAAGCTCCAGAGGTCCGACTTCCAGAATTTGACTGGGAGCTGGTCCAAAGCCAAGCCGGAGAATCCTCACTAAATCCAGACTGGTGGAGAGCATCGAGGGAACCCAGCAAGAAAAGCTCCAGGAAAGTTTCTTCATCAGAAGGTAAAAACTTTGACCAAGACCTACTGTGAGGGGTAGCCACGCAGGGCTACCCCTCACAGGGGTGAAACTTGACTGTGTCCCGGTCTAGCGCAACCAGATGTCCAAATAGGGGCTATAGGTTTCTATGTGCTATATAGTGCTAAATCTTTGAAAATTCATATCTCCGGTTCCCTACATTGGAAATCTTTTCGTTTTGGTGTCATTTTAAAGATAAAAGTATTTCCTATTTTTATAAATTGGTGTTGGATTTTATTGAGTGTTGTGTCTTTATTATTTACTGAATTGGTGTTTTTAAATGCTTTACATATCTGTCTCTGAAGTTAAGCCTGCCTGCTCGCAGCCAAGCTACCAGGGTTGAGCATGGGAATAATTTTCTGAGACCTATTCTGAACCCTAGACTGTGTTAGTGGCCTTATTGCCAGCGGTATATATATATTTACCACTACTAATAACCCACTTTCCAACAGGCTGTAACTGCTGCTTTTTATGCAACGTATGGGCCTTTTGTAGTGCATACTTTGAAATGAGTCACCTCCAGGTGTATGAGTGAGTTCAGGTTCTGTGTTGGTGTTTGTGTGTGGTGCAAGATTGAAAGAGCTGAGGCAGAAGGCAGTGTGA
The DNA here is from genome assembly GCA_963921515.1 of Calotriton arnoldi. Classification (NCBI taxonomy): domain Eukaryota; kingdom Metazoa; phylum Chordata; class Amphibia; order Caudata; family Salamandridae; genus Calotriton; species Calotriton arnoldi. Next base: position 695,816 of record CAWUFW010003768.1, on the reverse strand, counting down.
GTTTCTCACCATGTATGTTGGTGGGTCATAAAACTGTGAAAACTACATGCACACCCAATCCTTGACTTCTCTGCAGAACACACACTGCAATGTGGCAGTTGGATGAAAGTGAGATATGCAGATGGAGGATTTCAGAAAGATGTGGGGAGAAAATGTGTATAATAGTCTAACAGAGTAAAACACTGCAGAAGAAAGTGTGTGAAAGGGAGAACAGGATTGCTGTGAGTGAGAAATTCCAAAGTCCACTACCCCTTCCAAAGACATTGGTAAAGTTTAATTCACAGTCTCTCCATTTCAAAATTGAACAAAACATTTTCAATTCTAATCATTCACAACAAAATAATTGTTGTTATTTGATACAGCTGAAAAAGGACTAGCAAAGCCAATAGGTCTGGCTTACTTAAGGTATATGTATTAGTTGTTGTATGATGTCTGGATGCAATACCAGAAAACTTACAGAGGGACCCAAATGCTGGTTAGGTGGCACACGGTGTACATCACAGGATTATACTTTACATGTGTCAAGCCACAACCTTAATTAATAATGCCACCACTGTTGGAAAGCATTCTTAGTTGTCATTATTTGACCAGGCCCCTTTTATAGCCCCCTAACTTTTTTTTCATTCCACTTAAAACACTGTCCTAAGTAGTACTTTTACAAGCAGGGACATCATAATGATAAGCTGAGCAAAAAATGGCAGTGAGGGCCTCCTGTTATGGTCATCATCGTCATCATCATAAAACTTTATTCGGTTTTTTCGATGAACCATACAACTCACACGTACACACAAAAAATACAAGACATTTAAAACGCATGAATGCATGAGGAACATAAAACCAACCATAGGCAGCTGAACCAAGTGCAACTCATGAGTAAAGTATTATCCATTTTCTGCTGCTTAAGAACAGTTTTCCCCCTTTTTTTTTCTTGTTTTGTTTTAGATTGCATCACCACACCCCAACAATAAAACAATAATAGCAATCGCTTTTCAAAGTGCTTAGTGCCATTTGGTAGTGTAAACTCTCTTATCTAGACAACAGTATGTAAACAGGGCATGTAAACATTACATAAAGTGCATGGTAGCTTATTTGCGGAGACAAACAAATTTCAATCAAATATGATTCTATTTCTTATTATTCACTTTCTAGATGTAATTTGTGAATCATCACATGAATAAGTGAGTAAATGCTGGCTTAATGTCAGTCATTCTTAAAGTGCAATAGTGCTTTTTTTTTTTACAATGCCAGAAAAAATTAATATATGCAATATAAAAACCTCCACCAGTTACAGTAGATCATTTTAAACAACAATCTAGAGGGGTGACAAATAAAACAGAATCTTAAATGGGGGGACCTACTATTTTCCAACTAACCTCCTTAAGCGAATTGCAGCAGAGATAAATCAGTATGTCATTTCGCAGATGTATTCTGATTGGAGTCGTCGGAGATAAAACAGCGCTGGCCTGCATTTTTTGATATTCAGAACCCTCAAGAGTGATAAAATGTATTCCCTGCATGGATTGTTGTATAGCTTGCAGAAGAAAAGAAAGTGCAGCATGTTCTGGCTTGAAGTACAATCACAGGGACATGGATCCAAAAGAGCTTCTGAATATGTGTGGCTCGGTTATGAGACCAGTAAGTGGGCCGAGCCCAATCGGAATCTAGTAAGGTAAAAAAAATGTAAATGGCAAAAGGGGTACAAAAGATATGGCTCAATTCCTTCAAGGGAAGGTAATCCGCTACCTGCTTTTTGCTGTGCTCCTTATATTCTCTATGATCTCTTAAAGTATTTAATAGGTCTCTTTTTAATTGTGGTTTTGTAACAGAGGTTATAAGCTGAGGGTTTGCGAAGAAATCCTGCCTCCCCATGCGAGTCAGCTGGGTCTTCACATAGCTGAGCCATGGTATTTTATAAGCATGGTCGCAGTTTAGACAGTCTTGGATTATTTCCCGATTAAGGGACAGTTCTTCGTTTACCCAGATCGAACGCCATAACATTATAGGGGCACTTTGTATGCGGTCTGCCAGGGAGTTAACCCTAGTTCCCGGTGGCAGATAATAGAAGGCAAACTGGGGGAGGGAGGGCAGGGGGAGGGGCGTCAACAATCTTCTAAGAAATACATTTTCTGTTCTATGTAGGGTGGACGAATTGCAGAAACCCCACACCCCAGCTCCATACAGAATCACAGAAGAGCATCGGGTGTTATGGTGTCTAGAAAAGCAATTGTCATTAAGGTTGGTAGTACTGTATGTCAGTGGTAGTGGTTAGAAAACAGTGATTATTGTGTCCCTCCATTTTGCCTTGAAGATGGGATGTTCCACCTGATAAAAAATGTGCCAGGGCAGCTGTTAATTGTCATGGTCACCCTTGATCAGAGCCCACCCCTAATTAGATGTTAGATCTTACAGGTGGTTCTGATTGGTTCTCATCTTTTAATACTCCCTTGATGGCTCAAGGTGCACCAATGGCCAATCTCCTCATTCGTATTTGCTTTGCAGTAGGTCCATCAAGCAGTTTCAATAGTTTCTTGTGTAGTTTAACTAACCTGCAGGTATCTGACTCCCCTCCAGTCCTGCAGATCATTCTCTTGCATACTGGAAGTTGATGGAGGTATGCCTTCAGTATCCTTCACAATTGTGGACCTAGTCCTAGTCTCTTTTTTATATTCATGTTGCATTTAGTCTCAAGAAGAAGCCTCAGATGACTCAAGTGGCTTGTCCATTGCATACCTCTTTTACTGCAGTGTTAGTCTATTTAATATGCTAGTCCTACTACTGATATTTTGTGTTTTCAGATATTACCAGTAGGGGTGGGTGTAACTGGCGTAATTTTCTCTAGTGTTATTACTCGCAATTACTGCAAAATTACTTGTAGTAATGCATAGATATGTGAGAAGAGTAATCCAGCATTTAGTGCTATTTTCTTAGTGCAAAGTACCCTTGCATCCAAAATGAGCCAAAGGATGCATTTTGAACTAAGAAAATAGCACTAAATGCTTCAGGACATGAACAGAACTAGCGAACAGTTGCCCACTCTCTCTTTTCTCATTGTTCATGTGCTCCTGCAGTAGGATTTTTCCCCCAAATTACTCTTAATTATTCAAACTGGTGTAATCGCGTAGTTTCAGTATATTTTGCATCACTAGAGTAATGCGTAACTACTGAAATTAATCTGATTAGTCTGGTGTGATTAAAATTTAACCAAGGGCTAATAATTACCAGTACCTACTTAAGATTACCATTCTGCTTTCAGTGTCAAAATTAGTGGCTCCATTGCCTTAAGACCATATTCTCTTTATTGTTTCTTCATTATTCTGTTCATGCCCATGATGCACCTCAAGTAGTTAAAGAGGTTTCTATTTCTGTAATCCTATGCTCCAACACTCATCATCCAAGTGGAAAAATAACTGTCTTACAATGTGGCATATATTATGTAATGATGTCCTAAGAGTCTGCATAGTTAAATTATCTTCATGGTGTAATTTAAAGATAGATTCAACTGCACATTATGTGAAATTGATTCTATAGAGAAGATGAAATTGGTAAAAGGCAGATCCAGTTAAGTTTCCATATAAATCAAGAGTGTCAGGCATGATTTTAGATTGCATCCATGCCATTTCCTGGGGGTGTAAAAAAAAGATTAATTCCTAAGAAAAATAGGAAAGGAGGGAGAGAGAGAGAAAGAGAAAGTAAGAGGAAGAAGGATTTAGCCAGTTGTGTCCATGTACAGATAAGTAACCAATGGTGTTTACTGAATCTACTGTCGAGTAGAATTGATCCTCTTTTACGTACTGATGAGCTGGTATTATACTCAAACCTGTAGAGCAGCCCCAGTGGTCTTATGTTGATGATGAAACCATTAGAGCTAAGATAGATTCTTGGAGTTCCCCCGCACCTAATAGTCAAGGTAGCTTTTACTCATTATGCATACTTTTAGTGTTGTATTAGAAGTGTATTTCTTTGTTGATTTTCTGACGTAATTAGTGTATTTGCATGGCATGTTTAGCTATAGTATGCGATAAAGTATATATCTATAGTAATTACAAAATCATAGCATTGTCCCCTGTATAAAAGGATGCTTAGGTGTTGGACAGCACTACTGTTTGAAGCTGGTCTTTGATCCTTGTGGTATCAGCATCTTAAGGACACCGTGAGAACAATAAAAAGGCAAAATGATATACATGGAAAAAAGATGAAAAAGTTAGAACCAGAATGCATAAATATACCTCAAAACCAGTAATTAAAATACAGTGAAGATGCTTATGCTACAAAGACCATCTGCCTTAATGTGAGAATGGCATTTTAAAAACTGCATTTCCTAGACTGTTTCCTTAGTTCTGTTTCGGAGTTTTGCCTTTGGTGTAAATAAAACCTTTGTAATTACATTACAGGCACAATACTATATTCAGTTTACATATTTTCACTCAACAAAATGCAAAATTAAGCACACCAAAAAGCAGTGATCTGTTGTAAAATTCATGTTGGAGTCAGCTTAACGTAAATCATGTTTAAAAGGGGCTGTAGATCAGAATGAGCGCAGCAAGCGGAGGGATTCTATCTTTGATATAATTCACTATGAGCAATAAATGAACGTGTTGCTATAAATCTCTCCTTTCTGCTGATCACTGTTCAATATATAATTTTACAAAAGCAGACCAGGAGAAATAAAAGACTGTTTTTGTCTTCCTTGCTTAAACCTCAGCTTAATGAAGTCCTTTCACCAGGGCTGCTGACTCTGGCAGCAGGCATTGTGACATTACAACTCAAGTGTAATAAGTTATTCAAGTTGAGCAGCTACATATTTTTATTGTTACAGATCCATTGCTAGGTAAAGGAGGAAGATACTGGAGTAAACGAGATAGATGCTAAAGAACACTATTGGAAATGACCCTCTTTGCTGTGTTACCCCAAACTTTTTGACTTCTTCCTCCTCTGTTCTTGACTTCATTTTTGCTGGTTTTAGGACTCTAGGCACTTTTTCACTGCTGACCAGTGCTAAAGTGCATGTGCTCTGTGTCTAAAATGTAATGACATTTGGTTTCTCCATGTTTGGCATATTTGATTTACTAATAAGTCCCTAGTACAGAGCACTACATGTACCCAGAGCCTGTTAATCAAAATGCTACTAGTGGGCCTGAAGCACTGATTGTGCCATATCCTGGGAGTAACCCTTCAAGCCTATCTCAGGCCTGCCACTTCAGAACTTGTGTGTGCAGTTTTAAACTTAAATGTCGACCTGGCAAGTTCACCTACTAGCCAGGCCCAAACCTTCCCTTTTTTACATTTAAGTTACCCTTAAGGTAGGCCCTAGATAGCCCAATGGTCAGGGTTCAGTGTATTTAAAGGGTAGGACATGTGCTGTTGAGTTTTACATGTCCCGGTAGTAAAAAACTGCTAAATTTGGTTTTCACTACCACAAGGCCTATCTCTCCTATAGGTCAGCATTGGAACTGCATTGTAACACTTTACAAGTGTAACTTCCAATTGGGAAAAGATAGAAAGAGTATGTTTGGTGTCTCTGGACTCACAATTTAAAAATACATCTTTTAGTGAAGTTGTTTTTTAAGTTGCAGGTCTGGAAATGCCACTTTTGGAAAGTTTCTGTCACAACAGGGAGTGATACTGTTGTGGTGGTAGGGGGCAGGGATCAAATTAATATGTTAAGAATGTGTGTACCCCCTTTACCATAAATCCTGGTCTAATTTATAACAAAATGTGCCTATTGTTTATATCTGTAATTGTCAATCATGACTGAATATTCTTTCCTAGACATTTTTAGCCATTCGACTCCCACACATCTACCTTTAATGTGAATCTATGCACCGACCCTTTGCTTGAGACAAAGAAAGGACATGGCGTATATATAAAGCTGCTTTTCACTTAGTTACATTTCTTTACTTCAGGCACCACCAATAATTCATTCTGTGTTGTGCAACAAACAAACAATACACATTTATAATGATTGTTACATAAACATCATATTGAACAAAATATATACACAACATATAACCTTGTTACATAATGAAACGTACTGGACTTACATTTATAACTGTCCAACATGTATAATCACAATTAGTGTTCACTGTGAGAAAGTGTCCAACATTGTAAATCAAGGAAGGTTACATATTTCCATAAACTGGGGACATATTATAGACCTCAGAAATAGGATGCAAGAGGTACCAAGTGGCCCTTAGTGGTCGGATGACATTCTGATGGTCATCGAGGTGTCAATACTTTCTTTGCCTTCTCATATATATTACTTCTCTCTTTTTTAAGGAATGAATGTCTCCTGACTACTTTAATGTGTACGCCGCCAAGTTTCGACCTTCTTTTGGGGCCTGGGTGTTTTTAGCAAAGGTCTTCCTCAGGGCAGGAGCTGTCTGTATGAGGGACACATTCAAATTGTGTTGTTTTGGGAGGTTCCACCTTCGAGGTATGTGGGCTGGATCCAGCGGAAATCCTTTTGCGCATGTACGCTTGGAGTGTTCAATGACTGCTTTTTTTGCTTGGATGGATCAAAGGAGATTCCTGTTAGAAAGTTGGCGTTTTCTTACTTTAACCATTCTGTGCCTCTGCCTGTCCCTAGAGTACATGTCTGGGTTGGATGACAGCTGGACTTTGTGCATTCCCTCTAGACAGTCACACACAAAGGGAGCTAAGGTGTGCCCTGCATTTCCTGATGGCACATCGCCAGGCTGATGGATCTTCTTGAGCTAGAGTGATAGGGAGGAGCTGAAACTTGCACCTGAGTAGGGCTGTGCCTGTCCCCACACAAAGGGCTTCATACCCCCCTGTAGTGTGTCTGGAGCAAGGAACAGGTAGGGCCGGGTCTTGTGCTCAACAATGGGTATAAGTACCGGACCTCTGACACCACTCAGAACACTTCTGGACTGAGGACAGTCTGACAGGAAGAAGAGCTGTTGTGCTGACAGGAGCGACTGCCGTTTGCTTTGCTGCGTTGGCCTGCTGCTTCTTCCCTGAGAGTGAGAGGACTGGGCTCTACCTCCTGAATCTAATGGTTCTTGTTGGAAATGGCCCTTTTTGCAGGGTGTTAGACCTGGCATCCTTGGCGTGGGTCTCCCTTCCATTTTTTCGTAATGCCTCCACTGTTGCCGATATGTTTTTGCTGGACTAGATGCTCATGGGCACTTTGCCGCTGCTAATCAGTGCCAAAGTGCAAGTGCTCCCTATCGTGAATTGATGTATGTATTAGTGACTCCATGATTGGATGATTGGTTTACTTGTCAGTCCCTAGTACCGTGCACTGAGTGTGCCCAGGGCTTGTAAATCCAATGCTGCTGGTGGGCTTGCAGCACTGGTTGTGCCACCCACCGGAGCAGCTTGTAAAGTGTGTCTGAGGCCTGCCATTGCAGAGCCTGTGTGCAGCCTAGGGCTGCCATGTCGACTTGGTGAGTGCACCCACTTACCAGTCCCTAAACCTTCCCTTTACTGCATGTTGGTCACCCCTAAAGTAGGCCTTAGGGCAGGGTGTATTGTAAGTATAAGGTAGGACATGCCCTGGTGTGTGTGGCATGTCCTAATAGTGAATTACAGCCATTTTCGTTTTTCACTATTGCAAGGCTACCTGCTCCCCATAGGCCAGAATGGGCAGGCTGACTATTACACCTTATAGTCAGAACTGACCCCGGGAACATGGTAGAAAAACGAATTTAGTATGCCTGAACTCAGGATGATAAAATACATCTTTTAGTGAAGTTGGTTTTAACATTCTGTGTTTGAAAATACCACTTTTAGAAAGTGGGTATTTTCTTGCCTAACTATCCAAGCCTGCCTCTGCTAGGTTGTGTATTCCTTGTCTGGAGATTGAGTAACAGGGGCTGGGGGTGGCTACAGGAGACAGGGTGAGTCAGCACAGGGCTGAATAGAAAGATCTGCATCCAGAGTGGGGGGAGGAGTTGCACCTGGGTCTGAATAGGGCTGTGCCTGCCTTCCACAATGCTGGCTCCACCTCCTGCCGGGCGACTGAGCACTCTGCCCCACATTCTGAAAGGAAAGAAGGAGTCAGAAAAACAAAGTGCTCCAGGACTGACCAGAACTGGTTTTGGGCTAGACAGAGGCCTCTCTGCCTTCAGAGAACAAAGAGAAACTGTGTATAAAAGGGGACCCAGACCCCTAGGAAATTAGATCACTTTTGGGAACAAGAAGAAACCTTTGCTGAGGAGCGGAACCAAGAAGAAACTGAGGAGAGACTATCCCTAAGCCTGAAGTGCTGCTTGGGGGATTGGCCTGCAGTGGTTTGCCTGACTGCCAAAGAAAGGAGAAAGGAACTTTTGCTTTGCTGTGACTTTCATCAACTTGTGAAGGATCTCCAAGGGCTTGGAAGAGAGCTTGCCCCCTGACCGAAGTCCCAGGACCATTGGACTTCACCCCCTTTGTGAATTGCTGCTGGAAACTCTGTTTCAGTGGCTACTCAGGTAGGGAGCTGTGACCGACTCTCACGACCGACTCGGTGTCCTGTAAGCACCGTATCGTAGCACCGTCTCGCCCTGCAACGCACGGCCCTGGTCTCACCGACTCCGTCAACGAGCCGCTGCCTGCACCGCATCGAGGGACAACGCGTCCTGCAACGCTTCGCTATGCCAAATCGAACTGGTCCGACCGACACGGTCACTGCTGCTGAGTTCGAGTCCTGTGACCGCACCGGAGTTGGGCACCGCTCGCACGCTTTGCGACGCACCGCCCAACTCGCACCGCTGTCCGGACTGATCGACGCCAGCTCCTGAATCTGGCTCCGTCGCCGCACCGCAACCTGCCAGCACCGCCTCGAAGCACCGTCTCGCCCTGCAACGCACGGCCTTGGTCTCACCGACTCCGTCCTGACGACGTCAACGAGCCGCTGCCTGCACCGCATCGAGGGACAACGCGTCCTGCAACGCTTCCATCTTGCATCACGATCGCGACGTACAGCCATCCGGCTCGCACGCCCGTGCCTGCCGCTTCAAGTAAAAGGTACTGTGACCGAGTCTGTCTACGCTGTGTTGGCCCGTCTCGACGCGGTCAGCTGGATTTGTTAGACTCTGTTTGTTCTCAACATCGCCGTAGCCGGAGGAGGCTACCGACTCGCACAGAACCTTGAATTAAGCCTTTTGATCAGAACTAAGCACTCTTGACAGTATTGTGGATTATTTTTGTCGTTTATGGTCTTGTGATAAATCTATATAAAGTATACCTATTTTTATAAATATATAACCTGTGTGGTGTCCATTTGTAGTGTTGTCACTTGATTACTGTATGTGTTCACAAATGCTTTACACACGGCCTCTGAACTAAGCCTGTCTGCTCGTGCCAAGCTACCAAGAGGGTGAGCAGGGGTTATTTCAGGAGTGTACCTACTTTCCCTGACTAGACTCAAGGGTCCCTATTTGGACAAAGGTACCTACCTCTGCCAACTAGAGACCCCCAAATCTAACATTGGTGGTCAGCGGTGAGGATTCTGGACTTGCATTTGTGACTCATGTACAGTGATTGGTGAACACTACTTAGTGAGTGCAGACCAAAAACGCAACCACATACTTTAATAGCATTTTTTCTGGGATTTCCTATTTTTGCAACTGCCAAGTTTAATCACTATGGAGAAACCAGCATCAGTAGCCTCTGTTGAGTGTGATTGGGAAGAAGAGAGGCTAGAATGCTACACCCTCAAGCAGCTCAGGCAATTCTGCAAAACGTTTAAAGTGTCCATGACCGGGCTCTCCAGGAAGGAGGACCTCCAAAAGGCGCTGAGGGCCTGGGTCGACTAAGGAGTGCCCCTGTGGAGGGGGCTGAGAATGCAGAAGGGCAGCTGGAGGGGCTATTGGGTCTAGGGGCTGGAAGACCACCTTCCCCAGTAGGTAGCAGTGTTTCTGCCAGAGGACTGTCTCCAGAGGAGTTGGAGGACAGGAAAGAGAGTAGGATGCACGAAATGGAGCTGACCAAGCTCAAGCTGAATGGGCAGTTAGAATTCGAAATGCAAACTAGGAAATTAGCCCTAGAGGAAAAGAAAATGCAGTTTGAACATGAGAAAGTTTTGAGGGAGTTGGAATTGAAGGCCAAAAGCTTAGAGATTACTCCCTCTGGTGGCAGTGTACCGCCTGCGCCTGTTGAAGCTAGGGTGTATATTCCCAAAGATGTGGTGAAGGAGTTTTTAAAAATGATGACATTAGGCAGTGGTTCAAAGCCTATGAGGTAGCCATGTCTTCCCAACGGGTCCCTGAGAAGGATTGGGGAGCGGGGTTGTGGGGACGGTTCCTCAGTGAAGGGCGGGATACCTTGTTGGATTTGCCCTCTGAAGTCTATAATTCGTACAGCCACATGAAGGATGCCTTAATGACTAGGTATGGTTTGACCCCTGAGCTTTATAGGCAAATGTTCAGGAACTGTAGTAAGATTGAAAGCAGTACCTGGGTTGAATATGTGACCTTCTTTTGCAGAGCCTTGGATGGTTGGGTAAAGGGTAGCAAAGCGACTGATTTTCAGGCGCTCTTTGATTTGATTTCATGGGAGCACTTGTCCAGTAATTGCTTTCCTGAGCTACGCCAGCACCTGATTGATAGTAAGCTGACTAACCCTAGGCAGCTTGTTGAGGAGGCGGACCGCTGGGTGAGTACCCGGGTCCACAAGGGTCACGTGGGAGACTCCGCCAAGGGTGGGCAGGGTCCCCAGCAGAAGAGTGGGGGGACAAGGGTAAACAGAGGGAGTTCCATAAAGGGCCCCAAAGTAGACCCCAAGGGAACCAAGGGAAAGGTTCCCAGCCTCCCCTGAGAAGAAGCCAGTGGCCCTGACAGGCCCCCTGTTCACCAGGGACCACTGGTATGTTACAAGTGTGGTGCCCCTGGCCACAAGGCAAACGATCCTCGTTGCCCTTTGCATGGAAAACCAGCACCCACTGGTGCAGTCCCCCGGCAGTTGGCTAGTGTAGCCCTGGGGGAGGAGTTGGGTGTCCAAGGTGGGGGGATCCCACAGTGTTTTCCCTTGTCTCCTTAGGAGACTCTGAGATGGTCCCTAGGACCCCGCTGCCTGAGAACACTAAGAAATACAGGCAGTGGGTGACCATCAATGGCCATAGGGTGGAGGCTCTGAGAGACACAGGAGCCAGTGTGACAGCTGTCAAGTGTCACCTGGTGTCTAAGGAGCAGGTTATCCCTGATGCATTCTATCCGGTTGTTGCCGCTGACAACACAGAGAGTCACTGCAAGGTGGCTCAGGTTCCCTTTGAATGGGGGGGGTCTCGGGTACTCTTCAAGTAGCTGTGAGGCCAGCCATGCCTGTTGACTGTTTGTTAGGGAACGATTTGGAGAGCTCACCTTGGGCTAAGGTGGAGCGGAGTGCGCATTTAGAAATGTTGGGCTTGCCTGATTGGGCATGTGTGACCACCCGGTCAATGGCAGCGAAAGGTGTTCAAGAGGACCTGGAGCCTGAGAGGGAGGCCCAGGTGCCTACCGGAGAGAGAAGAGGCAGGGGGCGCGGGAAACCGGCCCCCGAAGTTCCCACGGTCCAGGAGGAGGCAGACCCTGAGGGGGATGCCCTGGAGCCTACAGGGGAACAGGTAGCTGAACTGGGGGACCTACCTGAGCTGACCCATTGGCAGCAAGAAGGAGGACCCTCCAGGGAAGAGTTCTGCGAGGAGCAGAACGCATGCCCCTCTCTCGTGGGTCTGAGGCAACAGGCCACAGACCAGGCAGCAGGTGATCAGTCTGGATCACATTGGATTTACTGGGAGAATGGTCTCCTGTATTCAGAGCCTAAGGTTGCTGAGCCTGGGTCAGCCCGTGTGCTGGTGGTACCCCAGCGCTTCAGAGCCTTCCTACTGGGGTTGGCTCATGATGTACCGTTAGCAGGACATCTGGGGCAGGACAAGACCTTTGAAAGGCTTGTCACCCATTTCTATTGGCCCCAGATACGCAGGAGTGCCGCCACTCACTGCAGGACATGTCAGACTTGCCAGGCAAGTGGAAAGAGTGGGAGGAAGCACAAGGCTCCTCTCCAGCCATTCCCTGTGGTCAGCACCCCCTTTGAACGGGTGGGTATTGACATAGTGGGGCCACTGGACCCCAAGACAGCCATGGGCAACAGGTTTATCCTGGTCTTGGTGGACCATGCCACTCGGTACCCTGAAGCCATCCCTCTGAGGACAGTGACGGCCCCCGTGGTGGGACGGGCACTGATGGGAATTTTCTCACGTGTGGGATTCCCTCAAGAGGTGGTGTCTGACAGAGGTACCAACTTCGTGTCCAAGTACATGAAGTCCCTGTGGCAGGAGTGCGGTGTAACTTACAAGTTCACCACTCCTTACCACCCTCAAGGAAATGGGCTGGTTGAGAGATTCAACCGGACCCTCAAGGGCATGATTATGGGTCTGGAAGAACCCATGAGGCGTAAGTGGGACGTCCTCTTGCCATGCCTTCTTTTTGCATACCGGGAGGTGCCACAGAAGTCTCTACGGTTCAGCCCCTTTGAGCTTCTGTATGGTCACCCAGTGAGAGGACCTCTGAGTTTGGTCAAGGAAGGCTGGGAGCAATCTCCCAGGAAACCTCCCCAGGATGTATACAGTAACATGCTGGCCTTCAGGAACCAGACTAGGCATTTCAGAGAACTTGCTGAGGCAAATCTGGAAGCCAGCCAGGAGGAGATGAAGCGGTGGTACGACCAGAATGCCACTCTGGTAGAGCTTCAGCCTGGTCAGAAAGTGTGGGTCATGGCCCCTGTGGAGCCTTGTGCGCTCCAGGACAGGTGCACCGGCCCTTTTACGGTGGTGGAGCGCAAGAGTCCAGTTACCTATTTGGTGGACTTGCAGTCTCCCAGGAACTCCCTTGCGGGTCCTGCATGTGAACCGCCTGAAGCCCCACTTGGAGAGGTCCCAAGTGGGCATGCTCTTAGCTACAGATGATGGAATGGAGGAGGAGACCGAGCCTCTTCCTGACCTCCTGTCAGCCCGAGAGCAAGATGGATCAGTGGAGGGAGTAAACCTCTCTACCTCCCTGACACCTGAGCAGCAGGGTGACTGTCGCCAACTGTTGGGACAGTTCCCTGACCTGTTCTCCCTGGTTCCCAGTGTCACTCATTGGTGCGTCCATGATGTGGACACTGGGGACAGTCTTCCTGTGAAGCACAAGGCTTACAGGGTGACTGACAGGGTCAGAGCCTGCATCAAGGAGGAGGTCTCCAAGATGTTTGCGCTAGGGGTGATTGAGTCCTCTAACAGCCCTTGGGCCAGCCCAGTGGTCTTGGTTCCAAAGGCTGCCGCACCTGGTGCCACACCAGAACTCCGGTTCTGTGTGGACTACAGGGGACTCAATTCCATCACCAGGACTGACGCCCACCCCATCCCCAGAGCTGATGAGCTCATAGATCGGTTAGGGGCTGCGCGGTACCTCAGCACGTTTGACTTAACGTCTGGGTACTGGCAGATCGCCTTGACTGGTGGGGCAAAGAGAGGTCAGCATTCTCCACACCAGATGGGCACTACCAGTTCCGGGTGATGCCCTTTGGGATGAAGAATGCCCCTGCCACCTTTCAGAGGTTGGTCAACCAGGTGTTGGTTGGACTGGAGGATTTCAGTGCCGCCTACCTGGATGACATCGCAGTGTTCAGTGCCAGTTGGGAAGAACATCTGCGCCACCTCTGGGAAGTGTTGATGGCGCTGCGGAGGGCAGGCCTCACAATCAAGGCAAGTAAGTACCAGATTGGGCAGGGTTCTGTGGTGTACTTGGGACACCAGGTTGGGAGCGGCCAGGTGGCGCCCCTCCAACCGAAAATTGATACCATTCTGGCTTGGGAGCCCCCACCGGAGATTCGTCAAGGGGTATGGCAGCATTGTTGCCCCCTTGACAGAGCTGACTTCCAAGAAGCAGCCCAGGAAAGTGATTTGGACTGACGCCTGTCAAAAAGCTTTTGACACCTTGATGACTGCCATGTGCACGGCGCCTGTGCTCCAGGCACCCAACTTCTCCAATGAGTTCATTGTTCAGACCGATGCTTCAGAGCATGGTGTAGGGGCTGTTCTATCACAGATCAATGAGGAGGGCCTAGACCAACCTGTAGCCTTCATCAGTAGGAGGTTACTTCCCGGGAACAGAGATGGAGTGCTATTGAGCGGGAGGCATTTGCTGTGGTCTGGGCACTGAAGAAGCTGAGACCATACCTGTTTGGGACTCACTTCCGGGTTCAGACAGACCACAGGCCCCTCAGATGGTTGATGCAGATGAGGGGTGAGAATCCAAAGCTGTTGAGGTGGTCCATTTCCTACAGGGGATGGACTTTACTGTGGAACACCGCCCTGGTACAGAACACGCCAATGCTGATGGACTGTCCAGATTTTTCCGCCTTAGCGATGAGAACTCCCTAGGGGTAGGATAGTTCTCCCCACATTTCAGCTGGAGGGGACACGTGTTAGACCTGGCATCCTTGGCGTGGGTCTCCCTTCCATTTTTTCGTAATGCCTCCACTGTTGCCGATATGTTTTTGCTGGACTAGATGCTCATGGGCACTTTGCCGCTGCTAATCAGTGCCAAAGTGCAAGTGCTCCCTATCGTGAATTGATGTATGTATTAGTGACTCCATGATTGGATGATTGGTTTACTTGTCAGTCCCTAGTACCGTGCACTGAGTGTGCCCAGGGCTTGTAAATCCAATGCTGCTGGTGGGCTTGCAGCACGGGTTGTGCCACCCACAGAAGCAGCTTGTAAAGTGTGTCTCAGGCCTGCCATTGCAGAGCCTGTGTGCAGCCTAGGGCTGCCATGTCGACTTGGTGAGTGCACCCACTTACCAGTCCCTAAACCTACCCTTTACTGCATGTTGGTCACCCCTAAAGTAGGCCCTAGGGCAGGGTGCATTGTAGAGTATAAGGTAGGACATGCCCTGGTGTGTGTGGCATGTCCTAATAGTGAATTACAGCCATTTTCGTTTTTCACTATTGCAAGGCTACCTGCTCCCCATAGGCCAGAATGGGCAGACTGACTATTACACCTTATAGTCAGAACTGACCCCGGGAACATGGTAGAAAAACGAATTTAGTATGCCTGAACTCAGGATGATAAAATACATCTTTTAGTGAAGTTGGTTTTAACATTCTGTGTTTGAAAATATCACTTTTAGAAAGTGGGTATTTTCTTGCCTAACTATCCAAGCCTGCCTCTGCTAGGTTGTGTATTCCTTGTCTGGAGATTGAGTGACAGGGGCTGGGGGTGGCTACAGGAGACAGGGTGAGTCAGCACAGGGCTGAATAGAAAGATCTGCATCCAGAGTGGGGGAGGAGTTGCACCTGGGTCTGAATAGGGCTGTGCCTGCCTTCCACAATGCTGGCTCCACCTCCTGCCGGGCGGCTGAGCACTCTGCCCCACATTCTGAAAGGAAAGAAGGAGTCAGAAAAACAAAGTGCTCCAGGACTGACCAGAACTGGTTTTGGGCTAGGCAGAGGCCTCTCTGCCTTCAGAGAACAAAGAGAAACTGTGTATAAAAAGGGGACCCAGACCCCTAGGAAATTAGATCACTTTTGGTAACAAGAAGAAACCTTTGCTGAGGAGCGGAACCAAGAAGAAACTGAGGAGAGACTATCCCTAAGCCTGAAGTGCTGCTTGGGGGATTGGCCTGCAGTGGTTTGCCTGACTGCCAAAGAAAGGAGAAAGGAACTTTTGCTTTGCTGTGACTTTCATCAACTTGTGAAGGATCTCCAAGGGCTTGGAAGAGAGCTTGCCCCCTGACCGAAGTCCCAGGACCATTGGACTTCACCCCCTTTGTGAATTGCTGCTGGAAACTCTGTTTCAGTGGCTACAGAGGTAGGGAGCTGTGACCGACTCTCACGACCGACTCAGTGTCCTGTAAGCACCGCATCGAAGCACCGCCTCGCCCTGCAACGCACGGCCCTGGTCTCACCGACTCCGTCAACGAGCCACTGCCTGCACCGCATCGAGGGACAACGCGTCCTGCAACGCTTCGCTACGCCAAATCGAACTGGTCCGACCGACACGGTCACTGCTGCTGAGTTCGAGTCCTGTGACCGCACCGGAGTTGGGCACCGCTCGCACGCTTTGCGACGCACCGCCCGACTCGCACCGCTGTCCGGACTGGATCGACGCCAGCTCCTGAATCTGGCTCCGCCGCCGCACCGCAACCTGCCAGCACCGCCTCGAAGCACCGTCTCGCCCTGCAACGCACGGCCTTGGTCTCACCGACTCCGTCCTGACGACGTCAACGAGCCGCTGCCTGCACCGCATCGAGGGACAACGCATCCTGCAACGCTTCCATCTTGCATCACGATCGCGACGTACAGCCATCCGGCTCGCACGCCCGTGCCTGCGGCTTCAAGTAAAAGGTACTGTGACCGAGTCTGTCTACGCTGTGTTGGCCCGTCTCGACGCGGTCAGCTGGATTTGTTAGACTCTGTTTGTTCTCAACATCGCCGTAGCCGGAGGAGGCTACCGACTCGCACAGAACCTTGAATTAAGCCTTTTTGATCAGAACTAAGCACTCTTGACAGTATTGTGGATTATTTTTGTCGTTTATGGTCTTGTGATAAATCTATATAAAGTATACCTATTTTTATAAATATATAACCTGTGTGGTGTCCATTTGTAGTGTTGTCACTTGATTACTGTATGTGTTCACAAATGCTTTACACACGGCCTCTGAACTAAGCCTGTCTGCTCGTGCCAAGCTACCAAGAGGGTGAGCAGGGGTTATTTCAGGAGTGTACCTACTTTCCCTGACTAGACTCAAGGGTCCCTATTTGGACAAAGGTACCTACCTCTGCCAACTAGAGACCCCCAAATCTAACACAGGGTCACCCCTAAACTTTTTGCCTGCCTCCTGTATTTTTGCTGACCTGTTTCTGTTGGTTTTATGACTCTGGGCACTTTACCACTGCTGTTCAGTGCTAAAGTGCATATGCTCTCCCTTTGTAAATATGTCTATGTGAATTGGTATATCCCTGATTGGCTTATTTGGTTTACCTGTTAGTCCCTAGTAGTGTGGCCTGTGTGTGCCCAGGGCTGGTAAACCAAATGCTGCTGGTGGGCATGCAGCGCTGGTTTGCGCCACCCAGAGAAGCAGCTTGTAAGGTGTGTCTCAGACCTGCCACTGCAGTGTCTGTGTGCAGTCCAGAACTGCCATCTTGGCTGTGAAGTGCACCTACTTCCCAGCCCCTGAACCTTCCCTTGGCATCCTGTAAGTCGCCCCTATGGTAGGGTGCATTGTATGTGTAAGGTAGGACATGCCTTGGTGTGTGTAGCATGTCCTGGTAGTGAATTACACCCCATTTCGTTTTTCACTACTGTAAGGCTACCTGTTCCTCATAGGCTAGAATGGGCAGTTTGACTATTACATCCTATAGTCCTAACTGACCCCAGGAACATGGTAGAAAAACGAATTTAGTATGCCTGAGCTCAGAATATTAAAATACCTCTTTTAGTGAAGTTTATTTTTATATTCTGTGGCAGAAAATACCACTTTTAGAAAGTAGGTATTTTCTTGCCTAAGCCTTCCAGTGTGCTCTGCTGTTATGTGTATTGGCTGTCTGGTTTTGGAGGGGCAGGGCAGGCTGAGTCAGACCTGGGTTGAATAGAGAGATCTGCATTTAGAGTATGGGGAGGGGTGGCTCCCTGACCTGAATAGGGCTGTGCCTCGCAAGGTGAATGCTGGCTCCACCTCCTACTGTGTGTCTGCTAGCAGACCCCCTCTTTCTGAAAGGAAGAATGCAGCCTGGTAAACAAAGTGCTCCAGGCCTGAGCAGAACTGGTTCTGGCTAGGTTCAGTGACTTGTAGCTTCTGAGAACAAAGACTTTTGGGGTATAAATATCTGTGCTCAAACCCCTACATTTTGTATTGCTTTTGGATCTGGAGAGGAAACTCTGTCCGTGCCACTGGAGGAATCTGCAGGAAGTGACTGTCCCTGTGCTTGTGTGTTGTTTCTTTCACTGGCCTGCAGCAGTGACCACTGGACCTTGAAGAAGAGGAAAAGGAACTTTTGAGAGAACTTTTATTTTTGTTACAGCAATTACCCAAGGGCTAGGAAAAGAGCTAGCCTCCTGCTGGAGTCTCAGGCACATCAGACTCCCCACCAACCTCCTGCTTCCTCCCTGCGAGGATTGCTATCTGCTGATGAGGCTCCTGTGAGTTCCAGGGCCTCTAGTTTGCTTCAGAGAAAAGAGTGCTGGAAATCGACGCTAACGCACCTTTGCGAGCCGCTGCAGCCGAGAGCGCTGGAAAAATCATTGCGCTGCTGCCGCTGAGTGCTCGCAACATGAAACCATTGCTAACGCCTCTTTGCGAGCCGCTGCAGCCGAGACGCGCTGGAAAAATCATCGCGCTGCTGTCGCCGAGCGCTCGCAACCCCTAAAGAAATCATCGCTTCAAGACATCGCATTGCGGACGCCGTGCGTCCGCCATTTTCATCGCATCGCACCGGATTTCGTCGCTGCCTCGCGGAGCACCATTTCTTCGCATCGCAACACAATCGCACAACGCAACAGGCTCGTCGCATCGACTTCTCCCTCGCGGCAAGAAAGTCATCGCATCGGCGGCCTAGCGTGCAGAAGTTGGTCGCATCGTCTCCGCACGCATCAGCAGATCGGCGCATCATCCTCCTTGCGGCAAGGATTTAACGCATCACCGGCCTCGCGTGAGGAAAATCATCGCTACCACTTCTTTGCGACATTTTGTTGGTTTTGCTACTGAATTCAGGTACTTTGTACGAGACAGGGTCGCAGAGACCCCTGCTTTGAATTTGAACCTTATTTTTGCAACCTCTGAACGAGACAGGGTCGCAGAGACCCCTGCTTTGAATTTGAACCTTATTGTTGCAACCTCTGAATGAGAAAGGGTCGCAGGGACCCCTGCTTTGAATTTGAACCTTATTCTTGCAACCTTTGAACTATTTGTAACAGCCCTTCAACAGCAATCCTATTTTTGTCAGTATTGTGGCTTTTACAGTTATTGGTCTTGTGATAAATCTACCAATATATAAAGATGCTTATTTTTTATAACAACTTGTGTGGTGTCCCTTTGTAGTGTTCCTCACTGTATTACTGTGTATGGTCATAAATGCTTCACACACTGCCTCTGAGATAAGCCTACCTGCTCGTGCTATGTTACCACAGGGTTGAGCAGGGGTATCAAGGAGGGTAGCCCTCTTACTCTGACTTAGGAAGAAGGGTCCCTACTTGGACAGTGGCCAGCCATTGCCAACTAGAGACCCCCATTTCTAACAGTTCTCCAAGGGCTTGTTTGGGCTTGCCTCTTGTTTTTGAAGATTTAGGGATATCAAAGAGTTCAACTGCATCTTGCTACCATCACCAGCACTCCTCTGCTGTGAGTCCTGCTCTACCAAGTGGTGCCAAATCCAGTCCTGGGCCCATGGAAGTGAATGTTCGGTGCTGCAACCCAAGAAACCAATGTATCAATACCGAAGCATCATCCGAAACCTGCGCATTCCTTGCAAAATCGAAGCATCGCCGCTGCCCACACCGAAGCCTTGGTGCAAGACGCAATAACCTCGACTTACAACGCAACCCCAAATTTTACCGATGCAGCACCTCTGAATCACCGCTGCTGTGTGAGTCTTAGACAATGAATCGCCTACGGCCACGACACCCCATCCTGACTCCAACGCATTCCAGGCATGCCGGGGTTTCTAACTGATGCATCACGTTTGACCTAGCTGTTCTAAATTGATGCCTCAGAACCGACACACAGTGCTCCTGACATCAACAACTTTTTCCGACTTCGGAACCGATGCATCGCCTATAACAGCAACGCATCACTTCTGGATTTCAAACCATCATCCCCGAGCATCGACGCATTAAAGGTACTGTCAGCGGGTCTGCATGACTCCTGTATCCGGCCTGCGCTCCATCGTGGTCGGACTGAATTTTTGGATTTGCCCCGGTCAAGCGCGACCAGATAGCCCCAGTTGGAGCTATTGACATCTAAGCAGTGCATTTTGATTTAGGGCCTAATTACGAGTTTGGCAGTCCATCAGAGCACCAAACTTGAGGTGGAGGTGGAATGGCAGTCAGAGACCGCCGCACCGGCTGACCGACTGCTGTATTACAACTACGACGGTCAGACCGCCATAGGACTTCCGCAACTGCCAGGGCTACCCAATCCCTGGCTGTAGCGCCGCGGTCAGAGGCTCCAATATGCTTGCTGCACAGCCAAGTATATTTAGAGTTTCTTCACCTCCACAGTTTTCATGCCATGAAAACTGTGGCAGTAAGGAAACAAAGGGAGCCCCCTGTTGCCTTAGGGCCATGGGATGCATGCACCCCCTTTCTTGCACTGCATGGACTGCACAGTCCATGTTCTTCAGGAACGGGCTTTGGTGCTCCCATTTTGGTGCTTTTTTAATAGGCACTACCATGGGAATGCCAAAGGACCACCCGCCAGACCATGAGGTAACTCGTAATGTGACGGGCGGGCAGCGGTGAGGTTTGGTGGTGTGGGAGCAGGGCGGTGGCTTGGCGGCACTCTCCCACACTGCCATACTACTAATCAGGCCCTTAATCTTGAAACATTCATAACTTAACTTGTGTGTGTTGGATCTTTGTAGTTTTGGTCTTGTTTTACTCAGATAAATAACAGCTATTTTTCTAAACTGATGTGGAGAACTTTTGTGGTGTTTCCACTGTGTTACTGTGTGTGTGTGCATAAATACTTTACACATTGCTTCTTTAGTCTAGGCTGACTGCTCTGTGCCAAGCTACCAGAGGGTGAGCACAGGTACAATTTTAGTGTGTACTACACTTTCTCTGATAAGGATTGTGGTTCCTGCTTGAACAGGGTACATGCCTCTGCCAACCAGAAACCCAATTTCTAACAATCCCTCACACTGGGATTTTGTAGTCTTTTGGTGAGTATTGTGAATTTCCCAAATTTTTATATTTTGCAATAAAAACAAGTTTGTGGATGTTTCTGCTTGGAAATACCTGCAGAAAGTGTGAAGCCTCACAAATACACAACATAATGGATATTCACATACCCCTTGCAGGTAGTTTCCCACCCTGAAAACTCATACAAATTTACTTTGATCAAGCGCAGGAGTAAGTGCATTATTTAGTTTGGCCTGGAGGAACACCCCCTTTTGTAGGTCTCACCTACATTCAGCCTGTTTAAGACCTATTGAAATCAATATATACTTAGACCCATATCTATGAATATTTCACGCAATACACAGCTGCAAGTCACCTTTCTGCAGTGCGCTGCGTGAAAGGGCAAGAATGCGCTGTATTTAACATTATAAAGCTCATTTCTGCTCTCTGCCTGCGCTGGCACACAAACTGCTGCCTAGCACCAATGCAGGCACCCTTGCACCATGGTGCAAGGGTGCCTGTGTTGTAGGCAGGATTGTGTTTGGTGAAGGGGGGCCTTCCTACACAGAAACAATCCTCAGAGGTATTTTCCTCTTTCTAAGTGTGCTGCAGAAGCACACTTAGAAAGAGGAAATCACAAAGAGAAATAAAGACATTTCTCCTCGTTGCCCCTCTGGTGGGGAGGCATACAATTCACACGCATTCCTAGGTGTACCAATGTCCGTAAATCTGGGAACGTGTCAGAATGCATGGGTGGATATGTGGGAACACCCACGCTCCACCCATGGCCCCACTCCCTGCCGCAGAGTTACACAAAGCAGCGATTTGCCCTTCCTTGCGTTACTCTAGATTTATCAAGCCATGCAGGGCCACGCAAAGTGGCCTTGTGTGTCTTGGTAAATCTCATTTAGGTTTTGCATCACCCTTGCATCCCCTTGTGTGGCGCAAGGGCGACACAAAGCCTTGATAAATATGGGCCTTAGATTGGGTTTTGGGCCCAACACTTGGCCATGATTTCAAGGCTTTCTTGCATGTCTCAGTTCTCTGCTCTTGATGCAATGGCTTTTCTCCCTATTATTATGTTTGTCCCACCGTTGGATCATTTCTGTCTCAATATTTTTGATTATATGAGTTGCATCCTTCCGTTTCGCACATCAGGACATTGCTATGCATGAGGGATTATTATTTCACCCTCTCTTTTCACTTCCTCTCCCTGCCCCCTTCCCTTTTCCCACACTGCTCAGTTTATTTAAGATAATAAAGCCTGTTCTCCCAGGTACCTGCTTGCTTACTTGCTCCGTCCACTGCCATCAACAAATACAGTAGAGCGTGGTCATCTTAGGCATTTAAATAATTGTAAGGAGTCGATTTACATGTACGTGTGCACAGGCATGCATGTATGGTGGCCACCTGGGAATGCTTTTTCTTGCACTTCATGAAAAGCCATTGTAAGTTGACAGTGACACACAGGCACACACAGGTGCATTCTGAGATGGGCACTGTGGATGTGCACACAAAGGAGACCATTTTAATGGTTTTTACCATAAGTGATTAACAAGCATTGGCTAAGCCAAT
Organism: Calotriton arnoldi; assembly: GCA_963921515.1. NCBI lineage: Eukaryota > Metazoa > Chordata > Amphibia > Caudata > Salamandridae > Calotriton > Calotriton arnoldi. The sequence continues at coordinate 673,440 of CAWUFW010003768.1, read as the reverse complement.
AGGTCAGTCCTCTGGTATCATAGGTGAAACCTATTGGCTTTGCCAATGTTTCTTAATGGAGGAATTGGGGTAGAGGTTCCACCTGGGGTTAAATATTTATTTATTTTTCTACATAAAAACACTAAATATATTTTTCAAATGGAAATTCGCATTACTTTCAAGCATAAATAATTTCCTTCTTGAATGTGATTCTTCAAGAAAAATGTTACACTCATGAGTACTTCTAGAAATGTATGACTGGTGCAGTCTACGCCAGGAATATGAAGACCTCCGAGGAGCACACTTCAATATTTGCCTCCTTGAGCCGTGAGAATCAGTCCCGCTGTGTTTTCGCGCATGGAACTGATTTTTAGGTCGTGGATTTAACTATTTAAATAATGCAAAACGCACAGGCTAATATGATTAGATATTGTTCCCCTACCATTTAAATTTTAATAACCATGCAATATATTTGTCTGCAATTTGCTCATTCAGTGACCCAGAGGTGTTGCAAGGATTCACACTCCCATAGTGAATATATAACACTCAAATGCAGTCTCTAAATTACAGTAGTGGTTTAAAGTAATCCAATTTTACTGCCATAGATAGTTAGCATTCTGTAAATGAAATAAGATGTAATTTGGCTGTAATCCAGATAGTTGTAGCAGTACACTATTTGTTGCTGCTACGACATTTACAATGAAAGATTAACTGCTGGGACCATTGGGATATGAGGCAAAATAAGCAATCCCTAAGCTTCAATAAATCAGTCTGAAATATAAATACAAGGCGTGGGTTATACATTTAGGATGATTAAGAAGTAGTTTAGAGATTTGGAACTTTACATCAATGACTTTGCTACTGAGAACCCTGGAGAAAGGTTTGTCTCACAATTCAATGTGTGGTTTCCTATTGTAAAAAACTACTCTAAATTGAGTGGATATCTGAGAAAGTTCATGCTCCATAGGTTACTTTACAGACAGTGGTTGTGACGTCATAAACAGGGTACTCCACTGTTGCAAGCATCATTCGCAGTCTCTTGCACCATAAGCAGTGGGGACCATTCAATGTAAACAAAGCCTTGACCCCTCCATTTATAAACCGCTGTGGGTAAGTTGAAATCACCCGAAGTGCCATTTCATGTATTACATATTTTCGGAAAGCCTATTTATTTGTGGGATCTGTACAGTTAAAAAGAAATGAAATGGGATTAAAAAAAGAGTAGGAGTTAAAAAAAGATTCATTGATGCTCCTGGAAATGGAAGATCAGTGAACGCTTTTCAAAAGCTGTATTGGAAAAAAGCAAAGGTAATCTAATTATAGCAGCAAGAACAGACAGCAAAGGAGAAAGTGAAGTGGAGGAGATTAAATTTTAAAGGGTGAGAGCCATCTGACAAAGAAAATGGGAACGTGAAACCGAGATGGAACAGATAGGGACTGATCAGCCAGGAGAGACAAAGAGGCGTTGAGTCCTCCGCTCCTCGGGAGGGATTGTGCCAATGTGCCTGCCGCCTGATGAGGCGCCGTGTGTACGAATGGAGACTCACTCCAGCTCAGGACCGCCCACCACTTAAAAGAGCTGAAGGCAGGAATAAAGCGGGAATCCAGGCTGGACGCCAAGTCATGGAGAATGCCCCGCTTTTCAACCAGTGCATAACAACGCAAATGTTATGGCGACAGGTTAGTTTTCAGTAAAACTTTAAATAAATATATAAGGAGTAATTAAATACATAAATAGAAGCAAATCTACCCTAAAGCAGCGATATCTAATATTAGGGGTGGGCAGACTTTTTAATTCCCAGGGTGGAATTGGAGGAATTTAGTAATTCTGCATTACTCCCGTAATGCGGAATTACAAATTCATTCCGCTGCTCTGCTGGACAGAATTTTTTTTTAACGATTCTTTTTATTGATGACAAGTTAAAAACAAATCAGGTACAATTCCAAGCATTACTTACAACAACATCATTACGAATTATCGTGCGTTGTACGACTATCTCTAGCTTCTAGTTTTGCTAAATACGCATAACCCTCTAATACCACTGTTAGTCTATGTCAGAATCAGGATGTTGTGTTGCTTGTGGGGGCTCACAGATGTTCACTCTATACACGTTCCATTTACCCCACACCTGTGACCATTTCTTGGGACAACCTCCTGACTCATATACAGTTTTCTCCATTACCATGCACCAGTCCATGTCTTTCTTCCATGTGCCCAGTGTTGGTGTATCGCGAGCTTTCCACAGTCGTGCCGTATTTCGCTTGGTCACTATCATCCCAAGCGTCGCCCAGGTTTTCTCTGCCCCGTTCAAGTCGGTGGGATCCCACACATTTAAGAGACAAAGTTTTATCTTGGGCTGTACTCGTTTTCCCATCACCCTTGTCATGCACTGAGTTACCTCCGCCCAGTGTCATTGGATGTGAGCACATTCCCAGAGGGTATGAATAAAAGTGCCTTCCCGGCCACATCCTCTACTACACCCGGGGTCATCTCTGTAACCCATCTTAACCAGGGTGGTACTTGACAAGTAAACTCTATGTAGTATTTTGAGCTGCACTAGCCTCAAGCGAGACAAAATTGCTATCTCTTTGGGAGATGCGAGGGCGTTCTGCCAGTCGTCATCTTCCAGTTCCACCACGTCTTTTTCCCACTGACTACGGAGCTGTAAGAGGGGATCCGCATGTTATTGATCAATTTTCGATATGTCAATGAGATTGCCCTTTTGGGCATGTATTCGTCCAGAATTCTGTCTTCAAGTGGGGAGGACTCAGGGAGCGACTGGCCTTTTGGAATGGCCGATTGTAGGGCATGTTTGACCTGGAAGTAACAAAATGTTTCCGTCTCCGCCATTTCATACTCTTTTTGTAGCTGTGCAAACGGGACCACACCACCTTTTTTCCATAAATCACCCTCTCTGGAGATCCCAATCAAATCCCACCCCTCAAAGCCCCTAGAGTTTCTCAGCGTGCCTAATTTCTAAGTGTCCCACAGGGGTGTGGCTTGCGCGATCTTCCCCGCCCATCCCATACTATTATTCACCGTATGCCATGTTTGTACAGTATGCTTGGTCGGGCCTGTCAGAGGTGTTGTAGACGCCCTGGAATTACTCCCATTTGGGAGAAGCCACCTGTCCATTCTGTAACCTGGGTCGTCAATGGGTTTAAATATGCGTTGATTAATTGGAGCCAACTGTGCCGCCCAGTAGTATCTTCGTATGTCGGGTAGTCCTATGCCTCCATCATACCATCCCGCATACGTTTTTGGGTCGCTATCCGTGGAGGTTTCCCTTCCCACAACAGTTCCCACTGTGCACACTCGACACTCTTGAAATAGTCTGTTTTGACTGGGACTGGCGATTTTTGCAAAATGTATAGGAATCTTGGTAATGCCATCATTTTAAAAAGCGCAGCGCGCCCCATGAGTGACAGTGGGAGGGACCTCCAGTGTTGGACATCGCTCCTGAGTCTCAGCAGGGGGGAAGGAGGTTACGTTCATAGTATTGCACAGGGTCTTTGGTGACATAGATACCCAGGTATTTGAAGCCTTCTATCGCTTCCAGTATTACGTACCCTTTAGGCAGTTTAGGGAATTTTCCCCTCAACACATAGATGACTGATTTGGATCAATTTATGTTGTATCCGGATGCCGAAGTTTGCAAAAATGTGAAGTGCTCTATTTATGGAGGCGCTCGGTGATGCCAGATATAGCAATATATCGCCCACATACAAGGAGATACGGTCCTCCCAGTCTGCGGCCCATCGTAATCTCCTCAAGGCTGGATCATTCCTTATCCAATGCGCCAGGGGTTCCAGCATCAGTGCAAAGATTAGTGGGGCGAGGGGGCAACCCTGCCTGGTTCCTCTCTCAAGGGCAAACACTCTCGACTGTCTACTATTAACCACCACTTGAGCCAGTGGCTCACTGTATAGGAGTCTTACCCAGCTGATAAAATTGGGGCCGAAACCCATTTTCTTAAGGACTTCGAATATGTAAGTCCATTCTATTGTGTCAAATGCCATGGTGGTGTCCAGCGATACCACCACTGCATCTTCCCTCAATGTCTCTATCCTGCCCATAACTCCGTGTAGTCGCCGCAGATAAAGTGAGGTATTTCGTGACGGCATAAAGCCAGACCTGTCTGGATGCACTAGTTTGGTAATCTCTTTGAGGAGACGAGTGGCCAGTATTTTGGCCAATATCTTAACCTCCGCGTTAAGCAATGATATCGGTCTATAAGAGGAGCTTTCCTTTTTGGGCTTACCACTTTTGTGAATGACTACAATTGTGGCCAGTCTCTGGTCATCTGGAAGCGTCCCCCGTTCTCGACTCTCCTCAAACATCTTAGTGAGATGTGGTGCTATTTGGCTAGGTGCTAGCTTATACAGTTCTATGGGCAAACCACTGGGGCCCATCGCCTTTCCCGACTGTAGGTCCCGGATCGCCCTTTCTACCTCAAGGTGTGAGAGCTCGTTCTCAAGCCGGGTGGAATCACCCTTTGATAAAGTGGTAAGTGTCATGTCATACAACAGGGCCTCCTCCTCATCAGATGTAGAGGCGGTGTGGGATTTATATATGCTCTGGAAGTGGTCGGCGAACCCGTTTGCGACATCTTGTGGATCTGTTAAGCACAACTCTGATGTGGATTTTAGCTCTGCTACTATTCTACTGGCCTGTTCTCTTCTGTCGAGCCATGCCAAAAGTTTCCCTGCTTTGTCCCCGACTTCATATATCCTGCTCTGCGCGGCCCTGTGCTGTGCCCAAGCTGCATCCGAAGCTAGGTCTTTATATTCTTTAATCTTTACATCCAGCATATGCTGGGCTTCTGACTCTGCGGATTCCCGTGCCCCCCCTTCTAGGTGTAAAATTTCCCCCTCCAATTTAGCTTGTTGTGCGGATTTCTCTTTTTGAGTCCCTGCTATCTGGGGGACTGCATGACCCCTGATCACTGTTTTGAAGGCCTCCCATAGCGACTGTGCCGATGCAACCGATCCTTCATTTTCCTTGAAGTACAGTCCTATTTCTTTTGTCACTTTTTTCTTGACTGTTTGATTTTTCAAAAACCAGGGATTTATTGGTGCTATTCTGCCAGCCTGTCACTCTCCCATCTCTTCCTGGGCCCACAGGGGGGAGTGGTCAGATATACCCCTGGCCAAGTGTCTCACCTCTCTAATGTGACCCATCTGGTCCGCAGGTGCTATTATATAATCTAGTCTGGATAGGCATCTATGAGCCCCGGAGTGATAAGTAAATTGGGTATCTGTGAGATGTAGGGTGCGCCACACATCAACCAGCCCCATAGCATCTATAAAGTCGCGGAGTTGTGTTCGTGAGGGTGAGACCTCCTTTGGAGGATGTCGATCCATCTGTCCTGAAATTAGTGAGTTGAAATCTCCTCCCAATAGTAGTATTCCTTCGGGGAGTGTAAGCAAGAGGTCCCTCAAGTCTTTAAAAGCTGACCCCTGGAGACCCGGAGTTACATATATGGATAGTAATATTAGCGGTTTGCCCTCCCATGTCCCCGAAACAGCTGTGTATCTACCCAGTTTGTCCGTCCAAGCGCGTTCAATCATTATTGGGAATTTCTGTCTAATCATTATGCCTACCCCTCTGGACCCGGTAGTGAATGACGAATGTGCCACTCGTTTATAACCCCATCTGGTCAGGGCCCCGCATGCGTTACCTATCAAATGCGTTTCCTGCAGGAGGACTACATCCGGTAAATGTCTCTTGATATATTGGAGCACTATTCCCCTTTTAATCTTGTCCCGCAGACCATTCACGATCCAGGACAGTAGTTTAATGCTACCCTTTGCCATTATTACCTACGCACCTGGGTGTGTTGGGAGGCCCCGCATACAGTGGGTTTGTTTGTGCGTGTGTGGGTGAAGTCGAGAGATAGTTTGTCCACATCAATCCTGAACGTATCCTGAGGGAATCACCTGATACCCTTTTCTGCAATAACATAGTGTCATCTAAACTACAACTAAGAAATAACTTTAACCCCAAACCCCCTCCCTGCTTCCCTGCAATCTGGACTGAAAACTGCTGCTGGACAGAATTGATCAGCACTGTTTGTTTTGTAAACAGGGCTGGAAGAGGGAGCAGTCCCTCTAAGTTTTAAAAACCACTGCAGATTAGACTTACACTACAGTGCATACCCATCGGCGCCCCAACTTACTGTGCATTGATTACTGTGCATTGATTACTTCAGAGTATGTAAGAGCACCGAGGGGTACATACAGCAGTGCCAAATACCAAAAGCACTTACACTGCAAACCCTTCAGCGCCCTTAGATACTCTGCAGTAATCACTGCAGAGTATCTAAGGGCGCCGGGAGGTATGCACTGTAAGTGCATTTGGTATTTGGCAGCACAATTTCTTAGCGCAAAATGCATCCTCGCATCCATTTTTAAACGCGAGAGTGCATTTTGCACTAAGAAAATAGCACCAAATGCCCACTCTGCCCCGCCACATATTTCTGCTCAATCTCATGGTATTTTCATGTAATTCCACAGAATTCCGCTGAATCAAATTCTGTCGATTCCACCCACTCCTATCCAACATAGGACTAGGTGGGAATGGGTCAGGCAACATTTTCAGGATAATCGCTGTGTAATAAGTCTGAATAGATGTATTGAATACAAAATGTCAAATGTGATTTTCGTGAATATGGATTTAGGCCAGGCTGAACATCCACTCTCAAAATGTGTGGTAGAAAGAGCACAAGGCCGTTGATAAAACTCATCCTCTGGCATTGGTGGAATGCATCCTAGCATCAAAGTACAGGCAGGAGCGGTGGATCTGCAGGTTCTCTGGGGTAATGCAATGCTCACTCTTTAGCTTGAGATTCTTCATCAGCTCAAAATCATTTCCAAATCTAAAGGGGGTGTCACTTTAAGTCATTTCACTACAGCCCCTGTATCCTCTCCTCCGGCCTACCCACAAATAATCACAGAAACACCCTGACTACCTGGAAACAATCACCATGGAAGAAACAGCAAACAACATGAGGGCCATCCACTCCAGGTCACTGTCGGACCCCTGCCCCTACTACATTTACAACATGGCCGCCTCCCCCAATCAGCGAAGTATTCATCGGCATCCTGAACTCCTTCATCACCACTGCAACCTTCTCGGAGGCCTGGAAACATGCAGCTGTTAACACACTTCTAAAGAAACCTTCGGAAGACATAACCTAGCTAGCAAACTTCCTCCTGATCTGCCTACTATCCTACCCAGCCAAGGTCATGGAGAAAACCATCAACAAGTAACTTGTCTAATACCTCAACACACACCAACTCCTAGACATCACGTTTCTGGCCCAATCACAGCACTGAGACTGCCCTCATTGCAGCAACAAACAGCATCAGGATAATCCTCGACCGGCGAGAAACAGCATCCCTCATACTGCTCGATCTCGCTGCGACCTTCGACACGGTCTCCCACTCCACCCTGATTAGAAGACTACATGAAACATAAATGCAAGAATCTGCCCTTAGTCGGATCTGCTTCTTCTTCAAAGAAAGAACACGGAAAGTCAGTTTGCTACCCTACATCGGAACCCAAGAACCTCATCTGTGGAGTCCCTCAAGGATCATCTGTCAGTCCACCCTTATATAACATCTACATGGCCTCACTGGCCAACCTCATCAGATCACACCTCATCTGCAAACTTTCCTACGCAGATGACACCAATACTGATTCTCTCCCTGTCAACACTAAAACTCTCCCACTGGTACAAGCCCCCACTACAAAAATCAGCTGCATCACCTTCATGACCATGATAACTACCTGGATGAGATCCAACAGCCCCAAGCTCAACTCATACAAAACGGAAGTGGTGACCTTTGGAAGGAAAGCCACTGCTTGGGATTCGACCTGGTGGCTGGCAGACCTCAGCTCCACACCTACCCCCACCGCCCACACTCAGAAACTCTGCCAGACTCTCACTAGCACATGTACCCTACATACACAAAAAAATAGCTGAAGGCTGTACCTTCTCGTAAATCTCCCCCAAAGCATGGAACAACCTCCCATATCACATCAGAGCTTGTTCATCACTTCTTGAGTTCCTCAAGAAACTGAAGACCTGACTCTACAAATAGGATCACTGGGAGACAGCGACCTACCCACCTGCAATCGCCTGGATACCCTCACGGGTTATTAGCTCGCTATACAAGTAGACATAACAAATATATTTTAAAACAGGATAACCTTTTCAACTGCCCCAATGGCACAATGTAAATCTGGAAACACAGTTTCCCTCACCCTGCCCTGGCTCCTGCCAGGGCAGGGTGAGGGACTGGAGCCGATGCCCCCAGTCTTTCTCCTCTTCTCTATGGCACATCAGAGGAAGGCTGCCTATCCTATGGTAATCCTCCAGTAGCAATTTACAGAGGTTGGGAGAAGATTGCTGAATAAATCCTGATTGGCTCCTTATGGCAGGTGAACCCTGGACATAGATACATTTCTCTATAACACTCCTCCCAGGGAAAAATATCTTCAAGCGTTTAAAACTCAAGAAAAATGAAAGGAGACAAGTCTCTTGGCCCTAATGGGTTTCTCAGTCATGTGACTTTATATTATGATAATTACCCCCAACATTCAATCCAAGGAAGCAGAGCCAGCCCCATTGATGACAGAAGTCTGAGGTCAATGGGACTGACTGTCACCTTTAGCAGTTACCCTGAGGAGAGGAATACACATAGAGGCCTGAAGCCAGTTGCTGTCTCACTGCTCCTGTTCTGGGAGAGGAGAATGTATGCTCCCTAGTATGCCTGCCCCCTGCTTCCAATCAAAATACCTGCCATGGGAGGGCAAAACCTCCTAGACAATGTGGTGGGATGACACGGGTGCATGCAATTCTGTGGGGAAATCCAGATTTGATTGGTTGCCCCATTAAGTATATTCCATTGTGGATGCTGCATTGCAAGACAAGCCTCCATCCAGTGAAGATCATCAGAGAGGGCAATCACCTTGTTAATGCCTTGTGCTTTGCTAGGGTGGGCCAAATAGGCACCCCCTACAAATATCACCCGTAGGGGCAAAGAGCCATTAACATTCTGAGGTATCCACTGATACTATAGGCTGCCAAACTTTTGTTTGTAAGCCAAACCTAATTTTGAGTGTTCATACTGTTTTTTACTGCATTACTTTATATCCTTGTAACTCCAGCCAATCAATTTGAGTTTTTGTATCTGGCATTTGTCATCCACCCATCAGTTATTTTTCACCAGGTTCATGACAAAACTGCTTCAGGATCACCAGCAACCAAAAGTTTCTACATCCTATCTGAGTGACTTTGCTCCATCAGGGCTAAGGGCCTGATTGCGATGCCGGTCGGACCGCGGTCCTGTCGGAGGAGGTAGTCTCTTCGGAAGGGTCGGTCCTACCGCTGGATTATGATGCATGCATTGTAACTGCCGAGATGGTGGTCGGAGACAAACTGCATCCATAGAGCTGAACAGGGATCTATGACCGCCGTTTGAATTATGATGTGGGTTTCTGACGACCCAACTGTGTTGGTCCGACCGGCTGCCTCGAGTCATTAGAAACAAAGGAAAAGGGGTGAATACTCAGCTGATTCCGTTTCTCCCCAGTGGACTCCGGCGTGGATCCCTTCCTCCAGGTCCCCCCTACACCTCAGCAGCTGCACCTGTGGGCGGTGGAATCCAGGTAAGTCTTCATGTGGCTTGTATTTCCATTGAATGGACTGTGCACATATTGCCACACACCAGCAATGGGGTACATGGTGCACAAGGCATGTCCCCACATGTGTCATGCATGTATGTACAACTGCACATGTTTCCTGTGTATTTGAACCCACTTGCAGTGACATGTCCAGGGAACACGCACCGTCGACGATGAGACGTCCGTGGTAGCAGCGGTTGCATCGTAATACAGCGGGCAGAGCTTTCCTGGCCTCGGCGGTTGTAAAGGAACCGTGGCCACGGCAGTCAGATTGGCAGTCCGACTGGCATCGTAATCAGGCCCTAACTTACTGGTCAAGAGTACACTCCAGGATATAAATTAAGCCCTCCCAGTTACTTTGTATATGGAAGTGGAGGGGTATTATTCTTATCTAAATTCCAGCTAGCAAAAGAAGCAAGCAAGCCGGATTTCTCTGAGAGAGTTTAGGGGGGAATCCCTAACAAAACTTTAATTTCCCATCCAATTTTATGCTTACATGACTGAGACACCCCCTCTGCCACTTCTAAAGGTTCAGTCACAGCTTCCTTTTCCATCTCTTTCAGCATTCCCTTGACTTTTTCCCTAATAGTTATGGGAATTCTCCTTACTTTGTGACTCACTTAGAAAGCCCCCTCTTTCAATACAATTTTATGAATTTAACCCTTGATGGCACCCAATGGGCCTTGGAACACCTTCACAGCACTATTCAACATTTCTTCCACACTAACATCCTTAATTATCATCACTTGCTTGGGGGCCCTAGAGCTAAATGTAATGTGCAAATCATACTGGTGAATGAATCCATGCCAGAATTTGTGGCTCCTCTATCGCAATACACATCTTACCTTTTATCAACCAGTCTTTAAAGTTAACATCAGTCTACTGCTGGAATACCCCTTTGGATTGACATGCGTGGGATTCAACTTCACTGTTGGAAAATCAGCTAAAAACATGGATTCTGGAATTACTGTATTCATTGAATCAGAATCAGCCATCAAGTCAACCCCCCTGACTCTAAAGGTGAATTCAACACTAGGGTGAGACCTTTGTCCCTTTCCTTCATGATCTTCTATACTCAGTACTCGTTCAACACTGTCTGAACTCTCTTCTACTGAAGCTGCTTTGCTCTTGACTCTTTCTCTACACATATGTGCAAAATTGCCTTTTTCCCACAGCTCTTTGCCAGTTCTAAAACATGACCTGGATTCTGAACTATGATAAATACTACCACACCTCTAGCAACTTTTGGCAGTGTTATTTCAAAACCGCACTCTTAACTGATGTGACTTGTTGTCTATGGCTGCTATTTAGTTGCTCACCCTGATTTTTTTGTTATCTTTAACATCATTGGTGGACTCTTTCATAGCTGTGGCATCTGTGTTGTTCTTGATCTACAAACGCTGCATTTCCCTCATACACTATTGAGATTCTTCTATCACTTTCACTAATGAAAGGACATCCTTTAATGAAGGATTACTCACAGTCCAAAGTCTTTCCAGTACTTCTTGCTGGCACATTGCAGTTAGTTGTTCGCTAATCAGTGCGTCATCCATTGGTTCAAACTGGCATATTATAGCCAACCCCTGGCTGCAAACCCATCCATGGCTTTATTGGATTTTGTGTAGAATTTGTGGCACTTCATGGCAATGTTTACTTTTTTAGCAAATCGTGTCTCTAATCCCAACTTTGCATCTTTGTAGACATCCAGTATCACAACATCATGGGAGTCCACCGACACTAGCAGATATTTTAAGCCATATTAACTTTCCTATCCTAGACCAGTAATCAACAACTCCTTCTTCCTGCCATCCAACAAACCCAAGCCATCTAACGCTTCTATGTAATATTTAAAGATTACTATCCATTATTCTCGTGCAATTGGCAGAGAACCTGAATTTTGCTTTGAATTAATATTGTTGAAATGATCAGAGATGGTCTGTGTGGGATAGTTTATTTGAATTAGATATATATGACAAAACACCCAGGAAATGCAGTAATCTTGCTGATGTAATGTTGTAATGAAGAGCATTAGTGGTGTCCCTGCACACTGGTGATGTTGTCTTTGCGCTCAGTTCTTATTTTACCCAGTAGGTGGTGTTGCACTTAGAAAGAGGCAGATGAGTCACTCTAGCTACACTCCATGGATAACCCACTGTGAAGGCGGCCTCACATGGTCAGGAGCGTGACATGACAGAAGAGGGCACAGTGTGGTGAGAGAGAGCCTGCGACAGGAGAGAGCATGCCGAATGTTCAGGTATGGTGACCAATGCCTTTGTGGCTTTTGCTGGGCTCCTATTAATTACTGTGGCTTGCTGTGGCCCAGATATAAGCAGAAGGTGCAAAGCAGATGATTACGAAGGGTTGCTGTCCACACTACCCAGCGACATCACTTGCTGAGATGCGATAATGAAAGACAGTTTATTTCTTCTGTTAAGAGGGTCAATCCTTTCACCCTCTGGTCTGTAGCTCGGCAACTGGTGCTGACTGGTGACACTTGTGACAAGACACTTGTTGCAAAATTGAAGTGCAGGATAATGCACAGAAAGAGTCCAAAGTGCTAAGAAAGGTGACATTTAATCGTATACAGCCCAGTGGTGGCACTCTGGTCCAGTCAGGTAACCAAAGTACCAGTGGTTAATTAGTAAAAAAATGACTGCCAGGGCTCTCGTCAGGAGGCAGCTTGTAGCAGCCCATTTCTCCTGTTAGTGCTGCCTAAAACAGAACCAACTATTAAGCATGAAAATGGGGAGAGGATGTGGCATAATGGCCAGAGCTGGGGAACCAGGTTCGAGGCTCAGCGTCGGCCTGATTCTGGGCAAATCATTTAATCTCCCCATTCCTAAATGAATGTGTCCTTAACTGGTGCTCATGAAAAGCGCCAGTGTTGATAATTAAGTGCCGGTGCTGAGCACCGGAAACCACCGGCTCAAATTAAGCACTGCAAATGACGCTTTAGAATCACCACTGAGAATTAACAACACTGACATGTAGAATGCAACCACACATGTTCCACAACACGTAGGTGTTACCACATTTGTGACATGCTGCAGTGTTACCTGGAAAGGTAGCCCCAGGTGTTTTAGGCTTTAGTCCTGCAGTGCCTGGAGCTACACACTACGGGCCAGATGTACGACCTGCCAAATAGCGACTCGCAAAGTGCGTCACTTTTGCGACTCGCAATTTGTGACTTGCTATTTGGCATGTACAACAGTGTCTTGGACACTGTTTGCGATTCCCAATGGGGTCGCAAAATGCGAGGCTCATGAATATTAATGAGCCACTTGCATTTTGCAAGCCCATTTGGAATAGCTGGCCCTCCCAGGGATGGTGGCCTGCTAGGCTCAGCAGACCACCATGCCTGGGACTGCTTTTAAATAAAGCAGCTTTTTAAATTTTAAAATGCAGCCAATTTTCCTTAAAGGAAAACGGGATGCATTTAAAAAAAAAAAATGAAACATTTTCGTTTCATTGTTTAAGGACGGGCAGTGGTCCCTGGGACCACAGCCTGCCCTTAAAAAATCATTTTGCATGCATTTGCAGAGGGGAAGGGGTCCCCTGGGCACCCTTTTCCATTTGCGAATGCATTACCACCTACTTGAAGTAGGTGGCAATTTGCGAGTGTTTTGCGACCGCAATTGCGGTCGCAAAACATTAGTACATGGCTATGGAGTCGCTATTTGGAAGGAAACGCCCCTTCCAAATACCGAGTCGCAAAACAGTATTTTGCGAGTCGCAATTTATTTGCGACTCGCAAAATACTGTTTGTACATGGGCCCATGGTTTTTAGCGTGCGCAAACGGATCTAGGACCCGTTTGCGCACCCTAAATACCATCGTACATCTGGCCCTACATTCTCTACCTATCAAAGAGTGGGGTGGGTCGGAAGCCTCACTGTGGTGAAAGAGCAAGTACTTGGAAACTAAGCCTGTGCTGTCAGGGGCATAGCTTCAGTAGGGGTGTTTGGGGTGTTATACCCCCTACTAAATGTATTTTCTGGTAAATAGTTGGGTCAAGGTGCCTTAGTCCAGTATGGTGAGGTGTCTGTCAGATTTCACCAGGAATTGGTCCATACACACAAACAAAAATGCACACACTTCCTCTCTGTTTTAAGTCTTCAAAAATGTTGGTTATTTTACAAAATATTGTGTTTTCTCTCACTTCGTACCCCTACCAATCCGCATTTGTCTACCTTTTCACTGCCCCTTTAGCCGCTCTCATGCACCCTGCTTGTCGTATAATGTATCTTAATATCATAAGCAGGTATAGTTGTTGGAAAATCTGAACCTCACCACCCCCCCCACCCCCAATCTTACTGACCAAGCTACATCCCTGTGTGCTGTACATCAGCATGATGTATGCTCGGACCATGCTTTCACTTTCCTGTTGCAGTGCTCTAAGTGGTAAGGAACCAAGGGCCCGTCAAGCACCTGACAGCGGAGGAATGAAAGTGGATGACACAGGACGTTCAAGGTAACCAAAATAAATAAGATGTTTCAAATGTGTGCATACTTGTGGGTATACTATGTTGTTCATATACCAGGAGTGACCCATTGTTCTAAAATTATCTCCAGTATGTCAAAGGCAGCAATCTGTCATTGTTGCCTGTTTCCTTTCAAGGATTCTTCCCATATGCCAAGAATTAGCTCCAGTATGCCAACGTCAGCATTTTGTCATGTGAATCCCATATGCCACAAATTTCCTCTAGTGTGCCAGCACCCACATGCTAATAGTGCCGTTTATGTCTAGAATTACCTCTAATATGCCAGTGCCTACATTTTACCATGGGTATATGCCAGGAATTACTCATGTGTGCCATTGCCAGCATATTGCTATGGGTGCCCCTTATGCCAGGAATTATATATAATATGCCAGCACCTGGCATTTTGCCATACGTGCCCCAGAAAGAAGGAAAACCTGCTCAGTGTCCGAGCTGTCCTATCTCAAAATAAAGCTCTAACTCAGAGAAATATTGTGTTAAATTAATTCACCTTTACACCTTGCTTGGTCGCGCCACGAAAACCCATCATGATACTGCTCTCTCTCTCTCTCTCTCTGTCTGTCTTTTTCTCTCTCTGTCTCTGTCTGTCTCTCTCTCTCTCTCTCTCACTCACTCACTCTTACTCTTTCTCACCCGCCCCGCCCCTCCCCACCATATTGACACTCAGATGTTCCCTCTGGCTCTATTTGCTTGCTGCTGGTGCAGTGCCCACTTTTTCTGTATATTCGTTCACACACTTTGTGCCATCCTTGTCCCCAATGTCCATGCCTTTCCTCTCCCTGGTCCACAGTGCAGAATCATTCATCCAGCCCATGCTTCTCCTTTGCATCGTGTAGCCCTCAATTTATTTTGTGATTAAACAGAACTACAAGAACAAGAATAAAAAGAAAAATCTTGGAATGGATTAGTTACCCATGCATGGAATCAGGAAACCTGAGGGCTCTGTAAGACCTTCATTCCAAGAGGAAGTTTTCACCTGAAACAGGGTTATAAAACATGCACAAATGGTGCACTATTTTCCCGCACAAATACGCCCGATGATACCTGATGGAAGGTCTGTGAGGCTAAACCACAGCTCAGAACAGGGGAAACCTGCAATACACAGTTTGGAATAGAGAGGTTATGCCACAACATAATGTTGTTATTTCCAGGTTCCATATTACGTTGCAGGGTAACTCACCACTTGTGAGGCCTGAATTGTCGTTTCTGTTAGTGTGCTCTCTCCCTGGCAGTCTCTCCCCTGGCAGTCACTCCATGTGACTATTTTTTTCTCTCTGTCTACTTATCTCTGTATCACGTCTTTCTGATTCTGCCCCTTTAACCTATCTGTACCCCGTTTCTCTCAATGTGTCTTGTCATTTAAGGTGTTCCAAGAGTCTAAGTGTGCCATCAGTTTCTCTCTCTAAGTCCTATCTCTTTCTGACCCCAAACTCTCTGCAATCTATCTGTGTACTGCTCTCTCTCTTTCCCTCGCTCTCATTCTCTCCATCTCCCATTACATCTCTCCCAGTTCACGTGATCTCTCCATGTTGACAGCGGGTTTGGAGCAATGATTTTTTAACCCCTGGCAATATTATGTTTTGTCATTTGAATGTGCACTTTTTAAAATGGCTTGGTTTGGCATGACAGCTGCATAAAATGACCCTCACTTATATCTCCGTTTCTTTGTGCGCCTTCTCGGCTCCCCCTCGTTCTGTTTCCCTTGCCCCTGATGTCTGCTTCTGCTCTGTTCCCAATGTCTCTTGTGTTTGGAGTTTAGCATTTGAGCCTTGTCCCTTTGCGGCCCCTGATCTACCTCCATCTCTCCGGGCCATATTTACAAAGGCAAGTGTTCACATTTATATTTACTCAGGTATATATATTTAGTACTACAACTAGGTGTAACTTGACACTTTTGTGATTCACTATTTTCTTGTGTAAATGTAGGCTTATTTGTCTCCACCCCCTCAAATCAGGGGTTAGAGCCTCCTACAATAGAATTTATGAATATAATAAGGCTACTACTAGAAACTTGTCATATGCAGATGGAGAACTCTACCACTGTGATTGAGAGCTCCCTATGGTAAAGTACAGGGAACATTATTACAGTTTATTAAAAATAAAAACAAAATCCATTATTTAAATGAAATCTATTTTAAAATATTTATACTATTAACCCAGAACTAATTATATGAAATGTTGCAGCTCATTAACTCTTTAAAGTAAATGTATATTAAATAATTAATTAATATAAATATAATAATTTGTTTTATGTCATATTAAGCCATAAACAAACAATAATCACATGAAATGCCACCCTCACTAACATTGGTATTTCTATTTAATATTTAGTTAATTCAGCTGAAAGTTATCTGTTTATTTAAATAAATTTAAATTTAGTTCTTTAATTAAAGTTTAAAAGTTTAGCTCAATTATGTTTTTAATTAAGTATATAATTATATTTTTAAATAAAATAATTAATTAATAATTTTATGCAATTTGCAACACTATATGTATAAATATAAATATGTATCTATAACAATTAAATATTTGTAAAATTTCAATTTAAAATGATATTCATATAAAACATTTTATATTAGTTCCTGGGGGGTGTTAATTTATTTCCCTACTTCCATTGCTGACTATTGTATAAAGAAAGAAGGAGTCCTGACAAAACATTTACAGAATTATTAGTTCTGGTATCGACTAGAAAACGCAGTCTGACCTTGCACATGAATTACATGACAAAATTAAACAGTTATCGTATCTCTATGTTTATTATATACGATCACCAAATAACAGAGCAGATAGGTATACCATCTTTACTTTGATTAAAATACTTCTCAACACAATGGGGCATATTCACAAGGACCGGCGATATCTATCACAAGGGCCAGTTAGCGGCAGTTTTTTTATCGCCGCCTAACCCTGAGAACTGTCGCCATGTTAGCGCCGTATTACCAAGCCGTCGCTACATGGCGATAGTATCAGGGAACAGCGGTGAAAACTGCCGCTAACGTCAGCGCGAAGGCGATAGGAAATCCGGCGTTAGCGGGCGAAAACTACCGATAGGCCCATTAGCGGCAAAAAAACTCACGTTAGTCAGCCCAACGTGAGTTTTTTTTGCCTCTAATGCAAAAAATAGCCGATCAGTCAACATCCAAGAGAAAATAGGCATAAAAACCCCAAAAATGCAGAATGGAGCAGCCTGGGCCAAGTGCAGCACACATCAACAACCCCTGCAAGCCACCCAACATCCAGGATGACCAGGATGAGAGCCAGGATGCCTCGCTGGACCTGCGTCTGGAGCCTGGATGCCTCGCTGGACCTGCGTCTGGAGCCTAGATGCCTCGCTGGACCTGCGTCTGGAGCCTGGATGCCTCGCTGGACCTGTGTCTGGAGCCTGGATGCCTCGCTGGACCTGCGTCTGGAGCCTGGATGCCTCGCTGGACCTGCGTCTGGAGCCTGGCTGTCTCGCTGGACCTGCGTCTGGAGCCTGGATGCCTTGCTGGACCTGCATCTGGAGGCTGGAGTGGGATGTGGAGGAGCTGTGGAGTCGATGAGCCGTGGCGGCAGACATTGAGGCGCGACAATCGCCCGAACCTGGTGGTGAAGTCTGGCAGGTCGCATGGAGACGCGTTGCTGACCTGTGTGAGAAGACAGCCTTGCGCACCTTGGAGTTGTTAATAGTAGAGGCATTCCTGCACCCCAACGTAGGGAGGTCTGCATCGCATACTACGATCCACCACTACACCGGGGTGCACGGAGGGGATTACCAACGGTGGGTGCCGCCTCTCTGCATCACAGGCCGGGTGATGTTGGGCTGGCCGGACGCTGTGGAGGGTTAGGCCCCAGAGCGGCGCCGAACTTGTGTGGCGGGAGTGCTGCAACTTCACGCCTAAGGGGGCCCTGCTGCATCAACTGCATCGGAAGGTTCACCAGCGGACTTGGCGGCGACTGCTGTACCCAGGCTTGTGAAATCCCACCTGGCTGAGGATCCTGTTGGCTGAGTCACATATTTGGAGAGTCGCCCAGGCCTAGCACACGTAGATGATGCACCCCCAGTGGCGGCTCATCCGCTATGGCGGAATGTGTCGCCCCACTGCTTTCAAGCAGTGCAGAAGAGGAACAATCATCACATGATGATAACTTACTGATGTAACCGTGCTATGTTTCCTTTGCGGGTGGGAGGGTGGGTAGGACTGCTCCAAGCACGGGGCAAGGCATGGGCGGATTGGCATGCCCACTCAAGGGCGCAATGACTGTTTGGTCGGCCCACTCAGGCCGCCCAAAGCAGTCATGCGCACTTCCCTGTTCGTAATGCAGGCTGCATTACAGCCTGCATGGAGAACATGCCCACCCCTCCAGCCCCTGGCTGCATGCCGTGTTATGTTATGTTATGTTATGTTATGTTAGCCGGTATTTATAAAGTGCACGGCTACTCCAGGGAGTGTCCCGGCGCTAAGCATGAACCCGACAACACAGAGCAAAAGTACGCCACCACGGGATCTACTGTTTAAAAAGCCAAGTTTTTAGTTGTCTCCTAAAAGTGAGGAGCTCCTGAACCTGTCTAAGAGCAATGGGCAGGCCATTCCAAAGTCGTGACGCCACCGCTTGAAAAGATCTGCCTCAAATCCGGGAGAGCCGTATCCTAGGTGTAATGGTCAGAAACTTGGCAGAAGACCTCAGGGTTCGGCGTGGAGTATAGTGCTGGAATCATTCCCCAAGATATGGGGCACCTATTTTGTGGAAGGCGTTGTCCCGTTGCCAATTACCAATCCCACCGCTGCATCGCAGCATTGTGATTGGCTCAGGGGAGGGAGCCTGGGTGCCTACTTCCTGTTCCTGGAAGCAGACGCAGGAGAGCAGGAGCAACGAAGACACAGGACCCGGCTTCGAGGTAAGACTTCCTTATTCAAATATTTACAACACCCGCTCACACACACATCCCTGTGTCCACGCCCCATCCAGTGTTCTTTCCAGCATTTACCACCTCACAGCTGTCCAGCCCCCCCAGCACTTCTCAATGGCAGCCGCTGTGCGTCCATGCACAGCGGGCATACCACTTGTGTGCCAAAGGCACATACGTGGTTGCGACGCATGCCATAACATCGCATTCCATTCCAATGCATACTAATACTAGGCACATTGCAACAGTAGAGTAGGTGTTGCATAGCGGAGACATTTATATCAAATTCCCACTTCAGTGAGTGCAACCCAAAACTAAGCTTTGCACCCCAAACCCAACCGTGAACCCTGGAATTCCTTTTTGAGCCCCCATAACACACCCAAAAATCAAATTTGACCCAAATGCACACCCCAATTTCCATAATTTACCCCAAACACACCCCAAATTCCATAACTTACCCCAAAACACACCCCAAATTCCATATCTTACCCCAAAACACCCCCCAAATTCCATATCTTACCCCAAAACACACCCCAATTTTCATATTTCACAACCGAAACCCATACACACCCGAAAAACTTTAAATTACCCCATTACTGACCTCACAATGCGTTGTAATCAAATGCGATGTAAAGGCACCTGCGTTGTTGGAGTTGCGTTGTTAATGATGTACTGCCTGCATTGTAATGGTCGTCTCCCATGCCAAAGGCAACCCATAGGCTATGCCGTTTGCGTCCGTCTGACCCTGGACCGCGCTCGGCACCAAGGAGCATTCCTCTTGGACACTCCACCGCTATGACGCCAGCACCCTCCTCGCCATCAACCCTGGACGCCACCTCGCCTGCCAGGACCAACCTCTGCTCCGGACCGGACATCGCCATTGCCATCACTGACGGCTGCAGTATCACCCGCAAGGAGCACCCCGACCATCAAGGAGGAGGCATTGCCATCACCTACAGAAGCACAATCCAACTGACCACGCACTCTAATGACCCATGGGTGACCATGGACCAACTCAACTCCCAGATCCGTACCAAGCCCAAGCACATCCTCTGGGGCACCCTCATGTGCAGGCCCCCCGGGCCATGGCCCCCCATTCTCCAATACCATTGTAGACCTCATTGCACCCCAGTGTCTCCCATCCACCAACGACATCCTACTCGGTGAACTGAAGTTCCACCTGGACAACCCCAGTGACCAGAACACCACCCCCTCCTGGGGAAGGTCCCCTACATCAGATGCAAGCAGCAAGTCATCTCAACAAGCCACATAGCAGGACACTAGTCGAGCACGTCACCTACACCAGCGGGAACTTCAACTACAGCCACAACACCGGACTCTCCTGGACCGACCATCATTGGTAACATCACGTCTTCACCTTGCACACCGGACGCCACCGCCATCATCGCACCCCCTCGCAGCTTGATCAAGGCCAACGAAGAACGTCTCGTCAACTCCCTCTGCACCAACACTCCACCAATGCTTCCAAACGATGACACTGCAGCGCGCAACCACCACCGATGGATCTCCAACAGCGCCGACATTCGGGCACCCCTCATGAACGGCACTGCGTCAGTACCTTCTGCCTGCCTGATGGCAGGCGTGAGGGTGACGCAGTGCCACAGGGATAGGCTGGCCCAATGCATTGCTGGAGTTGCGTCATGGTTGTGACACGACTGCAGCAATGCGTGACTTTAGCGCAGACAGATACGTCAGGATTCCTGACGTATCTGTCATTACTTGCGTCATGGAGCGCGGTCCAGTGAATACAGCGCATCCATGCTGTCGCAAGAAGGGCGTAGTGAGAAGTGTTGCAACGCTGTCTTGTCGCATCGCTGCAACACTTTTCATGGCTGGGGCCCAGGAATGCGCACTATCTAATTGATGGTGCGCATTCCTGCACTGTAGTTTTGTCACAGGGCAGTGCTGCAACATTGCTTGCAGCGCTGTCCAGCACCAAAACCTGCTGAGTTGTGGCCCCAAGTGTTATCCCCATTTTTAAGACCAGCTATTTTCTGGTCTTAAGTAACTGGCTCTAACTGAAGTTAGAGCCAGTTTTTTTGGTCTTCAGAAGTTCAAGGATCCCCTTGTGAATATGGAGTAGTGGTGTTTGCGGTTGTTTTTGCACGGGAACGCCTTTCCTGCATATAATTATTGCTAACAGAAGTAGCGATCTTTACAATGGACGTTTTTGCCTAAAAACTGTCGCTAACGGCTGTTAGCGACAGCTTGGTAATAGAGCGATAAAATTATCGCCGCATTAGTGGCAGAAAAGTGCCGCTAACGCGGCGATAAGTCCTTGTGAATATGCCCCAAAGTATTTGCTGACCAAGAATTTTCTAACCAAAAACATTGTGTGATAATAAAGTGCTCCCCATTTAACACCAATAGTGATTCTATGGCAATTGTGCTCGAATCAAAGAATTTATAACCAAAATTTAATATATTGGGGCAAATTAAGTTGGACGATTCATTTGTAAGATTGTCATGGAAGAGAAAATAAACTGACTGATTGAGCCCTATCATACCTCGCACTATTACACATTAAGATTGGGAATTCAAACAAGAAAACTTCTCACCACGTTTATGAACTAAACAAGCTGGACTGGTGTCATGCAAGACTGTTATACAAGCTAAAGGATTTTGGTTGTAAATTCTTTGATTCAAGAAAAAGGCTCACCTTCTAACACAAAAAGTATGCATGACAGAACACATAGGGGGATATTCACAAGAACGTGTGCTAAATATCACCAAAAAATGTTAACGCAACTTTACACATCGCAGTCCAGTAAACCCTGTGTTAACGTGGAATTCACAACACGGCGGTACCATGCGATATTCTCCTGAAACCGCGGACAATGTCCGCGATACAACAAACTCGACGGCGATAAAAACACAAACCCCAACACCAAAAAACATGCGATGAGCCCATTCGCGATTAGGAAATCAGCGATAAGCAGCGCCAGGCCTGCTATACACACCCGGCAGGCAGGAAAATCACTACAAAAGGACAAAAAACACACAAACACAAAATGACCAACACCCAAGCACCACGGAGGCAGCCGGAGCAGGCGCAGAGGACGAGCGCAACCCCACAAGTACCCCGGATGACCAGCCCGGGACCACGGTGACAGGGAAGGGCAAGGACAAGAAGAAGAGGAAGACGAAGTACAGTCCGCAGGAGAATCGGAGCCTGGTCACGGAGGTGATAGAACACCATCAACAACTGTTCATCGCCTCCAATGTGTCATTGGGCACCAGAAATGGATTATGGCGGGCCATCGTGGACAAGGTGAACGCCGTCGGAGAGTACAGGAGGTCAATGGACGAGGTCAAGAGGCGATGGAATGACATCAAGCGCAAGACCAAGGAGAAACTCGCAGCCAACCAGAAGGCAGCAATGCAGACTGGATGTGGGAGGCCTGCGCCACAGCAGGAGCTGGATGACATGGAGGAGCTGGTGTCGACAGTCATCAGTGTGGAGACCGTGGCAGGAGTCGGGGGACCGGACACTGCTCGACAGGACACAACACAACCGCAACAGGGTGAGTGACCACCAGGTACTGGGGGATGGGGGAGATGGCCACAATGGCACACATGCACAATCAAGCAGGGCACAGTGCACACCCACAATGATTCTGGATCATGGCCCTGAGCCACAGATTGTCACAATGTACAATGCCATGCTGTCTGAATGTGAACCTGTACCATGCAGCTACATACATGCGGACACATTGTAATACACCATCTCCCCTTCACATTGCAGGGGCACCGTCAACACCTCCTGCAGAGCAGTCCCAGCCACTCTTCACTGATGACGAGGAGGACACCACCAGCATTGACACCCAAGCCCTCCAAGACATCATTGAGCTCATCCGCCAAGCACCTCCAGGACCAGGGCAGCCCTGCTGCATCAAGGAGACCCCACCCACTCCACAAACTACCCAGCAGGAGGCCCCCACAACCCCGGCTGTCTCCCAAGACCCCCAGGAACAACACATGGCCTTCCAACGCCGTGTGCTGGAGGGCCAGAGGGAGACGGCTGAGCAGGTGCGGGTGGGGTTCGACCTCATGGCTACCAAACTGGACGCCATCCATGGGTGTCTAGGTCCCATCAGGGACCAGCTCCAGTCCCTAACGGACACCCATGCCTGCTCCATGGTCTCCAACGAGCCATGACTGACATCGCTGGAGTCCTGATTCAGAGACAAGAACACCTGTCCGCTCAGAGTGGCTCCAGCGATTCCAGCCGTGAGCTGGCACACATGCGGAGGCTCATGGAGGACATGGTGCGGATGGAGGCGGAAAGGATGGCAGCCACCCCTGCACATCAGCGAAATGTAGCTGGCATCTACCAGGCCCTGCATGTCCTCATCATGGCATTGCTGCCACAAGGTGTGGCGATGATGAATGCTGCTGCCCCCACACCATCCACAACTCCGCCCCCTGGTGTGTCAGTGCCTCACAGTGTGGCAGGCGTATCCACTCCGGCACCTGACGTGTCAGTGGCACACAGTGCCGCAGCCGGTACTGCAACACCCACAGGTGGGGCAGAGCACACATCCGAGGACGAGGACGTGGATGGGATTGAGTTCAGTAGGAGGCACTAGCATTCATGTCCGCCACCTTGCCTGTTTCGGCTTGGTGCCGCACATGGCCCCATGACCTGCCACTGACCCCTGATACACTCCGCTGCACTCACCTTGGCCCGCGACATGGACTGCCATATCCTGTTCGATGACCAATGACACGGCGACCATACTGCGGACTGTACCCTTCCTCTTCCGCAGTACTTGTCATCCCCGGATGGACTCTGGCTGGCCCTCCACGGGCCCATATTGTGTAGTGTGCTTGGCATGGACCTGTACTGCTTCAGCTGCAATACTCCACCGGATGTGCAATAAACATCCAGAAATGCAATGCTGTGTCATGTCCTTCATCATTCATGTATGAATGTGTGGATGAATGTAGGGACAGTAATTCCCCTCACGTCAATGATTCTCATCTAGTGGGATGCCAGTCACAGTGTGCCACATTGCCTATTGTGTTCCGCTTGCCGTGGACACTACAACAGGGACACACGCATTTGTCACTTCCTTGTCCGGACATGGACTGAACCACGCCCTGAGCCCTGAGTCATTGTTGCAAGCCCTGCGCTGGTCCGGCGTACGCCAGGCCAGACCACTCCGCTTACGCTCCGAGGGGGGGCCCACATAGCTACATGTCGCAGGCGTACACGCTGGTGGTATGCAGGTCACTGGTCTAGTTGTCAGCATGCCACGGCCACTCCCTGAGGGCAGGTTTGCACACACACCACACCCATCCAGCACAGGCGTCACAGGCCATGTGACCCCGCCAATATAAGGGGCCTGCAACATCACATTCCCCACTGCCGGTGGTGACTGGATGACGGACGCTCCAATGTTCTCAATCATAAAGGGCCCATGAGTTGTGGCGCACACGGTTGGTCGCACCCGAAGCCTTGCGGCCGTCACGGGCCTACCACCACATGGCGCTGACTGGGGTTGCACAGGGTTAGTGGCACCCGAAGCCTTGCGGCCGTCACGGGCCTACTACCATGTGGCGCTGACTGGGGTTGCACAGGGTTAGTGGCACCGAAATAGCTGAGCGGGTGTGCAGCCTACAATGATGACGTGTGCACTGATGTGGTCTCTGCCATTGATGCCTCAGGACTCAGCATCATGTGTGGGACCTTCTGTGCCGCGGGGCGGCTCCGCATGATGTGGCCCATGCCATGGTGGCGGGACCGGGGCCTGGAGCTTGCACGGGCACGTGGTGTGCCCACTGGTGGACACACCGTTGGCGGCAGGTGAGCAGGTGGCCCGGCATGCGCAAGTGCGGACAGCCAGCGCTGGCTGGCAGGAGGGGGTGGGGTGCGGCTGCATGCGTGCACAGGGACGGACAGGCCTTGTTGCCGTATGCTGTGTGATGGACTCTGCCATGATTGACTCTGGCCTCGATTGCAGGTTGCAGACCTGGTGGCTTGCAGTGTATCCCGGCACGTGGTTGGAGACACACCGGTGGCAGCAGGTGAACAGTGGGACCTGGGTGCGCAGGGGCGGCGGTGTCTCTCTCTCTCTCCCTTCCTTCCCTCTATCACTCTCTCTCTCTCTCCCTTCCTTTCCTTCTCTCTCTTTCTCTCTCTGCCTTTCTTTCATTCTCTATTTCTCTGTGTCTCGCTCCTTTGATGTGCGCATGGCACACGTTCTGATTTTGTGCTTTATTTTCCAGGCTGTGACATCGAGATTGTCCCGGACGGACCCGACAGGAGTCTTCCGCATTGGTGTTTTGTATTTCAATAAAGTTTTTGGTTGTTACTTCAGTGCTGTGTGACTGTTTCTCGTTCTTCTGGCCACACATGTGTGTTATTTTTTATCAATGTGCATCATCTGGCGCTTTTTGTGGCTCTTGTGTCGTGCACGGTATGTGTATGTCAGGGGGTCTGGGGGGGTGGTGGTGGGTGTTGTGGCCCTCATGGGTATCGGACCTGCATGATCATTGTCTCCATGGCATCTGTGGGTCTTCAGATGTGGCTCTTGGCTGGGCTCCCTTTCATGCTGCAGGTAGTCGTCCTGCTTTACACCAGCAAAAGGCAGGTGTTAATTCCCTGGTGCTACCGTGGCTTATCGCCTCTTTTTGGTTCGCATCGCAGATCTGGCAGTTTGTTGTGAAAGTGGTGTTGTGGTTTTTTCGTGTGTTTTTGCACAGGAACGCCTACTCTGCATCTCATTAGGGATAGTTGGTGGTGTCCACCGTGGTGTTGAGTTTTGGGGCAGTTATCGTGGGAATACTGGCGATGTCGGCAGTTTGCACCGCTTGTGAATGGGGTGTTAAATCTATCTCCACTTTTGATGAGTTAAGGTGGAGATAAATCGGAGATAAGTCCTTGTTAATATTCCCCATACTGTCTTGTTCTATGGTGTGGAGATATGGTGCTGGCGTATGGCAGCCTAAAGTGCACCAGTGCTGGGCGAGAGACAAATTTGCTAGTGGTCACTGTAGAGGTGGCACTGCTCAGACTTGTTCTTTACTACAGAAGAATGTTGCTGCAAATTGCTGTGGTCAACGTAAACTGTCATCGACCACTGTTCACACACCCTCAAACTTTTTTTCTGAAAAAAGGATGGCCTTATTTGTTGCTGAGAACCCCATTTGATCCAGTATATAATTTGAGTGGGAGCATCATCTGATCAAGCATAAATAAATATCATACCTAAATGTTTTCTTTGTGTGTATTTTGACTCAAACAAAAATAGGGTTTCATGTTCCGCAGGTTATGCTTTCTGATAAGGTTCAGTTTGTCCTGGGTCCTGTAACTTGCAGGTGCTATTTAAAAATATGTCAAGTCTCCTTGCATTTGTCAAATGGTCATCATAAAATTGTGTTGTGCTAAGCATTTTATAAAAATCAATTATTCATTGTACAAACAAGTATTTGTTATCATTTATGTAAAAGTTGGGATCTCTGGATTTGGGGTGTAGTGAAGGAGGGAAAGGGGAATTTTTTTCTGGCTGTAGAAAACGGGGAATGATGCTTGCCTGCTGCTGCAGCCAAAGTCTAAAGAGATTTTTTAGACTGAAAAACCACCAAGAAAAAATTGTGTTTAGTTCTATCAGACCCAGAAAAAATGGGTGTGAAAAAACTTGGAATCGGGAGGAGTGCAACACGCCTTTTGGAAGTTGAGTTTCTTTAGTGACTAGTCTGCTAGGCTTTGTAAATGACACACATAAACCATTTATTTCTATTTTTATTTATTTAGCTAGAGACTTGCTACAGTGCTCTACTGCCTTACTGAGAGGTCTGGTGGATTTATTACAACACATTACAGTCATCTTGAAAGCACTAACGGAAGGAAAGAGAAAAGGTTGTATCTCCAGTAGCCAGAAGTTCCCAAAAATTTAAGGCTGCACATATGAATGGTGGCCACCTCTAACCTTAGTTCAGATTCTAAGAATGATCAATGGAATCTGGACTACAGATCTAAGCCCTTTTCTAGAAGTGTTGGGCTATATCTTGCACTTCTATATATCATAATGCAATGTTAGGAAGTCACTTGAAAACACGTAGCACCCTTTAAAAGACCCATGTCTCTCAAGAGTAGGTCAATGTAGGGAACTTCTTAATTCTCAAACATTATCCCTTCTTTAAGCAACAAATAGCCAAACTGCAGCCCCTGTTAACGTTTAACCATGATCCACCTGACTAAGGCTCTCAATAGCATGGGGTGCAGGTAGTTGGAGTTGACTAATGGGCAATCCCCAAAGAATAAATTGATGCTTTGACCTTTATGCTGCAGATTCAAATTCTGTTCACTCTCTCACGAAATGTCTAGATTTTTCACTTTGTTACTGGCCAAAAAATGCAGGGTGTGTATCCTACGCCAAGAGGTTGAACAGTTGATCGTAATGTCTCAGTAGCTTCACCTCTTTTGTGTTGGCATTTAGATTAAACCTACTCACACAGTCAGTGGTCCACCATGGCTGATCTTTCAGACACAAATGTAGAACTCTTCTGTGGAACAATGAATGATTATATATGTGTGTCATCTGCTTATGAATGGATCCTGAAAGTCTGTTTTCCGAGGAGGTTCATTTGATCAAGAGAAGACCTAATAGACAGTCCTGAGGGACACTGCTAATAACAAGGTATGTTGTTGTACTTGCTGAACTCAATGTGCCAGAAAAGACAGGGTCATATCTGGAGTTTGGTGGATGGGATACTCTGTCACAAAGGTGTCCGATATCCTGTCCACTGTATTACAAGTGCATTACAGCTAACATGTTCTAGTGAAGGATGTGATCTAAGGTTAGAATTCGAGGTGAAAGATCAATACTAACCAAAGTCACTTATCCTCGTGCTGCCATAACCAAATACTTAAAGGATACCAGTACTGTCTCTGGCCCATATGTGAGGCGCAAACCATACTAATCGCCTTCCAACAGGCCCTCTGCAAATCTTGAACTGGACTTCATTTATGAGGAAAATGGGAGATGGCAAAGGCCAAGATTTCAGGATGTTGTTTAACCCCTTCGATGCTCATGACGAGCTGAACTCGTCATGGCACACAGTGGTCGTGTGCTCATGAGAATCCGATCGTCGGGTTTTTTTTGGGGAAGGCAGTTGAAGGGCTTCCCCTGCCTCCCCCCGCCCCCTCCACCTCAATGACGTCAGCGCGCGAGGCGCGCTGGCGTCATTGGGGGTTTCCCTTTGTTCCCCGACGCGCTGGAAGCCATTTGCTTCCAGCGCGTCGCGGAATAAGGTCAGTTTTGGCTCCGGGGAGGGGGATTTGAAACAGAAGAGGCATCGAGGGAAAGGAAAACCCTTTCCTTTCCCTCAATGCCTCTTTGTGCATTCCTGCTGCACGATCATGCGATCGTGCAGCAGAAATGCCCACTAGACGCCAGGGAATTTAAAAAAAACGGAAAATACTGTTTTGGGGAGCGGCCCCTTGGGCAAGGGTCGCTCCCCTTTTGGGGAGCCTTATGTTTTTGGTGCTCTGCCCCCTGGGGGTGGGCAGTTTTTTATATAGCGTGGGGCTTTACCCGAAGGTGTCAGAGCGCTTCACAATAGGAACAGTAACATTACATGATGAGAAGGTTACAAGTGAGCATAATACAAAAGCAAGCGTTACATTACATGAGGAAAAAGTGACAATTGTGCATGATACATGAGATACAAAATACAAATAGAGGTATAATACTGCAATAAGTGGCAGTCACTCAGAACACACTGGGAAGGCACTTCTATAGGCATGGAGTACAGAATTTCCTATAGTGGAAGAACTTCCTTGAGGGAGTAGAGAGGGCGTGAATTTAATGAAGGGTACACAAATCCAGCACAGCACGCAAGGGTGAGGAATGTACAGGAAAAAGTACAAATTTACAATGAAGAGCGAACTTCCTAGAGGGGGCTGAGAGTGAAAGTATTAGTTCTGAAAGTGTCTTTGGAAGAGAAGAGATTTGAGGTCAGCTTTGAAGATCCGGGTAGAGGAGGTGGCACGGAGCAATGGGGGAAGCGAGTTCCAGATTCTCACTGCATTGCCTGAGAAGGATTGCGCCATCGATCTTTCCCTTTTGAAGACGGGGGGCTCAAGCAGAAGCTTTTTCGCATTGCGAGAAGGGCGAGAGCCACCGGACAATTTCAATTTATTCGCCAGGTAACGAGGGAGGATGTGTGTAAGGCTTTGTGTGTGATGCAGGCAGTTTTGTAAATAGATCTTGCCTCGATCGGAAGCCATCGAAGAGAGGACAGGATAGGAGTGACGTGGTCGCTTCGTTTAGAACCTGAAATGAAGCGAGCTGCTGAATGGAGGATGGATTTGAGAGGGGAGAGGTGGGATTTGGGTAGGCCCGTCAGAAGAGAATTGCAATAATCCAGTCTTGAGAGAACCAGAGATTGTACCAAGGTTTTTAAGTCTTTCTCCGGGAGGAACCGACGTATCCCCCATAGAAGGCGCAACTGGTAACGTGCATTCTTAGCAATAGAGTTGATGTGGGAGATTAGGTTGAGTCTTTTGTGAAGAATGACACCTAGGGATTTAGCGCTGTTGACAATGATGGGTTTGTTGTTGAGTAGGTTCAGCTGATCCATCCAAGATTGAACAGGAGGAGGTGAGAGAGAGGTAGAGAGGAGGAGGAATTCAGTTTTGGCGGGATTCAGAATGAGTTGGTGAGCTAACATCCAGTTGTGAATAGAGTTGAGAGTAGAGTTGAGTAGTGAGAGATCGTGTGCGGAAGATAAAGGTATCTTCCCACTAGTCCACCAGGCATTTATTTGTGGAGAGTGACCCCTTGGGTGGCAGAATAGCAGTATGTTTTTAGGCCCATCTGCCCCCAAGGTGGGCAGAAGCCACTAGACACCAGGGTTTTTTAATTTTTGTGTTGGGGAGTGGCCAAAAGGGCAAGGGTTGCTCCCCTTTTACGGGGGTGAATATTTTATTTATACTCTGGCCCACCTACCCCTTAGCTTGGCTGGTGGATTGTGTGTGGACTGGTGCATTATTTGCATATGTGATTGTAATGTTTTTTTCTCCTTTTTATTCTAGTGTAAAGCTTTTGATTCCTGTTTGCGGTTTCGGCAGTGGTTGTTCTGCAGTTTTGCGTAATTGCATTTATTTGGTAAGAAAAATATTTTTGTTGTGTGTACTCCAAATGAGTATTATTGTCATGCATGAATGAATTTTTTTGTAAGTGGTGTCATAATGGCAGCATATTTGTTAGTGTTCAGAGCATGAAATTCTTTGCGATGTTTTGCATTGTCTTATGTGTAATTTTTCTTTCTTCTTTTTTAGTGGGATATTGTTGATCCTTACTGTGTCTGTGCAGAGTAGGTGGTGGTGAGTCTAGCTGCTTCTGTCACGTGAGTGGTATAGTGTTGGAGTATATAGGTCTTTGTGATAAAGCTACATTTTGTTTATTTCTTTTTTTTACAAAGGGTTTGTTGTTGTTGACTTATTTGACACGTAACCTTTATTAGTAAGCATTATGGCTAGCCGTAGAATGACTGCTCAGCAGGTGGTTGGTTTGCTTCTTGAATCTTCCTCTGAGCAGGATTATGAGACTGACAGTGCGTCTGAGGGAGAGGAGGGAGAGGAGGGAGGGGAAGATTCAGGCAGTGAGTTTTCTCTCCACATGGAATCATCGGATGATGAAGGTACTCTCAGTGCAGATGAAGTGCCTGTTTTAGAGGAGGATACTACTGTGCCGATGGTGCAAGAGGCATCTGGATTGCAGCCTGGGGCTGCTAGGCTTCCTACTGGAAGTGCTGGACTCTGGGTTGATCCAAACATGGTGCAGCCGGTGTTGCCTGCCTTTAGTGGTTATGCAGGGTGTAGAGTGGATTGTGAACATTATTTGCCTATACAGTATTTTCAGTTGTTTATGGATGATGTATTTTTGGGTGAGATTGTTGAGCAGACTAATTTGTATGCTGAACAGTTTTTGAGGGACAACAGTGCCAGACTTAGGCCCCATTCTAGAGCTACCCGGTGGAGTCCCACAAATCTGGAAGAGATGAAGAAGTTTTTGGGTTTGACTTTTTTGATGGGTTTGATAAGGAAGCCGTCCATGGGTTCATATTGGTCTACCAGTCCCTTGATGGCAACGGCCATATTTCCTGCAGTTATGACTCGTGATCGGTATTTACTTTTGCTTCGGATGCTGCATTTTGTTGATAATGGTTTGGCGTTGCCACGAGATTACCCTGAATGTGACCGTCTTTTTAAGATTCGGCCTGTTCTTGATCACTTTGTAGATCGATTTTCAGAGATCTATACTCCAGGGAAAGAAATCTCTATTGATGAGTCTTTGGTCCTGTTCAAGGGCCGTTTGGTTTTTAGGCAGTACATTCCTAGCAAGAGGGCACGCTATGGAATTAAGCTGTATATGTTGTCTGAGAGTAGGACAGGATATGTTTTTAATTTGCGTGTGTACACTGGTAGGGATTCCACTATTGACCCCCCTGGTTGTCCGTCCACTTTTGGAGTTTCAGAGAAAATTGTGTGGGATCTTGATAGAGGACTGTTTAACAGAGGCCACCATTTGTACCTTGATAACTTCTACACTGCTGTGCAATTGTTTAAGGAATTGTTCAAAGTGGACACTTTTGCTTGTGGCACAATCCGCTCTAACCGTAAAGGTTATCCAAAAGAGCTTGTTTGCAAAAAACTTCAGAGGGGACAGTGCAGTGCCTTGCGTAGTGAGGAACTGCTAGCTGTGAAATTTGTGGACAGGAGGGATGTGTAAATGCTGACTACCATCCATGATGAGAGTACTTCACCTGTGGCTGTTTGGGGTCATTTTGCTGAAGTGCGCAAACCTGTGTGCATTTTAGACTACAATAAGCACATGGGTGGTGTTGATAGAGTAGATCAGAGGTTGGAACCTTACACGGCTATTCGTAAGGCTTACATTTGGTATAAGAAGTTGGCCATCCATCTCTTCAATTTAGCAACTTTCAATGCTTTTGTTGTGTTCAAGGAGTGTTCTCCTGCGTCAAAGTTGACTTTTGTTCAGTTTCAGCAGTCTGTCATAGGCAGCCTTGTTGTTGTGGAACAGGCAAGTGTTCCTAGAGTTGGAGTGGTGGAGGATGTGGCTCGATTGAAAGATCGCCACTTTCCTGATCACATTCCTCCTACACCCTCAAAAGACTTTCCCACTAGGAGATGTAGAGTCTGTTGGCGAAGAGGTACGCGGAAGAAGACTCGTATGTACTGCCCTGAGTGTCCTTCTAACCCTGGGCTGTGTGTGCCTGCTTGTTATAGAGCGTACCACAAGCAAAAGAATTATTGGGAGCAACCATGAGTGGTAAAGTGAACTGCCTGGTCTGTAATGTTTAAGAATTGTTGTTCTGTTTCAAGGTTGGCATTAGTGCAATGTATTTAGTTTCTGATTTTGTGTTAGTAGATTTGTATCTATTTGTAATTTGTTTGTGTTTTCTTTTTTGTATAAAAAAATCCTAAATGTGATGGTGGTGTTTGTAGGCTGGTGCTTGGCTGGCGGTGTGCGTGGAGTGGCGCTTGCCTGGCGGTGTGCGTGGAGTGGCGCTTGGCTGGCGGTGTGCATGGAGTGGCGCTTGGCTGGCGGTGTGTGTGGAGTGGCGCTTGGCTGGCGGTGTGCGTGGAGTGGCGCTTGGCTGGCGGTGTGCGTGGAGTGGCGCTAGGCTGGCGGTGTGCGTGGCGTGGCGCTAGGCTGGCGGTGTGCGTGGCGTGGCGCTTGGCTGGCGGTGTGCGTGGAGTGGCGCTTGGCTGGCGGTGTGCGTGGAGTGGCGCTTGGCTGGCGGTGTGCGTGGAGTGGCGCTTGGCTGGCAGTGTGCGTGGACTGGCGCTCGGCTGGCAGTGTGTGAGTAGTGACTTGCTGCTGATCACTACACACACTGCTAGCCGAGCGACACTCCACGCAATCCATCAGCTTGTGTGGTTGCTGTGTTAGGAATGTGGGCGTGTGAAAGTGATGGGCCCTTGAATGGCGCTGTCTGCTGGTGTGAGTGTTGTAATGTGATGGGCCCGCGGCTGGTGGTGTGAATGGTTTTGTATTTGTCACACGTATGAAAGGTGTATGAATGGCCTGTAAAGAGGTTGGTGCCTTGTCGTGGCTTTACAGCTCACGAGCTGTGAGTCAATGGTTCAGTTTCTCGTCCTTTCAATTATTAACAGTGCATTTCATTTTTGTGAAATCACTTGTTAATACAATTGTATATACTGAACCATCACTCACCCTCGTGCCAAATCCAACCAGTATGTGTGTGTGCTTGAGGATTAGATGGCTGTGCAGTAATATATTTTTTTGTCTTTCTCAAGCAGGGTGTACCTTGTCCCTTTTTGTGAATGTTGTAATGTGTTTTTTCGTGCCTGGTGGTGTGAATGGTCTTGTATGTATCACGTATGAAAGGTGTGTGAATGGCCTGTAAAGCGGTTGGGGCCTTGATGTGGCTTTACAGCTCACGAGCTGCGAGTCACTGGTTCAGTTTTTGTCCTTTCAATTATTGACAGTGCATTTCATTTTTGTGAAATCTCTTGTTAATAAAATTGTATATACTGAACCATCACTTGCCCTCGTGCCAAATCCAACCAGTATGTGTGTGTGCTTGAGGAATAGATGGATGTGCAGTAATCTTTGTCTTTTTAGTCTGTCTGCCAAGGTGTACATTCCGTCTAAGAATAACCTACCAACTGTAGATATTGTCGTAAACGAAACACCCATGGGAGTACATGGTGATATCTCTCTTGTGGATCCCAACAAGTTATGGTACCCACAATGTCCTGCAAACCACAAAATGTCTGTCACATTTTCCTTGCAATATTGTGCCAAAATTTTCACGCTGCAGAAATAAACAACACATTATCTCAAAATGACCTGGTTTTGCAAGGGGGTCACCTGGGTTTTGGCCCGGGGCTCGGCGGCCACCTAGGAAACCTACCAAACCCACACATTTCTGAAAAGTAGACACCCGGGGATTCCAGGGAGGTATGGCTTGCGTGGATCCCCCAACGTTTTCTTCCCCAGAATCCCCTGCACACCTGACATTTTGCTGAAAAAATCCCTTTTTTCACACATTTTTGTGTGGTAAAGTTGTGGTATCACCGGGCTGACACAAATTTCCTACCACCCAGCGTCCCCCCAGGTCTCCCGATAAAAATGGTGCCTCACTCGGGTGGGAGGCCCAAGTACCCGCGACAGGCAAGGGCCCACAACATATTGAGGCGACCTCAAAATGGCCTA
Source organism: Calotriton arnoldi (assembly GCA_963921515.1). NCBI lineage: Eukaryota > Metazoa > Chordata > Amphibia > Caudata > Salamandridae > Calotriton > Calotriton arnoldi. Next base: position 639,145 of record CAWUFW010003768.1, on the reverse strand, counting down.
TCACAAAATGACCTGGTTTTGCAAGGGGGGTCCCATGACGTTTTGGCCCGGGGCTCGGTGGCCACCTAGGGAAACCTACCAAACCCACACATTTCTGAAAAGTAGACACCCGGGGGATTCCAGGGAGGTATGGCTTGCGTGGATCCCCCAACGTTTTCTTACCCAGAATCCCCTGCAAACCTGACATTTTGCTGAAAAAATCCCTTTTACACACATTTTGTGTGGTAAAGTTGTGGCATCACCGGGCTGACACAAATTTCCTACCACCCAGCGTCCCCCAGGTCTCCCGATAAAAATGGTGCCTCACTCGGGTGGGAGGCCCAAGTACCCGCGACAGGCAAGGGCCCACAACGTATTGAGGCGACCTCAAAATGGCCTTTCACAAAACGACCTGGTTTGGCAAGGGAGTCACCTGGGTTTTGGCCCTGTGCTCAGGCGGCCATCTAGGGAAACCTACCAAACCCACACATTTCTGAAAAGTAGACACCCGGGGGCTTCCAGGGAGGTATGGCTTGCGTGGATCCCCCAACGTTTCCTTACCCAGAATCCCCTGCAAACCTCAATTTTAGCTGAAAAAATCACTTTTTTCAGAAATTTTTGTATGGGAAAGTGTGGCTTCACCGGGCTCACACAAATTTCCTACCACCCAGCGTTCCCCCAGGTCTCCCGATAAAAATGGTGCCTCACTTGTGTGGGAGGCCCAAGTACCCGCGACAGGCAAGGGCCCACAACGTATTGAGGCGACCTCAAAATGGCCTTTCACAAAATGACCTGGTTTTGCAAGGGGGGTCACCTGGGTTTTTGGCCCTGTGCTCGGCGGCCATCTAGGGAAACCTACCAAACCCACACATTTCTGAAAAGTAGACACCCGCAACAGGCAAGGGCCCAAAACATTTTTTGATAGGCAATGTTGATGTTGCCTCAAAACGTTTTGTGTCCTTGCATGTCGCGGGTACTTGGGCCTCCCACACAAGTGAGGCACCATTTTTATCGGGAGACCTGGGGGAACGCTGGGTGGTAGGAAATTTGTGTGAGGCCAGTGATGCCACACTTTCCCACACAAAAATGTGTGAAAAAAGTGATTTGTTCAGCTAAAATTGAGGTTTGCAGGGGATTCTGGGTAAGGAAACATTGGGGGATCCACGCAAGCTCATACCTCCTGGAAGCCCCCGGGTGTCTACTTTTCAGAAATGTGTGGGTTTGGTAGGTTTCCCTAGATGGCCGCCGAGCACGGAGCCAAAACCCAGGTGACCCCTTGCAAAACCAGGTGGTTTTGAGATAGGCAATTTTGATGTCGCCTCACTACGTTTTGGGCCCTTGCCTGTCGCGGGTACTTGGGCCTCCCACACAAGTGAGGCACCATTTTTATCGGGAGACCTGGGGTAACGCTGGGTGGTAGGAAATTTGTGTGAGGCCAGTGATGCCACACTTTCCCACACAAAAATGTGTGAAAAAGTGATTTTTCAGCTAAAATTGAGGTTTGCAGGGGATTCTGGGTAGGAAACGTTGGGGGATCCACGCAAGCCATACCTCCCTGGAAGCCCCGGGTGTCTACTTTTCAGAAATGTGTGGGTTTGGTAGGTTTCCTAGATGGCCGCCGAGCACGGGGCCAAAACCCAGGTGACCCCCTTGCAAAACCAGGTGGTTTTGAGATAGGCAATTTTGATGTCGCCTCACTACGTTTTGGGCTCTTGCCTGTCGCTGGGTACTTGGGCCTCCCACACAAGTGAGGCACCATTTTTATCGGGAGACCTGGGGGAACGCTGGGTGGTAGGAAATTTGTGTGAGGCCAGTGATGCCACACTTTCCCACACAAAAATGTGTGAAAAAGTGATTTATTCAGCTAAAATTGAGGTTTGCAGGGGATTCTGGGTAAGGAAACGTTGGGGGATCCATGCAAGCCATACCTCCCTGGAAGCCCCCGGGTGTCTACTTTTCAGAAATGTGTGTGTTTGGTAGGTTTCCCTAGGTGCCGGCAGAGCTAGGGTTCACAAACTACAGCTAGGCACTTTGCCAAAAAAGGGTCATTTTTCACTGCAAAATTGAGATGTGACCACGTTGCGGTTTGCGCCGTTTCCTGTCGCGGGCACTAGGCCGACCCACACAAGTGAGGTACCATTTTTCTCGTAAGACTTTGGGGAACGCGGGGTGGGTAGAAATTTGTGGATCCACGCAGATTCCAGAACTTTCCACCACAGAAATGTGGGGAAAATGTGGTTTTTTGACAATTTTTAGGTTTGCAAGGGATTCTGGGTAACAGAACCTGGTGGGAGGCAGTCCAGTCACCCCATCCTGGATTCCCCTGGGTGTCTAGTTTTCAAAAATGTATAGGTTTGCTAGGTTTCCATAGGTGCCGGCAGAGCTAGGGTTCAAAAACTACAGCTAGGCACTTTGCCAAAAAGGGTCATTTTTCACTGCGAAATTGAGGTGTGACCACGTTGCGTTTTGCGCCGTTTCCTGTCGCAGGCACTAGGCCGACCCACACAAGTGAGGTACCATTTTTCTCGTAAGACTCTGGGGAACGCGGGGTGGGTAGAAATTTGTGGATCCACACAGATTCCAGAACTTTCCACCACAGAAATGTGGGAAACATTTTGTTTTTTTGACAATTTTTTATGTTTGCAAGGGATTCTGGGTAACAGAACCTGGTGGGAGGCAGTCAAGTCACCCCATCCTGGATTCCCCTGGGTGTCTAGTTTTCAAAAATGTATAGGTTTTCTAGGTTTCCCTAGGTGCCGGCAGAGCTAGGGTTCAAAAACTACAGCTAGGCACTTTGCCAAAAAGGGTCATTTTTCACTGCGAAATTGAGGTGTGACCACGTTGCGTTTTGCGCCGTTTCCTGTCGCGGGCACTAGGCCGACCCACACAAGTGAGGTACCATTTTTCTCGGAAGACTTTGGGGAACGCAGGGTGGGTGGAAATTTGTGGATCCACGCAGATTCCAGAACTTTCCACCACAGAAATGTGGGGAAAATGTGGTTTTTTGACAATTATTTAGGTTTGCAAGGGATTCTGGGTAACAGAACCTGGTGGGAGGCAGTCAAGTCACCCCATCCTGGATTCCCCTGGGTGTCTAGTTTTCAAAAATGTACAGGTTTGCTAGGTTTCCCTAGGTGCCGGCAGAGGTAGGGTTCAAAAACTACACCTAGGCACTTTGCCAAAAAAGGGTCATTTTTCACTGCGAAATTGAAGTGTGACCACGTTGCGTTTTGCGTCGTTTCCTGTCGCAGGCACTAGGCCGACCCACACAAGTGAGGTACCATTTTTCTCATAAGACTTTGGGGAACATGGGGTGGGTGGAAATTTGTGGATACATGCAGATTCCAGAACTTTCCACCACAGAAATGTGGGGAAAATGTGGGGGCATATTAGCAAGACCAGCGATAAAATTATCGCCATTTTAGCGGCAGGAAACTGCCGCTAAAACGGCGATAATGGGCTTGCTAATATGCGTTATAGAATTCCAATAGAAGCCCAGGTTAGATGTCCTGCACATCTAACCTGGGCTTCTATTGGAATTCTATACGCATATTAGCAAGCCCATTATCGCCGTTTTAGCGGCAGTTTCCTGCCGCTACACTGGCGATAATTGTATCGCTGATCTTGCTAATATGCCCCGTGGTTTTGGACAATTTTTAGGTTTGCAAGGGATTCTGGGTAACAGAACCTGGTGGGAGGCAGTCAAGTCACCCCATCCTGGATTCCCCTGGGTGTCTAGTTTTCAAAAATGTATAGGTTTGCTAGGTTTCCTTAGGTGGCGGCAGAGCTAGTGTTCAAAAACTACAGCTAGGCACTTTGCCAAAAAAGGGTCATTTTTCACTGCGAAATTGAGGTGTGACCACATTGCGTTTTGCGCCGTTTCCTGTCGCAGGCACTAGGCCGACCCACACAAGTGAGGTACCATTTTTCTCGTAAGACTTTGGGGAACGTGGGGTGGGTGGAAATTTGTGGATCCACGCAGATTCCAGAACTTTCCACCACAGAAATGTGGGGAAAATGTGTTTTTTTTGATAATTTTTTAGGTTTGCGAGGGATTCTGGGTAACAGAACCTGGTGGGAGGCAGTCAAGTCACCCCATCCTGGATTCCCCTGGGTGTCTAGTTTTAAAAATGTATAGGTTTGCTACGTATCCCTAGGTGCCGGCAGAGCTAGGGTTCAAAAACTACAACTAGGCACTTTGCCAAAAAAGGGTCATTTTTCACTGCGAAATTGAGGTGTGACCACGTTGCGTTTTGCGCCGTTTCCTGTCGCAGGCACTAGGCCGACCCACACAAGTGAGGTACCATTTTTCTCGTAAGACTTTGGGGCACGCGGAGTGGGTGGAAATTTGTGGATCCACGCAGATTCCAGAACTTTCCACCACAGAAATGTGGGGAAAATGTGGGTTTTTTTACAATTTTTTTGGTTTGCAAGGGATTCTGGGTAACAGAACCTGGTGGGAGGCAGTCAAATCACCCCATCCTGGATTTCCCTGGGTGTCTAGTTTTCAAAAATGTATAGGTTTGCTAGGTTTCCTTAGGTGCCGGCAGAGCTAGGGTTCAAAAACTACAGCTAGGCACTTTGCCAAAAAAGGGTCATTTTTCACAGCGAAATTGAGGTGTGACCACGTTGCGTTTTGCGCCGTTTCCTGTCGCGGGCACTAGGTCGACCCACACAAGTGAGGTACCATTTTTCTCGGAAGACTTTGGGGAACGCAGGGTGGGTGGAAATTTGTGGATCCACGCAGATTCCAGAACTTTCCACCACAGAAATGTGGGGAAAATGTGGTTTTTTGACAATTATTTAGGTTTGCAAGGGATTCTGGGTAACAGAACCTGGTGGTAGGCAGTCAAGTCACCCCATCCTGGATTCCCCTGGGTGTCTAGTTTTCAAAAATGTATAGGTTTGCTAGGTTTCCCTAGATGCCGGCAGAGCTAGGGTTCAAAAACTAAACCTAGGCACTTTGCCAAAAAAGGGTCATTTTTCACTGCGAAATTGAAGTGTGACCACGTTGCGTTTTGCGTCGTTTCCTGTCGCAGGCACTAGGCCGACCCACACAAGTGAGGTACCATTTTTCTCATAAGACTTTGGGGATCACGGGGTGGGTTGAAATTTGTGGATCAACGCAGATTCCAGAACTTTCCACCACAGAAATGTGGGGAAAATGTGTTTTTTTGGACAATTTTGTAGGTTTGCAAGGGATTCTGGGTAACAGAACCTGGTGGGAGGCAGTCAAGTCACCCCATCCTGGATTCCCCTGGGTGTCTAGTTTTCAAAAATGTATAGGTTTGCTAGGTTTCCCTAGGTGCCGGCAGAGGTAGGGTTCAAAAACTACACCTAGGCACTTTGCCAAAAAAGGGTCATTTTTCACTGCGAAATTGAAGTGTGACCACGTTGCGTTTTACGTCGTTTCCTGTCGCAGGCACTAGGCCGACCCACACAAGTGAGGTACCATTTTTCTCATAAGACTTTGGGGAACATGGGGTGGGTGGAAATGTGTGGATACATGCAGATTCCAGAACTTTCCACCACAGAAATGTGGGGAAAATGTGGTTTTTTGGACAATTTTTTAGGTTTGCAAGGGATTCTGGGTAACAGAACCTGGTGAGAGGCAGTCAAGTCACCCCATCCTGGATTCCCCTGGGTGTCTAGTTTTCAAAAATGTATAGGTTTGCTAGGTTTCCTTAGGTGCCGGCAGAGCTAGTGTTCAAAAACTACAGCTAGGCACTTTGCAAAAAAAGGGTCATTTTTCACTGCGAAATTGAGGTGTGACCACGTTGCGTTTTGCGCCGTTTCCTGTCGCAGTCACTAGGCCGACCCACACAAGTGAGGTACCATTTTTCTCGTAAGACTTTGGGGAACGTGGGGTGGGTGGAAATTTGTGGATCCACGCAGATTCCAGAATTTTCCACCACAGAAATGTGGGGAAAATGTGGTTTTTTTGATAATGTTTTAGGTTTGCGAGGGATTCTGGGTAACAGAACCTGGTGGGAGGCAGTCAAGTCACCCCATCCTGGATTCCCCTGGGTGTCTAGTTTTAAAAATGTATAGGTTTGCTACGTTTCCCTAGGTGCCGGCAGAGCTAGGGTTCAAAAACTACAGCTAGGCACTTTGCCAAAAAAGGGTCATTTTTCACTGCGAAATTGAGGTGTGACCACGTTGCGTTTTGCGCCGTTTCCTGTCGCAGGCACTAGGCCGACCCACACAAGTGAGGTACCATTTTTCTCGTAAGACTTTGGGGAACGCGGGTGGGTGGAAATTTGTGGATCCACGCAGATTACAGAACTTTCCACCACAGAAATGTGGGGAAAATGTGTTTTCTTGGACAATTTTTAGGTTTGCGAGGAATTCTGGGTAACAGAACCTGGTGAGAGCCAGTCAAGTCACCCCGTCCTGAATTCCGCTGGGTGTCTAGTTTTCAAAAATGTATAGGTTTGCTAGGTTTCTCTAAGTGCCCGCAGAGCTAGGGTTCAAAAACTACAGCTAGGCACTTTGCAAAAAAAGGGTAATTTTTCATTGTGAAAATGTGGTACGTCCACGTTGCATTTGGAGGCATTTCCTGTTGTGGGCACAAGGGCTACCCACACAAGTGAGGTACCATTTTTATCGGGAGACTTAGGGTAACACAGAATTGTAGAGCAACAGTTATTACCTATTGACTTTCGATGCATTTCTGCCTTCCAAATGAAAGACAATGTGTAAAAAATAAGTCATTTTGAAAAATGACCTATAATTCTCATGCTAGTATGGGTACTCCCAATTTCGGAAATGTGCAAATATCTACTGTTTCTAAAATCTACATTTTGTTCCCATTTCAGAAATACATAGGTGTCTTTCATAACAATTTTTCCATGTATACATTTTCCCAAAATAATTGCTATATACCCGGTACATAATAAAAAACCATTGCAAGATGCTGCTCAGTTATTGGCTCTGGGTTCGTCGGGTTCTTGGTGAACCTACAAGTCCTATATATCCCCACAACCAGAAATATCCAGCGGATATAACGGTATATTGCTTTCAAATAGCTGTCATAATTAGAAGAAGTTACAGGTGAAAACGTTGACACAAATGGCTGTTTTTTTCAACTAATTTTCAATTTTTCCTTCATTTAACTGTTAGTTTCTATAAGGAAAACTTTAAGGATCTACACAAATGACCCCTTGCTGAATTCAGAATTTTGTCTACTTTTCAGAAATGTATGGCTTTTCAGGATCCATTATTGGTTTCATACCCATTTCTACCATTAACTGGAAGGAGGTTGAAAGCACAAAAATAGCAAAAATAGGCTATGTCCCAGAAAAATGCCAAAACTATGTAAATAAAGTTGGTTTTCTGACAAAAGTCTGCTTGTACCTGAAAGCTGGGAAGATGGTGATTTCAGCACCACAACCCCTTTTTTGATGCCATTTGCATGGAAAAAACAAGACGCTTTCATCTGTAGCCCTTTTTTCGCATTTTTCCCCAAAAAAACAAAGTTTTGCTGTATTTTTGCTAATTTCTGGTTCCCCTCTAGGGGAATCCACAAAGCCTGGGTACCTTTACAATCCCCATGATGTTAGAAAAAAAGGACGCAAATTTGGCGTGGATACCTTATGTGGTCAAAAAGTTACAGGGGCCTAAGCGCGCATTACCCCAAATAGCCAAAAAAAGGCTTAGCACAGGGGGGGAAAAGGCCTAGCAGCGAAGGGGTTAACTTCTTAAGCTGATAAAAGCTACAATTTCTCTAGTTGCACTGGGTAGTAAGAGGAGAAACGGATTGGATGAACCACACCATACCTTCTTTCAATGGCCAGGTGGTTGCTATACCCACCATTATCCGAGAGGCCGAGATCTTATTGATTTTGTTGTGAAGAAGGTCTACAATGTCTCTCGATGCAATGAGGCTGGCTCTACCACTAGAATACTGCAAGGGAAATCCAAATATCTGCTGAGTTTGTTGATGACCATATGTATTTTCCAGCCCATTTATTCTTGGTGAAGTCTAAAAATAGTTTCTTTCATCTGGATTTGCTCCTCTGACCTCTGTCGTGGTACCAAGATCAATTTTAAGCAGGGATTATATCACTGAGGTGCAGCCATTCTCTTTGGATGCTACCAACCATGAACAATCTTATTTTTAGATGAAACCTTGCAGGTTTCATGCCCCACTGATAATGCAAGTTAAAGCTGAGGTCAGGTTCATGACCTGTGAGGAAGGACTGTCCAAGACCAACCAGGGGTCCAATCACCTAACATTATCTTCCTAGTCCATACACTATACAGGCCCAGAAGCCCTCTGGATCTAGATTGAAATGGGGTGTCATCTAAGACAGTGGCAATGCCACCCTATTCCCTGTTTAAATTGGCTATTTTAACTCAGGACAGAAAACTATTCATGAATAGGGGCAAGTTATCAGTATTTTATAAGTAAATCTGTATGAAGCTACATGCAGTTGAAATCCATGCATAAACCACGGAAATAATAGCTCCTAACTAAAAGAATAAACTCTGGAACAATGGAACGCGGTATTTAATATGAGTTTGCAAGGTTTACAAGTTTAATCCATACAAGACAAGCAATAAAGAATCCCTCCCTTACTGCAGTTCCTCTAAAAGCACCGCTGCCTTATGAAAGGCATAATGGAGTTGCAATATTTTATTAGCTTTATTTTCCCAGTTCGCCAATTTGCTGCAGCAATAATTTTCTTTCTATTTTTCTTTGGCCACAGCAAGCTTTTGTGGTCATGGCATTACAGTAATTTTCTCTGTAACTGTATATTGAAAAGGCACCCTTTTATTAGCTACAATTCAATTGATATAGTACTTGTCATATTACAAAATTTGCCTCTTGTGCAACATTTGGGCACAGATTCATGATACCAGAGATATTTATTTTGCAGATATAAATTTGAAACAACTACAGAAGCTGCATTTTTTTCTGCTTTGTATTACTTGGTAAAGCCACATATAAAGAGCCAAGAAGTCAGACTGCAAAAAAGCATGTACAACAAAAATAATGAATCGCCCTGGATTTAATTACCTTTATTATTACTTACAGAGCGATACCATAACCCATATAGTTTAGGTACCCTGTAATACAGTTTCCAAATCCCCACACTAGTGATACTTCTAATATCACGAAAGAGTGCATGATCGCCTTGTTCTTTTGGATTATACGAAAAGAAACGTTTGAATAGAAAAAGGGCGTGTCCGTCTGGATATGTTAGATGCAGAAAGAATCCGCTTTTCAAAATCTCTCCAGACCAAAGTGAAGGTCATTAAAGGGCTATCAATGAAATTACCGAAATTTCCTAACATAACACAATCTATGCTGAGTTTATCTAATTTTTATAGAGAGCAAACTTTTACAACACCTCTCTTGGTGCTCGTGGTTATCTCGGTGTGCAAACTGATGTCTCTGGGTGGTGCAATTTTCTCAGTTGGAGGAACTCTTGAGGGAAATGGATGGTTGAGTCCTGTGACCCTACACTAACTTGTGAAAGTGCCTCTAGTCAGAGTTATACTTTAGTGCTGGTTGCGATATTTGCGTGTGTGTGTGCATGTGTGGGAGGAGGAGTGTGTATGTGTGAGTATGTGTGTGTATGTGTATGTGAGTATGTGTTCTGTACATCGCATGTAGAGTTTTGACTGCTAAAAGTGAAAAATTGCCAATGAGTGGGGAAACTTAGGGAGAGTCAAAACTTTCATAGTCCTAAAACTTGTGTGAACATATTCATTTGGTGTTATGTTTCAGTTATGGAATGCATTGTGGTATCTTGGTTGCTAGCAACATGTCACCTTGGCAGCAACAGAATGCGGGTTCTGGAATGATGAGCCAGCATTCCAGAGGTAGGAATGTTGATATTCAAAGGAGTGAGGGAGTTGCCCAAGGACGTTGTTGGTGTATGGATGAGATCCTCATTTGAAGATTGATCAATTGCTTTGTGATTTCATGTCCCTTGTGAGAAATGGTTGGCATACCAAAAGACAAGAATCAGATGGGTGCTAAGTATTTTGGGGAGTGAAAGATGAACTGAATACGTGTGGTGGTACGTTGTTTCTGGCTACTCGTCTAGTTCATCCCACCAACCTTCGTGGCAAGCTGTTTGATCTAGCACACATCTCGCATCTGGGTATTTCTAAGACGAAAGAGAGATTACGGTCATCTTATTGGTGGCCAGAGATGGATATACAGGTAGAGAGGCTTGTGCTAGATTGTGTTGTGTGCTCTCTGAGTGAGAAATCCAAGGTGACGAGGGTTCATCCCATGGTGGTCAGGACTCATCCTTTGAACCGTGGAAAGAGATTGCCCTCGACATCTTGGGTCCCATTCATGGAGAGGGGCAACAGTCATATGTGATGGTGGTCATCGATTTATTTTAACGTTGGCCTGAAATCAGTTTGACGATGGGGGCTGAGACAAAGCATGTTGTTGCATTTTTAAAGAGCCTTTTCTCAAGGAAAGGAAACCCAGAATTAATTTTGACTGACAACGGCGTTCAACTAATCTCACGTGAAATGGAAGAGTTCTTGAGAGTATGTGGAATTAAATATAAGAAGTGCGCTCTTTACCATCCAAAGTCTACTGGAACTGTTGAGAGATTCAATAAAGTTCTCAAAGAAACCATTGGTATGGCAAAATCGAATGGTTTGAATTGGAGGGACGAACTAAAGCTAAAGGTTGAAATGTATAGATTGACTCCTCACAGCACCATGGGCAAGTCGCCATTTGAATTGTTTAGAGGAATGTCTCCCATCCCCATGGTAGAGCCTTCTTGGGTAAGGAAGTTGGGAGTTGGTCTCGAGAAAGATGGGCTAGAGAGAAATTGGTGCGAAAAGGAAAACAGTAAAGTACATGCCATAAAGCAGAACTATGATTGTAGAAAGGCATTTAAAAAAACAGTGGTGGCTGTTGGTGACTTAGTAATGATCACACGCCCTGGTTTATGTGGTAAAGTATCCAAGTATTCCAAACCCATTAGGGTCACCAAGATCTTTGGCAATGCGATAAAGACACAGGACCACCGCATTTGGAATCTTGGTAGGGTGGTGGTGTTTAAAGGCCCCTCTAATCTGTCTGAAGAGGAGAGGAGAGGTGAAGGAAGAGGGGAAGAGTTCAAGGTTGAAAGAAAGGTTGATAAAATGAAATCCTATAGGGAGGCAAGGAAACCTTTGTATTTGAGAAATGATGTGGAATGACTCATAAACTGCATTAACGATCCTATGTCTAAAAAACAATAGTGTGCACAATAAGAATATCTTTGCCTGTATCTGTCATATATTTTTCTGAGTCTCGATGATGTTACCAGTTTTCTTGTACAGAAGGCTTAGGTTTCATGTTATAGAAGGAAAGTGTGTAGTATCTTGGTTGCTGGCAACATGTCACCTTGGCAGCAACAGAATGCGGGCTCTGGAATGATGAGCCAGCAATCCAGAGGGAGGAATGTTGATATTTAAAGGAGTGAGGGAGTTGCCCAAGGACGTTGTTGGTGTATGGATGGGATCCTCATTTGAAGAAATAAACCCAGCTTCAGTCTGGACGAGGCTCCTGTCTTTCTTCACTCTACTATGGACAGGATCTCACATGCATGTTCATGTTTCTCTGCTGGGTCTTACAGTCTTCTACTTGCTGATGCATTAACAGCATAAGATACTTCCAAATCTCAAAGTTTACAAGCATCTAAACCTTTCACCATAGACAATATTTAATAACTACCTCGCTATTTTTATAAAAATGAGTCACAATTCTCAGCTTCATGAATTTTAAATTTTAGTAATTCAAATGTACCATTGATCTGGTTGTTATCAATTATGTAGTGAAAAACACACCCTCTTTGCCTTTGTGACTATCTCTTTTATCTCTGAGCAACACTGTGAAAACCTGATGACCTCCTATGAAAGCAAGATCCTGAAACTTTTCATGGATATCAGTGAATTCGGGATCATAACATTTCACCTTGATCGATACCCTCAAAATCATATGTTCTTTGTCTACTTTTATAGTTTTGCATCCTGAATATGTAAGCAAAAGATACGGAAACCTGAAAGCCTTGAATACCAAACCCTATTAGTTCCACACAATAAATGCCAATTTTCAGAGCTAACAAGTTTTTTTCATTAACAAGTTTTCTTCAAAAAGGAATTGTCCCATTCACTCTAAAACATGCTGCCATCTCCAACCTCCTATGTCTTAGCAAGATCTTAGAAGAGATACATATTGACAGCTGCAAGAATTCGTAGAACATAACTTGAATCTGCATGAGAGACAATCTGGTTTCAGATGGGGGATCAACTCCAGACATCAGGGATGATCTTATTTTTCCTTTGGATTAGGGTCGATCTGAAATCATTAGTCTTGAGCTGTCAGCAGCTTAGATCACTAAACACAAATGGACCATGTGGAGAAATGAACCTGGATAACTCGAGAAGTTCTTCAATGGTGCCTCTCTTTCTTGTCAAAACATAGTCAACAAATCAGAGTCAGTACCTCACAATCATCTACTAATCCTGCCATATTCCAGGTTTTGCAGGAGTCCCCTATATGTTCCTTTCTGTTAGACCTGACATCCTTAGTGTGGTCTACCCCAAATGTTTGCCTTCACATCTCCTGTTTTGCTAGATTTACTTTTGCTGGCATTAGGACTCTGGGCACTATGCTGCTGTTAACCATTGCTAAAATGATTGTGCTCTCTCCTTCAAACATTGTAAAATTAGCCTTCACCTGATTGGCACATTTAATTTTCTTGTATGACCCTAATAAATGACTCTACATGTAGCCAGGGTCTGTAAATTAAATGATACCAGTTAGTCTGCATCGCTCATTGTGCCACCATCTAAAACAGCCCTTTAAAACAAGTCCCAGGCCTGGCTCTGCAGCCTGTAGTGCAGCTGTAAACTGGCATTTTGGCCTGGCGAAAAAAACTTTTGCCAGACTATAACCTTTTTTTTTTAAATACATATATGTCACCCCTAAGGTAGGTACTAAAGGCCCATAGGGCAGGATTCATTGAATTTAAAAAGTAAGATGTGTACTAAATGTTTACATGTCCTGACAGGGAAAAACTCCTAAAGCTGTGTTTCGCTGTTGTAAGGCCTAGCTCTCCCATAGACTTACATGAGGTTTCCTTGTGGCCTAACGGGCTAGGGCAGTCGGTCTCAAATCTGGGGAACCGGGTTTGAGTCTCAGAATGGTGCTCAACATCCTGTGATTCTTGGCAAATCACTTAATCTTCCAGTGCCTAACAAAAATGAATGTGACCTTGTGTAACATAACTGGTGCTCATGTAAAGCGCTGTGATACCTTCGGGTTAAGTTTGCGCTATATAAAACTCAGAAAATAAAAAATAAAGTGACAACTTTTGATTGGGAGTAGATAGAGACAGTGGGGTCGATTCCGATTCGGGCCGGAAATTTCTCCGACCGAGCCGGACCCGGAGAGATTTCCGACCGAATCAGACCTGTGCAGTCCGACCGAACGAGTACGATGCGTCCGTATGTTATCGGACTCGAGTCGGTCGGACTCCCATTGATGTCAATGGGAGCCGGTCGTACAACGCGTACGCGGGCTCCCATTGACTCAATGGGTGCGAGTCGGACACGGGCGCCCCCTACAGCGGGTACGCGGCGAGCGATTCGCGCCGTACACGCACAGGTTGGGGGACCCATGGGTCCCCCTGTGTGCGACTCGCGCGGCTACGCGTACAGGGGGTCCGACACGGACCCCCAAAGTATGGCTCCGACAGCTCTTACGAGCCGGAGTGCGCGGCTCGGTCGGACTGCTCGCGGCGCGCATCGTACTTACCCGGCCGGGAAACGTCTCCATTGCGCGGTGCGAGTCGAGTCCGAGCGAGTCGGTCGGAGCGGTTCGAGCCGGGAGCGAGTCGGTCGGAGGGTCGGGACGCCCGGACGAGTCGGTCGGCGATTTCGCATCGTACTCGCTCGGCCGGACCCGCGTACGGTTCGGTCGGGAAACAGGGCTCCGAATCGGATCCGGTAAAGCCGAATCCGATTCGGAGCCCTACCGGCCGAGATCGGAATCGGCCCCAGTGTGTTAATACTCAAATGAGTGTGCTGAAAGGGCTAGTTGGACTCTCGGCTACTGAGCCCATAAATCTTGTCATCGCCTGGAGACGTGGAGTGTGTGCCGCACCGGTGCAGGTATTTAAATCCTGGCTTATTGTCTGCGGCACGGGATGTGCCAAAAGGTCTATTTGGACTCTCTCGACTACTGAGCCCATAAATCTTGGCATCGCCTAGAGGCGGGGAGTGTGAGTTGCGCCGGTGCGGTTATTTAAATCCTGGCATATTGTCCACGGCGCAGGACATACCCAGGCACTTGCCCGTGTGACGACCGTACCAACAGCGCACCCGTCTTCACCCATCATCGCCTGGCAGAGGCTGGGCCACCTCTCTGAGAGCCTATATTGATCACATTGGCAAGTACTCTCATCTGATGTTTTTTGGACTGTCTGTTTCTATTAACTATTTGTTTTAATGGGGAAGCGTAAGGCAGCATCTTCTCAGACCCCACACTCAATAGGTTCAACCAATGACGAGGTTGTGGCGCGTGCTGTGCGGGTAATATTGAAAGAAACTAAGCTAGCAGAATGTCATCTTTCTTTTACAAAACCATCTCTTTTATTCTTTCTACACCAAAAGCTCAGCCAAACCCTACCCCAATTTCTTCAGCTGTCAGTGACATTTGTGTTTCCTCTGACTTTCCTTCCTCGAACACCCAGTAGGATACCCAGCATTCTGAAGAGTTGCTAGCTGCTATGGGACCGCCTAGGACACTTTGCCATCTCCTGGGGTGGGCCTCGTGGCCAAACGCAGAAGACCTACTAAGACAAGGGGAACTGTGAATAATGTTAGTAGTGAAACACAGACAAATGATCTGATGAAGATAAACTTGAGAAGTGAGGCTGAACTAGCTGTACCAATCAATGCCAAGTTAAGTGCCCTTTTAGATCTTAAATTGAACCCCCTTAATGATCGGCTGAAGGCAATTGAGCTTATGTTGGCAAAACTGTCAGGGTTATATGTTGAAAGGTCATGTGGCCCCGTCAAGGGAGAGCCACGGGATATCGCCACTCCTGCCTCAAATAATTCTATTGATATGAATCCTGGGGTTGTCCCTTTACCAAATAATTCTTTAAATCACCATCAAGAGATTCCTCGAGAGAAAGGTTCCATTTGCAGGGGAAGGGTGCTGCTGCAGCAAGGGAGGGTGGGGTCACAGTTGATGGTGGTGCCAGTGAAGCAGTTGTGGGGATGCCCCAAACTCGGGGGTAGAGTGTTTTACCACTGGATAACTGAAAAATAAGGTCACACATTGGCTTAGTTGCAATGTTCGTTTTAATTCCAATTTATCTGATGATGTATTAATAGTACGTAGAGTCAGATGGATTGACTCCCACCCTAAATGTCTTGGAGATGATTGTGTAATTGTCAATAATAATTGACCTAAGGTGGTGGGGGGTTAGATTCACCAGGCAAACATGGTTTTGGTTAAATCTGAAAAATAAAGCTCTTACCATTATCTTTTTTTATAACCACCTAAACCAAGCACAGGGTGACTGTAACCTCCCCGAAATTGGTCCAGCTAATGTTGTGCACTTTGCAGGGATTCTGATAAGCCAATCACTCTGAAGCTCTTTTGAATGTGACGGAGCAAGACTGACATACAGAACCTGTCATTCATCTGGTTGCACCATGTGAAATATCCCACAAGCAGATCGATCATCTCCCGCTTGATGCTTTCACCGCACCTACTGTTCCTCCATCAAACCTAATGGGGGGGGGAATCATTGATGGAAATTCGTCTCGCAATCCAGTTTTAAGTATTATTTCTATTAAAATCGTGAGTCATAATATTGCTGGAGTGAAGGCAAAGATGGGTTTATTGGATTGCTGGATTACATTAAGCGATTTGACATAGTTTTGTTGCAGGAAACCTGGGTGGAAGTTGTGATGGATTTGTTAGCTATACACAGTACGCCATCCCATCCGCCACGGGCAGGCAGAGCTGGCCTTTTAGCCTGGTTTAGGTTCATTCCGAATTGTGTGATAACTCCAGTTGATTTAGGCAGTGGGCTGTGCCAAGCTTTCTATCTAGAGTGGGCATAGAATCCTGGGTTATTTATAATTTATTTTAATAGGTGTAAATGTAAATCCAGTATTTGTAAAGCGCGAACAGTTACCCGGAGGCATCCCGGCGCTGGGGTCCGTCGGGAAGATTAAGCGAGCTATTGCCCAGAGTCACATGGTGCTGGGCTGACCTGCCGCCAGTGCCGGGGATCGAACAGTGGGCCCCAGATTCCAGCGTCAGTCGCCCTGGCCGAGGCGCCACACCTCTTCCCATTTTTCAATTCAAACTAATCCCGATTTTAGATCCATTTTTTCTGATAGTTTTTAGAATACCCCACTTGTTAAAAGGGAGGATAAAACGTATTATTAGCATTCGACTTTAATTCCAAATTAGGTGATACCTTAACTTTATTGGTTCAAAAACCTTTTAAAATGACTAACTCCTTATGCCCGAGCCAGAATCGAGATGCTAGGGGTTCTGCGCTTTTTCCACTGTTAGCTACTTATGGTTTATGTAATACCCACACATTTTCTGGATCCACTGACCTCAAAAGAGCCACGTTTACTGGCAGTGGTCACTGTTCCCTTATTGAGTATTACTTTGTTACTAGGGACTTAACCGATCTGATTGTTGATGGGGCAGTTGAAACCAGCATCTAGAGTGACCATAGCTCGCTTGCCATATCATAAAGTCTATTGAAGAGAGGCAAGTGAGAGGTAATGATGGGACATTCCCATCTGTCTCCAGGGTAATTTGAGAAGGCTGGTCTGGAGAAATGTTGAATGTCATTAGTCTTTCATAGACTTGTATCCAGTAACTTGAACATAATTTTTGCCCGCCTCACCTGCGAAGTGGTGGGGAGACTATAGCTGCTGCTTTTGAGATACTGGGGGATGCTATAAAACAGCTGCTTATGAAAAACGTGAGCCCAGATGAGTCAAGGGTTGTTCCTTGGTTTAATAAAGCTTGTAGACAGGCACATAGGAAGTTGCACTTTGCCCTAGGAATAGGGACGAACTTGCTGCATGTTCCAAGGAGTACAAATTAATGTTGAGAATTAGTAAAGCCGAGATGAAGAATAATCTTTTGGACAATCTGGTCCATGCTTGTTTGACAAAGGGTACATGGGCTTTCTGGAATATTGTCAACATTAACTCCTTACTTGATTCCACAAACCTGGCTCTGAATGGTAATATAGCTCCTGAGGTATGGGTGTAGCAATTTAGTGGGGCTTATTGCTCTGTAGATAGTGGAGTTGAACACACTGACTTTGAACCACCACAATTTCCTGGTAATATCACTTTCTTTTTTCGAAGAGGTAATAACTGCCATTGTCCTGTTAATAAAGCGCCATGCCCATTGGTGTCCTCATGGATTTTTATAAGGATAATGTTGATCTTTGGGCACCTCTTTTAACTAATCTGTTTAATGGTGCCTGTCAGTTTGGTCTTCTCACGTCTTGGAGGACCTCAATCATTGTACCGGAGTTTAAATAGGGAAATCATCAGGATCTATCCTGCTATCATTCCATTTCCTTGCAGGACTCTTCAGTCAAATTAGTGGGCCGAATCATTTCATTTAAACAAGTAACCTGGTCCTCGAACAACAAAATTTTGTCTGAGATACAGTACAATTTTCACCCTTGACTTGGGACGATAGAACAATGTCTTAATTTGCATCTGCTGACTGACAAATATAAATTAACTAATTGCAGCTCCATTAACCTTGCTTTTATGGACCTCTTGAACGTGCTCAAAAGCACGAATAGATCGAAGCTCTGGGCCCTGTTGATTACCATGGGGGTTGAGGAGGGGTTGGTGCATTTCTTGCGGGTGCTGCATTTTGAACTCTCTGTTACAGGAGGTACAGGGAATGTACCTATTCCTTTTTAGACTAACTTGAGGAGTTTGCCAGGGCTGTGTCCTGACACCCATATTATATCTATTATATTTTAATCATCTTGAAACTGCCTTCTTTGCTGCAGGGAAGGATTTGCCAGTAGTGAAGAATGGACCATTTTCCTCGCTTCTATATGTAGGTTATGCGGTTCTGTTAGCTAGACCTCTGATGGTCTTAAAAAACTATTAGATGCATGTATGGGCTTTATGGAGAACATGGACCTTGAAACTTACAGGTCCAAAACCTTTATCATGGTATGTGGACGAGAAAATACAAAAACCCACACACAATTAAGGGTAAGCACCTGGAGAGTGTTAACTTCTTTCAATACCTTGGAGTACTGTTTGAGCATTGCAATACCTTGGGTGCCTGACTGGCGAGTCGGAGAACATGTTTATCCTGGGCAGTTGGTTATATTTTTAACTTTTCCTCTAGAATTGGGAATAGGCCTTTTTGACCGCTTTTGTAGATCTACAAACAAACGTGTATTCCCTTTCTTACCTATGATGAAGGGTTCTGGGGTTACTGTAATGTTACAAGGTTTCGGGTAGAAGAAAATAGGATGCTTAGAAGGATCCTGGGCGTTCCGGCTAGCAGCCCCCATATTTTGGTTCATGAAGAAGTTGGTGTGCTTTATGTTTAAGGATCAAGTTAAATTGGCACCACTGCTGTTATGGTGCTCAATCTGGACCAATAATCACGCCTCACTTAATCAGGACATCAGTGAGGACTGCTTGGCGTGTGCCTTGTATCCTTTGATCCCTTGGCTTCACTACATTCACACCACTACTCTCCTGAAAGTGGATAGGGCCTCGATTTTTGTTAACTCAAGGGCCCTTAGGAAAGAGGACAAATCCTGGGTAATAATCATTTTTTGGAAAGTAGTGGTCGGGAGAAGGAATTTCCTGAGTCTGTATAGCCCTCCTTCAAGGAGTATGCTATGATCCAAATTATCCCTGGGAAGGAGCCATAACCTGAATGGGTAAGACAACCCTGGGAAAGAATGTCACTCACCAGGTTTAATATGGGATCAATTAGATGGAAGCTCTGTTTCCCTCAATGTCAATATGACGTTTCTAGCATTAGCTGTTGCCTTTGTGATGATACTTCTCGTCAAACTTTGCTTTATTTTGTATTTTTTTGTAAATATTAGAAACATTTGTCAAGATGTCTTTTGATCCCAATCTTTATGAAGTTACAGATGAAAAAGTGTAGATCTGGGGGGCGTGGGCTAGCTCATGGCCGTGTAAGACGTGCTGAATACGAGCTCCCGCCGGAGCCCTAAATCCGAGCTTAATCCTGCAGTAACCTGTCACTGGCCACACTTATTTGCGTATACTCACCACCAAGACTACAAGCGCCCACCATGACTAAGGTGATTGACATCTTGATTGAAACACCCTCCGCCCTACATATTGTAGGTGGCAACTTCAACGACGTCATGGACCTAGCACTGGACCGCACGGGGGGAGACAGGTCCATACTCACCACACCTTTGAGACGATTCTCCACAACGATGGGCCTGACGGATGCTTGGAGGGAGAAACACCCCCTAGTTAGACAATTCTCCTTTTATTCTGGGGCCCACGACACCCACTCTAGACTAGACTACATATTCATCCCCAAAGGGGAACTACAGGACGTAGGGCGCACAGAATACACAGCTAGAGGTTTGTCGGATCATTCCCCGCTCCTGGTCGAGATGGGTCTGAGGGAACGAGGTGGCACCCGTAACTGGAGATTAAGCCCATGGGACCTGAATAACCCCAAAATAGCAAGTGGGTTTAGGGCAGATACCGAAGTCTATTGCCGGGAAAACAAGGACTCTGTTCCATCTGGGGTGACGGTCTGGGAGGCATATAAGACGGTGCTATGAGATAGAGCGCAAAACCAGATAGCCTGGAAGAAGAAAGAGAGAGATAAAAGCCTGGTCGCACTAGAACATAAAATAAACAAATTAGACATGCAGTCCGCTCAGTGCAGCGACCCCGAATTGGCTCGTAGATTGACGACCCTGCGAATGGAATACAAAGAGCTGGCCATGGACAATGCTAAGAAAATGCACCTGGCGACACTGCACCGCCTCTATGCAGTGGGGGACCTTGCCGGGAAACTCCTTGCCTGGATTAGCAGGTGGGAGATCCAAGATAGATGGGTGAGAGAGGTGAAGGATCCCCGGGGTGTCACACAGGCCACAGACGAAGGGGTGGCAAATGCTTTTGCGGAATACTACAGAGACCTGTACCGTGCGCGAACCTCCAAATCACAGGCAGAGATACAGGACTACTTGGCGGCAATCCCCACACCAGTGTTAGGAGAGGAGGAAGCCCAGAGCCTAGAAGAAGACCTGTCACTGGCAGAGGTCCAGGCAGCAGTGGCGAAACTTCGCCCCGGGAAGACCCCGGGCACTAACGGGCTACCCGCAGAATTCTATTGGCGCTACACCGATATCCTGAGTCCCCACCTCCTCCGACTCTTCACAGATTCCCACGAGGAGGGTGTTCTCCCGCCGGACCTGCGAATGGCCACTATTGTGGTCATACACAAGGTGGGCAAGTCCCGTGACCAATGTGGTTCTTATAGACCCATTTCATTGCTGAACTCGGAAATCAAAATCCTGGCCACCATCTTGACGGCTCGTCTACTGGGAGTGATTACGGATCTGGTCCATGAGGACCAGTCCGGATTTAAGCCAGGCAGATCTACCCATCTAAATCTCAGGCGCACGCACAATTGGCTCATGAAGGTGAGAAACCGGACGAATCCACAGGTATTCCTATCATTAGACGCAGAAAAGGCATTTGAAGCCGTAGATTGGTCGTTTCTAGATGTCACTCTTGACAAATTCGGGTTTGGGATGAAATTCCACAGCTGGGTGGCACTACTATACAACCAACCAACGTCCACGGTGCGCGTAAACGGCCGACACTCGGCGCCCTTCCCTATTGAGAGGGGGACGCGGCAGGGCTGTCCCCTTTCGTCCCTCCTTTTCACGCTCACCCTAGAGTCCTTGGCCTGTGCTATTAGAACGCACTCTTCCATCTGAGGCTTCTGTGCCGCACTCGCAGATATGGGAGAGGAGAACATTTCTCTCTATGCCGATGATATTTTGATGTACATTACCAACCCCGAAACGTCTATACTGGCTCTTTTCGACGTGATTACTGAATACGGGAGTCAATCAGGTTACAAGGTCAACTTGAATAAGTCCATGCTTTACTGTCCGACCAATGCACAGGTGGACTGCCCCCTGCCCTTAGAGCTGCGTGTTGTGCAGAGGGGCTTCAAATACCTTGGTATCTTCGTTACTCCACATTCTGAGATATGCCGGGAGGAAAATCTCGGAGCAGTCTTGAATAACTTCAAGTTAGACATGGAGAGGTGGAGAGATCTCCCCCTCACTCTGCTCGGCTGGGCAGCAATTTTTAAAATGATTACCCTGCCTCAACTCCTGTATGCCCTGCAAAATTCGTACCATCCCCTACCCAAATCTATCTTTATGGAAATTGCAAGCAAAATTTGAATACTATTGTGGCAAGGGGGGCACCCGAGAATATTGCTTAAGACGCTGCAATGCAACCCATACAATGGAGAGATAGCACTTCCTGACATAGAGGCTTACTATTGGGCGTTCCACCTGATACCCATAAACGAGTGGACACACAAACATAGAGGACATCCTACATACCACCTTGAGAGGTAAAAAATTCTGCCGCACACACACTTACATTACCTTTATGGGGGGGAAGGGTGGTTCCCGCTTACTGCCTGTGACCCAGGTGACCCTGATGGCATGGGAGAGGGCGACTAAGACCATGGGCTGGCAGGGAAGGATCACGAAGAGCACACCGCTCTGGGAGGGAGCTCGATTTAGGGAGCTACACAGGCTTAAAGGGTTTGGGACCTGGGATACCCTGGGGATCTCCACGGTGTGGGATATTGTCAAAAAAGTGGAACTTAAAACATGGGCAAAGCTCAAGCAGGAATACGATATGCACAATTCCCAATTCCTTAAATATGCACTACTGCGCCATGCCTGGCAGGCAGAGAATCTCCCCATTGAACAACTCCCTGGAAGGCAGACTCTTGCAAGAAGAACTAGCGTACAAAGCGGTCTCCTTCACATACAAGACCATTGACAATATCATCCCCTATGGACTGGTGGGACTCCGGACACGGTGGGAAAGAGAGGTAGGGCCCATGGAGGACATAAATTGGGAAGCGGCATTAATGCACCCCAGAGAAGTCGCCATAAAGGCGAGGCTTCGGCTCATTCAACTCAAGATATTACACCGAATTTATTACGACAGGGACAGGCTGCATAAGATTAAGCCCGGGCGTAGTTTGCGTAGTAGCACTTCACGTAGCTACGTGAAGTACAGCTTCAACTACACGTAGCTATGCAAATTGCGTAATGCGTAGCTGTGTGCTTGACTGCACTGTACAATAATTACCAAAAGCAAACTTGTACAGTGCAAGTTAAGATAAAATAAATATCTCTGTCTTTATATGCTAAAAATGCATATAGTCATTTCACTAAAGTGAAAACAAAAAGTTAACAAGCAGTGAGAGAGGTGATGATTTTGGTATCCTCACTAACTTAGGGAGAGAACCAACAACCAAGCAGATGTCTTGAAAACAAAAAGCACATCTTATTGAACGATTCCTCCTAGGACCACCCCAAGCACAGTTATGGGCAAAAATACAATCCCAACCAAAGGCCCTGCAAACCATTATGGGACGAGATTAGCAGTGGGCAGTGAATATTATAGTGTCCAATATCAAAATAATTCTACAAAGAGCTGCAGTTCAACTAGTCGTTACTAGGTGTCGTCCCTCAAGAGTGAAATGCAAAAGTATTGAAAACCTTTCATGAAGCTTTTGCATTTGACTCGTGAGGGACGACACCTAGTAACGACTAGTTGAACTGCAGCTCTTGTAGAATTATTTTGATATTGGACACTATAATATTCACTGCCCACTGCTAATCTCGTCCCATAATGCTTTGCAGGGCCTTTGGTTGGGATTGTATTTTGCCCATAACTGTGCTTGGGGTGGTCCTAGGAGGAAGGGACCACCATTGAATCGTTCACATGATATGCTTTTTGTGTTCAAGGCATCTGCTTGGTCCTCCCCTAGGTTAGGGGAACTCCAAAATCATCACCTCTCTCATTGCTTGATATTTTATTGTCAAAATTCATTTTTGTGAATTGGTTACATGCTTTTTAGCATAAAAAATTGCTTTATCAAAGCATTTGGAGGAGTTTATTATACTCCTGCTACGCTACGTTTATTAGCACAGTTATTCACTCTGCTACGTGCAATTTGCGTAGTGCGTAGTAGCACAAACTTTGCATGCTTCGTGAGCGTAGCAAAGTATTATGCCCAGGGTTACATAAGATGGGTAGGGTGGAATCACCATTTTGCCTGGTCTGCACAACGGCCAAAAGCGACCTTTTCCACACAGTATGGTCATGCCCCGAGATACAGTTATATTGGACATGGGTAATCAAATTGCTAGGAACGGTCCTGGGGGTGACGGTGCCAATGGACCCAAGGTTTGTGAGACTTGGGATACCAAGTGAAGTGGACATCGCCAGAACACAGCTAACGTTCGCTTCCTTGGGACTGGTAGTGGCCAAAAGGGATATAGCCAGGAAATGGGGGGTTGCAGACAAGCCGACCATTCAGGAATGGATGAGGGGGATGGATATATATATGACGGCTGAGCAAACCACATACCGTAGTAGAGGATGTCCGAAAAAATTCCACAAGATCTGGGGCCCGTGTAGACGATACTTCGGACTCGACATAGGTGATGACACACAACAGCCCGATATGCAGGTCACACAGGAGACCCCGACACGATGTCCGAGTGTACACAGCCCTGATGACCTTCCCTGAGGCCCACTCCTAGCTGTTCCCGGGCTCAAAACGACAATGCATGATCAGAACGACAAGGCACTGGTGGGGAATATTAACTTACATAAATCAAAGGGGAAGGAGAGTTATGACTTTGATGATGGCAACGCTGCTTGTAACGGTCTGCGATTGATTCCTGCAACTGTACTATGTGTTAACTGCATTGCGCTAATTGTTCAGTTAAAAAATAAAAATAAATTTAATAAAAAGGAAAAAGTGTAGATCTGTCCTAATTTACCTGCAGTCGCTATGCTCAGATGAGGTATGCTTTAGAGAGGGGAGTTTTTTTTAAATCTGTCATTAGATATCATAATTCTATGATATTTTAATGTTTATTCTTACTTTTATATTCCCAAGGATGATTGTCAATGTACTATTTATTACTATTTCTATCTTATTATTTAATGTTTTTTAACTATGATGCATTGCTATTTTATTGATCTTTTCTAATGGATAAATATCACTATTTAGACAATCGAATAGAGAATAAAGAAAAGAAATTGTAATTTAAAAGCCTCTTCATGATAAAGTCAGATTTTAAGTCACAATTATGAAAATGTCACTTTTTGAAAGTTCAATGCACTTAATAATTGTTCCCACAGGGGATGCTCAAAACCTTTTGCAACATTATTCCATTTTGCCAGCCAGTGGACATAATACTCACATACATGCTCTGCAGCCGTCAGATGCTGATTCAGTACAGGCAATCCTAGAGTGGCTGTCCGTGATCTCCTATAAATAAACTGTCACACACGTAGCATCTAGATCATGTGTCCACTGGATGGCACAATGTTGCTGGTTTTTTATAGATATCTCTTTAAATATTAAAGCAATTCTTGCATTCACTCTTTATAGACCTCAACATATGTGATCATTAGATGATTATCAAAAGTGTGTGAGCTTTTTTGGTCCTCCTAAGTGAAAGTTTGTTTTTTAATTCATTCTTTCTTTCTAAATACTTTGATGTGGCTCTTCAATGTTATGTGGCCTTCTCCAACTCCTATTACTATACGCATTGGTGGTATTTGATAGTCTCACCTCTTCTATGGGAAATTCAGAGATGGAGTTTATAACTGATCTAACGACGTACAGTGGGCTAGATAAACAATTGATTTTGATTCTTTTGGCATTCCTGAAGGTAAAGAAGCACACTTTTCAATGTGACACTGTGGTGGCACAAGGTGATCCATCCTATGCCTGTTTGGCAGACTAGAAATATTTTTACCCTATTGTGCACTGATTTTTTAAGTTAATCAACTGTTCCTGAATCAATTGATTGCAGATCCAGAAGTTGGTGGACTGTAGCTGCCAATAGATTAGTCCTTGTGCACTTGACCTATGATGAGAGCTAAGACTGGTCTTGATGACACGTTATCCAGGTGACCTTTATTTTAAGTAATTTTCAGGAGTAATTCTTTTTCATTATTTGACAATTGTATGCGGCTAACAGTATGGTCCTGATGAAGACTCCTCAACAAATGTTTTCATAGGGGTCGAAACGTTGACGTACAATTGTTGACTTTAATGGATGTTTTCTGTTAATATTGGAACTTGTATGGCTAATCTGAGAATCTGAGTCTAAATCCGGAGAAAGGCTCAAGTTTTTAAATCAACATTTTTTGGCTTTACATACTGTTAACTATGTTTCACTAATCACAATCTCTGTGCCATTTGTGTGAAACACTTACTTTTTGATATTGTTGATGAATGTATATATATAATGTACGTTATATATATATACATATATGTATCCACTCTGGCGAAAGATTTCCAAAAGCCAGAAAACAGGCGCACTCATGGAATTGTAAGTACATACTTCTTTTAATGTGCAGCCTCCTGCACCAACAGACGCGTTTCGGCGTTAAGCCTTCTTCGATGTTGGTTACTACATTTTCGTGCAATCATTTAGTGCAACCCAATGTGTCACGTGTTCTTAATAAACAGCAAAGATGGTTCGCTGATCTCATTCTTATCACCAGAATTGTGGCGGCCATCTTTGAATGTGCTCAAATTAATACAGTGTATAATACAAGTGCAAACAATAATATAAAAGGCATAATATAAAAAACATATATACCCAAAGGTAGTCGTTTCCGCATATATGCATACACCCACTCCTTGGTGATGGCACATAGGGGATTTCAATCTTAATACATTATAAACGTGTTTCAATCACGTGTCCCCCTGTATTGTGTGATCAAATTCCTGTAGTGTCTCATAATTGAGCCCTTAGTGGGCAATCGATTCTGACAATACAATAAATCCGTAATGCATTTGGATTATTATTTCATATCTTATGCGCTGAAAAAACACAATAAAACATTAAATATCCAGTTCATAATTGTGCCCTGGATGGGCAATCTCCTTGTGATCACGGAAACCGTTTAAATGGCATGTACATCATTCAACTCATTCTTACCCCAGTCCATATAGATCTAGATGTTTGACAATCAATTCAATTATCTATACATTTGGAGGCATATTCCCGTTGTTACATATACCTGGTGTGGGTAAGGGAGTTGGGAAGTGAATAACCCATTTGCGACAAGGTGCAGTATAGGGGTACAGAAACCCAGCTAACTCCATACAAAAATGCGGCCAATTGTCTCAATCAAGGTGTACCCACATTTCTTCATCATTGTTAAGACCTATGGGGGCCATCATTTGGAGCTTTATTATGTATTTTGATTCCAGGATACGTAATTTCCTAATCCTGTCCCCCCCTCTTTCGTCTTTGGGAACTTGATCTAGACAAAAGAAACTCAGTAGGTCCCTGTTACTCTGGTGTGTACTCTCAAAGTGACGAGCTATCGGGTAACTGCTGTCCTTATTATTGATTGCCCGCATGTGCTCTAAAATGCGTTTTTTGTTAGGGTGAATCGTACTCCCGATGTATCGCTTTTTGCACGGGCATACCAGGCAGTGTATTCAGAGTTGCAGTTCAGCAATACATTTATCTTCCATGATGTTTTAGGATCATCCTCTTTTATTCTGTATTGTGTGACTTTCTTGCTGTATGTACAAGCCTTACAAGGGTAAAATCCTGTGACCATATCTTTTTTTTGGAGTTATAGAGCGAAAATGGCTATGTACTAGTTGATCACCCAGGGATTTGCATCTCCTATATGTTATTGTTGGTCTAGGAGGGATTGATTTAAAAAAAATATGATCTGTTTGTAAAATGTGCCAATTCTTTTAAAGATTTGGACTATCTTTGATGATTGTTCATTACACTGAGTGATCATTCGGACAGGTTCTATGTCATCCTGCTTCTGCTTCTGCATATCACTATTCTTTTTAGCCACTAACAGTTCTGATCTTGTCACTTGGTTTACCCTTGCTTCGGCTCAACATAGGCTGTTACTGTTACTGGTGTCACCTCTTATTCTGAAGCGTTGTAAAGCTTCAGTTTTTGCTTGTTGATAATCAGATTCTCTGGTGCAATTACGTTTCATCCGCAATAATTCCCCATAGGGAATGATGTTAACCAGACAGGTGAGAAGAAGAGAATCTTGGATATCGATTAAGGATGGTTTTAGGAAATGTTTTAAGTGCAAAGCCTGTCAGCATGGTGAGAACATCATTGATTTTAAAACTCCTTTTAATAAAACTTTCAAAGTGAGAGGCCATCTGACCTGCAAATCTAGTTTTGTAGTGTATAGATTGCACTGTCCATGCGATAAGGTCTATATAGGGAGTACTACTTTACCCGTACATCAGAGAATCCTGCAACATAGACGAGCAATAATAAACAGAGATAGAAGCTACCCTGTTGCCAGGCACTTCGAAAAAGTACACCAAAGTGATCCAAATTTGATGAAATATAGTTGCCTAGCAGAGATCCCTAGAAAACGAAGGGGAGGCAACAGAGAGAGAGAGAGCTTCGGAAATTGGAGACCTGTTTTATACTTGAATATGATAGTAGAGAGCCCAATGGGCTCAATATTGATGAAGACTTATTTACATGCCTGGGAGAGAGGAAAAATTGAAAAATTGAAGAAATTGTGAAGTATAGCTGCGCACTCACAAGAACTGTTTTTTAAACTATATTAATTAGATATGGAGGAGAAGGACAAGGGACACATGCACTTTATTACTTAGCACTTTAAAAGAAAGCACTAGCACTTTATAAATATTTATTATGTATTATCGCTTTTTTACCTTCCGCTTATTTTTATAAAACAAAGCAAATGAAATAGAAAGTATATGAGTTGAAATATACAGAAAGATAAGGTTGCTATTATGTGAAAAACACATATTTATTTTAATAGGGAGGTATGATTAGTTTTATGTATAAAAAAGAAAGTACATTTTAAAAAATATATATATTGGCACTAGCACTTTAGATTGGTACTGTAGCACTTGGCACTTTAACTAAGCCAATATCACATTCGAATGAAATGTACTAACATTTTTAGTTGGCGTATATAAAGAGAGGGTATAAAAGTGGATTAAGAAGCATTTTTAGAAACCAAAAAAGAATTTTTAAATGTATTTATTTACGTTTTTGAATCTTTATTAGCAGTGATAATTATACATTGTAAAAAGTTGGATAAAATGCTTTTATTTGATACACTTGCATAGAAATCAATTGAAATGCAATGGTAAAAAACAACTCCAAGATGGCGCCTACTTTTACTGTGAAAAATGAGGCTTAGATGTGCATTTGGGAATGTCCTTTGTCAATGTCTATGTTTTATTAGAAGTGTATTTAAAGTTTAAAAAAATGGCACTATGCATCGTGAACAAGGCTGCGTTGACAGCCGAAACGCGTGGATGCCATCGTTCAAATAAAATTGGAGTAGACTGATCCCCTCGGAGTGCTGGATTATTTCTGCGATAGCGGAGAAATTGGTATTTGAATATATATATATATACACACATATATATATATACACTAAACAATGGTTCTCTCGGGGAAAGCTCAAAACCTGAATTTCCTGGACAGCAATGAAAAACAATCTGGTTTAAAAATATATTTGTATATATGTACATATAAGTATATGTACAACCATTAAACAACTAATTTTTTTAATCATCAACCAGATTGTTTTTCATTGTTGTCCAGGAAACATGTGTATTGTGTATTTATCCAGGTTCCTAGGGAAATCGGTTTGGTCTGTATTGTGTATGAGATGTTTGAAAAGTTGGCATTTTATTGTCCTAACTATTTGTGCATTCTACTAGAGTCGTGACTCACATGGGTGTATATGGCTATGCTGTTGGGGTTTGATTATTCCTCCCTGACAGTGACACAAAAGGGGAGTAGGGGTGGGAAGTATAGGCCAGTCTGCCAGGATGGCTGGAGCGGAGTTGTGCCATGCTTCACTTACACTTCAAACGGCTTGCCTCCAGTACACACAAAGGACCCAAACACTTCTTAGAGCCTTGCTAGGGGAAGGGAAAAAATTCCAGAACCAGATGTAGGACTTCTTTAGGGAATCCTCACACTTCTAATGCTGACATTAGGTATTAGGCCACTCTTCGGTACACTCATGGATCTGTGGATAATACAGAAAAAGGACTGCCTTGCCCCTCAGATGACTGTCCTACTGATAACAGACAACTGCTCTGCTTCTTGAAGGCTGCCTTGATCTCTGAGAAGGAAGACTGGACCTGCTCCTTTTATCCAAGGCTAACCTGAGTGTCTCCAAGGGTCAGGTGTCTGACCTATTGTCAAACTACAGGGACACAACAAGTTCCAGAGGCCTTCCTGCAACTGCCCAGCTGCTTTGGATCTGCTTGGAACTTCAACTGGACCTGCCTGAGTCCTTCTGGCTTCTTCTGGAGTGAATTCCTGACCACCAGGTGGTACCTCCCTAGGTCCTGGACCCATGGTTGGCTTCAGTTGAGCTCCTCCTGTGGAGAAAGGTGAAATTCTCAATACTCTGTGCAGCTTTGAATGGGCCTGTTCGCACTGCGACTCTGCCACCTGTGATGACCACAAACACAAAGTTCCTGTGACTCTTTGCGGTACTGCGACCACCAGCGATGACCAGAAATACAAGATCTGCACTTCACTGTACAGCAATTTCAGCCCGTAATGGTCATAAACACGAAGCTTCAGCAACGGTTGTCTGCATTGCTTGACTGGCTCTTTGCAAAACCGTCTGCGCCCCTTGGTCTGCTCTTCTCACTACAGCAACGACAATCCGCAACGCTCTCTTTGCTCTTCGCAGCTTCCTCCACCACCAACGGATCTCTGTGCACCAGACTTTGAGAAGGTAACTTTTTCAGCGGGACTAACCTGGTCCCTGTGTCCAGCCCGTTCTCCATTGTGGTCTGAACTTGTAACTTGCCCCAGTCTTGCACCACCAGATGAACTCAAGTGATGCTTTGTGCTTTGTGCTTTTAGGCGCTATAGCTACCTAAAACTTTGAAATTGCATATCTCCAATTCTTCTGATTGTATTTTTGGCATTCTGGTCTCATTTTATTTATTAAAGTTTACTCTATTTTCCTAAAGTGGTTTGGTTCTTGTGTTGTGTTTTCACTTTATTTCCATTTGTGTGCTGCAGAAATACTTTACACATTACCTCTAAGTTAAGCCTGACTGCTTTTGGTGCCTCCCTTAGGGCGCTGGGGCGTTGCCCCACTCATATTTTGGCCCCCGTGCCCCCCAATTAAATGCGTGTAAAGTCCTAAACAGTTTATGTATTTTGGATTTTGCCTCGGGCCGGTTGCAATATTGAGGCATGAGGCGTGTCCCTCGAGAAACCAGTGCTGGCCCAAGGGGGTGGGGCTTCACGATATTGAAGGACACCATCAGAGTCTCCTAAGGGCGCATGTCGAGTTGGACGGCTGCCTTTATCCGTCTAGCCCGACATGCCCGGCTCAGAGTCTCTTCCCTTGCACTTACTGAAGCCCGGGTGACTCACAGACGCAGCCCCTCGGCTCAGGAATGAGCATTTGGGTTCCCTGCCCCAGCCAATCCAGACGCTGCTGTAACAGCAGGAGCAGCGTCTGGATTGGTTTAGTGATGTGGTAGTAGTTACGTAACGTGGGGCCTCTGGTGCAGTGTGTGCGTGTGTGAGACAGAGCAGGGTGGGAGGAGGCTGTCCCTTTCTCTCTGCCCTTTTCATCCGGTGCCGGCATGAAGAGAATCAAGCCACAGTGTTCGTTGCTAGTATGGCATCGACAAGCATTAGTTTTGAAAGAGCTTCCTGCTTCCACACCGAGGTAAGTTTCATTATACATGTAGGGGGATATTCTCAAGAACGTGCGATAATCATCGCCAAAATAGGTTAACGCAATTTCTTATATCGCCGTCTATCGCGGGAAAATAACTCCGTGTTAACGTCTTATTCTCTACACTGCGGTAACATGCGATAGTTTCCCGATAACGCGTCAAATGTCCGCGATAAAATTACCGGGACGGCGATAAAAATCTAAACCCTAACGTGAAAAAAGTTGCGATGGGCCCAACTGCGATAAAAATTCAGCGATAAGCAGCGCCAGGCCTGCAAGTCCCACAAGTCAGGCGGGAAAAACCACTATAAAAGCGGCAACAAAAAACACAAACAAAATACAAACAACTGCGAAGCTCCATGGAGGTAGCCTCAGACAGTACAGAGGACAACCAGAACCCCACAAGCCCCACGGAGGACCAGCCTGGGACCTCGGGGTCAGGGAAGGGCAAGGAGAAGAAGAAGAGGAACCCGTGTTTCAGTACACAGGAAAACCAGATCCTCATTACGGAGGTGAGAGAACGCCACCACCAACTGTTCATCACCTCCACTGTGTCATTGGCAACTAAAAATACAATATGTCCATCTTGGCCAAGGTGAATGCAGTCAGAGTGAAGAGAAGGGAAGTGGACGACTGCAAGAAGCGCTGGACTGATGTGAAGCGCAAAACCAAGCTGAAACTCGCAGCCAACCTGAAAGCAGCAAGGTGGGAGTCCAGCGACACACCAGGAGCTGGATGAGATGGAGGAAATGGTGACCCGAGTCATCATTGGGGAGAAGGTGGCAGGAGTTGGGGGACCGGACACTTCACAACATGACCTGAGCCAACAGCAACAGGGTGAGTAACGACCAGGGACTGGGGGGACAGGGGGAGATGGGCACAATGGCACACATGCACAATTAAGTTTAGCACATCTGCAGACAAACCATGCCCAAGAGTCACAACTCCAACCAAGAGCCCAATTTACCCAAGTCTGCAACATCTCAGCACTGTATAAGCACAGAAGTGAAAGGCACACCGCCTGAAAGGGATAAGGGCCAGCCAAATCAGATCTGAAGGGGCAACACACCCACAATGCAGCACACACACATAAGAATCAGAGCACCTCAACATTGACAACAATGTGGTACAAACTGCAACACTTTCACAACAGAACAGAGGACACAACTGCTGCCGCTTGTGTGTAGAAAATGGCCATTCGCATTTGGCATAGTAGGAAACTGTGAGATGATAATGTACAAGTACAACCTCACATCCCTGATGGTGTAGAAATGTCATCTGTCCCGCATCAAATAGGCATCTCCTCACAAACAGTCACAATGTACATTGTCATGCAGTCTGTTAGTAAACTTGTACAATGCATGAACATACATGTGAACACAATGTCAATCTGCATCTCCCCTTCACATTGCAGACGGAGAATCAACACCTCCTGCAGAGCAGACCCAACAACTCAGCACTGATGATGAAGAGGACCTCCCCAACATCAACACTGACGCCCTCCAGCAGCTCATGGACAGCTTCAGCACCCCACCTCCAGGAGCAGGGCAGCCCAGCTGCATCGAGGAGACCCCACCCCGGCACAGACCACACAGCAGGAAGCACCCACCACCACGGCTGTCTCCCAGGACCCCCACAACCAACACATGGCATTCCAACGCCGTGTGTTAGGGTGCCAGGAGAAGATGGCTGATCAACTGCGGGTGGGGTTCGACCTCATGGCAGCCAAACTAGATGCCATTCGTGGGTGTCTAAGTCCCATCAGGGACGACTTACAGTCCCTAACGGACACCCACTGTCCGCTCCATGCTCTCCAACAATCCATGGCTGACATCGCTGGAGTCATGACTCTGAGCCAAGAACAACTGTCTAGTCAGAGTGGCTCCAGCGATGTCAGCCGGGAGTTGGGACACATAAGGAGAACGATGGAGAGCTTGGAGCAGATGCAGGCGGAAATAATGTTTGCCACGGCTGCACACCAGCAAGATGTAGCTGTGATCTTCCATGCCCTGCAGATCCTCGTCATGGCATTGCCGCCACAAGGCCTGGCGCGGATGAATGCTGCTGCTACTAGTACATCCACATCTCCGTCCCTGATGTGTCAGTGCCACACAGTGATGCAGACTAAACACCACCACCCACATGTGAAGCACCTGACACATCAGAGGACGAAGATGATGATGAATCTGCCTTTGTGGTAAGAATGAAGTGGTAGCATTCATCTCCGCCATATGGCCTGTTTCAGCTTGGTTCTGCCCTCTGCATCATGCCCTGGAATAACACCTTCCACTGTCCCCCGATACACTCAGCGACACTCACCTTGGACCTCGACATGGACTGCCATGTTTTGTTTGGTTACCAATGACACAACAATCACACTGCGGACTGAAGTCTTCCTCTTCCGATGAACTTGTCAATCCCTAAAGGACTCTGGCTGGCCCTCCACGGGGCAACAATGTAAAGTGGGGTTTGCATGGCCCTGTACTGGTCCAGCTTCAACACTTCACTGCATGCGAATAAAACATTCTAATTCACACAGATGTGTCATGGCTATGATCAATCAAGTATGAAAGTATGGATGAATGTAGGGACAGTGATTCCACAAAAAGGTACTCCCTGGGTAATGCTATCAATGCGCATGTATGGCTGTGACCCAGATAGGCAGTGAGACACACATTGTCATTCAAATCAACACTCATCACAGACGAATACAAGTGAAGGTGCGTAGACTTTATTAGCATATGTGTGTACGGGCAAGATGAGTGCCACAACATGCAGACCAATGCAGCAGTATGTCAGAATGAGGAACGTTGCCAAGCGCCGCTGTCCACTCCGGGGGAGCGCCTCACATTTCACAGGTTTGTGTTAACCCGCGTTGTTGTCCGCTCATGTATTCGGATTCCAGGCGAATGCAGCCATGTCCACTGTTGTCATGGGATATGTGACCAGATCTCCAAGATGCAACAAGGTGTTGGGACATGTGCAATGGGTTCCAATCTGTTGTGGCTGCAGGTACATAGTTACTCGTCCATGAAAGCGATTGCAGCTTCGTAGGCTATCATTTCCAACATGAGGTCGTTGAAGACTTCATCAAACAGGACGGCGAGGCAATCCATTAGCAGGTCCGGACAGATGTGCTGCGTCCACCCCCTTTCACCAATTAGCACTACAGCCCAATAGGGGAGCGGTTCAATGTGGTCACTGCACACGAGGAGTTGTGCAATCTCCCAGGTCCAGCTGCCAGCATGTATGCCAAGTATCAAGGCATCCCATAAACGGGTATCACGGTGACACTCCTGGTCGTGGGCCAACAGGGGGCGCACACACATGTCAAAATCCAGTTCAGCTACCGTCCTGTTGGATAGGCAGACATCCACGGACCACTCGAATATGCACGATCGACAATGCAACACAGGCTGAATGCAGGTGACATTGGCAAGGCGGAAGCTTAGCTGGTAACTGTTCCGCAGCACTGCCAATGGCAGTGCCCCCAGTAAATGCAGCATACGTGCACAGTACAGTTCCACGTGACAGGGGTTGTGCATGTGTCCGGGATGTTCTGCCATTGCGTTAGTGGCTCTGGTTGAAGCGGCACTGTTCTGACCTGCGCCAGTTCTGTGGATGAAATGCCACAGCTCGGATCAATGAGTTGTTTTAGTGTGCAACGGTTGTACGCCTGGGATGGTGTGGGAGTAAGTGTGAAGGCCATTCCATGCAAGATAACTTCGAGCAAGGACTTCTGTGTGTGGGGTGTGTATACGTTGGTCTTTTGTCGGGCTGTGCGTAGTGTGGGAGTCATCATCAGCTGCTATAGTATCTGTCAGGGGGTGCCGGGCACATGCAATTCCGAGGTCGGAGGTGCAGATGTGCTTCCGCCTGATAGTACAGACAAAGGAGCTTTCATCCCTAATGTTAGTTTGTCATCTGCTTGCATTCAGGAAATGTGATGTGCCTTGTTGGGGGTGGGGTGGGATGTGTGCGACTTTGGGATTCATGTCTGACATGTCTTGCATGTGGCAAATGAGCGGCATCACTGTGTGCTACATTGCCTCACAGCTGCTCCTCACTTCCCCCGAGCCTATTTACTTGTGTGCGCTGCGCTGTTGCATCACTTGCACTCCTACGGCACACCATTGTCATGCCTGTCTGCGCATGTCCACAAGCCTGACAACGACACTGTGTTGTTGGCCATTGAAGGTGGGAGGCCACGTGAGTGTAGGCCTATGATAAGGATAGGGCGGACACAGATGCAGAGTTCATGCCCGGCTGAACTCGCACTGCGATTAAGGCTAGGCATTTGGCTCATGCTGCGGCAATACAGATACACACAACACTTGGCATGTATGAGCCAAGACCCCGAGCGGTCTTGCGCTCCTTTATTTCTCCGTTCGTGCGAGCCCGCCCTCCGGGTGCATGCTACATTGCAACATTGTCGATTGCGGGCCGGGTGGCGCCGACACTACGACAGACACACACTCATTAGTTACTTCCTTGTCCAGGCCAGCACTGAACCACGCCCAGAGCCCTGGGGAAATTCTTCACACCCCTACGCTGGACTGGCGTACGCCGGACCAGCCCACTCCGCTTACGCTTACAGGGGGGGGGACAAAGCTACGTGTCCAAGTTCTTACCCCTGCCTGAGGTGACATGGTTGCGTCCGAAGTCCACAGCACAATGTAATGTGGTAGGGCCCGGGGCCATCATGCATACATAATGACCACACGGACACACTTAGATAGATAGTGGCACTGGCTACGGGCACGTGCGCCCGGCCCCTTTTTATTACCAGGGTCACATGTCCAGTGACGCCTGTGCTGGATGGGTGTGGGGTGAGTGTAAGCCAGCCCTCAGGGAGTGGTTGGTGCTGGCAACAACTAGGACAGTGATCATCGGATCACACACACAAGACTCAATCATAAAGGGTCCATGACTTGTGGTGCACTGAGGTAGGGGCACCAGCTCTGACATCACACACACAAGACTCGATCATAAAGGGTCCATTACTTGTGGTGCACTGAGGTAAGGGCACCAGCTCTGACATCACACACACAAGACTCAATCATAAAGGGTCCATGACTTGTGGTGCACTGAGTTAGTGGCACCTGAAGAGCTGAGCAGGGTATCAAGCTGATGATGGCATCCAAGACAGGTATGAGCAACTTTGATAGGCTGGCTGTAATACTCCTCCGACTCTGGCAGTTGTTGGTTGGAGGTGGTCCTGGCGGTGGTGGCGGGTGTACAGCCAGCGATGATGGCGTGTCCTTGCAGGTCAGGATTGGATTTGATATGTGTGAGCCCTGCTGACCGCAGTGTAGGCCGGAGGCAGTGGTCAGCAAGGGCCCACAGCCACGTGGCGTTGACTTGAGCTGCACAGAATTAGTGGCACCTGAAGCGCTCAGTGGGTGCGCAGCCTGCGATGATGGCGTGTCCTTGCAGGTCAGGATTGGATTTGATATGTGTGAGCCCTGCTGACTGCAGTGTAGGCCGGAGGCAGCGGTCAGCACGGGCCCAGAGCCACGTGGCGTTGACGTGAGCTGCACAGAGTTAGTGGCACCTGAAGCGCTCAGCGGGTGCGCAGCCTGCGATGATGGCGTGTCCTTGCAGGTCAGGATTGGATTTGATATGTGTGAGCCCTGCTGACCGCAGTGTAGGCCGGAGGCAGCGGTCAGCAAGGGCCCACAGCCACGTGGCGTTGACTTGAGCTGCACAGAGTTAGTGGCACCTGAAGCGCTCAGCGGGTGCGCAGCCTGCGATGATGGCGTGTCCTTGCAGGTCAGGATTGGATTTGATATGTGTGAGCCCTGCTGACCGCAGTGTAGGCTGGAGGCAGCGGTCAGCAAGGGCCCACAGCCACGTGGTGTTGACTTGAGCTGCACAGAGTTAGTGGCACCTGAAGCGCTCAGCGGGTGCGCAGCCTGCGATGTTGTGTCGTCCAGGCGGGCCGCACTGGAAGCAATGTCTGTTGCCTACTGGACTGCACCATAAATAAATCAAGACTCGATTTGTATTGGGGGACCTGCTGACCGCAGTGTAGGCCGAAGGGACTAGTCAACACACACATAACTCCGCGATGATGTGCCGCTGGGGGCCTGTGTCGCAGAAGCCAGCGATCGGCTGAGGAGGCTGGCGGTCACGGCGGCAGACTCGTGGCAGGGTGAGGGGCGCCGCCCTGGCAGACGCGTTGGCCATCTCGGAAGTGAACCACACCCAGAGCCCCGGCCTATTTATTCACACTCCTACGCTGGACCAGCCCACTCCGCTTACGCTTACAGGGGGGGGGGACACAGCTACATGACCGAGGTCTTCCCCACTGCCTGAGGTAACATGGTTGCGTCCACTGTCCACAACACTACAAACACCAGCAGTATATGTCCACATGGACATGTCTGTGCTCTGCATACTGAAGTCTGTCCAGCACATCACCGCCACAATTGGCATTGTGTACATTCTTATTCATGGGTGACTTGCCTCCTTCACACATACTTGGTTCCCATCTCTCCCCACATTCTGCAATTGTGGGGCTGAGGGGCCATGCCGTTTTCGGAAGGTCAGCTGTCTTGTTCTGCGCTGCCTTGGTGGTAGTCCGGGAGGGGGTGGGGGGCCTAGGGGTTGTGGCGGTGGGTGTTGTGGACCTCTTGGGTCTCCGAGCTGCATGATCAGTAGCTCCATGACATGTGTTGGTCTTCAGATGTGGCTCTGGGCTGGGCTCCCTTTCATACTGCAGGTTGTCGTCCTGGTTAACACCAGGAAAAGGCAGGTGTTAAATCCCTGCTGCTAACGCGCCTTATCGCCTGTTTTTGGATCGCATCGCAGATCTGGCTGGTCGTTGAGAATATCGCGAAGTGGTGTTTTCGTGTGTTTTTGCACTGGAACGCTCACTCTGCATATCATTAGCGTTAGTTGTCGCTCTCATCCGTGGCAATGTTTTTTGCGACCATGTTCTTTATTACTGTGACTACTGGTGTGACCCTTCATGTTTGCTGCTTTATGGCCAGATTTAGAGTTTGATGACAGGGTACTCCTTTACAAACGTGGCAGAGTACTCTGTCCACTAAACCATCAGTCCCCCTACCTTATTTAGGGTTGGAAGGGCCACCAGCTTTCCACTGACAGAAAGCATATTTCGACAGACCGACAGAGTAGGTGCTGTCAGGGGAAAGGCCTTACATCACCTGTCCTATTTAGGATGGATGGTGTGATGTCCTTTTTTTCTCTCCATCACAGCCCGGTAGAACCTGGTGGTGATGGACAGTAATTACAGGTAGTATTATATAGAGAAGGTTCAATGTATGCTCGGGCAACATAGACCTGGTGGTGATGGACAATAATTACAGGTAGTATTATATAGAGAAGGTTCAATGTATGCTTGGGCAATGTAGACCTGGTGGTGATGGACAGTAATTACAGGGCGTATTATGTAGAGAAGGTTCGATGTATGCACGGAGGTTGCAGTCTCTGAGATTACGAGCCCTTTTAAATGTAAATAATCTTGTCAACTGAAAACTTGTTGTTCAATCAATGGCAAAAATGTTATAATAATCTCTTTTAGATTATTCAGTAATGTGACAAAAGTAGTCATACAAGCCATATGGTCTGAGTGAGTTTTTCTTTGACCCGTAATAGTGCCTCCCTATCCTTATACCACGTCCTTTTCATGGACCGTTTAACTAGTTGTGGTGGAAAACTGTGTGAGGCTAGTTTGGAAGACAAAGTTTTAGTTTCATGGAAATAATCATCTATTCTTGAACAATTCCTCCGAATGTGAAGAAACTGTCCAAATTGAAGGTTATCCCATAGATTACATGAATGGTCACTTGTGTATTGAACAAGGGTATTCTTTTCTGTCAGTGAGTTTTCTATACAGACGGGTAAATCATTCACCGTTATCGGCTGTTATTCAGAGGTCCAAGAAATTAATCATAGAAATAATATGAAATTAGATAGTGAATGGAAAGCCATGATTTTGCCTATTAAGCCATGTGCGAAAGTCTATCAAAGATTCAGTAGAGCCCTGTCAACCAAGGAGCACATCTATACATCTAATCCACTTAATAATGTTATTATTAACAAATGTACTGTTGGAATCATATATATTTTGGTCCTTGAATGCTGCTACATACAGAACAGCTAAGATCGCTCCCATCGCTGCACCTTTAAACATAAAACAGTTTTCACCCAAACAATTTCAATGAATTCTATGATGAATGGCGTAGGAATCCTGTGTGGATAGGGGCTAACACCTAAGACATGAGTCACTACCTCTATAGCCTCAGATTGAAGAATATTGGCCTACAGGTTTCTAAAATAACAGGTCAATTAGTATTATCAGAAAATTGCATTCCTTCCACACTGTTAATTACAGCCCTACTATCACTTACATAAGACTTTGATAGTGGTACAAATGGTTCTATGAACCTATGTGGCTTATGGTACTAGTATAAACTGGCAACCAGCAATGATTGCTGTTTGATATTCATTGTTATACATCGTAGGGAGCAAATAGAACCCTGGTATTTATAAATCTGGACTGTTAAGATACCAATATTCCTTTTCACTTTATCAGATTTCATACATTCCATGTCTAGTTAGCCGGTCAATGCGTGTCCTAATACTATTGATGGGGTTAGATTTAAGCTGTAAGTAATGATCATTATTGCTCAGTTGCTTTAGTGCATCAGTGTGAAAAATGCATTATTATTTGTGGTGCATGAGAGCTGACCACAAGTAAAAAAGGGCCCGATTTAAAAGTTCGTAGTTAGGCTGTCCACTGCCATGGCGATGGAGTAAATTAGTCCATCACCCAGGCTGAGGTCCTGACAAACAAATTTTGAAATGTTTGTCTGGCCAGCGGACATTCCAACCATTGACAGGACTTGCTGTCAAGGCGGTTCCTGCCAATGCATTGTAACTTTTTAACTCCCATAGCGAGTGGGGGATTTTGTTGTTTTTACTGCCTCTTACCACCTGGCAGTTACGGACAGTGGAATCTGACCTTTATGTCCTCACTTCTAAATTAGGTGGGCAGATTTACAGGTCAATCTCAGGTCAGTCAACTGAACCTTGGAGTCCATGGAGTGAGCAGGCCCAGTCTTGCAGGGCACCTCTCAGGTCACAGGCAGGCAAGTCCAGAAAGTATTCTGTGTGGGGATCCTACTTTGTAGAGTTCACCAGCCTGTGGGTGGAGGACCTCAAAATGCTCATAGTTTTTTTCTGACCAATGAAGTAAAAGGTCTGAAGCCATGCCCTGCCACTTTTTCATGAGATCATTTTTGCTTTACTGTAAACAGGCCCCAAATGTAATATGTATGCGTAAATCTCAAATGGGCGAATTCAGCCATATTAAACTTGGACTCTGAAGGCTGGGGCTATATAGAGGTGAACTATGGAAACCATAGTGTCCACCCACAACTAACACTAAAATCCAGTTTGAAGCAAGCCCTGTACCTCCAACACACCATGGGACAGAAGTCTGGAACAATAAAAGCGGGGTCCTTCAGCCACTAGATGAGTTAACCACAAGAACTGTCCTGGCATTCTGTTTGCTCCTTTTCAAGTACACTAAAGTGTTAAATATGGCTCAAAGAAACCTGTAAGGCAGGATTTGACATTGTGGTACCAACGGTTTTGCAGGCCCTCACACTTCTGCAGAGCTCAAATGATTCATCACTGCCCATTCAGGTCAACCTGCTAATCACAGTGACCTATTGTGTAGCTCCTGGGAGGAAATTAACAGCACATTCACACTTTATTCAGGCATGTACCAGCTGTGAGAAGCTGAAGAGTTAATTCCAATTAGCCTCCAGGAACTTTAGGCAGAGAAAAGGCAACTTTTTAATAGTTAATTTTCCTAATATTTATTTTCGAAAATCCAACTTACTACTGAACTGTTTTTTTAATAACTATTAAAAATAGTTGGTTTATTTATAGCTGTCCTATTCCCAAGTTGTCAGTATTAGTATTTTAATCTATACTCTGATTTTGTAGATAGTACAGCTAGGCCTTCCACAGTGAAAATAGCTGTTAGGGCCTAGTCACTGTAGGAGTATATTGAAATTAATGTTTTGCATGCCCCACTTTTAAATACTATGCACTCTACCTTGTGGGCTACAAGGCCTATGTAGGGATGACTTACTTAAAAGGGATGCTTTTACCTGTCACAGGGCTTATTTTAACATATTGCACTGCAGATTTAAACTACAGCAGTCAAGCTCCAGTGGTAGACTTGAAGCCATGTTTTCTTTTGTCACAATAGTGGATGGTGTAATAAGTGCTGCAGCCCACATAGGACATTTGTTATGCCATGGGTGTATTTCCGCAAAATACATTATGGAAAAGTTAAAGTTGGCAATTAAGAGTTAGCCAATTTTCTCAAGTGTTAGCAGTCAGAGCGCACACACTCTGACCTGTTTAGCAGTGTCCAGTGCCAGAGTAAAAAAAACAACAGTATTAGTCCAAGAAATGGGGGTGACCACGCCAAAAATGACACATTCCTACAGGCAGTTTTCAATTACCAGATGGCTGTTTCCCCACCCTTGTCCGCTGATTTAATCATTGTGTCTTCAAGACTTTCCACTTCTTCAATGGCTATGTATTCATCTTTTGAAATTTGACATAGTTCTTAAATAGTTCATCAAATTTTGTTAGGCCAACATTTTCAAATTTGGTGATATTCTTGCTCATCAAAGACTTCAGTGGATGGTAAATGTAGCCCAGTTTGATCATTCTGTGGGACAATATAAGTATTGCGAAAAAAAAATCCCATCATAATGTTCTGAAGAACCAATTAAGTTCTAATTGGTGCTGACGTAGTTGTTTCAGTGAGTCAGAACAAAAGAAAGTCCCTTGCTAAGGAATTTTAATTGAGCTGTATCGATGCTTAGATCAATTTAAGACTGGAGTTTGTTAACCAAAAGAAAACCTTTTGAAATGAATGTTGTTTATACTGAAATTGATTTCCAAGCCTGTCTGACCTCTTTTCTGTCCTATCTTTTCTTACTTTTATGTATCACTTAAACTATGTTTATATACTGATTGTGAATTATGTTTTTGATGAACGAAGATACTTTGGAAGCATAGTATTGTATCGTTGGTTTCCATGTAACCCTTTGACAAACAAAATGACTCATCATGAGGATTTCTAGAAGCCATATTGAATATAAAGTAATTACTAGTAGTATAAAAGTTGATTCCCATTTCCATTAACCAATATAGAAATGTTTGCCTCGAGATCTAGTCATATGCCTGGACATATAAATGTCCCATAGAAAAATAAAGTAACCTGGCACATAAGAATGATTGAAAGAACTTGAGCTATTTACTATTTCACTTGGCATTGGTAAAATTGTAGATGGTCACTTGCCTAAATAGCCCTAAGATTGGATGCTGAAATCTTCAGTTTGTAAGACACTAGCATTTAAGGTTCAATTTTTTAAATTCTAGAATTTAAGGGCAGAGATTTTACCCTAGATTTTGTATCAGGAGGTAAAACGTTTTCAAAGGTGATCTAACTACCATAATTGGTGTGCTTACACTAAGGGGATCTCAGTCAGAGAGAAGAGAAGTCACCCCCTACAGTTAGTCCAGGCATGCGAAGAGATGTAACTCTGAGTATCAATAAGCTTATATGTGGAAGATCTTGGGAGTTAATCATAAAGAATGATATTGTCAACTGCATTTTATACATAACATTTATTGTTATACAAACAAGGAGAAAAAGCTGTGTTCCACCACTCATCAATATTTTGAGCAGAGAAAAACAAAGTATCTCTCATTATAACACACCTTGATAAGTATTATTTATGTGTTACCTGTGTTTGAGTTTTTAAATATGCATCAGTCTACAAGAGTGAGCCTTTACTGCTTAATCTTGCTTTGTATCAGTCACATTCTTTGTTACCTATAGATGACATAACACAAGAGAGACATTGTGGTCCAGCACTCA
Organism: Calotriton arnoldi; assembly: GCA_963921515.1. Classification (NCBI taxonomy): domain Eukaryota; kingdom Metazoa; phylum Chordata; class Amphibia; order Caudata; family Salamandridae; genus Calotriton; species Calotriton arnoldi. Next base: position 596,148 of record CAWUFW010003768.1, on the reverse strand, counting down.
TGTTTATTGCAAAAAAACTAGAAAAGAAAGTAACACTCAATGTAACACTTAAAAATGATTGCTATGTATGCGTTACCTGCGTTTGAGTTTCCAAACACATCAGTCTTCAAGAGAAGGGCTTGGCTGTTTAACTTAGCTACCTTCAGAAGATCAAAGCCTTAAAAGCAGTATTGGGCAATGTGATAAACTAGCAGTGGTGGTATCTTGCTCCTCAATTCCCACAGACAACAAGCACTACTTGTTACAAGGATTTCCTGTTGCCCTTAGTTTCCTAGGCCCTGATGAAGTAGTCTGGCAGTGTTGACAAGCAGCAAAGGATCACAAATTCAAAGTTTTAAAAATTGCTTAGTAAAATAGCAGATATCCAACACTATCAGAAAAATAATTTGAGTCAGACACTGCAAGCATGCAGGATAGTTTAAGGGAGATTAAGGGAGATTAAGTGGTTGTGCTGATGAAGTAAGAAGACATCCATTGTCTGACCAATCCACAGTCTGCAGTGGGTGTTACCCCCCCCCCTCCACCTGACCTTTACAGTTCCGCCTGGTCCCACTTTTCCTATGTTCATTTGTCCCCACTTGACATTGCCTAGATTTTTCAGATACTACTGATAGAAAGTATCACATTCATACTTTTTTTAAACAAATTTGTATTGTATTTTCTAAAAAAAAAGGCACATATGCAGTAGACCATCTTACTATATCTTAAACACAGATACAAGATTGCCAGATACACTGTTGCAAGGTATATAATGTAAATTTGACTTCTATATAAATTATCAAGCAACATCGCAATTGGAAATCTGATTATGTTCTGCCCAATGGTAAAGCAAAATTAAAGGAACAATGTTACATGCTTGAATTTTGCAACAACTTCTCCTCCCACCCTTCCCATCACAAGGGTGCGCCCCCTGCAGAGGACAGTTAAGAGATAGGAAAAGGAGGTTGATATATTCAATCTGTATTGAGCGTCAGTGTCTAGCGTCATGGCATGCATGTGCCAGTTTGAGGTGCCTGGGGATGGGCCAGAGCATTCGATCAGTACTACCTCCGTTCAGATTCTAGTGCATGTAAGCATCTGCGTCCTGACTCAATATGTGGCTGGGTTCTATACTGATGTCCAAATACACTTGTATGTGGGTCGCGTATGTTTGGTTAGGGTATGTCAGTATCTAATTTTTTGAAGGACTCCAGTAGGAGGTCCCAGGCAATGGCAATGGGCTTTTTCCTCAGTCCTCGTTGTTCCTCCCTGCGTAGTGCCCCACTTTCCGCCAGACCCCATCGTTCCACCTCCTCCCTCCAGGCAGGCAACGCAGGCAGTAGAGCCGACTTCCAGTGCCTGGTTATGAGGCGTTTCGCCAGTATGAGCGCTAAGGGGGTGATTAGGATGGCGGGCGTACCACCATCCTCGCGGTGCTGGGACCGGCTGCCAAACGTGCGGGTGTCCCGCATCGCTGATTAGGATGCGACCGCCAGCCTGGTGGTCGCATTCCGCATCTTCGACATTGCGGCGGATGCTGCTGTAAGCAGCACCCGCCGCAATGCCAATTTACCATGTTGTGCATTGCCATGCACAACGTGGCAGGCACTGCGTGGTGCCTGCCACCCTGTGCATGGCAATGTAGGGGGTACCATAGGTACCCCCCAAGTGCACCCCTCCCACCCCCCCTGGGGGCCCGCAATGGGCCCCCAAAGCGATTCCCCGCCAGCCTTTCCATGGCGGCCTCGCCGCCATGGAAAGGTCTTAAAAGCCATACATCCTAATATGGATGGCGGTGCCTGCTAGGCACCGCCACCATATTAGGCCCCAGCTCCGCCCGGCCGGCAATCGGAACGATTGCCGACCGGCGGAAAAGCGGCAGACGCACTATGCGTCCGCCGCGGTACCCCCCGCCATTATAATATGGCGGGGGTAAATCGGGTGGAGATGGCGGGTGGATCGTCACCGCCTGGCTGGCGATGGCGATCCGCCCGCCATCCTAATCACCCCCTCAGTCGGCAAACTTCACCTGATCCTTGCGTCCCTTTGGATGTGGATACAAGCCCATTAGACAGCTCTCCGCCGTATCCCATGTGTGACCCCCATCCACTTCCCACAGTGTGGCAGTGATCTGTGTCAAATATATGTAGAGGGCGGAGCAGAACCACAACATGTGTAGTAGATTAGCGCTCTGTTCAGGACATCTAGGACAGTTCACTGCTACTGTGGGGAACATAGTATGCAGCGGATGTGGTGTGAAATATGCTCTTTGAGTTATTATGTATTGTACGAAGTTGTGTCCGGAGTTGCGGGAGGCTCCCCTTGGGTAGGCAAGCAGGGAGGTCCATTCCTTGTCTGTCCTAACCCTGCCTAGGTTTGTGTCCCATCTAACCCGTAACGGCAAGAAGGGGGAAGGTAGATGTGCTGTTATGCCCTGTTACAGCAAACGTGTTAGGTACCTACCAGTGCCCATCAGGTACATTAAGTGCACCAGTTCATGCGTTGGCGGTTCGGTCCTGGTGGGAGCCCAGCAACATTTAATATATCGTATCAGGCTCGCATGTAGGAGAAACAATGTGTCTGGGATCCCCTGCTCGTGAACCAAATCAGCATAAGTAAGCAAGGTACCATCTCCAAATAGCTCACCAATAGTGATCACTCCAACCTGTTCCCACCTGGAGAGTCTTCGGTGTGTCAGTATCCCAGTAGGGGCTGGGAGTCCCAGGAGTGGAATGTTGGAGGCATATGGTGTAGCTTTCACTGTGTATTTTAGGGCCAATGTTCCAATACGCCAGTGCCCCTTTAAGTAGTATTGGGGTCGCAGTCTGTGTGGGCACTCCGGGGCAAAGCAGCGTGTGTAACTTTCCCCGCACAATCATTCTGGGAGTGTATGCTATCTCCTGCAAATTATGGCCTGCTAGCCTGTAAGAGAGCCATTGCAGTTGGTTTGCCATACAGTAAGCCCAAAAATCTGGGGCCCCGTGCCACCGGTGTTCGACGATAACTGTAGTTTTGTTAGACTGACTCGAAGTCTGCCCATGCACCATATTAGCTCAGTCAGCAAAGTATTTAGGGGCCCATTACGATGGCGGGCGGACTTTGTCCGCCCGCCACCGTAACGGTAAACGGGACCGACCGCCAGAGGTGCAGCAGTCCCGCTGTGCCCATTAGGATGCGACCGCCACCGTGGCGGCCACATCCCGCATTGTTTACATTGCGGTGGGCGGTGCTGTCAGCAGCACCCGCCGCAATGTAAAAAATGCATGCAGTGCATTGGCATGCACAAGGTGACAGCCTCCGCGCGGTGCCTGCCACCTTGTGCATGCCAATGTACCCCCCAAGTGCAGCCACCCACCCCCCCGGGGGCCCACAATGGGCCCCCAAAGCAATTTCTGCATGCCTTTCCATGGCGGCGATGCCGCCATGGAAAGGCCTTCACCGCCAGGCATCCTAATATGGATGGCGGTGTCTTCCAGACACCGCCACCATATTAGGCCGGAGTTCCGCCCGGCCTGTGGAAATGCGGCGGACGGTCTTTCCGTCCGCCGCTGTCCCCCCTGCCATTGTAATATGGCGGGGGGTAAATGGAGGGCGGGTGGGGAAAGATGTCGGGCGGTGGCGATCCGCCCGACATCATAATGACCCCTTAATGTTTCAATAGTAGTTGTCGGAATTACCAACAGTAGGTTAGTAAAGAAGTATAGGATGCGCAGCAACATGACCATTTTGGCAATGGCCAGATGCCCCACCACTGATAGGAGGAGCAATGTCCAAAAGGCTATTTGGGACTGCAGAGAGGTGATCACCCTTTGAAAAATGCCTTCTAAGAGGTCCTGCTGAGTTCTATATATTCGGACTCCCAGGTATTTGAATGTGTCAGGGGCTGCGGCCACTTTGTCTCTCCAAAGGGGACCTCAGGCTGCTGGACTCCCTCCCTAAATGAGTACACGTATGGCTTATCAAAGTTAATGGCAAGCCCCAAGATTGATTGGAATTGTGAGAAAATCTGGGCCACAGAGTGCAAACTGCTCTGGAGGTCCCTAGTTTATAGTATAATATCATCAGTATATAGGCACAATGCATGCGTCACCTGCCCCATCGGGATTCCCCAATTCGCTGAGTCTTGAAGCAGGATGTGAGCGATGGACTCCAGGGCCAGAACTAAGAGGATAGGGGACAGCGGGCACCCTTGCCTTGTTCCTCGCTGTATCTTGTAGGGGCCTGAGATGTGTACTCTTGTGCGAGCCCTTGCCATCAGTAAAGCAGGTAATAACTTGACCCGGTGGGTGAATCCCAGAGGGATCCAGTATCGTGTAAGGGACGCCAACATATACTCCCAGTTTAGCATATCAAAAGCCTGGTGTAGATCTAAGGAGAGGCACTCCGCGTTGGGGGGGGGGGGTGATCCGGAATTGCCCACATTATTTGGTAGAGTCTGCTTATATATTAGGGACGTTCTCCGGCTGGGCACAAAGCTCCATTGATCCATGTGGATTAATTTGGGGAGGAGTTGGCCTGCCAGAACTTTACTTAATATTGTGTACTCTGTGTTTAGGAGCGATAGGGGTCTACATGTCGTGATGTCTGCACTGCCCCTGCCTGGTTTCGGCAGTGATGTCACTAGGGCTTGTACTGTAGTTGGAGGAAGTGCTACCCCATCCAGCGAGGTGGAGTACAGGCGCTCCCACCGGGGCACCAATTGTGTGGCAAAGGTGGCCCAAAACTCCACCGGTAGGCCATCTAATCCCTGGGTTTTATTGCGGGGAAGGTCTCTTATAGCCTCCCGGATCTCTGTTGCAGTAATCGGTGCTTCAAGTGATCTTAAGTATCACATTCATACTTCTAAAGGGAGAAATGGAGTTGCAGAGAGCTAGGGAGGAAGCAATAGACAGACAGAGAAAGACAGGCTACTAAAGCAAAGGCTTGTTATTGGGCGAAAAATGTAGAGTAGGAAATTAAACAGAAAGTTGAGCAAAGAGAGTATTAAGGGGGTTACTAGGATGGCGGAAGGACCGCCACCGCCATCCAAAGTGGATTTTGCCCCCGCCACATTACGATGGCGGGGGATTCCAGACAGGGACAGTGACGGCCCAATGAGTCCTAAATGGTGGCGGTGCATAGCAGGCACCGTCCACCAAATTAGGAGGCTGGCGGAGATTTGTAACGGGGGCCCATTGCGGGCCCCTCTTTTGTTGGGGGGAGGTGTGGGTGCACTGGGGGGTACCCATGGTACCCCCCTACATTTCACAGCACCACGTGGCAGGCACCGTGTGGTGCCTGCCACGTAGTGCTGTGAAATGCAACAACCGGCATTTTCGCATCACGGCGGGTGCTGCTGTCATCAGCACCCGCCGCAATGTTGAACTGCAGGATCCGTCCGCCATGGTGGCGGACGCATCCTAATCCGGTGTGCGGGACCGCCGCATACTTGGCGGAAGGTCCCGGTTTACCCCAGGATGGCGGACGGACTACAGTCCGTCCGCCATCCTAATGACCCCCTAAGTTAGGCAGAAAGAGAATGATTAGGAATTAGAGCAAATTAAGCAGGCTACCATTAACGTATTGAAAAAGGTTAAACTAGAAACTCCAAAGGTTGCCCAGGCTACACTAGGGAGCATTGCACCAAATAAATTTAGCCCTGATGGATTTTATGGGAGAATGTTTTTGAACCTGCAGACGGCATGCAGAAGATAATTTTAATATGTCACTGTTGTATTAGCAAACATTGACTGGGTAGAAACAAAACTATTACGAATTTGAGTGATTGTGATTGAAAAAATATGATTGCATAAAAAAAAACACATTTATTTCACAGATTTGTTCTGATACCTGCTTACTATTACAAATATTTTAAGAGTTTTGAAAATATGCTAAATGTGAATTGGAAGACTTATATGCACAACATTCATAAACGATCGAGCACATGTGCGTAGGAGAGAAAGATGTCAAATGAAAATAAATGGGCTTTTTAACCACAAGTCAAGAGGCCTATTTTTATAATAATAATGTTGGAAATCAATATATAACATAGATACATGGAACATGTGCATTTTAGAGGAGAGAGAAGTTTCAGTATTTTGAAAGAGCATTGAAGTATAACAATGACAAGGTGGTGGGACAGAATATCGAGTAAAAAATATATAGACTGACATTAATATTGAGTGAAAAATATAGTGGAATGGAAATATAGAATGCAAGAATATCGTTGCCAAGAATATCGATTTTAAGGTAAGTAATCTCGAGTTTTATTTTTTGTTATGTATTTTGTTATATATTTTATATGTATATTATGTCGTTTTTTTGTTTAAATATTTTTTATGTTTTTTAATGTATTTGTAAAATGTTTAGTAGTTATTATATTTTATTTAAGTAAATTTTATTATTTTTGGTACTGTAGCGGGTTGTGGGTTTATAGGGGTACAGGGTGGGAAGTAATTTAATTGCAATAAATAATGGGTTTTTAATAAATATCATTTATTTAATTATTAAATAGTAATGATTTTTTTAAATTTTGTAATTAATTCTTTTTAATTGTTAATTAATATTTATTATTTAATTGGTAATTTATTATGTTAATATTGTAAATAATTTTTAATTTAATTTTTATATGTGGGTTGTGGGTGTTATAGGGGTACAGGGTGGGAATTCATTTTAATTAATTGTCAATTAATTGTTAATTGATGTTAATTATTTAACTGATCAATAATTATGTTAATAGTGTAAGTTATTTTTTATTTATTTTTATGATTGGGTTGTGGGATTTATGGGTGTACAGGGTCGAAAGGTATTTAATTGTAATTAATTTTGTTAAATAATATGAATTATTTAATTGATAATTATTTAAGTTAATTGTGTTACTATTGTGTGTTATTATTTATTATTATTATTATTTACTAATTTATTCTTATTTTAGGTGTGGGTTGTTGGGTTTATAGAGGTATAGGGTGGGAACTAAATCAGTTTTAAGTTATAAATATTTATAATATTTTAATTAATGATTATTTATTTTATAATGAATTACATAAATGGTATAATTAATTTATTATTACATTTTAGGAGTATGGTGTATATTTTGTTGGGAAGATAAATACATTTAATTGAATAAATAATTTGTAATTATATATATTATTTATGTATAATACATATTTAGGTTAATATTGTAAAATATTTGTTTTTATATTAGTGTTAGGTTTTGGTTGCATGTTTGGTAGGGGTATATGGTGGGAGCAAACTATAACCAAACAGGGGTGTCTATTATGATGGCGGTCGGATGTCCACTGCCGGGCCGGTGGTGGCACCCGCCGTACCGGCGGTGGACATCCGCCCGCCATCGCAACCAGGAAAACCGCCGGTCATATTAGGATGGTGGTGGTGACCGCGGCGGTGGGAAATTCCGACCGCCGCTTTACCGCCGGTTGCCATCCGCACTCCTGCCTGGCGGACAGAGCAGGACCGGGATAATGGTGGCGGTGCAGAGCAGGCTCCGCCGGCAGGATTATGATGCCGGCGGTAGCCAGCCTTTCCTCAGTGGTCAGACCGCCATTGAAAGGCATGCGGTGATTGTCTTCCGGGGGCCTGTTGCGGGCCCCCAATGTGTTGGAGGGGTGTGGGTGCACTGGGGAGGTACCCATGGTCCCCCCTCTTCAGTTCCCTGTACCTGGTGGCAGGCACTGTGCAGTGCCTGCCACGCAGTGCAGGGAAATGCAGGACATGCTCCTTTCGGCATCACGGCGGTGCTGCGGGCAGCAGCAACCGCCGCAATGTTAATGCCTGCGATCAGACCGCCGATTTCGACTGCGGGTCATCGTAATTCGACCGGCGGTGATGTCGCGGTACATGCGGGCAGTCTTTTCCCGCTACCATGGCGGTCGGGGAGGTTTCCCGACCGCCATCGTAATAGGCCCCTAAGCTTATTTTATGAATTACATTTATTTTGTTTAATCGTTTTTAAGAGAATTTTGTTTATACGTAAAAATAATATTGCATTCATTTTTAATATTGTTTGCAATATTTTTATGATATGTTTTCATTTTTATGAAATGTTTTAATTTTCATTATTTGTAAAAAAATAATATATATTGCATCTTAAATATTTATTTATAACATTTAATTTTGTTTTTTAAAATAGTTTTCGTATTTGTAGAACTTTTGTTTGTTTGTAATGTAGTACTGACTTTACTGAGAATAAAATATTTTTTTATTTCAAAATCCAACACTTTATATACTGTTCCACTGACTGGAGTGGGGATAGTAAATGTTACCCCTCCTCATTCAAACACTTTCCCTACTGTTGCACTTACTGGAGTGTGAATATTAATTTTTACCCCTCCGCAATCCAATACTTTCCCTACCGTTGCACTGAGAGGAGTGGGAATATATATTTTTTTTTTATAAATTATAATTTTTATTGTTTTGTTAATTGTAGTGGGAATAGTAAATTGTAGTATATTGCAATGTTATATTGTATGTCATTTTATATTTATTGTAGTTAAAGTCGTAAATTTCATTTTTGTGTGATGTAAAAAATTGTTATTGTTGTGTTGTGTTAGGTTGGTGTACTTATTTTATATTTATTTAGTAGAATTTTTTTTTTTAATGTAGTGGGTAATGTATTTGTACTTATTTTAATTTTTAATAATTTGTTTTATGTTGATTTAATTGATATAATTATGGGGCCTATTTCGATTAATTCCGCCCGACACAGACTCCCGTTCGGCGGTCCCGACTGCCTAATTAGGATGTGACTGAACACTGTTCGGTCGCATTCCTACATTTCACTATGGGAGCATGCATTACCGCCATAAACCGGCTGCACTACATGTTCCCATAGGAAAATGGGAAGTGCTGTTCATCCCTGCACCCAGTGGCAGGCACCTGAAGGCCCCCACCCGGAGGCCAGGCACCCAAGGGGACCCTGCTGGGGGCCCCCAAACACGCTTTCTGACATGGTTTCCAAACCGGCATGGAAACCGTGCATCGCAATCCCAAGGGTGGAAAGGCCCTTCCTTTGGGAATACGAGCCGGTTCCGACTGGCTGACGGGCTCTTTGAACCCGTCGGAAGTTAGCTGGAATGACCGGCCAGTTTCAATTCCGACCGGCTGCATCTTTATCAGCCAGTTAGAATTGAAACCGACAATGGCAGTCGGAAAGACTCTGATCGAAGGTCAGGGGCTTTCCAACTGCCATCATAATAGGCCCATATGTGTTTGATTTATTATAATAATAATATTTAGGATTTTTAATATTTTTAGTGTGTAAATTATTTATATTAAATTGTAAAAAATGTGTGTTGTTTAATTTTTATTTAAATTAAATTGGTTTACCTTTTTTAATATTTTGGGGCTTATTACGATGCCAGTTGGAGTTGCCTTCGACCAACACTGTCTCGGACTCGGGACCAACCGACCTCTAGTCAGCAGTTCCAACTGCCTGATTGCGATGCGACAGAACACTGTTCAATCGCATACTCACTTTTCTCTATGGGAGCTTGTGTTACGGCCGTAATACAGGCTCCTATAGAGACATAGGAGTGTGTGTAAAACCCCTCACCCTGTGCCATGGTGTCTGCCACACAGTGCAGGGTTTTACGGGGGGTACCCTAGGTACCCCCTCGACCACCAACCGTAGACCGCGGATACAAGGGTGTGCTGATAGGGGTCGCCAAATTCGCTTTCTGACAGCATTTCCGTGTCAGAAAGGTCAACATGGAAAGGCTGTCTGAAACCGACACCGTAATGCCGTCCATATGGGATTACGGTGCGGTTCCGACTGGCCGGAAGACTCTGAAAGCCGGTCGGAATTGCGTCAGAATGACTGGCCGGTTTACGACTGCCGACATCGTAATTGGGTGGTCGGACCGTAAACCAACCGTGTCGGTCGGAAAGCCTCTGACCGCGGTCAGTAAGCTTCTGACTAGCGGTCCGAGGCATTCCGACCAACATCTTAATCGGCCCCTAAATGGCAAAAAGAATCATAAAGGTCCCAAATTCCTTCCCACTATGAGTTGATACCCTCCACAGTCCATTTTATCAACATGATCACTGGAAGAGCTAAACCATCGGCCCCATGGTTCTCAGAAGAACTCAGATCCCTTAGGCGGGAGTGCCGCAGACAAGAACGTAAATGGCCAGGGACCCCTGCTCTAGGAAAAAGGTTAAGCAGAAATCCCTGTTACAGAAACACAAGCACATCATCTTCCAAGCCAAATCCTGTTTCTTTACTGAAAAGATTCTATCGGCAGACAATTCATCTAGTATGCTTTTCAGGGTCATCAAGGAGATCTCTGAGCCACCAGGAACACAGTTGCTGACCCCCTCCCAAGATTTCTGTGATGCAGTAGCTACTTACTTTCAGGACAAGGTCCTCAAGCTCTTCCAGGAGTTTAGTCCTACGGAAACTGAAAATCGTGAGGCTGAGGAGGTTACTCAGGACCACGAGAAGCATATATTTAACTGCTTCCCACAAATCACAGTCCAGCAACTGAAAGATGTTGAGGAGGTTACTCAGGACCGTGAAAAGCATGCTCTTACCTCCTTCCCTCAAATTACTGTTCAACAAACTAAAAATCTCCTAATGGGCCTCAAATCCGGCGCACCGTCAGAGCCCTGTATGCCCTCCACACTTAAACTGGTTCCTGACCCTGTAGCTAACTTCCTGTGCAATGTAATTAACAACAGTCTCCTATCCTGGAGTTATCCGGCTATCTGGAAGGAGGCTATTGTCTCACCACTCCTTAAAAAACCTAAAGCCAACCCCTCAGAGCTCAAAAACTATTGCCCTATCTCCCTTCTCCCAGCCCCGCTAAAATTGTGGAGAAATTCATCAACGCTGAACTGATGAATCATGTTGAGTAGCAGGAAAGCTTAGACTACTCTCAGAATGGGATCCGCGCCAGTCACAGCAACGAGTCTGCCCTTATTGCAGCCACTGACCATATCCGCATGTAGGTGGATCAGGGAGGATTGGCAGTGTTGATTATGCTGGACCTGTCGGTGGCATTCGATACCGTCTCCCCGACGTGCATGGTTCAGTGTCTGCAGGAAGTGGGAGTTATGGATGAAGCCCTGCAGCTCCTCCATTCTTTTATGTCAGGGAGAACAAACATCGTTAGCTGTGGAGGTTTTAGAGCTAGGGCCTTCAGCCTTCCTTGTGCGGTCCCTCAGGGGTCCTCACTGAGCCCCACTCTTTTTAACATTTATGTGACCCCCCTAACTGAGCTGGTGAGATCATTTGGTTTCTAGGAGATCTCCTATGCGGACGACACGCAAATCATTGTCTCCACCTCTAATGATTTGCAATTGGTTGCGGAGAAATTCAATCAGTGCATGGCAAGCATTATCTGCTGTATGAAGGGTAACTCCCTTAAGATCAACACCGATAAGACCGAGGTTTTTGGCTTACAGAACTCCATCTGGTCAAGTGCCTGGTGGCCGGAAGACTGAGGTCCCCTTCCTGTCCCAGCTATGACAGCAACAAATCCAGGGGTCATTTACGACGAGTGTTTGACCTTCGATGCTCAGGTCAACCGTACGGTCAGCACTTGTTCCTATATCTTAAAGATCCATAGAAAGGTGTTATCATTTATCCCGTCTGAACTGCATCGGTCCACCATCATTGCACTTATCACCTCCTGGCTGGATTACTGCAATGCTCTATACCTTAACATCAATGCAACCTCTCTGAACAAGCTTCAGGTTGTTCAGAACGCAGTAGCAAGGTTGATCATGAACATTCCAAAGCAACAATCTGCCAGAGAGGGGATTCGTGCCTTGTACTGGCTTCCCATTAGGAAACGCATCTCCTTCAAGGTTCTGAGCACGGTATACAAGGCCGTGCATAGTAAAGGCTCGCCGCAGTTGAAAACCATGTTCCAATGGTATACCCCCGGGAAAGTTTTGAGATCCTCTTCCCAGAAAAAATTGATCTCTCCTAGATACCGCAGGGCCAGGTGGAACTCCCTGCCTTCCCCCATTTCCAACATGGAATCTCTTCCGGCTTTTAGAAAGCTGCTGAAAACATGGCTATTCTCATCCTAGTTGGGTGTCTTACGCTTCTCTCCTCACTTCCGTCTGCCTAGCGCATTCACACCCCTGGGTATTAGTGAGCTTTATCAATTTTATCCTATCCTATCCTATGATCAATAAAATAAATCTACAAAATACATACAAAAATTAATATATACTCTAAGTATATCATAATACCATCTATTGTTCAACACCCCAACACAGTGAAAAATATTTTCTGGGATGTAAATAAATATCTCAGGGAGGCACACAGACAGTGTCATAACACCAGGGTCTATGGAAAGAGCAATTTTAATTTTAACTGTGCCTCCATTGGTGGGTATCACTCACTTCTCCAGGGTAGGAGAGAGAGAGGTCCTTGAGCAATGACGAATACCTTTTCCTACATGTCAAGAATCCAGTAGCCCCGTGCTTTTACATGTTGCCTAGAGTGCACAAAAATAAAGAGGAACCACTTGGCAGGCCGATAATCTCTGCAAATGGTAGGTTTGGAGTCATGGTGTATGAGTCTTTTTGGTATTCCTGGATATTTGGATTCCTCTTTGTGTGGATATTAATACGGGTCTTGCACCCGTGAACTCACACCGATCCCGTCAGGGAGACGTGGCCGGGCTGCTGCAGAACTGTTTTCATATTTAAATATGTATACATATATTTTTGATAATATTATATTATTTGCATTTTTTTAATTATATTTCTATTTAAAATACTAGCTTATTTATTTTTTATATATATGTATATTCATATATATATATATTCACTGAAAAAACCATAGGTTTCAGGCACGTTATAGTTAGAAATTAGCATTTAAAAAACCCTAGAAATTCACTGAAAAAACCATAGGTTTCAGGGACGTTATAGTTAGTTGGACATTTCACTCGTACAAAACCAGAGAAATTCCGCCGTTACAGTTAGTTCAGCTAACTGTAACTTGCGCCCCCGCAATGCACTGCTGATGACGTCACATAGTTCATCATTCATGACATGGTCAGTGACATCACTGATGACATCACTGATGACATCTCAAATGACATCACTGATGACATCATCCAGTGACTGTGTGTTTCTATAAAGTTTAAATATGTTTTATATATATGACAAGGTGTATTTAAGAATGAGTGGGTGTATAAGTGTCTGGATGGAGGATTTAGTAGGTGCGTGACTGACTGTATAAGTGAGTGATTAAATGCGTCTTACTGAATGCATGGGTTAGTGACTAAACTGTGTGAATGTCTGTATCAGTCTGTCTGTTGTTGTGTAAGCTGCTGCATGGGTTGGTGAGTATCTACATGAGTGTCTATATGGGTTATTGATTGGTTGCCTGAGTATTTGTATGGGTGCCTGAGTGTGTGTGTGGGTGGGTGGGAGGTGTGTGACTCTGTGCATAGATGTGTGAGTGGTTGATTCACTGGGTGTATGGGTTCAAGAGTGCATGTAGAAACAGCTGTATAGGTGGGTGAGTGTGAGAAGTTGGCCTGGTATATGCTGTCCACTAGTTATAGTGGGCACCTTGAACCAGTTCAAACGACCTTTATTGATGATATGTTTAAAGACAACCTTTATTGAAAGCTATCCTAGTGGTAGCTATGGAGAGCAGCCTTCAGGCTAAGTCTAGAAGGAGTGTAAAGCAGCTTGGTTTACCAGATTATAACCTCTTGAATAACTAAATGAAAGGAGAACCACACAAGATATATATAAAATATATGTATTTATTTCTAAACACTAACTACTAATCTCTTTATGAGATTAGAGTTCAAGATACACAATATAACAGTATTAAAATGACAATAATAGCACAATACACAGTGGGCTCCAGGGGGAGACCAAACCATATACTAAGAAAGTGGTATAAGAACCACGACTTGACTAGACACAGTGCCTAGAGCACGTAGAATCGCTGTGACCCCAAGGAACCACCCAAGGTAGTGACACAGGAGACCCACTGGGGACGTGTGCAGTGTGAGAACACAGCCGCGAGCGCCGTAGGATTCAATGCGGAAAGTCGCGGTTGGAATTTTAAAGTTAAAGGACACTTAGGAGAGGACTTTGAGCAAACCCCTTTAGACTTAAGGGTTTCTAGGGCCAACACGGGAGCACCGGAGTACTCGAGTTACCTCACCCAGGGAAGCCGGGTGCATAGGTGTCAAAAGGTGTCGGGAATCGTCGTCATTTTCAATGGCGACCTGCTGCAAAGTGCTGCTGCCGTGAAGGAGAAAAGTGTCCGGTGTGATCCAAGCCTGAATCGAGGATGTGAAGAACTTGAAAGCCGAGGGGACAGAGTCTGGGTCACTAGCCAGTGACCAGGAGCGGAGCAATCGAATGCCCACCGATGTCGGGTGCTTCAGGTGCGAAGAGGTGAAGCTTGACTCTGCAGCCACGGGGTCCCAGAGACGTCGACAACAACCAGGAGACGGATTCGAGCTGGCCCACATAGGAGGTCGAGTGTTGGGGTGTCGGTGATCGGATTGACCACAACAAGCCTTGGCAACAGCAACCCACGCAGGAAAAGAAAAGCTGCTTCGGTGCGGACCAGCAAGGTCCTGAGGACTCCTCAAGCAATGGAGAGTCAGGGCACGTCTGGAGCAACCAGGGAAGCCCAATAAAAGTTAGAGTTTCCTTCTTGGGGACCCACAGGTCAACGGACCAGGGATCGCAAAGGGACCTCAAGAGGAATCACAAAATGGCGGCCCACGGAACACTCATTGAGTGTAGGCCAACAAGCTTTGGTGCAGTTACTGCTCGGGGTCAGGGCTACAAGTAACCCAAAGCTCAGCCTCAGGGGTTGCCGGAAAGCTGATGCTTCTGCAAATGGTCGCGGTGTCTAGGGGTTCGGGTTGCACGGTCTCCACGAGGGATACGGGCCTCAGACTTGCTGTGGGCACAGATCAACCTCAGAGACCTAGGAAAACCCACCTCCTGTGTGGCAATATTCTTTGCAGTCCGTCGGAGCTCGGAGATGCCAACCGGTCAGTTGCGTTAAAGGTGCCTGCCTTGCAGGGGAGTAACTCCTTTACTCCAAGGGAGATTCTTCAGTCGTCCAGCATTGTGCAGATCGTCGAAGTACTTGGTTTCTGGTATCAGAGTTTAGTCCAGGTGTAATCTAAAGTCCTGTAGTCAGGGTTTCCTACTTTATACCCAAGGAAGGGGTTGGACAAACTCTGGGGACCCACCTATGGGAGGGTCAGGAAAGAGGGGTGGCTACACCCATTTCCTTTGTCCAGTTTCACGCCAGAGCAGGGGCTGTGTGTCCCTGCAACCGGTTTGAGCTGGACTATGCACAGGGACACCAAATGTGCCCCCAGGGCAGACTTCAAAGCACTCTGAGAGTGCACCCACCCAGCCCCAATACGCTAAAGCCTGTCTGGGAGGTGGTCACACCTCCCTGTGACAGGAAACCTATTGTCCAGGCCTCCCCTGCCGGAGTTTCATCCAGCAGCAGGAGGGCAGACTCGTGTCTGTGGCTGCAGCATCCATTTTGTGATGCCAGGGCTCTGTTAGCTGGTACCGGGTATACCGGTGCTGCCATGTCTCTCCCTCTAGAAGGGTGGGATCATACTCCCACACCAGTTACTGGTGTGGGGGTATGATTCCAAGGTATTTGACACCAAACACGACAGTTTTCCATGCAGCCACTCCAAAGTTAGCATTTACCGTTTGGTTATAATGCACTTAAGAGTATATGGTCTGGCTGCATCACAAACAACCCCGGAATAAAGATTCTGAAAGCTGCAGAGGGGCTCTGCTCATGCATGGGCACCCTCTCACATGAAACCCAGCACCCTGCCTTCAGGATTGTTAAGGCCTGCCATAGGGGTGACTGATAGGTTTACACGTGCAGTGATATGGAGAGATATAGGGAACCTATATCTCAGTAAGGGGTGAATACACCACCTTACACAGGCTGCTGTAGCAGACCTGTTGTGTCATTTTAAAAGGCTTCCCAGGGGTGGCACAATACATGCTGCAGCCCCTGGTAGGCCTCTGGGGTACCTATGCCCTGGGCACATAGTATACCATATACTAGGGACTCACAAGGGTACCCCAGAATCCAATCTGAAGTGTACCTAAAGTACATACAGTCAATTTAGAGTAGAAAGCAGATAGACTGGGGTCCTGATTAGCAGGGCCACAGTCTGGCTAAGTCGAAAAACAGTGAAACATCAGCAAAAAGTGGGGGTAACTACAAGAAGCAGATCCTACTCTCCTACACAACCCCCCCCCAGAACGTCAGGACATTAAACTAACCTTGACCAGTTGAGTCTTCATGTTCTAAGTGGAAATATCTGGAGAGTCCATCTGCATTGCCATGGTTACTCCCAGGTCTATGTTCCACTGTATAGTCCATCCCCTGTAGGGAAATGGACCACCTCAATAGTTTGGGTTTTTTCACCCTTCATCTGTTTTAGCCATAAGAGGGGCTTATGGTCTGTCTGAACAATGAAGTGAGTGCCAAACAAGTATGGCCTCAGCTTCTTCAAGGCCCAAACCACAGCAAAGGCCTCCCTCTCAATGGCTGACCAACGTTTCTCTCTGGGGGTCAACCTTCTGCTAATAAAAGCTACTGGCTGATCCTGACCTTCATCATTCAATTGTGATAACAGAGCCCCTACCCCCAACTCAGATGCATCTGTTTGGACAATGAATTGCTTGGAGTAATCAGGACTTTGCAGAATGGGAGCAGTGCACATGGCCTGCTTCAGGTCATCAAATGCCTTTTGACAGCTAACTGTCCACTGAACTTTCTTTGGCATTCTTTTAGAAGTTAAGTCATTCAAAGGGGTCACTATGGATCCATACCCTTTGACAAATCTTCTGTAGTACCCAGTCAGGCCCAAGAAAGCTCTGACCTGAGTCTGGGTGGTTGGAGCAACCCAGTCCATGATGGTCTGGATTTTGCTCTGCAATGGTTGAACCTGGCCGCCACCCACAAGGTGGCCCAGGTACACAACCTGACTCTGCCCTATCTGGCACTTGGTGGCCTTGATAGTTAGGCCTGCTTTCTGCAGGGCCTCCAAAACATTTCTCAGGTGGACCAGGTGATCCTCCCAGGTGGAGCTAAAGACAGCAATATCATCTGGATATGCTGCACTATAGGCTTCCAGGCCTGTAAGGACTTTGTTCACCAACCTTTGAAAAGTGGCAGGTGCATTTTTCAAACCAAAGGGCATTACCACAAATTGGTAGTGCCCACTAGGGGTAGAAAATGCTGTTTTGGCTTTTGCATCCTCAGCTAGTCTGATTTGCCAGTAGCCAGCTGTCAGGTCAAATGTGCTGAGAAACTTGACTGAGGCCAAAGTGTCTATGAGCTCATCTGCCCTTGGTATGGGATGGGCATCAGTCCTAGTGACTGCATGACCTAGTGACTCTGTAGTCTACACAAAACCTCATCTCTCTCTTACCACCCTGGGTGTGAGGTTTAGGCACTAAGACTACTGGACTAGCCCAAGGGCTATCTGATGGTTTAATCACACCCAAATCCAACATCTTCTGGACTTCAGTCCTGATGCAGTCCCTGACATGGTCAGGTTGCCTGTAAATCTTATTTTTAACAGGCAGACTGTCCCCAGTGTCCACTTCATGAGTGCACCAGGTAGTCTGACTTGGAGTCAGAGAGAACATATGTCTGAACTGCTTGAGAACCTTTCTGCAATCAGTTTGCTGCTGGCCAGTGAGGCTGCCTGCCAAGGCTACACCATCTACTGATCCATCATCAGGCTTCTGAGAGAGCAGGTCAGGGAGTGGATCACTCTCTTCCTCCTGTCCCTCATCAGTAGCCATGAGCAAGCCCATGTCTGCCCTGTCAACATATGGTTTCAGTCTATTGACATGGAGCACCCTGTGGGGGCTCCTGGGAGTTCCAAGGTCTACCAGATAGGTAACCTCTCCATTCTGTTCAACAATGGTATGGGGGGCCACTCCACTTATCTTGGAGGGCTGCTGGGGCCACAGGCTCCAACACCCATACTTTCTGTCCTGGCTGATAAACAGTCAACACAGCCTTTTGGTCATGCCAGGCCTTTTGTAATTCCTGGCTAGCCTCAAGGTTTTTAGTTGCCTTCTTCATGTACTCAGCCATCCTGGAGCGGAGACCAAGTACATAGTCCACAATATCCTGTTTAGGGGGTTTGAGAGGTAACTCCCATCCTTCCTTCACTAGACACAATGGACCCCTAACTGGATGTCCAAACAGAAGCTCAAATGGGCTGTAACCAACCCCCTTCTGTGGAACCTCTCTGTAGGCAAAGAGAAGGCAGGGCAAAAGTATGCCCCATCTGCGCCTAAGCTTTTCTGGGAGACCTTTAATCATGCCCTTCAAGGTTTTGTTGAACCTTTCAACTAAACCATTGCATTGTGGGTGATAAGGGGTGGTAAATTTATAATTTACTCCACACTCCTTCCACATAGCAGTCAAGTAACTAGACATGAAGTTTGCATCTCTGTCTGATACTACCTCCTTAGTAAAACCCACCCTGGAAAAGATTCCCAGGAGGGCCCTTGCCACCACAGGAGCTGTGGTGGTCCTGAGGGGAATTGCTTCTGGGTACCTAGTAGCATGGTCCACCACCACTAGGATAAACCTGTGCCCAGATGCCGTTTGGGGGTCTAGGGGTCCAACAATGTCAATCCCTACCCTCTCAAAGGGAACCCCCACCACAGGTAGTGGTATCAGGGGGGCCTCTGTGGTCCTACCTGCCTTACCACTGGCTTGACAGGTAACACAGGAGCGACAAAACTCCTTGGTGTCTTCAGACATATGAGGCCAATGAAATTGAGGGACAATCCTGTCCCAAGTCTTGTTTTGGCCTAGGTGACCTGCCAATGGGATATCATGTGCTAGGGTCAATAGGAAGCTCCTCAACTTCAGAGGTATAACCAACCTCCTGGTGGCTCCAGGCTTGGGGTCTCTACACTCTGAGTAAAGGAGTCCATCATCCCAATAGATCCTATGGGTACCACTAGCACTCCCAGCAGCCTCAGCAGCAGCCTCAGCAGGAGCTTGCTGTCTGAGGGGTTCAAGAGAGGGGCAGCTCAGTTGCTCCTGGCTCAGATCTGCCCTGGAAGGGCCCCTGTCCCCAAGAACTCAACCTGATCAGGCTCAAGCTCCTCTGGGACAGTTCCTTCTTCAGGACTGAGATCATCTCCCTCAAGAGACTGATCTGCTTTCTGAGGCAGGGGGAAGACACTGCCTTAACCCTACTGCTCCTCCTCTTGGGAGGCACCTGGTCCATTATTCCAGAATCCAGGGCCTGTTCAGTTTTAGACATTTTTGCCTGTGACCTGGTCATAGCAAACACATCTGCAGGGATGCCCAACATTTCTGCATGGGTCCTGAGTTCAACTTCAGCCCAAGCTGAACTTTCCAAATAATTTCCAAGCAAGCATTCAACAGGGAGGTCTGCACTTACCACAACCTTCTTAGGGCCAGTTACCCCTCCCCAGGAGAAATTAACAACTGCCAGGGAATGGTCTGTCCTGACATTGCTAGCATTGGTCACTTGGTACATTTCACCAAGTATGATCTGTTCAGGGACCACAACATCTTTTGTCACCATTGTGACATTTGCTCCTGTGTCCCTGTATGCCAAAGCCTCTCTTACATTAATTATGGGCTGCTGTCTGTATTTGCCCAGATTACTGGGACTCACATAGGAGGACATATCTATGTCTCCATCACAGATCAGTACAGCCTGAGTTGGAACTCTGACTAGGCCAGAGTCCATCTCAGATCCCAGGGTTAACCCTACTACACCCTTGTTTGGAACACCACCACTTGGAGCTGAACTAGGGGGAACAGTTGCCTTAGGGGCAATGGTGGCTGGAGTTGAGTCTTTGGTCTTTGTACAATCACTAGTCCAATGGGTTTTCTGCTTACAGATTTTACACCATGGTTTCTTTTGGCCTTTTCCTTTGTTTGATTGGGACTCTCCACCAGATGCAGATTTTTGGGGCTTTGAGAAGACTTCTGGTCTTTACCCTTTTCCCCACACTTATCAGAGTTCTTAGAATCTTACTTCTTAGAGTCACCACCTTGGTTCTGAACCTTCTGCCTCACCCTGGTTCTGACCCACTTGTCTGCCTTCTGACCCAATTCTTGGGGAGAGGTCAGATCAGAGTCCACCAGGTACTGATGCAACAGTTGATTTTGACAGTTGTTAAGGATCTGCTCTCTCATGATCAAATTATACAATCCTTTGAAATCACACACCTTACTGCCAAGTAACCAGCCTTCCAGAGCCTTAGGAGCACAATCAACAAAGTCAACCCAGTCCTGAGTCTGTGCTTTTTGGGTATCTCTGAACTGTAACCTGTATTGTTCAGTGGTTAGGCCAAACCCTTCAATCAGAGCACTCTTCAGGACTTTGTAGTTGTCAGCATCCTCTTCTCTTACAGTGAGGAGCTTGTCTCTACCTTTGTCTGCAAAGGAGAGCCTCAAGATTGCTGCCCACTGCTCCTGAGGGACCCTCTGTATCTTACAGGCCCTTTCCAGTGCAGTTATCCATTTGTGGATGTCATCCCCACTCTGGTAGGGAGGGACAATCTTGTTCAGGTTCCTATGGTCATGAGTATGATCTCTACGTCAAGGGACACTGTTACTGCCACCATGGGGCTCTAGCCCCAACTTTTGTGAAGCTTTCTGAAGCTCCAGGGATGCCCTGTCTAAGGCCAATTGCTCTCTCTTGATTCTGAGCTTAGCTCTCTCAAACTCAAGCAGTTGGCACTTCTTCTCATAAGAGGATGCCCTTTTATGAGAAGCAGAGGACCCTATAGAAGTACCAGAATGATTAGACTCCGGAGAAGGAGATCTTGATCTTCTTGGAAGAAAATAAACCATTCCGGGGGTAGTGAATACGGGGCCACTGAGGCCTTCCTCTCCTTCAGGAAGAATTAGATTTTCCAGGGGGGAATCATGTTGATCCCCCTGGCCAGCATCAGAGTCTGGGTCTTAGTAGTTTTCACTACCTGGCCTTTCCTCTTCTACTGCCCCACCCAACTTGCCTGCCTCATCAGACCCTGGTGTCTTTCTGAGGTCATCTAACAGCAAAGCCTCTATGAGGCGTTGAGTGCTTGCATGTCTCCCTGTTTTCAGTCTCCTAGAGGTACACATGTTTTTCAATTCATGGAATGAGAGATTGTCATACCTAGTGGGCAAGGAGTCACTTACTTCAGGCCTTGCAGACATTCTAGTGTGGTGTGGTGTATGCACCTACCTACTCTAGTGGGTACTGAAACTCTCTTGAGTTGTAGAAAGGGTGTGCTAAACCCTTGACACACAACTCTAAGTTCAGTAGAACTTACTGTATTCTAAACTTGATTTATATGTACCTATGTACCTATAGTGGTTTTCAGTTAGTCACTTCAAAGAGATTATCTGGTAAAGCAATAGCAAGCTTGAATCCAACCGCTGCACACCAATGTGAGAAGTTGGCCTGGCATATGCTGTCAACTAGTTATAGTGGGCATCTTGCACCAGTCCAAACGACCTTTATTGATGATAGGTTTAAAGACAACCTTTATTGAAAGCTATCCTAGTGGTAGCTATCGAGAGCAGCCTTCAGGCTAAGTCTTGAAGGAGTGTAAAGCAGCTTGGTTTACCAGATTACAACCTCTTGAATAACTAAATGAAAGGAGAACCACACAAGATATATATAAAATATATGTATTTATTTCTAAACACTAACTACTAATCTCTTTATGAGATTAGAGTTCAAGATACACAATATCACAGTATTAAAACGACAATAAATAGCACAATACACAGTGGGCTCCAGGGGAGACCAAACCATATACTAAGAAAGTGGTATAAGAACCACGACTTGACTAGACACAGTGCCTAGAGCACGTAGAATCGCTGGGACCCCAAGGAACCACCCAAGGTAGTGACACAGGAGGCCCACGGGGGACGTGTGCAGTGTAAGAACACAGCCGCGTGCGCCGTAGGATTCAATGCGGAAAGTCGCGGTTGGAATTTTAAAGTTAAAGGACACTTAGGAGAGGACTTTGAGCAAACCCCTTTAGACTTAAGGGTTTCTAGGGCCAACACCCACGGGAGCACCGGAGTACTCGAGTTACCTCACCCAGGGAAGCCGGGTGCATAGGTGTCAAAAGGTGTTGGGAATCGTCGTCGTTTTCAATGGCGACCTGCTGCAAAGTGCTGCTGCCGTGAAGGAGAAAAGTGTCCGGTGTGATCCAAGCCTGGATCGAGGATGTGAAGAACCTGAAAGCAGAGGGGACAGAGTCTGGGTCACTAGCCAGTGACCAGGAGCGGAGCAATCAAATGCCCACCGATGTCGGGTGCTTCAGGTGCGAAGAGGTGAAGCTTGACTCTGCAGCCACGGGGTCCCGGAGACATCGACGACAACCAGGAGCCGGATTCGAGCTGCACCACATAGGAGGTCGAGTGCTGGGGTGTCGGTGATCGGATTGACCACAACAAGCCTTGGCAACAGCAACCCACGCAGGAAGAGAAAAGATGCTTCGGTGTGAACCAGCAAGGTCCTGGGGACTCCCCAAACAATGGAGAGTCAGGGCACGTCTGGAGCAACCAGGGAAGCCCAATAAAAGTTAGAGTTGCCTTCTTGGGGACCCACAGGTCAACGGACCAGGGATCGCAAAAGGACCTCAAGAGGAATCACAAAATGGCAGCCCACGGAACACTCGTTGAGTGTAGGCCAACAATCTTCGGTGCAGTTACTGCTCGGGGTCAGGGCTACAAGTAACCCAAAGCTCAGTCTCAGGGGTTGCCGGAAAGCTGATGCTTCTGCAAATGGTTGCGGTGTCCAGGGGTTCGGGTTGCACGGTCTCCACGAGGTATACAGGCCTCAGACTTGCTGTGGGCACAGATCGACCTCAGAGACCTAGAAAAAAAAACCCTCCTGTGTTGCAATATTCTTCGGAGTCCGTCGGACCTCGGAGATGCCAACCGGTCAGTTGCGTTAAAGGTGCCTGCCTTGCAGGGGAGTAACTCCTTTACTCCAAGGGAGATTCTTCAGTCGTCCAGCATTGTGCAGATCATCGAAGTACTTGGTTTCTGGTATCAGAGTTTAGTCCAGGTGTAATCTAAAGTCCTGTAGTCAGGGTTTCCTACTTTATACCCAAGGAAGGGGTTGGACAAACTCTGGGGACCCACCTATGGGAGGTTCAGGAAAGAGGGGTGGCTACACCCATTTCCTTTGTCCAGTTTCACACCAGAGCAGGGGCTGTGTGTCCCTGCAACCGGTTTGAGCTGGACTATGCACAGGGACACCAAATGTGCCCCCAGTGCAGACTTCAAAGCACTCTGAGAGTGCACCCACCCAGCCCCAATACACTAAAGCCTGTCTGGGAGGTGGTCACACCTCCCTGTGACAGGAAACCTATTGTCCAGGCCTCCCCTGCCGGAGTTTCGTCCAGCAGCAGGAGGGCAGACTCGTGTCTGTGGCTGCAGCATCCATTTTGTGATGCCAGGGCTCTGTTAGCTGGTACCGGGTATACCGGTGCTGCCATGTCTCTCCCTCTAGAAGGGTGGGATCATACTCCCACACCAGACCAGTTACTGGTGTGGGGGTATGATTCCAAGGTGTTTGACACCAAACACGACAGTTTTCCATGCAGCCACTCCAAAGTTAGCATTTACCGTTTGGTTATAATGCACTTAAGAGTATATGATCTGGCTGCATCACAAACAACCCCGGAATAAAGATTCCGAAAGCTGCAGAGGGGCTCTGCTCATGCATGGGCACCCTCTCACATGAAACCCAGCACCCTGCCTTCAGGATTGTTAAGGCCTGCCATAGGGGTGACTGATAGGTTTACACGTGCAGTGATATGGAGAGATATAGGGAACCTATATCTCAGTAAGGGGTGAATACACCACCTTACACAGGCTGCTGTAGCAGACCTGTTGTGTCATTTTAAAAGGCTTCCCAGGGGTGTCACAATACATGCTGCAGCCCCTGGTAGGCCTCTGGGGTACCTATGCCCTGGGTACATAGTATACCATATACTAGGGACTCACAAGGGTACCCCAGAATCCAATCTGGAGTGTACCTAAAGTACATACAGTCAATTTAGAGTAGAAAGCAGATAGACTGGGGTCCTGATTAGCAGGGCCACAGTCTGGCTAAGTCGAAAAACAGTGAAACATCAGCAAAAGTGGGGGTAACTATAAGAAGCAGATCCTACTCTCCTACAGTGAGTGTGTGTATGGGTGTGTTGGTGAGTGAATGGATGTCTCAGTGATACATGTCCAAGTAACTACTTATGTAAAAGGCAGTGTATGTGAGAGTTGGAGTATATAAATGACTATACATGAGAGTCAGTGATTGTGAGAGTGGCTGTATGGATGAGTGTGTACTTGTATCAGTGATTGTATAAGAGATTAAGTATGCATTAGTATCTGTATGAATAAGTGAGGTGGTGTGTATATAACTGTATAGGTGAGTAAATGGAAGTTTGATTGATACTTTGCATGACTGACTAGGTGTGTGAGTAACTCTGGATGAGTGGCGGTGTGTGAGTGTCTGTATAGGTGTATGAGTGCATATGATAGTGTTGTATTGATGAGTGACTGCATGTATGAGTGACTGTATGGGTGAATGAGTGGATGTGTGTGTAGACCTAGGAATCAGTGAGTGCGTATGTAGTAACTGGTATTGGTGTGTCTATGGTTTCTTAAATGGTAGTCTGTATTTTAGAGTGGGTATATCAAAGGTTATATTAGGGTGTGAGGAGGTGCATCAGATTTTCACGTGGATGATGTAATCAGTGATGTCATTTGAGATGTCATCAGTGATGTCATCAGTGATGTCATTGACCATGTCATGAATGATGTAATATGTGACGTCATCAGCAGTGCATTGCGGGGGCGCGAGTTATAGTTAGCTGAACTAACTATAACGGCGGAATTTATCTGGTTTTGTACGAGTGAAATGTCCAACTAACTATAAACGTCCCTGAAACCTATGGTTCTTTCAGTGAATTTCTAGGGTTTTTTAAATGCTAATTTCTAACTATAACGTGCCTGAAACCTAAGGTTTTTTCAGTGAATTTCAAGGGTTTTTTAAATGCTAACTTCTAACTATAACGTCCCTGAAACCTTTGGTTTTTCAGTGAATTTCAAAGGTTTTTTAAATCCTAATTTCTAACTATAACGTCCCTAATAAATCCCCTTGAATCCTGAGGGTCCGTGGGGGCCAACTAGCCCACCAGGTACCTCCAGTAAGTGCCACAGAGCTGCATTGCGGAGAGGTGTTCCGAGGTCACGCCCCTTTTTACACCTCTCTGCAACGCAGCTCTGTGGCCGTTACTGGAGGTACCTGGTGGGCTAGTTGGCCCCCAGGGACCGTTTTCTTTTTATTTTCTCAGCAGGATTCATGCTCCCAGCGCGAATTCTGCCGTTTTAAAACAAAATGCTTTTTTGGGCCCTGGGGGTCCGTGTGGGACCCCCAGAGCAGGCCTAGGGGTTCAGGGTGTTTCTACCCTGCCCCCTTTTGTTGTTTTTCAACCTTTTTTCCCCTTTTTCTTGTGACTCGTGTCAGCGGAGGTGATTTATGGCTGCCGCATTTCCCGGCCTCTGAGGAGATGCAAACAGTGGCATCGAAACGCGTCAGGCCATGGACTACAAGGGATGTTAAGCTGCCTGCTTGGTTCAAATGGAGTTTGTAACTCACCTGCAGCTGTGTGCGGCCTCAAGCTTCTGGGCGTTTTTGGTTACATATTATGCGGCGGTTCCAGGCCGCAGAGGATCGCACTGCCCGCAACCAACGGGACTAGGGGAGAGGAAGATTCCTCTTTCCGAAGCTGCAGGGTACCTTTAATGAAGCCGGCAGAGTATCATCCAAGGCTCAATGGAGGGCCGAGAATAATCGTCCATAATTAGCTGCAGCGGAGGTAACCCACCAGAGGGCGTTATTTGGCAAAATGAGACCTCATATCCAAGCGTGCATTTGAAAATGAACTTCCACCAAGGGAGGAGCACTGATAGCTCACTAACCCCAAACACGCAGGGGAAATGCGGCAGCCATAAATCACCTCCGCTGACACGGCCTCTGAGGAGATGCAAACAGCGGCATCGAAACGCATCAGGCCATGGACTTCAAAGGGAGGTTAAGCTGCCTGCTTGGTTCAAATGGAGTTTGTAACTCACCTGCAGCTGTGTGCGGCCTCAAGCTTCTGGGCGTTTTTGGTTACATATATATATATATTCACTGAAAAAACCATAGGTTTTAGGGACAGTTATAGTTACTTGGACATTGCACTCGTACAAAACCCGTGAAATTCCCCCGTTATAGTTAGTTCAGCTAACTATAACTCGCGCCCCGCAATGCACTGCTGATGACGTCACATATTACATCACTCATGACATGGTCAGTGACATCACTGATGACATCACTGATGACATCTCAAATGACATCACTGATGACATCATCCAGTGACTGTGTGTTTCTGTAAAGTTTAAATATTTTTAATATATATAGGAAAAGACGTATTGAAGAATGAGTGGGTGTGTAAGTGTCTGTATGGATGATTTAGTAGGTGCGTGACTGACTCTATAAGTGAGTGATTTAACGTATCTTACTGAATGCATGGGTTAGTGACTAAACTGGGTGAATGTCTGTATCCGTCTGTCTGTTGCTGTGTAAGTGGCTGCATGTGTTTGTGAATAGCTAAATGAGTGTCTATATGAGTTATTGAATGCTTGTCTGAGTATCTGTATGGGTGCCTGAGTGTTTGTGTGGGAGGGGTGTGTGCAACTCTGTGCATAGATGTGTGAGTGGGTGATTCACTGGGTGGATGGTTTCAAGAGTGCATCTGTGATAGACTGTATGGGTGGGTAAGTGTGTGTAAGAGTGTGTTAGTGAGTGAATGTATGTCCCAGTGGTACATGTGTGAGTAACTACATATGTGAAAGGCAGTATATATGTGTGTTGGAGTATATAAATAGCTATAAGCAAGAGTGAGTGATTGTGATAGTGGCTGTATGGATGAGTGTGTGCTTGTATCAGTGATTGTATAAGAGCGTAACAATGTGCTACTATTTGTATGAGTAAGTGAGCTGGTGTGTGTATAACTGTATAGGTGAGTAAATGGCAGTGTGTTTAATTATTTGCATGACTGACTAGGTGTCTGAGTATCTCTATGGATGAGTGGCGTTGTTTGAGTGTCTATATAGGAGTAAGAGTGCATATGATAGTCCTGTACTGAGTGACCGTAAGTATGAGTGACTGTACGGGTGAGTGAGTGGATGTGTGTGTGTAGACCTAAGAATCAGTGAGTGGGTATGTAGTTATTGGTGTTGGAGTGTCTATGGTTTTGCGAATGGCAGTCTGTAATTTAGAGTGGGTGTATCAAAGATTATATTAGGGTGTGAGGAGGTGCATCAGATTATCACGTGGATGATGTCATCAGTGATGTCATTTGAGATGTCATCAGTGATGTCATCAGTGATGTCACTGACCATGTCATGAGTGATGTAATATGTGACGTCATCAGCAGTGCATTGCGGGGCGCGAGTTATAGTTAGCTGAACTAACTATAACGGGGAATTTCACGGGTTTTGTACGAGTGCAATGTCCAAGTAACTATAACTGTCCCTAAAACCTATGGTTTTTTCAGTGAATTTCAAAGGTTTTTAAATGCTAATTTGTAACTATAACGTGTCTGAAACCTATGGTTTTTTCAGTGAATTTCAAAGGTTTTTTAAATGCTAATTTGTAACTATAACGTGTCTGAAACCTATGGTTTTTTCAGTGAATTTCAAAGGTTTTTCAAATGCTAATTTCTAACTATAACGTGACTGAAACCTACGGTTTTTTCAGTGAATTTCAAAGGTTTTGTAAATGACAATTTTTAAATGTATTAATTGTTATACTAATTTTTTTCATACTGATTTACTACATTTTTAGAAACAATTTTTTTTACAGATTTTATTTTTAAATTACATTGTAATTACATTATACATTACATTACAAAAATACTTTCTCAGAATGAATTACTTTAGTTTAAATACTTTGCACATAGGCTATAGACTTTTAAGTACAGTAGTTACAGTTGTTGCAATGGGCAACACATTTTCAAACACAATGCAACATTCAGCTCAATGTGAATTTCTAGTTAAATGCAATTAGTTACTTTATGGATTACTTTTCTAACCACAGGACTGGATCCTAGATTCAGTCCTGGTACATCTCCTGTAAACAGTTGAGTAAAAGCGTTTTGGTTACAGTCGTGATTTTTAAGGAATATTATTGTATTTTAAAAGTTGACACTTAGAAACTTTTTCTCATAGAATCACCAATGTTATCCTATGGAAGGAAATTCACTTAGCAGGTAAAAACTGTTATTGTTACTTTTTCTTACTCAGTGTTGGATCCTGGATCCAGCACTGGTGCATCTCCTGTAAACAGTTGAAAGAATGCGTTTAAGTCATACATTTGATTTTTAAGGAATATTTGTAGTTTGTAAAAATCAACACTTTGAAACTTTTTGCTGAAAACCAGACAATGGATTCCTATGGAAGAAAATATAAGTTACTGGTAAGTACGGTTAAAATTACTTTTCAGGATTAGTACTGGGCTGAAAGATGCAGCACTGAGGTCTCTCCTGATAACAGGTGAGTAAATCGGAATTCGTATTTCGGCTGATTTTAGAGGAATATTTTAAAGTTCCAAAACTCCACACTTAGAAGAATTTCCAAGTGAAACCAGTCAATGTTAGCCTATGGAAGGAAATTCAAGTTACTGGTAAGTACGGTTAAAATTACTTTTCAGGACCAGTACTGGGCTGAAAGATACAGCACTGAGGTCTCTCCTTATAACAGGTGAGTAAATCGGAATTCGTATTTCGGCTGATTTTAGAGTAATATTTGTATGTTTCAAAAATCAACACTTAGAAACTTTTTCAGCAAAAAGCAGGCAATGATATCCTATGGAAGGAAATTCAAGTTACTGGTAAGTACGGTTAAAATTACTTTTGAGGATCAGTACTGGGCTGAAAGATGCAGCACTGAGGTCTCTCCTGATAACAGGTGAGTAAATCGGAATTCGTATTTCGGCTGATTTTAGAGGAATATTTTAAAGTTCCAAAACTCCACACTTAGAAGAATTTCCAAGTGAAACCAGTCAATGTTAGCCTATGAAGGAAATTCAAGTTACCGGTAAGTACGGTTAAAATTACTTTTCAGGACCAGTACTGGGCTGAAAGATGCAGCACTGAGGTCTCTCCTGATAACAGGTGAGTAAATCGGAATTCGTATTTCGGCTGATTTTAGAGGAATATTTTAAAGTTCCAAAACTCCACACTTAGAAGAATTTCCAAGTGAAACCAGTCAATGTTAGCCTATGGAAGGAAATTCAAGTTACTGGTAAGTACAGTTAAAATTACTTTTCAGGACCAGTACTGGTCTGAAAGATACAGCACTGAGGTCTCTCCTGATAACAGGTGAGTAAATCGGAATTCGTATTTCGGATGATTTTAGAAGAATATTTGCACAATGGTGAAGGGAGGGGCGGGGCCTGAGGTGACATCTGTGCAAACGCGCCCCGTGGCGCGTTTTAAGTTGGGGATTAAGTCCCCTTGAATCCTGAGGGTCCCTAGGGGCCAACTAGCCCACCAGGAACCTCCAATATGCGCCAGAGGCTGCGTTGCAGAGACGTGTAGAGAGGCCACACCCCTTTTTACACCTCTCTGCAACGCAGCTCTGTGGTGCTTTCTGGATGTACCTGTTGGGCTAGTTGGCCCCAGGGACCCTCAGGATTGAAGGGATTTAATTCCCATCTTAAAACGCGCCACGGGGCCTGTTTACACACATGTCACCTGAAGCCCCGCCCCCTCCCTTCACCACTGTGCAAAAGCGCCCCGTGGCACGTTTTAAGCTGGGGGATTAAGTCCCCTTGAATCCTTAGGGTCCCCGGAGTCCAACTAGCCCACCATATACCTCCAAAAAGCGCCACAGAGCTGCGTTGCAGAGATGTGTAAAAAGGGGTGTGGCCTCTCTACACGTCTCTGCAACGCAGCCCCCTGACACTGCAGGAGCCGGCCCTGGGGGGTGGCGGTCCCCAGGGCCATCAAGGGCTCCAGGAGGGGGCCGCGCGGCCCCCTCCCTACATCAGCACAGCCCCGGGGAGGTGGTGGTCCCGGGGCTTCGGGGTCCAAACGGACCCCCATTTTAATTTTTCTTAGTGCCCGGGGAGGTGGTGGTCCCGGGGCGTGTGGGGGGCTGGAGCCCCCACACAGGTTGCTCAATTAATAAAAAAGCCCCGGGAGGTGGTGGTCCCCGGGGCTGCGGGAGGCTCAGAGCCCTCCGCACCATTTTAAAAAAGCCCCGGGGTGGCGGTCCCCGGGGCTTGGGGGCCCTTGAGGCCCCCACACATAAAATTAAACCCCCACCATGCCCCCGGGACTTGGGCCACCCGGGGCAAATACTGTCCGAGCGCGGGAGACCGCGCTTCGATTTTTCGGCAGGATTCGCGCACCCTGAGCGCATCCTGCCGATTTTTAAAAACATTTTTTTTTTTTTGCCCAGGGGTCCTTGTGGGACCCCTGAGCAAACCTAGGAGTCAGGGTGTTTCTACCCTGCCCCTTTGTGCGCTTTGCGCACTTGTTTCTGTCCCTCGGTTCTACCGAGGGACAAAATGGCTGCCAACATTTCCTGAATCGGAATGTTGACAGCCAGCTGACAGCCAATTAACATGCAGCTCGTGATCGGGACGGTGCGCGCAGGGTGCGCTGAGGGTACGCGGACCCTACTCGGCCATAGATATCACTAACTTTTTACTTTTCATTTTCTCAGCAACTACTGAACGGATTTACACCATTTAACAAAAGGGTTCTTTCTGAACCAAGAACTACCTCTTTGCCAAATTTGGTGTAATTCAGCAGTTCGGGCTGTAGCCGTGTCTAAAGTTTCCTATGGAAAAGTGCATGGGGAAAACACGTTTTGGGACCCCCCTTTTTCTCGGCCCCGCTGACGAATCCCCCGAGACTTTCAGGGTAGGAGCGGACCGGAGCGGGCCACAAAGTTTGAAAATTTCGCGAAGATACGTCAACCGGCAAGAGAGTTATTTCAAATAGAATGTCGCGGATTTCCTATGGATAATAGGTTGTAACTATAACTATCTACTGGCGACCACCAGTAGATAATATATATATATATATATATATATATATATATATATATATATATATATATATATATATATATATATATATATATATATATATATACCAAGAATTCGTCACAATGATTTGTAGAACAGACGAAGGCGAACCCAAATGATGGTACAATTGTGGTTTTATTTTCTGCCCAACACCACCGCTGCCATAACGCGTTTCAGCCCACGTGGGGCCTTGATCACATGACACTGTTGAGGGAGCGGTTACAGCATTTATAGTGCAAGTAAGTGACGTTTTGCAGTGCAACAGCTTTTTTTCAAATTCATAGACATGGAAAAGTTACATATGTCAATAGACAAAGGGTATAGGGTCATTGGAAGTGCAAAACTAGAGCAAACATGATACAATATCATTGAATTAGCAGCACATTTGAATAAATAGATAAATAAATAAATAAATATTCAAAATGAAACTGTCCGGCTCTAAATAAAACTAGGCTATTAATAATGAATAAGATGATGCTAAAAAAGTAAAACCAATGTAAAACTATTTTTTCTCCTCCATAAATAGTAGCATTATTCATAAGGCACATAAGTTTCATAATTGCACATATGATATACCCGAGAATTAAAGATGTTAAAAGGGATAGAGCCCAAGTGGGCCATTGCCAGTTATCCATGTCAACTTAAAAATAAGACAAAGTCAGTGCAAAATACGCAAAATCTAGTCACAGTGTAAAGTGCAAATACCATATTTAAAAAAAGTGTAAACAACAATCAGTGCAATAAAAATGAATCCTCTAAAATGTACTTTAAAAACATATTTCACAGGTAGGTTGACAGCGGCATGACCGTTAAATCTTAATCATAATGACTTGTTAGAGGTGTGTATAAAAGTCTTCACTGGAATTAAATACATATATGTGTGTGTTTACTGTTTTTAAAAGTAATTTTATTTGTTATACTTGTTAAAATATGAATTTAAGTATATTTTATTTTTTATAAATTAATGTTCGTATTTAATATATGTTAATTTAAATATTTTAATTCATATATATTTAAAAATCTATATTTAATACAACTATATAATTGAAAATTATATTTTCTTTCAATATTTTTGTGCTTACCTTTTTAAGTATAGGCATTCAATATTTTTGAATTCTATGGGGTCGATTCCGATCTCGGTCGGAGGCGCACCTAACACCATTCGGTCGGGAAAAAAGCCATGCGAATGCCTGTTTCTCGACCGATCCGCACATTAATCCGAACGAACAAGTACGATGCGCACAACAGCACATATTCCGACCCAGTCGTACTCACCCAATCCAGGTCCTGTTCCCCGACCGAGCCGGATCCGTAAACGCAGAATCGAGTCGCCCGGAAGCCAAAATGCAGGCCCGTCCAGCCGGACAAGTACGATGCGCTTCCCGTACGCGCCGAAGCTGTCGCTACGCACGGCACGTCAAAGCATCCGGGAGAGGCGCACATAAGCTCCGATTCGCGCCACAACACGATCTACGGCTACGAGATGAACACGCCAGCGACGAGGACGAGGCAAAGCAACGAGAAAGACGAACGAGACGAACCAACCATGAATCCCATCGTTCCGATCCTACCAATATTCTACATCTACTACCGGAACAGGCACGGACGCGTACTGCGCAGAAGGTAAGCCAGACACCAACCACAAAAACAAACTACACGTACCCGACAAATCACACACTCACAGAGGGATGCAGAAATTACTTACACCAGCAACAGCAGCACCATAGGGGCGGGATGCACATCACCAATGCCACATATATACATAGGGGCCCGGATGCCTGTCACTACTACCACCTCTACACATGGGGGGCTGGATGCCTGTCACTACTACCACCCTTACCCAGGGGTGCCAGATGCCTACCACTACTACCACCCTTACCCAGGGGTGCCAGATGCCTACCACTACTACCACCTCTACCCAGGGGGTGCCAGATGCCTACCACTACTACCACCTCTACCCAGGGGTGCCAGCTGCCTACCACTACTACCACCCTTACCCAGGGGTGCCAGATGCCTACCACTACTACCACCTCTACCCATGGGGGGCTGGATGCCTGTCACTACTACCACCCTTACCCATGGGGGGCTGGATGCCTACCACTACTACCACCTCTACC
Organism: Calotriton arnoldi; assembly: GCA_963921515.1. Taxonomy (NCBI): domain Eukaryota; kingdom Metazoa; phylum Chordata; class Amphibia; order Caudata; family Salamandridae; genus Calotriton; species Calotriton arnoldi. The sequence continues at coordinate 562,892 of CAWUFW010003768.1, read as the reverse complement.
CAGGGGTGCCAGATGCCTACCACTACTACCACCTCTACCCAGGGGTGCCAGATGCCTACCACTACTACCACCTCTACCCAGGGGGTGCCAGATGCCTACCACTACTACCACCCTTACCCAGGGGTGCCAGATGCCTACCACTACTACCACCTCCACCCATGGGGGCTGGATGCCTGTCACTACTACCACCTCTACCCATGGGGGGCTGGATGCCTGTCACTACTACCACCCTTACCCAGGGGTGCCAGATGCCTACCACTACTACCACCCTCACCCAGGGGTGCCAGATGCCTACCACTACTACCACCTCTACCCAGGGGGTGCCAGATGCCTACCACTACTACCATCTCTACCCAGGGGGTGCCAGATGCCTACCACTACTACCACCTCCACCCATGGGGGCTGGATGCCTGTCACTACTACCACCCTTACCCATGGGGGGCTGGATGCCTACCACTACTACCACCCTCACCCAGGGGGTGCCAGATGCCTACCACTACTACCACCTCTACCCAGGGGGTGCCAGATGCCTACCACTACTACCATCTCTACCCAGGGGTGCCTGATGCCTACCACTACTACCACCTCCACCCATGGGGGGCTGGATGCCTGTCACTACTACCACCTCTACCCAGGGGGTGCCAGATGCCTACCACTACTACCACCTCTACCCAGGGGGTGCCAGAAGCCTACCACTACTACCACCTCTACCCAGGGGGTGCCAGCTGCCTACCACTACTACCAACCTTACCCAGGGGGTGCCAGATGCCTACCACTACTACCACCTCTACCCATGGGGGGCTGGATGCCTGTCACTACTACCACCCTTACCCATGGGGGGCTGGATGCCTGTCACTACTACCACCTCTACCCATGGGGGGCTGGATGCCTGTCACTACTACCACCCTTACCCAGGGGTGCCAGATGCCTACCACTACTACTACCTCCACCCATGGGGGGCTGGATGCCTGTCACTACTACCACCTCTACCCAGGGGGTGCCAGATGCCTACCACTACTACCACCTCTACCCAGGGGGTGCCAGAAGCCCACCACTACTACCACCCTTACCCAGGGGGTGCCAGATGCCTACCACTACTACCACCTCTACCCAGGGGTTGACAGATGCCTACCACTACTACCACCTCTACCCAGGGGGTGCCAGATGCCTACCACTACTACCACCTCTACCCAGGGGGTGCCAGCTGCCTGCCACTACTACCACCCTTACCCAGGGGGTGCCAGATGCCTACCACTACTACCACCTCTACCCATGGGGGGCTGGATGCTTGTCACTACTACCACCCTTACCCATGGGGGACTGGATGCCTGTCACTACTACCACCTCTACCCATGGGGGCTGGATGCCTGTCACTACTACCACCCTTACCCAGGGGTGCCAGATGCCTACCACTACTACCACCTCCACCCATGGGGGCTGGATGCCTGTCACTACTACCACCTCTACCCATGGAGGGCTGGATGGCTGTCACTACTACCACCCTTACCCAGGGGGTGCCAGATGCCTACCACTACTACCACCCTCACCCAGGGGGTGCCAGATGCCTACCACTACTACCACCCTCACCCAGGGGGTGCCAGATGCCTACCACTACTACCACCTCTACCCAGGGGGTGCCAGATGCCTACCACTACTACCACATCCACCCATGGGGGCTGGATGCCTACCACTACTACCACCTCTACACAGGGGTGCCAGAAGCCCACCACTACTACCACCCTTACCCAGGGGTGCCAGATGCCTACCACTACTACCAGCTCTACCCAGGGGTGCCAGATGCCTACCACTACTACCACCTCTACCCAGGGGTGCCAGATGCCTACCACTACTACCACCTCTACCCAGGGGTACCAGCTGCCTACCACTACTAAAACCCTTACCCAGGGGGTGCCAGATGCCTACCACTACTACCACCTCTACCCATGGGGGGGCTGGATGCCTGTCACTACTACCACCCTTACCCATGGGGGGCTGGATGCCTATCACTACTACCACCTCTACCCATGGGGGGCTGGATGCCTGTCACTACTACCACCCTTACCCAGGGGGTGCCAGATGCCTACCACTACTACCACCTCCACCCATGGGGGGCTGGATGCCTGTCACTACTACCACCTCTACCCAGGGGGGCTGGATGCCTGTCACTACTACCACCCTTACCCAGGGGTGCCAGATGCCTACCACTACTACCACCCTCACCCAGGGGTGCCAGATGCCTACCACTACTACCACCCTCACCCAGGAGGTGCCAGATGCCTACCACTACTACCATCTCTACCCAGGGGTGCCAGATGCCTATCACTACTACCACCTCCACCCATGGGGGCTGGATGCCTGTCACTACTACCACCTCTACCCAGGGGTGCCAGATGCCTACCACTACTACCACCTCTACCCAGGGGGTGCCAGAAGCCCACCACTACTACCACCCTTACCCAGGGGGTGCCAGATGCCTACCACTACTACCACCTCTACCCAGGGGGTGCCAGATGCCTACCACTACTACCACCTCTACCCAGGGCGTGCCAGATGCCTACCACTACTACCACCTCTACCCAGGGGTGCCAGATGCCTACCACTACTACCACCTCTACCCATGGGGAGCTGGATGCCTGTCACTACTACCACCCTTACCCATGGGGGGCTGGATGCCTGTCACTACTACCACCTCTACCCATGGGGTCTGGATGCCTGTCACTACTACCACCCTTACCCAGGGGGTGCCAGATGCCTACCACTACTACCACCTCCACCCATGGGGGCTGGATGCCTGTCACTACTACCACCTCTACCCATGGGGGGCTGGATGCCTGTCACTACTACCACCCTCACCCAGGGGTGCCAGATGCCTACCACTACTACCACCCTCACCCAGGGGTGCCAGATGCTTACCACTACTACCACCTCTACCCAGGGGTGCCAGATGCCTACCACTACTACCATCTCTACCCAGGGGGTGCCAGATGCCTACCACTACTACCACCTCTACCCATGGGGGGCTGGATGCCTGTCACTACTACCACCCTTACCCATGGGGAGCTGGATGCCTGTCACTACTACCACCTCTACCCATTGGGTCTGGATGCCTGTCACTACTACCACCCTTACCCAGGGGTGCCAGATGCCTACCACTACTACCACCTCCACCCATGGGGGCTGGATGCCTGTCACTACTACCACCTCTACCCATGGGGGGCTGGATGCCTGTCACTACTACCACCCTTACCCAGGGGTGCCAGATGCCTACCACTACTACCACCCTCACCCAGGGGTGCCAGATGCCTACCACTACTACCATCTCTACCCAGGGGTGCCAGATGCCTACCACTACTACCACCTCCACCCATGGGGGGCTGGATGCCTGTCACTACTACCACCTCTACCCAGGGGGTGCCAGATGCCTACCACTACTACCACCTCTACCCAGGGGGTGCCAGAAGCCCACCACTACTACCACCCTTACCCAGGGGTGCCAGATGCCTACCACTACTACCACCTCTACCCAGGGGTGCCAGATGCCTACCACTACTACTACCTCTACCCAGGGGTGCCAGATGCCTACCACTACTACCACCTCTACCCATGGGGTGCCAGCTGCCTACCACTACTACCACCCTTACCCATGGGGGCTGGATGCCTACCACTACTACCACCTCTACCCAGGGGTGCCAGATGCCCACCACTACTACCACCTCTACCCAGGGGTGCCAGATGCCTACCACTACTACCACCTCTACCCAGGGGGTGCCAGATGCCTATCACTACTACCACCTCTACCCAGGGGGTGCCAGATGCCTACCACTACTACCACCCCTACCCATGGGGGCTGGATGCCTACCACCAACAACACCCCCACTCACAGGATGGCTAATACATGACACCACAAGCACACACCAACATAAAGAATGCAACATAAAGACATCCCCCAACACCATGACAAGCATGTGTAGACTGTGTCAAATGCCTACAACACTGAACATGACTTTGAACCTACAATGTGACCCCCTATCACATGTGCCACACATAAATGTGTGTGGCCCCCACAATGCAAGCAGGCCATGACCATTGTGGCAATGGGGTCCAAACCCCCATCATCACAGTGACCAAAATGTAAGTGTGGGGCCCATAGCTGAAGCACATCTTGAACATTGTGGCAATGGGGTCCAAACCCCCATCATCACAGAGACCAAAATGTAAGTGTGGGGTCCATAGCTGAAGCACATCTTGAACATTGTGGCAATGGGGTCCAAACCCACATCATCACAGTGACCAACATGTAAGTGTCGACAAAGAAAAAGCTGCAAGGGCCAAACTGCATGGATGATTCCTGGTCACAGAACAACAAACACATCAGTGGCAAAGTAGTGCATGTGTCCCATAGCAACATAGATTGGGGGAGGCAAACAGTGCTGTGCAAATAAGACATACCTTTGGCCATGTGCAGACAAACATCACCCATGGGGGCTGACACTGTCAACATTCATCAATGACACAATGACAGAAGTGACGATCAGAATGCAGACCCACATATTTGCACCAATGGGCACACAAATGCAGATACCCTGTGGAGACTGTAGATGTGAGGTGAACAGATACCATACCATGGCAGCAATGGGACACACAAACAATGATCATTGTGCTGACTGATGACCTAGGAGTCCCAGGGACAGCAGGGGAAACACACCAAACAACATACAGACAATGGCACACTAAAGATATGCCAATGCAGTGGTGCAGATGCACAAACACAAACAGACAGACCCACACTGCACATCAAACACATCAGGGGAGGGGGTCGGGTACCAGTGTCCCCAGGCAACCACACAACACATGAGGAGGCCTGAATACCAATTACACAGATGTGCATACAGTGCCACACAAAGGCAACTCATGGATCCAAATCCCCTATGTGGGCAATCAGGCATTGTCAGATGAGAGGGAGCACAAATCACACATGTCACACAAGCCTGTATGACCAGCAACTGACACAGCAAGACACAGACACACCACAGCACTACCCCCAGGGCCCTCACAATGTGGTGAGCCTGGGCTGCATTACAATCCCACTCTGATGACAAAGCTAGATGTCGTTCACACTGTGAACCACAGTCATGTGTCCTGAGCAACAAACTACCATCACACCTACACAAGCACAAATCAATCAGCACGGCCAGTAAGCCAAGGGCAACATGGAGGCAGGGGACTAGCCGGGCAACAACTCTCATCTGCACACACTCAACACCACACACCTCGACCTCCAACAATGTGCAGCAGTGAAGCTCACATGCACTGGTGACATTGCACATGCACCCATGATAATCCCAGGGGGGGTGGTGGGAACCAAGGTGCAGAAACACATCACACATGGCCACTCAACAAGACTCCTGAATGTCTGACACTGCACACTACGCTGTACATGGACATGACGGCAATACCACACAAACCAATGGGATCCCTGCCACAGTCACACACCAATGAAGAAGCCAAGGTCACCCACAAAGAACACACATAGACAACTACCAACATTGCAGCCCTGACCCTGAGGAGTGCCAGCAGTCACACACACAACGTGTCACAACCAATGACAGCTAACACAAACCGGAAATCACATGACAGGTGTAAACAACAAGTGCCAAGGGGAATCCTGACTGTGACCCATCAGCGTCTGCCCACAAACTCAGCCCTGACAGCAAACACACCTATGGGTGACACCCTGATGACCAGTAATGTGCCATATACCCACATCACAGAGAACCCAGGGAGAAGACTTTGGGGGAACATAGGTCAACTCAGCAAGCATCACAAACAGGAACATCATTAGGGATCCCAGCATGTACAGCAACATGGAAGTGAACACACAGACCTGCTCATACAACACACACCTTGGGCGCAGGCGATCTCACAGGAGTACACACTGCCATGAGGGGACTCCACTCCTGTGTGAGGAAAGCTGTGCCATATGTCGCATCAGTAGGGCTCCATCATGTCAGCAGAACACTTGGTCACACAGTCAACAATTAGCACCAAATGAAGGCTCCCGTCACATCAGCCTGGTCATGGGAGTGTCAACGAAATCATCAGCACAGATCCAACACACATGTATAGCAAGTCGCACTGACAACACAGATGAGTCCTTCCCCATTGATGCCCAAACCTGCATGTCCAGTGGAGATGGCCACACGGTCAGGGAACTAGACTAATTGAACAATGGCAAGCACAACAGATATGCAGGGGTGGAAGCCACAGATGTGACATTGCAAATGTAAGTAGGAAATCCCATTGCCAAATATTGAAAATATGACACTCTCAGATGCTGCTAAGGATGACATGGATACACCACAGGATAGGACACAGTCCCCCTGGACCACATGGGTTCCGGCACAGTAACACTTCATTTTCATGAGACCAAATATCACCATCACTGCAGCAAGGGCATGGTTAGCATCATCAACATCATGTACATCAGAAGCAAAAGCACTATAGAACAGAAAGTTGCTTTATTCAGCATATGTGGGTTCGAAACTTAAAGTCATTTAAAAAAAAACAAAGGCCAATGGCCAGTCCATCATGGAAGTCAAAACAGGGTGACAGTGGCAGATGTCACCCTACGCATAAATCTCACAAAAAGAGGCCCCGGGTCCAAAACAAAATAAAGGTCCGAATGTGGCATAGGGATGGAAGTGAAACTAAAGGGGATATCCCTTTTAAGGACAGTTCCCTCACACACCAAAGGTGTCATGCTTCATCATAGGGGTACCTCCTCACGTGAGGAACCTGGTCCTCACGCGGGCTACAACCCCCTCGCTGCGAGGGAGGAGCACAGGGATGTTTTAATTTGAGAGGTAGGGTGTACTAAAACCCTATGTGAGCTAGGTGTGATAGAAAAAGTGTGCAGTGCTATAATACAGGTGAATTAAAACTGACTACAGGGTCAGCTGTGACTTTAATAACGCTGCCCGGTGTCAGGATTAAAAAGCAGGAATTGCTTGTGGACACAGAGGTCAGTGTTCAAAACCGCTGTGTGCTTACAAGACCAATATGTTTCAGCCTCAAAAACCTATATTAGTGTCTAGGCTTTCGTCAGGGTCGGAAATGTAGCTACTGCAATTTGACAAATGTGAAGAAAATAAAAATGAACTGTAATCATTTCATACTGAACCAGAGAGTGGTTTCTTTGTTCAGTACATCAAAAGTCTCCCTGTATTTGGAAACAATGGAAAACATATCATCCAAGCATATATATAAAACTGTATATACAGATGCAAGCATAATAGATATCAATATTACCACTTCGAATCCACAACTCATTGTATATGCAAAGAAACTGATTCATCATTCTCTTTGCTAAACCCACATCAAATACAATTTATTGTTGCATTTCCGGAGTGTATCGTTATGGAAAGCAAACCGGATGCGTAACTCACCAATGGGGAAGATCGAGTTTACTGCATCTGTCCTGGCTCCTTTAGCCATGTGGTACCAAGCCACGACCTGGAGAAAACGGTACGTGGCAATTAAAAGGGAGAGAAAAGAAGACCAAGGTAACTATGGCTGTGTAGTGTTTTAATACGTAACCGGGTTGGAATTAGGTAAGGTTTACTTCTAGTTAATGCTGGCCTGAGAACAATGGGGGACACAGATACCAAAAGGACTCAAAAAAGACATACGTCGTGACAATAGGGACAGGCACTCCTCAGACTTGTGAGAGGGAATTGATCCTTATCAGAAGGACCAAAGAGGTATGCTACTCGCACATGCCAAAAACGGGTGGCCATTGGTAATGAACAATTACACTCCTCTGGCTGCTGGAGCAGAAATAAAAATAAAAATGAAATGACATGACATGACTAGGGCCCTATTGAAAAAGGTCACCAGGGGAAGCCAAGCGGAGCATGCGGTAACATGATGCCAAAATATGTGAGGCTACAGGATGAATCGGGGACCCCGTTACAAAAATGCACAAAAGGCCGGAAGACACTCCGGTAAGGAAGCTACAGGACCTGTAATGAACAAGCGTGCAAAGGCGCTTACCGTAACGGGTCCTCTAAGCGACAGGTCATGATCCACGTACAGGTAGGAGTGAGCCTGCCGCGCTTGTGCGTTCTTAAAGAGAAGGAGAGTGGCTACACCTGGGATCTCGCTAGCGTGACCGGAAATCCGGCGGACAAGCAGGAGACCTGGGAAGTGTAGTCCTCAAAACCCGTCGCTATGGAAACTAGCGCGGCATTGTTGAAAAAAGTGTATTTAGCCCGGGAGGACTAAAAACGGGGCTTGTACTTTTTAAAGAGAAGGAGAGTGGCTACACCTGAGATCTCACTAGCGTGACCGGAAATCCGGCGGAAAAGCAGGAGACCTGGGAAGTGTAGTCCTCAAAACCCGTCGCTATGGAAACTAGCGCAGCATAGTTGGAAAAAGTGTATTTAGCCCGGGAGGACTAAAAACGGGGCATGCCGGGACTAAAGGGGTATACCCAACGAAATATGAATGCATTAAAGCACTATTGTGCATATGAATTGTTGGTATAAAAACAAGCTACATATTGGGTGCAGGATAAAAAGGCACTTGTGTGTTAAAGGAAACACCGGCCAACGCATTATGTGCATTGTGCGAGCGTGCCAAGGAGCATTGGATGACTAGTACCTAACAACGTAGCGGGATCGTTGCTGTGGCAACTAGCACAGACATGACAGGGGCTCAATCAGTGCTTTTATGGAGTTGAGTGTAGACACCCGGCGCACTAAATCCAAAACGGGAGCGCGCCGAGGAAGGAAAGGGTATACCTGCTCGTAAGTAAGGTATCCAAGAAAATGTACAAAAAATGCACCCTGAATGATACTAATGGATCAATGTACGGTGGTACAAAAATCTATGTCAATGTGCGGAACAGTGGATAATCAGAGGGTGAAAGGGGGCCACTGGCCTAGGCCAATGCCAACCACGGTATGTCATCGTTGAGTCCAGAAGACGCTGTGTCTAATCTGTACACCCATCTTTGCTCAAGTCTCAGTAGTTTTGTTGCTAAACCCGGTGTGGTAGCGGTAATCTTAGGTTTATCAAGAACAGTCCAGGTGAGTGTGTCAGCGCCATGTTTGAAATAAAAAAAATGTCTTGTGAGTTTCGTCACTTGTTTTGCGCATCTGATCATTGCCAAATATTGAAAACATGACACTCTCAGATGCTGCTAAGGATGACATGGATACACCACAGGATAAAACACAGTTCCCCTGGACCACATGGGTTCCGGCACAGTAACACTTCATTTTCATGAGACCAAATATCACCATCACTGCAGCAAGGGCATGGTTAGCATCATCAACATCATGTACATCAGAAGCAAAAGCACTAGAGAACAGAAAGTTGCTTTATTCAGCATATGTGGGTTCGAAACTTAAAGTCATTTAAAAAAAAATAAAGGCCAATGGCCAGTCCATCATGGAAGTCAAAACAGGGTGACAGTGGCAGATGTCACCCTACGCATGCCTGCACTGATAAAAACCAGGGACAATCCCCTAGGAGGGCCATACGGGGGGGCAGGCCAGGCACCGCAGGGACAGGATCAGGGCTCACCAGGAGGAGGCAGGGAAGGGGTGGTGGGTGCTGGAGAGCCACTGACAACTGCAGTGGAGGTGTCTGACATGGTGTGTGCCGGCATAACTGGGGGCATGACTCAGATGGTGTGGGTGCCGGCACGACTGCAGTGGACCGTGCAGATGGAGTGGACAGGTTCGCCACTGCAGTGCCCAAGTCAGACAGGGTGGTAGTGGACTCCACTGCAGTGCCTACCTCCAGGGGAGGAGAATGGGGATCAGGTAAGGTGGGCAGGACAGAGGGGGAGGACACCCTCACCACACCAGTGGCACAGACAAGCGCAGCAGGAGTTGTGGGGCCGGAAGAGCAAGTGGCAGGGGGAGAAGGCCTGATCCTTTTGGGGATGGTGTATCTGTGGGTGGGGGAACCTGGGGCAGGGTGCGCTGGGGGCACCTGTGGAGTGGGGGCCTGAGGGATGGAGGAAGGAGACTTGGTGCCTGAGCTGAAAGCGGCGGCGGGGTCTTGCTCTTCTGGGTCCGGGGGGACTTGCGGGTGGGGGCGTCAGTCGGTCTGCGCCTGGGGGAGGGTGTCCGTGTGCGAGGGGCACTCCGCTCCGTGTGGGTGGGCTTCCTCTTCCCCCTGAATGCTGTATCAGCTGGATCGGAGGGGAAGAGGCCGAGGTCACTGAGGAAGAGCCGCTGTGTCTTTGGTGTTGCAGGTGAGGCAAGGGAGGGGGCTTTGGAGGGAGAGGCAACTGAGGACTGCACAGTGCTCATGGATGCGTGTGTGTGTGCCTGGGCCCCGTCCCCTGTGATTGTGGTTTCAGTCCCCTGACTGTGCGTGCGTGTGCGTTTCGTTTGTGGCGTGTGTGTCTGTGTGCTGCTCGTGTCTGTGCTGGTGTGTGTCTGTGCCGGTGTGCGTGTGCTTGGGACAGGTAAGGTGCTGGGGAGTGTGGATGGGGCAGAGGCAGGAGGGGTGAGGGACTGTCGGAGGAGGGACACTGCTGCCGTCAGGGAGGAGTCCATGGACCTATTGCCCCTCTGTAGGGCAGACATGCCTGATGAGATGCCCTCCATGAACGACACCAGCTGAGTCAACAGAGTGGTGTGTGCATGGAGGACAGTCAGCATCGCTGTCTGCCCTACATGGAGCTGGCGAAGGAGGTACACAGACTCCTCACTCAGGGCAGCAGGGGACACAGGGGCAGGGGGTGCGGTGCCTGGTCCGAAGGAGACACGCTCCCGAACATGGGAGCCTCCACGGACCTCGGGAATGGGAGCAGATGGGAGGGCGGGGGTGGTGGTGGTGGTGGCGGGGACAGCAACACTAGCTGGGGTGTGGTGGCTGCTGACACCCGCCTCCATAAGGGAGTCATCCTCCGAGCTGCTGCGGTCCTCAGCTGAGGTGGATGGTGCTGAGGACTCCTCGGTGTGGCTCCCCTCGCCCTCCGTGCCACTGGGTCCCTCCGACCACTCCTCGGCTGCTGACCCAGTCTGGCTCTGCGTCTCCTCCTGGTCCGTGGAGCTGTCCCCTCCTGTGGATGTATCTGCAATCAATAGGGAAACAGACAGACATCAGTCACCTGCACCGAACGCACACACCACAGTAAGTACAGCACATTACAGAGCAAGCCCTGGCTTCCTTAGTTGAACATTGCTAAAAGTGCCCAAACAGAACAGGAGAAGCCAATTGTCAGTCTGATGGTCAACCATGGCACTCACATCCCACCTGGCCTTGCACCCATCTGTCTGGTGTCTGTTGGATGGCAATACCCCAGTGTGGACACATGCACCACCTACACAGTAGTTGGACAGTGCAGAGAACACGGTGAAGCATGTGAACATGCACACATCACAAATCTTGCCACTGAGTCAGTACAGGTGTCCGGATGAAAGGGATGCCCAGAGTCAAATAGGAAATGCATGTGATGCATACCAGCGACAGACACCATGATGCACCCATGTCCTGATAGCCATTGCCACAATGGTGTGCATGTAGCACATGTCACTACCCTGCAGGATCACTAATAGGAAGTCACATGCCATGGCACAGGCATGCCTGCTAAGTCATACATCACTGTCTCCAGTCACATGGGCAGGGCAGCCAGACAACAACACTCTGCACTGTGTCACAATAGTAGGTCATGGGGAATGCAAGTCCTGGAGCTGAACAAGTGCACATGTACATCCCCCACACACCACATAATCTGAACACTTATCTGTCCAGGTCATACCGATTGGACATATAGGAGACCTGTAACACCACCCTCTGAACCTGAGCACCTCACAATCTGCTGTGAATGGGAAACAGCTGCCTGAACTTCACATTCACATACCCCAGTCTGCACGGTCAGGTGATCAAACACCTATGTGTCACACAAGTATCGTCTCCTATGGTCACATCTCCGGTGGCATGCTGAGCCCCAACCGAGAAACACCCCAGCAGACCTGACAACGAAGCCACAGCACACTGACACAGAGGCAGACACCTGAGGGGACAAATCACTGAGCACAACGTGTCAGCTGATACACGGGAGTGGGAGTACAGAGTGTATTGTATGGCCTGGAGTAGGCATGACTGTCCTGCCCCACATGAATGAGGGATGAGCCCTGGACAGTAGGCAGCTGGCTAAGTATGTGTGACACACGTAATATACACACTCCTGGGGCCCAGACATTGTTCCCACCCGCAGCATGGGTGTGTGCCAGATACCCCAGGCACATGTGGTGGATCAGCTCTGCAATTGGACCACATATCAAAGTAACTCGCAGATTACATGTCAGAACACAGCCATTGTGTAAGCAATGGACCCACCCATGATGCCCACCACAGAGTTAGGGAAACAGATGTTGTCCCCCACCTTGAGTCAAGCAAACTGCAAGGACACAGTACCCAAGTGACACAATTCCCTGACTGTAAGGGCCACACCAGGGCATCAGATGAGGAGTGGGCAGTGCACAATAGAGGGACATGGGTCCTGGACCACATGACTGATGTACTGTGGATGTTTAACCAGGCCAGAGGAGGGCACATAGCATGGCAGACATAGTTCACAATGCAGTAATGGACTCACCCCCTCCTTGCTGCTATCTGGCCTTCAGCTGCCCATCCAGATCAGGGAAGACCACCGCCAGGATGCTGAGCATGTGGGGAGTCAGGGTCCGGTGTCCGCCCCTCCTGCGAGGAGGCGACAGCTTCAGCTGGACCCGTGCGATCCTCCGGGTCCAGCCCCGAAGGTCCTGCCACCTCTTCTGGCAGTTGCGGATCCGGCGCTTGTAGACCCCCACGGATCTCACTGCCCGGACGATGGTCAGCCATATCTGCTGCTTCTGGTGGGCATCAACCTGTGAGGATGACAAAGTGAGAATGCCATTACTACACATGCAACATATCCGTGCATTACACAGTTGTATATACATGTCTCAATCACAGGGGCACATGATGTACACAGGCAGTGCAACGATGGCCATGGACAGTATGCCAGCAGTTACTACATGGTATCATTGCCTGGGAAGTAAAACCTTGTTAAAATGCACTGTCACTGCACTATACCTGTCCAGTGCATGTAACTACACACTATGGTGGGTGACAACTACTCAGTGAGCCTGCTAGCCAGTGGCGTGCAGACTGTTAGCCTTGCTAGTCAGACAACATGCACATTTAGGAAGGCAGTGGACAGATCACTCACCTGCTCCCCTGCTTTCCCATACAGCTTGCTGTACTGTGGAAGGAGGTTGTCCAGCAGGGCCTGGTTCTCCTCAGTGCTGAAGGCTGGGGCTCTCTCCACAGTACGTGCCATTGCAGGGTCCAGAGGGTGCAGATACAGCAGCAGTGTAGTGGCAGATGTCGTCCTGGAGCATGTAGTGCAGGCAAGTGAGCTCTCAGGGGAACAGCCAGCATTAAATGTGTGCTGCGGAGGCAGATACTGTCCCATGTGTCCAAGGTGATAGGTCCAAGTCGTTTGCATCTTCTGAATCTGGCCAATCCATGGAATTGCACCACTTACACACGCCCCCAGCATCCTTCAAATGTTCAACTTCATGACACCCATGAATTTGCAACATTGTTGTGGGTGACCAACTGAATTTACAGCATCAGACTCGTTCAAATTTTGAAAACGCGTCCGTTGCCAGGCCATAGCCAATGGGTGCGCACCGATCGGTCCATTGCTGTTCAACGCGTACCTAGGATACAACGTGTACCCGCACACATTGAATGCAATGGGCCGGCCGGGCACACCGATCGGTCCATTGCTGTTCAACGCGTACCTAGGATACAACGCGTACCCGCACACATTGAATGCAATGGGCCGGCCGGGCACACCGATCGGTCCATTGCTGTTCAACGCGTACCTAGGATACAACGCGTACCCGCACACATTGAATGCAATGGGCCGGCCGGGCACACCGATCGGACCATTGCTGTTCAACGCGTACCTAGGATACAACGCGTACCCCCACACATTGAATGCAATGGGCCGGCCGGGCACACCGATCGGACCATTGCTGTTCAACGCGTACCTAGGATACAACGCGTACCCGCACACATTGAATGCAATGGGCCGGCCGGGCACACCGATCGGTTCATTGCTGTTCAATGCGTACCTAGGATACAACGCGTACCCGCACACATTGAATGCAATGGGCCGGCCGGGCACACCGATCGGACCATTGCTGTTCAACGCGTACCTAGGATACAACGCAAACCAGCACACATTGAATGCAATGGCCAATGTGTGCGCATTGATCGGTCCATTGCTGTCCAACGCGTCCCTGTACAAGTCACTGGCATATGTCACCATGCCTGTCAAAGGTGAACATATGCCAGCCACATATACTTCCCAGGGAGTGAGGGGCACACCTACAACACCACAGCCTGTCCAAACTGTATCCTACGGCATGTAAGGCTGCATTACCTATTCCGTGTATTGGGGTGAACATGTTGTTCTGTGGGTGTCACTTGGGGGCAGCCACCCCCAGGCTGTGCACGTGTTCATGGGGACAGAATCCTTGGTGTTTCATGTACATGACCACTGTGATGTGCAACTGTTCATATCTGAGCATGTGGCATGGTCACATGTCACGGTGGTGTATGTGTATGTCATGTCACATACCCCCTGAGTCCCATGTGGGACGGTATGTTTAACCCAGGGTGACCCATTGGCACAATGGTGATGGTCCTCCACAGTCTGTGTGCATGTTGTGTTTACCATGTCTCTGATTTCATGTGCACAATCGGAGGCAGTCTCCACATCCACGTTGTTTGTGCATGGACTTTGATGTTGTGCGTGTGTGTGTCACAGACGTCCATGTCTGTCCTGCCGAGGCAACAGGGACCACTACCTGTGGGGGTCATGGTTGATTTGCTGTATACATGATACACCATTTCATGCCAGTGTCCATGTGGCAATACAGGGTCCCTGGGAATGTACCTGTCGTTGAGCTGTGATGCCTGGGGCACATCTGTCCTCACATGTCACTGTGGGGTGTGTTTGTAACGTGGCAGCAGGAGATGGGAACTGTGACACGGCCTCATGATATCCAATGGCACGACCTGGGACTTATTGATGCCTCTTGTTGAACTGTGATGTTAGATGTTGGCCATGTATGTGCCATACATATCCTTACGGAACTGCACACATCATGTACTTGTGCCTCATAATGATGTCTCATGTGATATTGAGTGTGTTCAATGCCACATATGTGGGGTGACTGACAATCTTGCTTTCTTCACCTATGCACTGCAGGGCACCAGCTGTCCTTAGACCATTCCCTGACCTGGCAACGATGGTGGAACGTGACAGCATCCGACGGTACCGCTTCACCAGGCAGCTGATTGAGGATTTGGCAGTGCGCTTGGCACCACATTTGCAACCTGGCCGGCCGTACCCTACAGCGCTGACCCCCAAGGTGAAGGTGATGGCAGTCCTACACTTCTTTGCCACCGGTAACTTTCAACACACTGTGGCGACTGCTGGTGGGATGTCACAGACCATGTTCAGCCGTGTGCTCCGGGATGTTTTGGAGGCTATGTTGATATACCTGAACCAGTACATCTATTTCCCTAGACTCCAACAACTCACTGGCATGAAGAGTGACTTCTATGCCCTGGGGAGGATGCCGCATGTCATTGGCTCCATTGATGGGACACATGTGGCTTTGGTACCACCACAGGCCCAAGAGCAGGCATACAGGAACCGCAAACACTACCACTCGGTCAATGCACTGGTGGTCTGTCTTGCAGATATGAGCATCTCACACGTGTGTGCCCGTTTCCCTGGTTCTGCACACGATGCCTACGTGATGAGGAGTAGTCGCATCCAGAGGATGATGTCACAGATGCGGAACCAGCGTGCCTGGCTTGTTGGTGTGTACTGACTTTGTACCATTGTGTGTGTTCTGCAATGTAGTGTGCCACCCTCTTTTACAACTCTACTAATGTGCAATTGTCTGTATGTAGGTGACTCCGGATACCCCAACATGCCGTGGTTGCTGATGCCCCTCAGGAACCCTGTGACACCAGCCCAGATGCGCTACAATGAGGCACATGGTCGGACCAGGAGAGTGATTGAGCGGACATTTGGTCTCCTGAAGAGCCACTTCCGCTGCCTCGACAAGACAGGAGGGTCCCTCCCATATGCCCCAGCAAAGGTGTGCAAGATTGTCATCGTCTGCTGCATGCTACACAACCTGGCAGTGCGGAAGGAGTTGCCTCTCATCCTGGATGACGATGACCAACGTCCGCCACCTGTGGAGGATCCTGGCCTGGACCACGATGCCAGTGATGATGATGATGGTGATGTCCGCACACAGCTCATCACCAACTTCTTCAGCTGAATGTGAGTATCCATAGATGTCATGTCAATGATGTGAGTTTGCATGATATGTGTTGGTGGTGCTCTGGTGCTGTTTGAGTGTGTCCATGGGCTACATGACTGTATGCGTGTAGCGATGTGTCCTTACAGGTAGTCTGTACTCCCCAACAGTGTTGACATGCTAACTTGGTTCTGGGTGGGTATCTTGTGACATGTATTGGGCATGAGTATTGCAGTTCTGTCCTGTTCTTCAGTGCTTTTGACTGTGTGTCATTTCTGTCCTTCACAGGGTACTTTCAGAGTCGTTTGGTCAACTGTGATCCCTGACACCGTGATTCGACTTCCAGGGTGGTAGCTGTCGTGTCCCTACAGGTGATGTGCACCACACCCATGGACTTCCTTCCTTCTACACTTGCTGACTGTGTGCCCGCTGCCAGGTGGGATTACCTTGCATCTGTGGTGGTTACAACATGTTGCAAATGTGTAGTAAACCTGTGCTTCACTTTGTGATGTGCGTTGTCTGTGGTCACACATCTGACTGACATTTGCTTACTGCACCAGTGGGCTAGTTAACACCGACTGTGAATAGGTGTTGGGTCTGTGCAATGCACCGTATTTCCTGGCAACATCAGTGTAGGCGATGAGTCAGCTGGCCATGGTGTGTATGTGTTGTGTAGCCCTGGTGGTGTGCCTCCCTCATATGTGTGACGTCGCCATGACTCACATGCCGGTGTTGTACTTGCTGTAGCAGTTAGCATGCACAGTGTCATTTCCCAGATCGTCATCGCCACTTCAGAGACAACGTAGGAATCACAACAGAGGCAAGTATGGTGTATTAGTGAGTTTATTGACATACATGTGTGAGTATAGTGCACAGGATGGTGGGTGCTGTACATTGTGATTGTAATCCAAAGTTCCTAGATGATTTGGAAGTCCTGGTAGCAGAAATGTCCAGAGTAAAGTCCACAGTCATCAGAGACATTGGTCCAACTTGAGCTCCCCATGTCATGTGGGAGAGTTGTGTTGCAGTCAACAGGGTGAACAGTTTGCGCACAAAGGTGATTATCCAGAACAGGTTTTGGCTTCCTGGGGGTTGCACATGGCCATCGGCCTCTCACTTGCCCCTCCTCGGACGGCCCCTCTTCTTTGGGGGGGGGACCCTCAAGTGCAGGTTGCTGCGGTGCAGGGGACTCTTCGCCAGAGTCATTCGCCCTCCCTGTGGCAGTTGCAGTTGTTTCAGCACCAGATGTTGTGGGCACACAGGGAGGTGTTGACTGGTTGCTGCTCATCTGGCGGAGGCATTGTAATATGTCCCTATGCACCACCGTCATCTCTTGCAGTGTGTCCCACTTGGACTCCACGCGGGACATGTGTGAGTCCAAGCGGGCATGATGGGCAGCCTGCTGCTGTTTAATGTCCCTGAGGAGCCCCACTACCTGGCTGAACTCTCCGGTGCTGGACTGGTACGCATCGGCTATGCGTGCCAGTTGTGAGTCATCATGCAGTCCAGACCCCTCTGCGAGCAGCGACCTATGTCTCCCACCCCTCCCACCACCCCTGGCGACACGTGCAGTACCTGAGGTGGCATGCACAAGTGACCCTGGGCCACCTTGGGGGTTGGTGGTGGTGGTGGTGTCCATGGCCCCACGTTGGTCCAGGGTCCCTGTGCTGGTGGTGGTGGTGCTCCTTGGTCTGTCCATGTCGGCAGGGGTGGTATGTGTGTTGACAGTCATTGGAGGGGTGGGTGCAGGGGTGCAGCTGGTGGTCCTGCTGGTGCTGCATGATGACTTGCTCCGGAGGTGCCAGGTGGGTCTTCTTCATCCGAGGAGGGCAGAGGCTGTTCCACACCAGTGAGCTCCGTATCCTCTTGAGCCTGGGATGGGGACTCCTCAGCGTCTGCTGCTGTGTCCCCATCATCACCTGTTTTTGGGAGACACACACAATGTATGTTATGTTTCTGCAGGCATCTATGGTTGACACACCTGACAGTTGTGACTGTGCCTCTGGATGCGGGCCTGTACATTGCATTGTCCTAAGTTGTCACAGTCAGGGGTTGATATTGGTGTAGCACATTGTCCTGCATTATTTGGGCATTTCTCTGTGAATGTTGGGGTGTGTACATGTCTGCATTGGTTGTATTTGGTTGACATACGGCCCTCCTTCCCACCCAGCCAGATATTCCACCATGGAAGGTGCTTTCATTGCAGGGAGTGCAAGTTGTCTTTCAGGATGTCAGTCAGTGGTGTCCTGCTGTTGGTTGGTGCACAGTTGCCAGCAGGGCCTTGTGCTCCCCACAGCAGTAGCCAGTGTCAGCCATCTTGTCAGTTGTTTTCCACTCCCTGTGATGTGCGCATGGTTCAGGGTGGTGTTGATGGGACAGTTGTGGGGGTGACCAATATCTGTGACTACCACTCCCATCATGCTATTGCCTCCACCCCACTTCCCAGCATGCCCATACTTACTTGCTTTTGGGTGGACTTCACTGTGTGTGAGTGTGAGAGCAATGGCAAGATGGCTGACAGTGGTGTCCTGCTGTTGGTTGGTGGCCAGTTCCCAGCATGGCCTTGTGCTCCCCACAACAGAGCACCAGTGTCAGACATCTTTGATGGGGCTTTCCACTCTCTGTGGTGTGTGCATGCTTGGGTGTGAGCTTGCTGCGCCATGTGGGTGAGTGATGTTGAGCTGTGACTACCACTCCCATCATGCTATAGCCTCCACCCCCCTTCCCAGCATGCCCATGCTTCCTTCCCTTTGACTCTGCTTCCCTGTGGGGTTGTGTGCCTGTGCTGACAAGATGGCTGACAGTGTTATCCTGGGGTTAGTTCTGCTACAGGTCCCATGTGTGTCCCTGTGTTTCACACAGCATGACCCAGGGTGGTGATTCTTTGTGGGTTATTTGATTGGAGTGTGAGGCAATGCATTCTCCCAGGTGAGTTGTGTGGAGTTTGTGTTAGTGGGGGGTGTGGGTGGAGCTGCTGGTGACTATGGTCATAGCTGTGAGTCCTCCTTCCCACCCAGCCAGATAGCCCACCATGGAAGGTGCTTCCATTGCAGGGAGTGCAAGTTGTCTTTCAGGATGTCAGTCAGTGGTGTCCTGCTGTTGGTTGGTGCACAGTTCCCAGCAGGGCCTTGTGCTCCCCCCAGCAGTACCCAGTGTCAGCCATCTTGTGAGTCCTCTTCCACTCCCTGTGATGTGAGCATGGTTCAGAGTGGTGTTGATGGGCCAATTGTGAGGGTGACCATTATCTGTGCCTACAACTCCCATCATGCTATTGCCTCCACCCCCCTTCCCAGCATGCCCATCCTTCCTTCCTTTTGACTCTGCTTCCCTGTGGGGTGGGGTGCCTATGCTGACAGGATGGCTGGGAGTGTTGTCCTGGCAGTTGTTTGGCTAAAAGTCCCAAGAGTGTCCCTGTGCTTCACACAGCATAACCCAGGGTGGTGGTTCTTTGTGGGATCTTCAGTTAGGATGTGGGGCATTGCATTCTCCCAGGTGGGTTATGTGGAGTTAGTGTTGAGGGTGTGTGTGAGGGGAGGTGCTTGTAACTATGGTCAGTGCTGTGAGTCCTCCTTCCCACCCAGCCAGATATCCCACCATGGAAGGTGCTTCCATTGCAGGGAGTGCAAGTTGTCTTTCAGGATGTCAGTCAGTGGTGTCCTGCTGTTGGTTGGTGCACAGTTGCCAGCAGGGCCTTGTGCTCCCCACAGCAGTAGCCAGTGTCAGCCATCTTGTCAGTTGTTTTCCACTCCCTGTGATGTGAGCATGGTTCATGGTGGTGTTGATGTGCGCATTGTGAGGGTGGGCAATATCTGTGACTATGACTCCCATGATGCTATTGGCTACACTGACTTGCCCAGCATACACAGTATACCTTCCTTTCAGTGGGCTTCACTGTGTGGTGGTGTTGTAGTGGTGGCTACATGTCTGGATGTGTTTGTTAGTTGTATTTGTGCCACTGCCTAGCTGTAGTTGTAGTTGTGTTTGTACATGTGATGAGACAGTTACATGTCACTATGAGATGGCATGTGTTGTGTTTATCTGACTGACATACACATTTTGGGATGATTATGTTCTGGTTGCTGTGTATTTGCTAAGGGTGCATGGTTTGACTCTCCCCTTGACAGTGATGTGTGTGTATTGTGGCACAATCTTGTGTACATTTGTTGTGTACTCACCAGGCTCTGGGATGTTTTCTAGTCCATATACGCTCACTGGTGGTAGGATGGCCCGCACCTTCTCCTCCCAGGGCCTGAGGTAGACTGGCTTGGCAGGAGGGCCACTGCCGGTGTGTTGGCTCACGAGGTAGTCCTTCAACAGCTCCCTGACCCTCCTGTGCACATCATACCACCTGTTCTGGATGTCTATCTTTGTGCGCAAACATGGTGATTGTGCGTTCACCCTGTCGACGATCCTCTCCCACATCTTGGTTTTCTGCGCCATGGGTGTCTGTTGGACCAGTGTACCAAACAGCTGTGGCTCTACCCTGAGGATCTCATCTACCAGGACTTCCAATTCACTATCTAGGAACTTATGGTTCTTCTTTGGGGGCATGGTGATGGGTGGTGATGGTGAGTGGTGTGTGTGTTGGTGTGCAGGTGAAGGTGTGTGAGTGTGTGTTTTGCTGGGTGTATGTGAGGTTGCTATTTGTTGAGATGCTGATGGTGTGTGGCTTGTGTGATGGATGAGCTGTGGGTGTATGATTGCTGTCTGTTGAGTGCTGGCAGGTAATTTGAATTTGCAAAGGATCATGGTAGGGATTTGTGTCCTTTTTATGGGTGGAGTTGTGGGTGTGTCTTTGTTCCCTGCCCCCCCCAGTATTTATTGGCTTTGTAGTTGCTTGTTTGGCTTATTTTTGTGTATTTTCCCTTTGTACTCTTCGTGCATGTAGGAGACGTTCTTGTGGCCGAGTCTGACCCTGCAGTTGTCTCGTTCGGGCTTCTCCGATTCGTTCACGCTGTGTTTGTGCTGTTTTCTATGCTGCGGACGCGTCGGTCGCGGTGTTTTGGGTTGCTTCGGCTCGCAGTTTTGTATGCGTGTCGGTCGTACGGCTTGTCCTCCGTGCGACTCGGTCGTGTTTACCACGCGTTGCATCGTACTTGGCGGGTGGGAGTTCGCGGGTACGTTTCGTTCGGGATTGTTCCGGGTGCGTGTCGGTCGGTTAGATTCACGTGTTTTTCCGGCCGGATTGCTGTTTCCCGCGCGGCTCGGTCGTTCGGCTTGTGTTCCGTACGAGTTGGTCGGGTTTTGCACGCTTTTCATCGTACTTTGCGGGTCGGGCTGCACCGGTACGTGTCGGTCGGAATTAATTCCGGCTCCGAGTCGATCGGTACGTTTTCCGGCCGGAATCGGAATCGGCCCCTATATTTTGCCTCAATTTTTTCCTCAATATTTTTGTGGTAGATATTTTGTCAGTGCATCCAATGACAAAAACTGAACTCACTTCTCCAAGCAAGACTGCAGACTGAGAAAACATCTATTAATTGAGGGAGAAATGTATGTGTGCTAATGTCATCTACTTAACTTGTTATTTTGGCATTTGGTGATAATGTAGATTAAGAGGAGAGGGGTTTCATTGATTTTTAATTCCTTCATTTATTTGATTTAATGATTATCACCTAATATATTGTTAACTTACACCATTTTTATGTTTACTGCATTTATCATTTTCGCCATTATTTATATCTGCCACAACGTTCATTCATATAATCTGCATTAAAACCAGGCTTTACTATTTATTAAAGCATTTTAAAATATATACTGTGGATTTCTTGTGTGTGTGTACATCTTTTGGGGTAATATGTAAATGGTTTCCTGGCAGTCTCTGATATGATTGATAGGACTGATTGTTATCTGATACCAATTATCTCCAGGTAAGCTATAGGTGAAACATGGGCCACATCCTGTCTGTCTTTCCAGCTCAAGTTGGTAAAGCTGCCCACACCTGTGTTTACTAGAAGGCCTCAGGAAGTCTATAGGGGATTCAGTTATATGAAAACCTGTTAAAACATATTAGTAGGAAACCTAACATTCTTACCAACTGGCTGCATTAGTTGGAGCCTGTCTTTGTAGATGGCACCAAGATGACTGTAGTGCGTGGTACTAGTGCTGGTCAGTCTATTGCTGAATCCTGAGTACATACCTGTTCAAGATTAGACCTGAAGTCTATTGCCACTGGGTCACTACACCTTTGTGGTCACCAGTGTGAAGCTAAAAATATTTGGTGGTCCCAGTCAAGTCCTGATTGGCCTAAAAAGGGCTTACTCAAAATGGATTGCCTGCTGGGAAATGATTTACGATTCTGGAGGACATTGATGTCTGTGCTAACCAGCAACAGGCTGCCGCTATATTCTGGAGAAGAGGAGATTCCTCAGAAATTTGCTTCCACCAAGAAAGACAGACATGGTTCTGTATAACATTAGCAAATCAGAGCCACCACTGCATCAATTGTATCCAGTTTCTAGTGTTTCTGATGTTACAGGTAATACACGGTACAAAGATTGCAATATAGATGTTTAGTTTCCACAGGTTGTAGAGAACCAGTTTCATAGAGGGATCTTAGTGCGCTCTAGGGGGTTGAGTGTGAGAAGTTGGCCTGGTATATGCTGTTCACTAATTAAAGTGGACACCTTGCACCAGGGCAAATCGACTCTTATGGTAGATAGGTTTAAGACAACCTTTTAAAGAAAGCTATCCTAGTGGTAGCTGTGGAGAGCAGCCTTCAGGCTAAGTCTCGGAGGAATGTAAAGCAGCTTGTTTTACCATATAATCTCTTGAATCACCAAATGAAAAGACACCACACAGGTATATATATCAAATATATATGTATTTATTTCTAAATAACTCTCTACTAATCTCTTTATGAGATTAGAAGACAAACATATGCACAAATCAACGTTTCACAATAAGTTAAGCACAAAATATGGCTGGGGCCCTAGGGGCGTACCAGACCATATACTAAGTAAGAGACTTAGAAACAACGACTTGCAGGGAGACAAGGCCTAGGGCCTTCAGAAGTGCTGGGGCCTCACGAAACCACCCAAGGCAGGTAAGAAAAGGACCCACGGGGGACGCGTGCAGTGTGGATACACAGGCGCGGATCGCCGTTAACTTCAATGGGGCAAGTCGCGGTTGGAAATAAAGAGTTTTAGGATACTTCGGGAGAACCTACAAGCAAGTCACTTACAGGGTAAGTAGTTCTAGGGCCCACACCCACAGGAGCACCGTAGTGCTGGAGTTACCTCACCCAGGGAAGCCGGGTGCACAGGTGTCCTTTGGTGTCGGGTCGCGGCGTCGTTTTCAATGGCGAACAAAGAAGACTTGCTGCTTGCGGGAGCTGAAGAAGTGTCCGGTGGAATCCAAGCCTGGATTCTGAAGAAGGATGACCTGAAAGCAGAGGGGACAGTGTTCAAAGTCACTTGGCAGTGACCCGGGGCAAGGAAGATGGATGCCCACCGTCGTCGGTCGCTTCAGGTCGGTTGCGGGTGCCTTGACTCTTCAGCCACGTGGTCCAGGAGGCGTCGACGACGACCAGGAGCTGGATTCGGTGTGTCCCTCGACGTCTGCAGCTGACTGCGGTGTCGGCAACTCGATAGGAGCCAACAAGCCTTGGCAGCCGCAAGTCTCGGGGAGATGAAGAAAAGTCGATGGCGCAGACCAGCAAGGTCTGAGGGACTCACCCAGCGAGGGTAAGTCAGGGCAGGCCTGGAGCAACCAGGGGAGCCCTTTGGTTTCTTTAAGAAGTCTTCTGGGGACCCACAAGCCAGCGGGCAAGGGATCGCGAAGACACCTCGGGCGGAATCACTCAACA
This sequence comes from Calotriton arnoldi, assembly GCA_963921515.1. Lineage (NCBI taxonomy): Eukaryota > Metazoa > Chordata > Amphibia > Caudata > Salamandridae > Calotriton > Calotriton arnoldi. The sequence continues at coordinate 538,721 of CAWUFW010003768.1, read as the reverse complement.
GGGGCCCACGGTCACTCGGGACGGTGTAGGCCTCTGATCTTCGGAGGGATTCCTGCTGGAGGTCGGGACCACACGTGGTCCAAAGCACAAGTTCGTAGAACGTTGTGAAGGGGTTGCACTCGACAATAGTGCACGGTACCCAGGGGTCACGGTTCCTCGTTACTCGTGGGGTCCACTTGCCTCAGCTTCGCTGGGGACTCACGATGGCCTGGGAGAGGTCAGGAAATCCACTTCTTGGGCTGCAGGGACTTCGGACTCCGGCGGGAGCGGCGTAGTTTGCGACCGTCGTTGTCGTTTTTGGTGCCTGCCAAGCAGGGGAGTCACTCCTTGACTCCAAGGGAGATTCTTCTGTCTTCCAAAGGTAGTGGAACGTCGAAGGGCCAGGATTCTTCTGTAGAGCGTCGTCCAGGGGTTATCTGCTTTGCAATGGCAAGGTTCCCCTCTTATACTAAAAAGAGGGGATGGACTAGCTCTATGACCCCACCTATGGGAGGGTCAAGGGAGGGGTGGCTACACCCACTTCCCTTTGTCCAGTTTCACGCCAGAGCAGGGGCAGGTAGCCCCTGAGCTGGTTTGAACTGGCATATGCACAGAGGAGCCTTCTGCTCCCCCAGTGCAGGACTTCAAAGCACTCTAAGAGTGCACCCACCCAGCCCCAATACACTAAACCCTGTCTGGAAGGTGGTTACACCTCCCTGTGACAGGATGCCTATTGTTGGGCTTCCTCCACTGCGAGTTTCGGTCATCAGCAGGAGGGCAGCCCAGTGTCTGTGACTGGTGGCATCCATTTTGTGATGCCAGGGCTCTTTAGGATTCTACCGCGTTTCCACAGCAGGTACATGTCTTATCCCTCTAGAAGGGTGGAATGCTACCCCCGCCGCCAAGATTGGCGGGGGGGTAGTATTCCAAGATGTTTGACACCAAACACGACATGTTTTGATGCAGCCATTCCAAAGTTAGCATTTACCGCGAGGATATAATGCACTTAAATAGTATATGGTTTAACCGCATCCACAAACAGCACCAGAGAATAGACTCTGAGAGCTGCAGAGGGGCCCTGCTCAGGCAGAGGCACCCCCTCACATAGAAGCCAAGCACCCTGCCCTCAGGATTGATAGGGCCTGCCTTAGGGGTGACTGATAGGTTTATATGTGTGTGCAGGAGAGATATAGGAAACCTATATCTCAGTGAGGGGTGCTAGCACCACCTCACCCAGGCTGCAGTAGCAGGCCTGTGGTGTCAGATTTAGACTGCTTCCCAGGGGTGGCATAACACATGCTGCAGCCCCTGGGAGGCCTGTGAAGTACCTATGCCCTTGGCACCTAAGGTACCATATACTAGGGACTCATAAGGCACCACAGTATCCAATCACTAGTGCACCTAGAGTGCACTCCATGTCGTTTAGAGAGAACAGAGAGGCTGGGGCCCTGATTGGCAGGGACCCAGCCAGACTATAGCCAGAAACCAGTGCTAACATCAGAAAAAAGTGGGGGCAACATAAGAGGCAGATCCTACTCTCCTACACAACCCCCCAAACGTAGGGACACTAAACTAACCTTGACCAGTTGAGTCTTCGTGTTCAAAGTGGAAATACCTTGAGAGTCCATCTGCATTGGCATGTTGGGTCCCAGGCCTATGTTCCACTGTATAGTCCATCCCCTGTAGGGAAATGGACCACCTCAAAAGTTTTGGGTTTTCACCTTTCATCTGCTTTAGCCATAGGAGGGGCTTGTGGTCAGTCTGAACTATGAAGTGAGTGCCAAACAAGTATGGCCTCAGCTTCTTCAGGGCCCAAACCACAGCAAAGGCCTCCTCTCTATAGCTGACCAACGTTTCTCTCTAGGGGTCAGCCTTCTGCTAATAAAAGCTACTGGCTGGTCTTGACCTTCATCATTCAGTTGAGACAGTACAGCTCCCACACCCAGCTCAGAAGCATCTGTTTGGACAATGAACTTTTTGGTGTAGTCTGGACTCTGTAAGATGGGGGCAGTGCACATGGCCTGCTTTAGGTCTTCAAATGCCTTTTGACAGCTAGCTGTCCACTGAACCTTTTTGGCATTTTCTTAGAGGTAAGATCATTCAAGGGGGTCACTATAGATCCATATCCCTTGACAAACCTCCTATAGTACCCAGTCAGGCCTAAGAAGGCTCTCACCTGTGTCTGGGTGGTTGGAGCAACCCATTCCAGTATGGTTTGGATTTTGCTCTGCAAAGGCTGAACCTGGCCTCCACCTACAAGGTGGCCCAGGTACACAACCTGACTCTGCCCTATCTGGCACTTGGTGGCCTTGATAGTGAGGCCTGCTTTCTGCAGGGCCTCCAAAACATTTCTGAGGTGGACCAGGTGATCCTGCCAGGAGGAACTAAAGACAGCAATATCATCTAGATAAGCTGAGCAATAAGTTTCCATCCCTGCCAGAACTTTATTCACCAACCTCTGAAAAGTGGCAGGTGCATTTTTCAATCCAAAGGGCATCACCACAAAGTGGTAGTGCCCACCAGGGGTCGAAAATGCTGTTTTGGCTTTTGCATCATCAGCTAATCTGATTTGCCAGTAGCCAGCTGTTAGGTCAAATGTGCTTAGATACTTGGCTGAGGCCAAAGTATCAATCAGCTCATCTGCCCTTGGTATGGGATAGGCATCAGTCCTAGTGACTGCATTGAGGCCTCTGTAGTCTACACAAAACCTCATTTCTTTCTTACCACCCTGGGTATGAGGCTTGGGTACCAGGACTACTGGGCTAGCCCAAGGGCTATCTGAAGGCTCAATCACGCCTAACTCCAACATTTTCTGGACTTCAGTCCTGATACAGTCCCTGACATGGTCAGGTTGCCTGTAGATTTTATTCTTGACAGGCAGACTGTCCCCAGTGTCCACCTCATGGGTGCACCAGGTAGTCTGACTAGGGGTCAGGCTAAACATATGTCTAAACTGTTGCAGAACTTGTCTGCACTCAGTTTGCTGATGGTCAGTGAGGCTGCTTGCCAAAGCAACACCATCTACTGACCCATCATCAGGGTTCTGAGAGAGCAGGTCAGGGAGAGGGTCACTCTCCTCCTCCTGGTCCTCATCAGTTGCCATGAGCAAGCCCATGTCAGCCCTGTCAACATATGGCTTTAATCTGTTGACATGAAGCACCCTTAGGGGGCTCCTGGGAGTTCCAAGATTCACCAGATAGGTGACTTCTCCCTTCTGTTCAACTATTGTATGGGGGCCACTCCACTTGTCCTGGAGGGCTGCTGGGGCCACAGGCTCCAACACCCACACTTTCTGTCCTGGCTGGTATACAGTCAGCACAGCCTTTTGGTCATGCCAAGCTTTTTGTAATTCTTGGCTGGCCTCCAGGTTTTTGGTTGCCTTTTTCATGTACTCTGCCATCCGGGAGCGGAGACCAAGTACATAGTCCATCACATCTTGTTTGGGGGCTTGAGAGGTAACTCCCAGCCCTCTTTACCAAACATAGTGGACCTCTCACAGGATGCCCAAACAGAAGCTCAAATGGGCTGTAGCCAACCCCCTTCTGTGGAACCTCTCTGTATGCAAACAAAAGGCAAGGAAGAAGAAGGTCCCATTTCCGCCTAAGCTTCTCTGGGAGTCCCTTAATCATTCCTTTCAAGGTCTTGTTGAAGCGTTCAACTAAACCATTGCATTGTGGGTGATAGGGAGTGGTGAACTTATAAGTTACACCACACTCCTTCCACATTGCTTTCAGATATCCTGACATGAAGTTGGTACCTCTGTCAGAAATGACCTCCTTTGGAAAACCCACTCTGGAGAAAACTCCAATGAGGGCTCTTGCCACCACAGGTGCTGTGGTGGTCCTCAGGGGAATTGCCTCTGGGTACCTGGTGGCATGATCCACTACCACCAGGATAAATCTGTGCCCAGATGCAGTCTGAGGGTCAAGGGGACCAACAATGTCAATCCCTACCCTTTCAAAGGGTACCCCCACCACAGGTAGTGGTATCAGGGGGCCTTTGTTGTGCCACCTGCCTTACCACTGGCTTGGCAAGTGACACAGGAGCGACAAAACTCCTTTGTGTCCTCTGACATATGTGGCCAATGAAAATGTGGAACAAGCCTGTCCCAGGTCTTGTTTTGGCCCAAGTGTCCTGCCAAAGGGATATCATGTGCTAAGGTCAAGAGGAACCCCTAAACTTCTGAGGTATTACCAACCTCCTGGTGGCTCCAGGGGCTGGGTCTCTACCCTCAGAATATAGGAGTCCCTCATCCCAATAAACTTTATGGGACCCACTAGCACTCCCAGCAGCCTCAGCAGCAGCCTGCTGTCTGAGGGGTTCAAGAGAGGGGCAGCACTGTTGCTCCTTGCTCAGATCCTCCCTGGAAGGGCCCCCTGCCCCCAAGAACTCAACCTGGTCAGGTTCAAGTTCCTCTGGGGCAGTTCCTTCTTCAGGTTCTGCTTCACCTCCCTCTGGAAGTGAATCCTTGATCTGAGACAGAGGGGAAGGCACTGCCTTTACCCTACTGCTCCTCCTCTTGGGAAGCATCTGGTCCATTGTTCCAGGATCCAGAGCTGGTTCAGTGTCATGCATTCTTGCTTGTGACCTGGTCACAGCAAATACCTCTGCAGGGATGCCCAACATCTCAGCATGAGTCCATAACTCTACTTCAGACCAGGCTGAAGTCTCTAGATCATTGCCCAACAGACATTCTACAGGGAGGTCTGCACTGACTACAACCTTCTTGAGGCCAGTTACCCCTCCCCAGGAGAAATTCACAACTGCCAGACTATGGTTGGTCTGGACATTGCTTGCATTGGTCACCTGGTACATTTCACCCAGGATGATCTGTCCAGGGTCCACTAGGTCCTCTGCCACCATGGTGACACTAGCACCTGTGTCCCTAAATGCCAAAGCCTGTTTGCCATTTATCAAAGGCTGCTGTTTGTACTTGCCCAGATTACTGGGGCTTACTAGGAAGGACATATCAATGTTTCCCTCACAAATCAGCATTGCCTGAGTGGTCACTCTGACTAGGTCAGAATCCACTTCAGAACCCAGGGTCAACCCTACTACACCCTTATTCTGAGTACCACCTCCACCAGTAGCTGAGCTAGGGGGCACAGTTGCCTTAGGGGCAGGAGTGGTGGTGGTTTGGTCTTTGGACTTGGTACAATCAGAAGTCCAGTGCCCTTTCTGTTTACAGAATTTGCACCAGGGCTTCTTTTGGCCTTTTCCCTTGTTGGACTGTGACTCCCCACCAGATGCAGATTTTTGGGGCCCTTGTGAAGACTTCTGGTCTTTTGACTTATCCCCACCTTTCTCAGGGCCTTTAGGATCTTGCTTCTTAGTGTCACCCCCTTGGTTCTGGGTTTTCTGCCTCACCCTGGTTCTGACCCATTTGTCTGCCTTCTTTCCCAATTCTTGGGGAGAGGTCAGATCAGAGTCCACCAGGTACTGATGCAACAACTGGTTCTGGCAATTATTTAGGATCTGTTCTCTCATCATCAGATTATACAATCCCTTGAAATCAGTAACCCTACTGCCAACCAGCCAACCCTCTAGAGCCTTGGTTGCACAATCAACAAAGTCAGTCCAGTCCTGAGTCTGTGCCTTCTGGGTATCTCTGAACTTTAACCTGTACTGCTCAGTGGTTAAGCCAAACCCATCTATCAGTGCACTCTTCAGGACCTCATAATCATCAGCATCCTCCTCTCTAACAGTGAGGAGCTTGTCTCTTCCTTTATCTGAAAAGGAGAGCCACAAGATTGCTGCCCACTGCTTTTGGGGGACCTGCTGTACTCTACAGGCCCTCTCCATAGCAGTTATCCATTTGTGGATATCATCCCCACTCTGGTAGGGAGGAACAACCTTGCTCAGGTTCCTATGGTCAGGGACATATTCTCTGCCTCTAGGGACACTGTTGCTGCCACCAGGGGGTTCTAAACCCTCCCTTCTGGAAGCTCTCTGGATCTCCAGGGCTTCTCTATCCAGTGCCAACTGCTTGGTTCTGAGGGCCACTTTGGCTTCCTCATACTGGAGCAGTTTGCACCTTCTCTCAGAGGAGGTCTCTCTTAAGTTAAAGTATGAGCTCCTCTCTTGGACAAATTCTCTGCCAGAGTGATAAGAGTGCTCAGATTCCCTGGAAGGGGATCTGTGCCTCTCATCCACTCTGCCAGTTCTCTTAGGGAGAACTCCTCTGTCCTGTTCAGGCTCCTTGAAGCCTGGCCCTTCAACCACAGAGTCTTGGTCATTCGGATTGTCCTCATCTGACCCAGATACTATGATTGACCCACCCACTGATTCAGACCCCTTAGCTCCTAGAGCCAATCTAAGGTCATCTGCTGTCAGCAGATCTATCAGGTGCAGGGTTGAGGGACTCTGTCCTAGCCTCAGGTGTCTGTCAACACACATGGCTCTCAAGTCAGAGAAAGCCATGTCCTTATACTGAGGCTGAGTGGATCCACTGGGTCCACCCCTTAAGGACATTCTAGTGTTGTGCAGTGTTGTACTACCTACACTAGTTTGTGGCCTACTGATCCTAGCTTGAGCTGTGGAAAGGGTGTGCTATCCCTTGGCACACAGCTCTAAGTTCAGTAGAACTTATTGATACTAAGCTTGACTTTATATGTACCTTGAGTACCTATAATGGTTTTCAGTTAGTAATTCAAATAGAGATTTTCTGGTAAAACAATGGCAAGCTGGAATCCCACACGCTGCCCACCAATGTGAGAAGTTGGCCTGGTATATGCTGTTCACTAATTAAAGTGGACACCTTGCACCAGGGCAAATCGACTCTTATGGTAGATAGGTTTAAGACAACCTTTTAAAGAAAGCTATCCTAGTGGTAGCTGTGGAGAGCAGCCTTCAGGCTAAGTCTCGGAGGAATGTAAAGCAGCTTGTTTTACCATATAATCTCTTGAATCACCAAATGAAAAGACACCACACAGGTATATATATCAAATATATATGTATTTATTTCTAAATAACTCTCTACTAATCTCTTTATGAGATTAGAAGACAAACATATGCACAAATCAACGTTTCACAATAAGTTAAGCACAAAATATGGCTGGGGCCCTAGGGGCGTACCAGACCATATACTAAGTAAGAGACTTAGAAACAACGACTTGCAGGGAGACAAGGCCTAGGGCCTTCAGAAGTGCTGGGGCCTCACGAAACCACCCAAGGCAGGTAAGTAAAGGACCCACGGGGGACGCGTGCAGTGTGGATACACAGGCGCGAATCGCCGTTAACTTCAATGGGGCAAGTCGCGGTTGGAAATAAAGAGTTTTAGGATACTTCGGGAGAACCTACAAGCAAGTCACTTACAGGGTAAGTAGTTCTAGGGCCCACACCCACAGGAGCACCGTAGTGCTGGAGTTACCTCACCCAGGGAAGCCGGGTGCACAGGTGTCCTTTGGTGTCGGGTCGCGGCGTCGTTTTCAATGGCGAACAAAGAAGACTTGCTGCTTGCGGGAGCTGAAGAAGTGTCCGGTGGAATCCAAGCCTGGATTCTGAAGAAGGATGACCTGAAAGCAGAGGGGACAGTGTTCAAAGTCACTTGGCAGTGACCCGGGGCAAGGAAGATGGATGCCCACCGTCGTCGGTCGCTTCAGGTCGGTTGCGGGTGCCTTGACTCTTCAGCCACGTGGTCCAGGAGGCGTCGACGACGACCAGGAGCTGGATTCGGTGTGTCCCTCGACGTCTGCAGCTGACTGCGGTGTCGGCAACTCGATAGGAGCCAACAAGCCTTGGCAGCCGCAAGTCTCGGGGAGATGAAGAAAAGTCGATGGCGCAGACCAGCAAGGTCTGAGGGACTCACCCAGCGAGGGTAAGTCAGGGCAGGCCTGGAGCAACCAGGGGAGCCCTTTGGTTTCTTTAAGAAGTCTTCTGGGGACCCACAAGCCAGCGGGCAAGGGATCGCGAAGACACCTCGGGCGGAATCACTCAACAGGGGCCCACGGTCACTCGGGACGGTGTAGGCCTCTGATCTTCGGAGGGATTCCTGCTGGAGGTCGGGACCACACGTGGTCCAAAGCACAAGTTCGTAGAACGTTGTGAAGGGGTTGCACTCGACAATAGTGCACGGTACCCAGGGGTCGCGGTTCCTCGTTACTCGTGGGGTCCACTTGCCTCAGCTTCGCTGGGGACTCACGATGGCCTGGGAGAGGTCAGGAAATCCACTTCTTGGGCTGCAGGGACTTCGGACTCCGGCGGGAGCGGCGTAGTTTGCGACCGTCGTTGTCGTTTTTGGTGCCTGCCAAGCAGGGGAGTCACTCCTTGACTCCAAGGGAGATTCTTCTGTCTTCCAAAGGTAGTGGAACGTCGAAGGGCCAGGATTCTTCTGTAGAGCGTCGTCCAGGGGTTATCTGCTTTGCAATGGCAAGGTTCCCCCTCTTATACTAAAAAGAGGGGATGGACTAGCTCTATGACCCCACCTATGGGAGGGTCAAGGGAGGGGGTGGCTACACCCACTTCCCTTTGTCCAGTTTCGCGCCAGAGCAGGGGCAGGTAGCCCCTGAGCTGGTTTGAACTGGCATATGCACAGAGGAGCCTTCTGCTCCCCCAGTGCAGGACTTCAAAGCACTCTAAGAGTGCACCCACCCAGCCCCAATACACTAAACCCTGTCTGGAAGGTGGTTACACCTCCCTGTGACAGGATGCCTATTGTTGGGCTTCCTCCACTGCGAGTTTCGGTCATCAGCAGGAGGGCAGCCCAGTGTCTGTGACTGGTGGCATCCATTTTGTGATGCCAGGGCTCTTTAGGATTCTACCGCGTTTCCACAGCAGGTACATGTCTTATCCCTCTAGAAGGGTGGAATGCTACCCCCGCCGCCAAGATTGGCGGGGGGTAGTATTCCAAGATGTTTGACACCAAACACGACATGTTTTGATGCAGCCATTCCAAAGTTAGCATTTACCGCGAGGATATAATGCACTTAAATAGTATATGGTTTAACCGCATCCACAAACAGCACCAGAGAATAGACTCTGAGAGCTGCAGAGGGGCCCTGCTCAGGCAGAGGCACCCCCTCACATAGAAGCCAAGCACCCTGCCCTCAGGATTGATAGGGCCTGCCTTAGGGGTGACTGATAGGTTTATATGTGTGTGCAGGAGAGATATAGGAAACCTATATCTCAGTGAGGGGTGCTAGCACCACCTCACCCAGGCTGCAGTAGCAGGCCTGTGGTGTCAGATTTAGACTGCTTCCCAGGGGTGGCATAACACATGCTGCAGCCCCTGGGAGGCCTGTGAAGTACCTATGCCCTTGGCACCTAAGGTACCATATACTAGGGACTCATAAGGCACCACAGTATCCAATCACTAGTGCACCTAGAGTGCACTCCATGTCGTTTAGAGAGAACAGAGAGGCTGGGGCCCTGATTGGCAGGGACCCAGCCAGACTATAGCCAGAAACCAGTGCTAACATCAGAAAAAAAGTGGGGGCAACATAAGAGGCAGATCCTACTCTCCTACATTGAGTATCTCTGATACACCATCTACCGGACTGGCAATGTGCTCTTTGTGATGCTATCATATGACTCATAGAATTGTACGTCACAATAAAGTGCCAATCCTATCAACCGGCACAGCAAGCGAAAACAAATTTCATTTAATATGGAGCCTTTCAAATCAAGGTCCACTGTCACTATGGCTCTAACTGTTAAGCAAAAGATACAGATTATGGTCAATCTAAGTATGAAATTTCACGTGACTGTATGTCAGCAATGATTATACATGCTATTCATTTGTGAGTCATTAAACACAAATGAAATATAGTGACACTGCGCCACCACCAACATTAATTTATATAAGGAAACTTGTTGAATAATCTAGAAATACAGCTGAAACTGTAATGCTTCACAAAGGGGACTTCAATATTGTTGTGGTACCCCAATATTTGTGGGGTCACACCGGATATGTTTCCAGAGCACCTGAAGGAAACTAAGACCTTTTGGAGAAGAGTAAAGCTGGCAGGCATCTCTCCCCCTTCTACTAGGTTATGCTCCAGTGGAGGCTCGCAGAGGGAGTGGGGCGTGGCGGGGGAGGGGTTGGGAGGGGAGGTAGGTGAGTCGGACATACGACGGCCAGGAGTAAAGTAAGTACATAAATAAAATGACTTACCTTGCGCTCGCTGTATTGCCGAGTTGGCGATGCAGCGAACGCAAGGTAAATAGTTTTATTTATTTATTTACTTACTTTACTCCTGCCCGTCGTATGTCTGACTCCACTAACCGCCACCCTGCCCATCCCCCGCCCCGCCCCACTGCCCCGCAGCACTCCCTCTGCGAGCCGCCACTGTTATGCTCTGAGGATCAGGAGAATTAGATGACAGTCAAACCTTGTTAGAGAATGGGCTACATGATACCAAATATAAGCAATGGGGCACAGGTGGCAAGAGAGGGTGAAAAAGGAAACATAAAAGTACTTGCTAATAACTTAAAAAAGGGAAGAATGTGATTAGTGACATAAGAAAAGTAAGATTAGCCATATAGGTTCACACATTCAGTTTCACAATTAATACATGTAGAGCAAGGAGGATATAATAATTAAATAAATTTAAACATTTTAAAACATATCCGAACACTAATGCAGAAATAGTGCTATATATATTGAAAATGATATACCTGCCTCTGCTATTCATATCTTGTCCAGTAGATTACTTGAGCCAAAAAGGAAAATGAGACATTTTCAGAGAAAAGGAAAACAGCAGGTGTCTCTCGCTCCTTCCCACTAATTTATGTTCTTAAGATTTAGGGGTGTTAGGAGTCAGAAAAAAAATTGTAAGAGACTCTTTTACATCTGCAGGTGAAATACTGGGTCACTGGAATAAGTACACAGGTGTGTTGAAACGTATTACTTAGCTCAAGTGACTAAAATATCCCAGCAATCAAAAATGATGGGTTAGTGTTAGATAAACTCCAAACATTGTTCATCACACACCCTTAGTCCCTTAGTAGAAATTCCCTTTGATATTGCACTTAGCGGGCATACAGCTTGCTCTATTGGCTAACAAAAATGTCATAATGTTTGCCAAGTCATTGTAAAGCCACAGCATACTATATCCTATACACCTCAAAATGGATCCCCTGTTTTCTGCATCTCTCCCCAGTAACTGATCAGTCTACTTGCCCCATCGAGGAGATAAAAAACCTAAAATTGCAAGGCCTCTCATGAAGCAGGACTGTAAAACCAGCAGTAGGGCTGCCTGGTTTGCAATATATTTCAGCTCTATTCTGTTATGTGTAGAGCACAATTAGACTTCCCTGGCTTACCTTAAAGGCAGTTGTTATTTGACCATTTTGGATGACTGCACGCAACCCCAAATTGTAGGGTGGAAATGACAAACTTTGTAATAAAAATACATGCTGTATGTTCCCAAAGATTTCTTTTAAAACTTTGGGGCCGATTACGTTGTGGTTGTAAAAGGCTCCGAACCCTGGTCGGAACGTTTACAACCGCATCGTAACATGCCGGTCGTATTCCTGTCCGACCAATCGTAATATGCCGGTCGGATTCCTGTCCGACCGCCTCCATACGATGGATGTGGTCAGAAAGGAATCCGACCGGTCATTCCGCCAGGCGCCAGTCGGAATGGGGCCTGTAATCCCAAGGACGGCTCTTTCCGCCCTTGGGATTACGATGTCTAGTTTCGGCAGCCTTTCCGTGCCGGCCTTTCCGATAAAAAAAGGCTGACGGAACTCGCATTTGGGGGTGCCCCAGTAGGGCCCCCTTGGGTGCGCGGCCACTGGGTGGAGGGCGAGGGGTGATCCCTGTACCCCGTGGCAGGCACCTTGAGGTAGTCAGGCAGGGATGAACTGCACCTCTCATTTTACAATGGGAGCATGCATTCTGGCCGGAATGCATGCTCCCATTGTAAAATGTAGGAATGCGACCTAACAGTATTCCGTCGCATCCTAGTGAGCCGGTCAGGACCGCCGACCTGGTGTCAGTCGATCCCATGACCAAGACAATGTCGGGCGGAGGCAACTCTTCCCAACATCGTAATCATCCCCTTAATTTTACATTTTCAAGATGATCAATAACAGAGGAAAACAAAACAAAAAGTACAGGTGTTTCATCACAATTCCCATGAGGTATACAGATATGTTCTCAAAGTTAGGGGTGCCTCAACAAAACATAATAAAACATGAATCGGACATGTCCATCTATACCACAAAGAGTGCAATGGCTCACAAGTATTTTGTCACTATCCTAGGGCTTGCTTACCTTCCTACGGGAGTCTCAAAAATATAATAGAGGCGACACCTCACCCGTCATTTGACAGCATGCTTCATCATGAGTGCCTGCTCTCATCAGGGTAGGTGAGAGCCACCCTAATGGGCTCGATCAAAATGGATTTGGGAGGTCGAGATAAATTCTCTTTTCTGCAGGCTTCCAGTTAAAAATGGCTATGCTTAAACACTAGGGGGACGATTATGATGTCAGTTGGAAACCCTCTGACTGCTAGTCGGAAGCTTTCCGAACACGGCCGGAGGCTTTCCGACCGACACAGTTGGTTAGCGGTCCTACTGACCGAATACGATGCCGGCGGTCGAAACGTAAACTGGCCGGTCATTCTGACTCGGTTTCGACCGGCTCTTGGAGTCTTCCAGCTGGTCAGAACCGCACCGTGTTCCGATGGACGGTGTTTCCACTTTTGGGATTACAATTACGGATTCCAACAGCCTTTCCATGCCAGCCTGTCCAACACGGAAAGGGTTTGGGAAGCGACTTTGGGCCCCCATCACCCTGCAGCCTACATTGGTGGTCAAGGGGGTACCTAAGGTACCCCCTGTAAAACCCTGCACTGTGTGGCTGGCAACATGGGGTGCCTTCCACAGGGTGCCGGGTTTTACACACACACACCCATTTCTCCATAGAAGCATGTATTACGGCAGGTTTACGGCTGTGACACAAGCTCTCATAGAGAACAGTGGTTATCAGATGAATAGTGTTCGGTTGCATCGTATTCAGGCCGTCGGAACCGCCAATCTTAGGTCGGTCGGTCCCTAGTCCGAGACGGTGTCAGTCAGAGGCAACTCCGACAGACATCGTAATAAGCCGCAAAATATCTCTTTATTTCATGACTATCCAGATCATTGTTAAAACATCAAACGCTTGATGTATCTTGAAACTTTATTGTTTCTACATCCAGAACTTATGTCTACATGTTTTAGCTGAATCAATATGCCCTCATGGGTCAAACGGCTTTCTTCAGGGCTTAGACTCCCTGTCCATCTCTCCCTATTGTTAAAGGAATCTATATATTTTTAAGCCTACCCTGATGAAAGGAGCGATCCATGATTAAGCATGATGGGTCTGCAATCCATTAGGGTTGTCCTCTTGGCATCACCACCAGGCAGTATATTCAGAGCAATGGGCAACGGTGCAGCTCTGCTCCTCCACATCACATAAATGCCTGTGTAGCCTGAACTGGCCCATTAGCTTCCAAGCACCACGATGAGGCTAGTATGCACGGTGTTAGGGACAAAGTCGATTTTTCCATGCCCACGGGGTGCAGCCTCCATCCCACCTCATTAGCACTTTTTGAACTTTCAGCAATGGGCTAAACTACTAGAATCCCACCTTCCTCACTCCAGCATAGGCCTTCTGTTCCTCAGCGTGGCCCGGGGATCGCTTCAAGGCACAGTACTCATGCAGATGTGTGGGGTCCTGCCCCTCAATGCCACTGAGGGGCTGTGTAAGTACCAGCAACCAAAACAGCCTCCATTTCTAGTAGTCAGGAAGGCCCAGACGTTTACCACTGCTGAGGTGTAATTCGAATCACGCTCGCAAAAGCCCAGTCTTTACTTCACGGCTGCCCGCTTGGAAATCCAGCTCCACGTGCCCGATACTGTGCAACAGGGATCAGGTCTCATCCTCCAGCCAGCAGTTCAGAACTCCCAGTGGTGCACCACAGAGTAGCTCCTGACCACGACCTCACCCCCATCATCCACCCCCACAGCAGCTCAATTTTTACCTCAGACAATAAAAACGGCTCAGCAGCATGATGTGAGCTGGCACCATGGCAACTACAAGTTTTTCTAACTTCTCAAAGCAAATTAATGATCTCTGCTGATCTCTGGCACTCCAACACTGTCAACTCACCAGGCAATCAGTGGATATGGATCTTGGGATCTGAAATTAGCAGGATTATGTCAGATTGATGACCTTGGCACAAGGAGCCTCACAAGAGTGCAGATAGTTTGGAGCCAGACACTTTGTCACCCCCATTACTGATATATTTTGTAGGAAATCCACCTTTTTGGCATGGTTACGCCTTGTTTTTTGCTTTCTGCTGTACCATATATTATTGTTGATTTTTAGAATCTGCACACTGGGGCTCTGCTGTCCAGTGCCCAGTGTATGTGCTTTGATCCCTAAAACATGGAGATTTTGACTAATCCCTGATTGGCATATTTAATTTTTCTATAGGGCCAGAGTATATGGTATAGAAATACACACATGGCATGAAAAGGTAACTGTCACCTGTAGAGTGCAGCATCTATTGTGCTATCCACTAGTGTGAAAAATGAAAACATGGCTTTAGGCCTACTTTATGTACCCATATGTAAGCCTTGTAGGGCGGAGGCAACTCTTCCCAACATCCAAGGAAGGGTGCATAGTATTTAAAAGCAGGACATGTAGAAAGTTAATATTACAGTGTCCTTTCTAGTAACAAGGCCCAAAAAGCAATTTTCAATGTGGCAGAACTAATTGCCCTATGTAGAAAGCCATGCAGACTAAAATATTAATACTGCTAACTCGGGAAAGGGACCAGCTAGAAAAATAAATATGGCACTATATGTAATAGTTTTTAAAATCCAATTCAATGTTGAAGTCAGATTTTGAATAACTATTAAGGAAAAGTAAATTTTAAAAAGTACCACTTTCCTATCTGAAGGTCCTTGAGGCTAATTTGCATTAGCTCTTTGACTCCTGTCTGTGCTCAGCCTTGAATAGTTATGAACAAGGTATGAAATACCTACCAGAAGCAAACAATAAACTGACCTGAATGGGTAGAGATTAGTCCTTTGATCGCCACAGAAGTTCACAGTGAGGGCTGCAGACACCACACTGTGAAATCCGGCTTGACAGGTCTGTTGGACCACATGTAATACTTAAGCCACACTTAAAAGGGAGAGAACAGGGTGCCGAGACAATCCCTGTGCATCCCCTATTTGGTTGCTCAAGGACCCTGCTTTTGTTCTTCCAGATTTCTGTCTCTGGGTTTGCTGTGGGTACAATGCCTGCCTCAAACTGGATTTTAGTGTTAGATATGGGTGGACACTGGCAATTTTTCAATGATATTACTACACACACTTTCAGCCCTTGGAGCCCAAGTGTAGTGTGGCTAAAGACATTCAACATCTCCTCTTGAAAACGTCCTGACATATACGGTGGAGAGTTAGTTTAATACGGCCAACATGATTCATGGACACTCACGTGGTCTGCTACGGGTGTGTTTTTTATACGCGTTTTGCTTCTGCGTCTTCGTTGGAAAACCGTTTGGCCGGACCGGAGTGTTTACCCAGACGCCTTGACATGGAGTTCTAGTAAGTACTTCATTACATTAACTAATACTAGTATTACATGAATATCATTTTGATATAGATAACCCCGGGTTGTTTATTTGACTTTGCTACTTCTTTTGTAGAAGAATTAGACCCATATGACTAATCGGATATAGGTAAGACTTACAAGCACTTGCGTAGGTGACGGACACCGTAATTGTTGTTCTAGAAGTGACTGTGGTTGTGGTTTTTGTCTTGTAGCATGAACCAGACAGTAGAGGTGGCAATTTTAATGGAGCTGTTGTGTTTTGGAAGCCAGGTACTGTGGTACTACATTTTTTAGGCTTGTTAACTTTTGTTTGGACATGAGATGCACTTTATAAATTATGACACTTTTTTGTGTTTTTAGGTTTTATAGAGTCATGCACCTGGTAATGATTTTGTCACATTTAGGTGTTTTATTGTGTGTAGGCGATGCATAAACTGACTAGATGTATTGGTCTCAATATGATTGACTGATGGGTATTTTTGTGTCTGTACATAAAGAATTAACTGTCCATTCTACACTGTGTCCTGAGGATGGTCTCTGGACCTTGTTGGCCACTGGAGACGAAACATCAACAGCTCTTCCTCCTTAACACTAAGAGCTACAGCTTTTAACTATGTTTAGTCCCATTTTGTTAAGAGGAGTGATTACGGTATCATCTGTCCCCATACTGTATAGACCTGGTATAAGCCTATGGGACTATAGGGTGGCATCAGTGTTTGTGTTTAAAACTCTGTTTATGTACTGTCTGGAATTTTTTTAATATATAATGTGGCATATACTTTTGATACGCATAATTTGTTAAAACAAAGTACATTTGGTTTTCCCTAAACACATCTATGCTGGTTGATATGTTCTTCTTGAATAACTGTGTCATGGATAAGTAATGGTATCACTTTTAGTGACCAGTGAAAAACCAAAAATTTGAGATAAATGAATCCTTAGGGAACATTTATGTGATTTAACTAGTGGGCCTGCAGCACTGATTGTGCCACCCACATAAGTAGCCTTGCAAACCTGTCTCAGGCCTGCCACTGCAGTTTCTGCAAGTGCAGTTTTAAACTGCATACCGACCTGTCAAGTTCACCCACTTGTCAGACCCAAACCTTCCCTTTTATTACATGTAAGGCACCCTTATGATAGGCCCAAGGGCGCCCATGGGCAGGGTGAAGTGCATGTGAAAGGTAGGACATGTATTGGTGTGTTTTACATTTCCTGATAGTGAAATAGTGCTAATGTCATTTTTCACTATTGCAAGGACTGTCTCTCCCATAGGTTGTCAATGGAGCTGCCTTGTAATACATTACAAGTGCAACTTTCAATTCGGAAAAGATGGAGATTTGGAGTTTGGGTACTCTTAACTCAGGATTTAAAAACACATCTTTCTGTGAAGGTGGTTTTTAAATTGTGTGTTAGAAAATGACACTTTTAGAAAGTGGGCATTTTCTTGCTTTACCATCCTGTGCCTCTACCTGACTGTGGAATCCAAGTCTGGTTTAGACTGATAGTTTGTGTATTCACTTTAGACAGTCACACAAAAGAGCTGAGGTCCAGCATCAGGCTGATGGGCCTTCCTGAGCTAGAGTGGTGGAAGGAGTTGCCACTGACACCTGAATAAGGCTGTGCCTGGCCGCTCACAATACTGTCTCCACCCACCTGTAGTGTGTCTGGAGCCAAGACAGGGAAGGCAGGATCTGTGCACTACAAAGTCTATCCTTTAAAGTATGCCTACTTCAAAGGCCAAAAGAGATATAAGTATTGGACCTGTAACCCCACATTTCTAGAAGACATTTTAAAGGAGACTCTGCCAAGAGGAAGAGCTGGAGAACTGTCAAGAGGAGTACTTTGCAGGGTTGGCCTGCAGTTGTTGCTTCTGTCTTGGAGAGGACGAGGACTGGCCTTTGCTTTGGTATCATGCTTGAGAGTTCTCCAAGGGTGTGTGTGTGTTTGCCTCCCGTTAAGAAGTCTCAGGGCCATCAAAGACTTCATCTGCAGGCCCCTTAACTCCTCTGCTGGAAGTTCTGACCTGCCAAGTGGTGCCACTTCCAGTTCCCAGCCCTTGGAGGTGTTTTGGTTGCTTTAAATACTCAAAATCTATGCATCACCCTTCCGGCACCATTTTCCCAGATGCAAGCTTGCTGTGCAGTTGAAAAACGATTGCATCAATATGGGTGAAAAATCGTCGCACACCTATTTGCGGGCAGAAGAACTGCTGCAGCCCGAGGCCAGAGCACCGTGTCTCCGACGTCCAAAAACCCCGCTCCAACTCCGACGCAGGTCCTGCTGTGTGGCTGAAGAAATCAACGCATCACCAGTCCGTGGATGTAAGAATCATGTTCGGATTTTCATGCATGGCACCTGTGCAGCAAGTTTACAATGCATCGCCCCCAGAAAAGATACGCCTCTAGAAATTAATGCATAGCTACTCCTCGCAGTAAGGAATCGATGCAATACTTCTCCTGTGTGCAGCAGACCTGATGCCTCCATTCCCCTGAGACTCAAGAACCGATGCATCGCTGTGTTTTCTGATTCTTCCCTCCTTTGCAGCAGTTTTACGACTTGGATTTTGACACATCAATTGTACTTTGTGCTAAAATCAACGCATCCATAGAGTTCTATGAACAGAATTGCGTAAACATTTTTGAAGTAATATCTTAAGTTATTCATGTTGGATTTTTTTTTTTTTGGTCTTGTTCGGTTTAGATAAAGATTGGTCATTTTTCTAGACTGGTATGGTGTCCATTTGTAGTGTTTTCACTGTGTTACTGTGTGTTTATGTAGAAATGCTTCATATTGCCTCTGAGATAAGCCTGACTCGTGCCAAACTACCAAGCTACCAAGGGGGTGAGTAGGGGTTATCTTGGGGTTGTAACTCCCTTACCCTGACTAAAAGAAAGGGTCCCTACTTGGACAGTGTGCATACCTAATTTTTCCTCTTTTTATTTCTTCTTCAATGCTACCTTTTTTACCCTCCCGCAATGGTTTCCTTTGCCCCACCGTCCTTCCTTACTTTGTGTTCCATTCCTTCAAGAACAATCGTGCCAGCGGTGAGATGGTTGGCTCAACAGTTTAACTGCCAGCTCTTGTGATCTATGGATGTTAGCTGAATAAAGGCAATTCAACTTACAATCTAGTCTTTGTTATTTCACTGGTGACGAGGATGGGATGGAACCCTTAATGACACGTTTGCTTTTGTCACTGTAAGCACAGCTTACATGCTCTCTTATGTTCCTCTCAACCATAGAATCCATACAAGGCCACCAATTGTGGAGCCTCATTTTGCTTTTAGTTAAAACGCAAACTAGATGACCTTCATGAGCCAAAGAACTGTGTTTAAGATAATGGTGGGGGGGGGGGGTGGAGTTTATTGTTAACCTTTACCATCCATAAGTTTTAGAGTTCAGTTTTAGTGTACTAAGCCTTTTGGATTATAGTTGTTTTTATAAAGCACAACATTAGTTATACATCACATACAACTGGAGTTAAACACCCTATATATATGGCAATTAGGCAGTGTAAGTTTTGACCAACTTATTGTAGGAGCACACGAGAAAAAATATACTTTTGTGAATTTGTTTAGCAATATGGCAGCTGCAAGTATGAATCAACCACCTACCTTTCTGTCTGATGCAGGTGAGCCCATTCTAGCATGGAAAAATTGGATACATCTTTTTGAATCATATCTTATTGCCATAGGAGGTAGTGGGTTCTCGGCATTAAGGAAGCAGCCTATTTTATTACACAATCTAGGCAGGGACGGTAGGAAAATGTTTGATAGTCTTGCTGAATTGGAAGAAAGTGAAGAGGATACTGATGATGGAGATGTTTATTTTAGTACCATCAAGTTGGAGATACAATTGCAGATAAGATAAATGTCGTACTGGAGAGACACAAATTTGTTGGTAGAATCCAGTGATTAACAGAATAAAAGATTTGATTTTGAAGGGGTGGCCAAAGAAATGTGCTGATTTAAAGGAGGAGGAAAAGGGATTTGGGAAGTTTGAAATGAATTGTATATTCTCAGGCAGAATCTTTACAGAAGTAACAAATGAATATCACCTGAAGGATTGCGCAAGAAACTCATATCTTTGGCTCATCAAGGTCATCTAAGTTGCAATTTAACTAAAAGCCAAACGAGGCTCCACTATTTGTGGCCTTGTATGGATTCTATGATTGAGAGGAACATAAGAGGAACATAAGAGATTGAGTAAGCTGTGCTTACAGTGGCAAAAGCAAATGTGTCATTAAGGGGCCCATCTCAGTGGTGGAAGTACCTTCTGTACAATGGAATAAAGTAGCTTTGGACATCATTGGCCTGATAAATTCTAGAGGTTTAGGAGGAAAGTTCATATTGACGCTAGTTGATTATGACTCACAGTGGGTGGTAATTAAGATTGTGGGCAATATTAATACCAGTACTGGTCTACATGATATTTTCCAGTATGAGGGGATACCACAGACACTTGTAACACACAATGGGGTTCAATTTACATCTGTGCAAATGAAAGAATTCTTGCACAGTCTTTCAGTAAAACACCTGCAAACTGCTCTTTATTGCCCAAATGGTTTGGTTGAGTTTGTCAATTGGCTAATAAAAGAGTGTGTCCAACTCAATAGTGCAAGAGGATCGAATTTAAAAAAAGCTTTGGATGACATGATCTGGTCCTACGATGTCACCCCTTATTCAGTCACAGGGGTTTCACCTTTAAAATCTTTGCAAGGAAGAGATCTCAGTACAAAACTAAGTCTGCAATGGTTAGTTGGTAGTAGTGCAGATGGGGTAGGCAGAGTGAAAGTCATGTGAAGAATTAATGACCACCAAAAGAAGTATGTTAGTGAGTACAACAGTAAGGTGCTGGGAAAATTGATAACCTGGAAGATTGGGGATGCAGTGAGAGTGAAGGTGCCCAGAATTGTGCATTCTCGATCATCTACATTTTCTGCACCCAAAAGGATCTGCAAAATATTGAAAAATGTTGTGGTCTGAGATGATGGTCAAACATGGTGCATTGACAGGATTGTAAAGGACAATAGTGAGGGCAAGGTTGTGGATGTTGATGATTAGGATTCCCAACTAATGGACAGTTTTCATTTCCAGCACAGAAAAGATAGTTTACGTGGCTCTCACAAGAAACCTACTTGGCACAATGATTATGTCATGTACTAATGTATTTCTAAATTTGCTTTGTATAATCAATTGTCTTCTGTAGATCTATGTTCCTTTTAGGCCAATCATTCAGTGTAATAATGGCAATTTATTGTGTAAAAAAGGATGTAGGGACAAAGGAGGTCACTTGGGGCCTGATGTACGACCTTTTTTTGCAGTCACAGAGGGGTTTTAGGCCCGTTTGTGACTGCAAAAAATGTGTGGCCTATGTACAAACCCTATT
Source organism: Calotriton arnoldi (assembly GCA_963921515.1). Lineage (NCBI taxonomy): Eukaryota > Metazoa > Chordata > Amphibia > Caudata > Salamandridae > Calotriton > Calotriton arnoldi. Next base: position 517,802 of record CAWUFW010003768.1, on the reverse strand, counting down.
TTGCAAGTCGCTAATCAATTAGCGACTCGCTATTATGAAGGGCCGTTCCAAGGGCGTCTCTTCCTAATAGCGACTCCAAAACCTATGTATGAATGTTTTGCCACCGCAATTGCGGTGGCAAAGCACTCGCAGTTTACCAACCTTCTCAGAAGGGTGGTAAGGCACTCGCAAACGAGAAGGGGTCCCCAAGGGACCCCTTCTCCTTTGGGAATGCATGCGCAATTATTTTTTAAGGGCAGGCAGTGGTCCCTGGGACCACTGCCTGCTCTTAAAAAATGAAACTGAAAAGTTTCATTTTTATTTTTTAAATGCATCCCGTTTTCCTTTTTACGAAAACTGGCTGCATTTAAAAAACAAAATACTGCTATATTTAAAAGCAGTCCCAGACATGGTGGTCTGCTGACCCCAGCAGGCGACCATCCATGGGAGTGCTAGCCTTTCCCAATGGGGTTGCAAATTGCGACAGCCTCATTAATATTCATGAGGCATGCAATTTGCGACCCCATTGGGAATCGCAAACAGTGTCTCAGACATTGTTGTACATAGCATTTTGCGACTCGCACTTTGACGTAATATTAGAGTCGCAAGATGCTATGGTTGCACATATGACCCTTGGGCCCTAGTTGGTCCATTTGGCCCCACAGCCCATCAGGTCTGCGGAGGACACTCGCCATATTAAGAGAACCTTGCCAGCCTGGCAGCGACAGCACTTTTGGCTTCACTCTTTTTTAAAAACAAACTCCAAAAATGAGAGTTTGTTTTTGAAAAGAAAAAGAACATGGCCCATCTTCACCATGGTCATTATTTAATCTTGTGATGGGCACCCCATGCTGAATAGGGCTGACTGAACTGTTATCGTCATTGCACATCGGTACCAGGTTACATTTTTTGTATACACATGGACTATGTAAATGAGTCCTTATATATAGGACTCATTTACATATATATTCATCATCTGTAAATGTCTCTTATGTGGACCTTTGGAAAATGTTCCAGTGATCTCACATTTTCACCTATGCTGGATACCACTATTATATAATGTTTGTGTAGTATTACAATTCTTACAGTACAGATATCACACCACAATACATGCTACAATAACTACAAGCAGTCGAGGGTAATTCCTCTGTGCCACCTCAACACTTTTAATCAATTCTAGCTCTGAAGATGCCAGGAACTGCTATTGCATCATTGGCCTCTGCATTGAGGGTGATAAAAAGCCAGATCAATAAAACATTTTTTATTTAGTGGGATGATTGTCCTAACTTTGGAAGTAACTCACATGACCAGCTAAGCTATGCATTTTACATGACAGTTAGCAGTCTCCTGCTGGCACTGAGACAACGCACAGTCACTAACGCAAAGCTTCGACAAAGAGGTGGGAAGCCTGTTTTTACTACAGTGTTGATTGGCAAGTATGGGATGCGAGGTCTTACTGTGTTAGTAACTAGCGTCGCCTTTCCAACCCTTCCTCTGAGGTATTAATGCAGATACTATTATCCTCAGGCTCAGTTCATCCCTGCACCCTTCTCCCATAAAAGAGTCCTGGTTTCAGGAACTGACTATATGAACGAAATGCGTTGCATTATGGTATACTCTTCCCATGATGGATCTGAGCCTCTTCTCCCGAAATTTATTTGTTTACTTTCAGGGTATAACTTGATTCTATTCCACTTTAATATATATATATATATATATATATATATATATATATATATATATATATATTACCTACTGGCGATTGCCAGTAGGTAGTTATAGTTAGGACCACGTTTCCATAGGAAAAGCATTTTTTCATGTGCTTATAACTTTGGTGTCGTTTGACGAATCTTTACGAAATTTTCCAAAAAAGTTTCTCTTTTTAGATCAGTTCCTATCTTCAATGTTTGGGGGTGATTGGTCAAGGGGGGGCTGAGAAAAAAGGGGGTCTCAAAACATGTTTTCTCCATGCAATTTCCATAGGAAACTTTAAGACAAGGCTACAGGTCAAACTGCTGAACGGAATTACGCCAAATTTGGCAGGGAGAAAGGTCTTGGTCCAGAAAGCACGCTTTTGTTTAAATGGGGTAAATCCGTTCAGTAGTTTGTGAGAAATATCACATTTTACAGATATTCGAGAATTCTGACATCTGATTGGCTGAGGGGTTACGAGCACGAGCTTGCGGCTCATTGGCTGTGAACGGTTGAAACTAGGAAGTGTTGGCAGCCATTTTGTGACTCACTTCAAAGGAGTAGGGGGAAAAAAAGAGAAAAATTGTATAAGAGGGTATAGTAGGAACACTGTGGAGTTACTTTAAGCAGTCTGTACGGTGCAGAGGCAGGGAGTTTGAATGTTGCGTTGGCCGTGGAAATCACGTCCGCAGAATAACGACGCGCGGTATTGCGGCAAGGTTGGGTAGGCTCTGGAAAGCCTGTCGGGAAAACAATGTGCCGTATTGCGACAAGCAGTGTGTAGGGTGCACACACAGGTAGTGTGAATGTTGCATAGGCCGTGGAAATCACGTCCGCAAAACAACGATGCGCGGTATTGTGGCAATGTTCAGTAGGCTGTGGAAATCATATCGGGAAAACAACAATGCGCCGTATTGTGGCCTTCCTTTAATATAATGCAGAGTAATGTTTACTTATAATGTGGTGTTCACTTTTATCACAGATAGTGTCACTTTGTTAGAGGAAATGTAATATTATGTGGGAGGGCGTGTTCTCTCCCTGTGCGTGGAACAAAATTAACGTTTAATTGGGTGAGGTGTTGCAACAACGAGCTTAATGTTCATTGGCTGCGAAACATTGAAAGTAGAAGTGTTTCCAGCCATTCCCTTCCCCTCCGCGGAGTAGCAAGGACAGCTGATTGGATCACATGTTCCAAGGAGGATCTTCCAGAGCTTAAGGTTCATTGGCTGCGAACCATTGAAAGTAGAAGTGTTGCCAGCCATTCCCTTCCCCTCCGCGGAGTAGGAGGGACATCTGATTGGCTGACTTGTTCGAAGGAGGACCTTCCCAAGCTTAATGTTGATTGGCTGTAAACCATTGAAAGTAGAAGTGTTGCCAGCCATTCCCTTCCCCTCTGCGGAGTATCAGGGACATCTAATTGGCTAACGTGTTCCAAGGAGGACCTTCCCAAGCTTAATGTTCATTGGCTGTGAAGCATTAAAAGTAGAAGTGATGGCAGCCATTCCCTCCCCTTCTGCGGAACACCATGGACATTTTATTGACTAATGTGTTCCGAGTACAAGTTTGCTCCTTATTGGGTGGGAACGGTTCACTGTTGCCAGCCATTTTGTGACGCACTTCAAGGCAGTACGGGAAAACAAAGTAGTAGAGGGGAGGGTAGGAACACTATTAACTCTGTACAGTGGTCACAAGGTGGTGGACAGGGACTGTGAAGGTAAAAATTGTTTTTTATATATTTTAAGGGACATTTATATAATTTGCGTGGGGCCTACAAATCACTTCGGGAAAATAACAGTGTGTTGCGGTCTTCTTTTTATTAAGCCAGCGGGTGGGATGCTTCACAGGAGCAGTATTTACTTATAATGTGGTGTTTACTTTTCTGACGGGGAGTGCTACATCTTTGGAGCAAATATTATAATATGGAGGAGGGGGTTGAAAAAGAAAGCGCACTGTTGCGTTCTTTATTTAAATAAGGTTCTGAGTAAGCTACTTCTCGGAGCAATGTTTACTTATAATGTATAGTTATAGTGCGGTGCTTACTTCTGTCGCGGGTAGTGCTAGTTCCTTGCAGCAAAATAGTAGGTGTGGTTGCGCTGCAAAAAATTAAGTCTAGGTTTGAAACAGTTTTTATTAAGCAATCACAAATATACTTTCTTAGGAAAGTGTAGCTGTATATATCAAAGGGGTGACAAATAAAAACGCAATTCATAAAATATCCCTTAAGCATGGCCACACCCTCCTTTTTTTGTCGCCTATAGTTTGTAAAAGTGTTGCCCCATATTCTTGTTAATATAAGAGGGCATCAGTTACTTTTAGATAAAGTAGAAAAGAAGTGCTACAAGAAACACTCCCGCACTACATCATCTCAGGTCACAACAGCAATAACAAGTAAAAAACAGTTAAACACAAATGACGTCATATTACCTAGAAATGTACGCTTCATCAAAACATTAAATAAAGCAGTATGTATACAATCTTTCACTCTCACATATAGTTATTTATATACACCATCACTCACATATACTGCCTTTTCAATATGTAGTTACTCACATATACCACTGAGACATCCATTCACTCACCAACACAGCCATACACACACTCACCCACTCACAGAGCTGTTTCCACATGCACTCTTGAACCCATACACCCAGTGAATCAACTACTCACACATCTATGCACAGAGTCACACACCTCCAACCCACCCACACCCACACTCAGGCACCCATTCAAATACTCAGGCAAACAATCAATAACCCATATAGACACTCATGTAGCTACTGAGCAACCCATGTACCAGCTTACACAACAACAGACAGACTGATACAGACATTCACACAGTTTAGTCACTAACCCATGCATTCAGTAAGACACGTTTAATCAGTCACTTATACAATCAGTCACACACCTCCTAAATCCTCCATCCAGACACTTATACACCCACTTATTCTTCAATACATCTTGGCATATATATAAAACATACTTAAACTTTACAGAAACACACAGTCACTGGATAATGTCATCAGTGATGTCATTTGAGATGTCATCAGTTATGTCACTGACCATGCCATGAATGATGTAATATGTGACGTCATGAGCAGTGCATTGCGGGCGCGAGTTATAGTTAGCTGAACTAACTATAACGGTGGAATTTCTATGGTTTTGTACGAGTGAAATGTACAGCTAACTATAACGTCCCTGAAACCTATGGTTTTTTCAGTGAATATATATATATATATATATATATATATATGGATATATATATATATATATATATGTATATATGTCTAAGGAGTTCGCCAACCAACATCCAATTCGTACCGAAATGACGAAAACGGACCCTCAATTCGGTGCTTAGGATTTTATTTTATTTTATATGCCCTGCACCTCCGCCACGTTTCGACCTTCCAGAGGTCTTGTTCACATAACGAGCATGCGAAGTGCCATTCCTTAAAAGTGCTTGTGCAATCACTCGTGACCTGTCACATTGTACATAGACATAGAAAAGGTGTTACACGGTCATGGTCATTCTCATAGCAGCTTAAACTCGATATTTACATTGGATACATAAACATTGGGCATAAATTAGTAAAATGTCCTTAAAAACATTTAAATATGTAAACAAGGATATGCCTAAAATATCATTTAAAAATCACCTCATATCGAGTATTTTTAAGAGAACTTGGCTAGTAATAACGCATCTGGCAGAACAGTAAAAACCATTAATACCATGTTAAAACAATGATGCTAATTGTAAACCTTTCAAAACTTAATCTGTAATAAGATTTAAGCTGAATTCTGCTTGATGTTGCCTTTCAATGTTGGTCAACCATTTACATTTATGTCATGTAGCTGCATGCTGGTATAGCCCTAATTGGGCATCGACCTAAATCCTCTATGCAATCATATAAAGTGCTGGTGCTAATTTATACTACCTTACAGTGCCACCCTAATGATACTAAAGTGCAAAGTGCAAAATATTCAAAGGCTAAAAAGTTGAAGAAGCATAATAGAAAATGTAAACAGATTGACAGTTATTCATTCAGACATAGAGCTAAAACAAGAATATGAATAGGTTATAGGCAAGTATAAAGATCCTCGCTAGAGTTCATACCAGATGGTGCCATAGTATCAAGTTCTAAAATGTACCTGGTCTCTAATAAACGGAGAAGTGCCTCGCGGTTACCTCCCCTTCTTAATGGTAAGATGGTATCCACCACATAATATTTTTAAAATGCTGGATTTTTACCATGTACATCATTGAAATGTCTTGCGACGGGGTACAAGGGATCACAGTTATTGATTGCCCTAATGTGCTGGAGTATCCTCTTGTGGACCTGCAACTTAGTGCTTCCCACATATCGCAGGCCACAGGGACACTCCAGCACATAAATTGCGTACTCCGTTTTGCATGTAAGTAGTTTGGTTATGGGTACCACCTCTGTTTTAAAAGGACTAGTATATGATGTTGTACTCTCGCGCACCTACATGCCTTGCACGATAAACATTTCACAAATCCCTTACGGGAAGATAACCAAGTTTTGACCGTTACCACCTCTGTGCTACTTTTAACTAGCATGTTACTCATTGATCTTGCCTTTCTGAATGTTGTATCTGGGGTTTTGGGTATTTGATTCCCTAATGTCGGGTCATTGCGCACCAACACCCAGTTCTTATTTAGTATTTTACGAATGTGCCGGTGCTGTGTGTTATAAGTAAGGATCATTCGCGTCACTGGATCAGTAGACTCAGTGCCATCGATCTGAATATTGGGCTTTACTGTAAGGGTGTCCACCCTCTCAATATTGTTTGTCTTGGCAATTGCTGCATCTACAATTTTAGTGGAATAGCCCCTGGCAAGGAACCTATCTCTGCTCTCCTGTTGGGCCAACTGACACTCATGTGAGGTGCTGCAAATGCGTTTAATACACAACATCTCTCTATAAGGTATACTTTGGATGAGGTGTCTGGGCTGATGGCTGGTAGCGTGCAAGACTGTATTCCCAGCCGTTGGTTTTCTGTGCAATTTAGATTCAACTCTTCCTTCACTGATAAAAACCTCAACATCTAAAAAATGTACTCTTTCCCTGCTCATAGCAGCAGTGAAATGTAGGTTGAGATTATTAGAATTGATCTGCTCTATGAAATGGAGTGCCAGATCTTCAGGGCCCCTCCAGATCAAGAACAGATCATCTATATATCTGTACCAGTGACATATGTGTTGGCCCATGATTTCAGCATAGGTGTTGTTTAAGACCTGCTCCTCCCATAGACCCATATGCAAACAAGCATAGCTAGGGGAGAAGCAGGCCCCCATCGCAACACCTCTGATTTGCTGGAATATCTGGTTGTTAAATAGGAAGAAGGTGTTCTCCAAACACGTCACTATCATGTCAACCAGCATCTTATTATGCATATACAAGCTCATTGGTCTCTTATTCAAAAAATGTTCGATAGCTTTAATCCTATCCTGATGTCTTATGCTTGTATATAGTGACGTGACATCTTTCGTAATTAAAATGCACTCTGAATCCCAGTTAACCTCCCTTAACTTTCTTAAAAAGTCACTTGTGTCTTGCTAGTATGATGGTAAAGTTTGCACAAAAGTTTGTAAAAAATAATCTACATATTTAGAAGTATTTTCCATGAGACTGTTACACGCAGAAATGATGGGTCTGCCAGGCGGTTTTACCATACTTTTATGTATCTTTGGAATAAAATATAAAGCCGGAATTACAGGGTAGCCGTTTTTTAAAAATGTAAACTCATCCGAGCTTAAAAGACCTCTTCCAGGCTAAAAGTTTGGCATAATAGTGGTTTTGTGCCTGTCTGACGCATTGCATACTGCTTCTCTTGTAACAGTCTTTGTCGTAAAGCTGGGTTAGGGCTTCTTCCATGTACATATCCCTTGGCCACAAAACCACATTGCCCCCTTTGTCTGATTGCCGTATGATGATATTGTCCCTGGCTTGCAATTTTCTCTTCAGTTGTGTATAGGAGGTGTTTTTCCGACTAATGCTGCGTTGGGCGCACAATGTGGTTTTATAGAGTTTCTTCAGATCCGCTGTTACTTGTTCATGGAAAACATCCAAATTGTCGTGAATCATTACAGGTAGAAAAGTTGATTTGATTCTTTCAAAACCACTTGTATTTTCACCATTGTTCTGTTCACTTTGTAAATGATGTAAATCAAGTAATAAATCAACGTCCCCTGCCACCAGCAATGTTGGACTTTGAGTACTAGTTGTTGCTAGTACCGGAGGATCTTTGTTATGCTTGGCCTGTAGCAAGTGATGTTTACGTAATTTCAATTTGCGAATAAATCTAAAAACATCCATGCATGTTTCTGCATAATTGAAGTTGCTCTCGGGACTAAACGAAAGACCAAATGCCAAAATTTGTTTCTCAGCCATATTTAAATTAATGTCAGTTAGATTTATCACTGTATTGGATTCCGTGGTGACGCTACGTGCATTTAGTTGCGTTTCCATCTCGCATTTGCTGGTTTTTGTTGTATGGCTGCTTTCATGTATATATATATATATATAGTTATATATTATGTAAATATAGTTACATAATCTGTTTAATCATGTATTTGAACAGTGAAACCTAGCATCTTCTGTCCTACTCTAGCCTTTGCTTCCTTTCAAATCAAACCATGAAAGTTCTGGAGATTTGAGTGCCCTTTCAATGTCTATGTGAAAATAGGTCTGTAAAAGGTGCTATTTCACACACTGTTGGAGAAAGTGGGTGGGACCAATGGGGGAGTAGAAGGGAGAGGGGGATCCTCTGTGAAAAATGTGGGACACCAGCACTTTTTTACATTGTTTTTATAATTTAAGTACTGATGGCACTGAAGTTTACCCCCTGAAACTATAAACTCGTTTTTTTTAATGGTTCGACAAACTGTCAACACAACTGCAGAAGGTGACGCATAATCAAATCGCATTTTCCAAGATCTTTCAATAATAGAAATAAAAGAGCTACAACTGGCAAGCACTGGCCTACAGAAATAGAAACTAGCTTCCAAAAAAATAATATAATACTATTACTCTACTGTTCCATCTTATGCTTTATTGTAACCTTGGTACTTTACTGTTCTATCAATAAAATTATGTAAAAAAAAATAAAAAAAAATATAATACGAGCGCCCTCCAAACAAGCAAAACATAACACTGAAACCGGACCAGACAGAGTTGTAAGCCCTTAGCCCTCTCAAGAGTGATCCTCCCCTCCCGCCCTCTCCCTCACAGCTAAATTCTGCCACTTGCAATACACGAACCATTTGTCATAATTGACCAAGTCACAGCTGTGAAGTGCGCCATCCATCACTCTCCACTCAGACTGTTCTTCAACAGAGAGCTGCACGACCCGTATCACTTAGTGGGATGAGTCATGCTATGTCCATTGTGTTCAATTGGGTTTAAACCTTCAAGACGTCTAGTACTACAAGGCGAGTAATTCCAGGTTACATTAAACAGCCCTTGTAACAAGTCATCCAGAATAGAGAACATAAGACACAAGTGCGCAGGACGCGATTTTTCTCCGGCTGGAGTGTAAGATCTTGATTCAAAAGCACTGAGACTACGATTTCCAGCCGGATTCGAGATAAATAATCTTTCTGCTCTATGTGCTTGAAACTCATTCTGAAAAAATGGAGCGTCATTGAACCTCACTTTCTTTGCAGAGATAATAGGAAAGTGATAATGTGCGACTGTAAATAAAAAGTAATTTTACATAGGTATTTACTTTCAGAAAACACTTTAAAAATGTAACAAAAATACAGGAAGATTTATAAAAGTTGTATTTATTTCAAAATAATTCCCTCGCGTTATACAATGCTAATTTACAGGAAATCCTTTATTAATTTTACTACTTTTTTGTAATTTATTTGGGTTTTGTAAAGCTCTTTTAATCACCTTTAATCACCTGCAATGTTGGACTTGGCATCTTCTGTAGGGTCACCCCAGATTTTTGGCTTCCTTTGCTGAACCTAATTTTGTTTCCATTAGGACCTTGTACACTTTCTCCTGCTAACTACCATTCAAATTGACAACAAGTGTTTCCTGCCAGTGCAAAGCTTCGACCGGCGTCCAGCTCTTTGCACCACCAACGACCGCACCGCCAACACGTACTACGACTGAGGAGCCTCACGTTGAACTGAACTGAGTTATAATGTAAAACTCTCCACCGGGGCGTACCTGGTCCATGTATGTGACCCTACACCCATCTTAGTTGACCTAAACTGCTAACTTTGACCCTGTCCAACGCAAACAGATAACCACGATTGATGCTTTGTGTTTCTTCAGGCTGTTTCTACTTAAAATTAAAAAAATGTATAACTGCGGTTCTACTTTTTGGATTTTGTCATTTTGGTATTCTTTTATTTATTAAAATGCACTCTATTTTTCTAAATTGGTTTGAGATGTCTCTTGTGTTGTTTTTTCACTTTCTTACTGTTTGAATGCTACTTAAATGCCTTTCTCATTGCATCTAAGTTAGGTCTGACTACTTTTGTGGCAAGCTAGCAGAGGGTTAAGCACAGGTTTATTTAGTGAGTTTTGCGATTCACCCTGACAAGGACTCTCATCCCCCTCAACTTATAACCCAATTTCTAACACATACGCTTTCAGGTATGGGTATATATATATATATATATATATATATATATAAGTGAACTACAACTGAGATCCAATACAACATACACGCTTACTAAAGAAATGTGTGCCAAACCTAATACCCCCTTTAAAAGCAAATCCAAATTTATCCCAGTGATGCCTCGTGATTCCCTGGATGTTTTTAATGAACAAGTGATAATGCAAATCAAAAAGCTGAACATTAATCTCAATAGAAGAAAGAACAAACTCACTAATCATGAACGGCAGTATCATCAGCTGATAGAGAAACTGCAGAAAGAAAAACAGGTAGTGGTCAGAAATTCCGATAAGGGAGGCAACATCGTCCTTTGGCCACTGACCGACTATATGGATGAGGCATTGATGCAGCTCAATAACATTGAATGCTACAGGAAGAGCTCACTTCAAAAATGTAAGCGTACTCAAGATGACTTTTTTGCAAAATTATTAGCATGGAAAAGTCCGGGACTTTTAAGCATGGACGAATACAAGTTTTTAAAGAAGGAACACCCTACCATGCCCATTATTTACTTCATTCCGAAGGTCCATAAGAGCATGCTAAAACCGCCAGGGAGGCCAATTATAGCAGCGTGTGATGGCCCTCTTGAGAATATGTCAAGATACATAGACTATTTTCTTCAGGAACATGTGAGAAATTTGCAATCATACGTACAAGACACTAGTGACTTTTTGCGAAAAATTTAAAAGTTGGTATGGCGTCCTGAGTATCTATTAATAGCCCTTGATGTCACATCGATCTATACGAGCTTAAGACATAGAGATGGCATCAGAGCTGTGGAGCACTTCCTCAGTCATCGTCCTTTGAAATATGCACATCATAATAGGATGCTGATCAGTATGCTCATGTTCTGCTTAGAGAACAATTTATTTATGTTTAAAAATCAAATCTACCATCAAGTCCAGGGAGTGGCTATGGGGGCAAACTTCTCTCCCACCTATGCCTGCTTACACATGGGCTGGTGGGAGGAGCTGGTCCTCAGGACACAATTTGGCCATATTTTTAAGGAGAACGTTATAACCTGGCTGAGGTATATTGATGATTTATTTGTTATTTGGAGTGGTACTGAACAGAGCGAAATTGAGTTTGTTTCATCGATTAATGTAAATAAGATCAATTTGAATTTTACTTCTACCATTATCTCAAAGGAAGTAACCTTTTTAGATGACCAGGTTCAGATTTTAAACAATAAGATCACTACATCCATGCATCGTAAGCCAACAGCAGGTAATACTGTGCTGCATGCCACAAGCTCTCATCCTGCACACCTGATACAAAGTATTCCTTATGGAGAAATGCTGCGGATAAGGAGAATATGCAGTGATGAGGCAGATTTAGCCATCAAACAAGAAGAAAGTAAGGAGCGGTTTTTAGCAAGGGGCTACAAATCTAAAATGATAGATGCCGCCATAGCTAAATCCAGGCACAAAGCAAGGTCAGATCTCTTGCAGTACAATAAGAAACATAAGCACATGGGTGATAATATACAAGATGATCTAATGAGTGAACCCACAAGACTGATCTTAGCATACTCTAAGCAGGAAAGACAACTAAGGGGTATCATGAAGCGCAATTGGCCTCTGGTCTTAGATGACCCAGTGATAGGCCATTTGTTACCTAAAACACCGGCAATCACTTACAGGAAATCAGCATCAATGGGAAATGCTCTAGTGAAGAGTAGCCCAGAGGATGTGCAAACAGAGACATGGCTCACTGCAAGAACTGGGGGGCATATTAGCAACAACAGGCGAAAATGATCGCAAACCGCGCGTAGCGCGTTTTTTTTTAACGCCGCCTATCGCTGGATATTATCGCGGAGATAACATGCTGATCCAGCGCAATATTAGCCAACAGCATTCATACACCATATACTCACTTGGGCCCATACATTCATACTACACTAATACTTACGCTGGGTGTCAGATGTACTCTTTTATCAAAGTCCCTGCTACCAATTACTTTCTGATTGAAGAGTAATAACTTACCAATGGATCCTTTGCCAATTGGGAAATTTAAAATGAGTGACATTCAATATAGTTCATAATCTTAAAATAACCACTGAGTCAGGAAGTTTTTAAAATGTTTATCTAAAGTTTTAGCAGAGTAAAATACAGAAAACACGGTACTTGATTGAAATACCCAAGAAAAAGCATAGAAATGATTTTGCTAATCAATGACGGTGTTTAAGGAAGAGGAGAAGATAGAGACAGCAGCGCAACTAAAGGTTGCAGTATAGTTACCTAAATGCGAGAACCAAGCCCCTTGGCCAAGGAGTTGGAAAAGATAGGACCCAGGAAGGATGAAGAGCAAAGACTTCTTTCAGGATCAGGACAGGACCGGTGACCTCTCTACAACGACGCCTGCGCCGTTCCCCTCTCTGATACTCGACTTCTCCTCGATTCTCCCATTCTAATGGACTCCGCCGCCCCCTCCTCAGGACCTCTTCTGGACAGGGATTCAGTCAGCAACCGATCAGCATGGCAGTCTGGATCTAAGAGCTCTCTCGCAGCATGGACGCCTGTTCTTCGTGAAAGCATGCTCCTTCTAATTTACTAATGCTATATTCTATTATACCCTTCTACGCCCATGTACCTCCCCTTAATGTTGCTAAAATATGGGACCACTACTTCTGATTGGACAGGGACAGGGGTGGATTCTCGCACCATATCGATTTGGCCTAAATTGTAAAGCCTATTGTCTTTACGTTCCCGCCCCTTCAAATTAATACATTCGCTTTATTTCCCACCCGTCTCACGACAAATGTTATACATTTTACAGGGGAAAAGTATCATTTTGTTCTCCGGAAACATAAAGTACAGCATCTTCGGCCAATGGGTCATGGCCTTGGAAGACTTCCAAGTTGACTTCACTTGGCAGGCACACAGGACACATGCGCAGAACCATCTGTCTCTCGAGTTTCAAGTCACCAACCCAGGCCCAAGTTTACGAATTACTAAAAGTGCAAGAAGAAAATATTAAAATCACAAATAAAAAGTTTCACTGTATACCCACTTTCCCTACTCTATTCCCAATTAATTATAATACTATCCTGCATTAGTAGCATTAAGAAAACGACAATTTAATAATGACATGAGAGTAAGCTGAAGCATGTGAAAACATTTAGAGGCCATTTTAGTGCACACTGCGCAGAAGCAGAAGTTTCCCACCAAGCAAAGAAAGACGTCACACCATGTGATCAGGTTGCGACATGCGCAATGAAGTTCCTGCGCTTTAGCGGACATTTTGGATTACAGACAAGCGTTATTCATTAGTAAAACACATAGGTAAGCTTCTGTCCCTCTTGTGTTTGTGAATGCAAAGGTTAGTTTTGACAATATAAGTTTAATAAATTAATACTATGAGGAGAATTGCGTACAAGCAAGTTTCATTTTGAAACCTTGCTCCATCAATTCCCTCTCTGATGGCGTTTCTGAGCCATCAAAAACACTACCCTCAATCAGATGCCAACTTCTAGCAATTCGTTTCATTCTCATTTTTACATTTTCTGTTTTTCACATCCCCTTTCAACTTTTTGTATAAATCACTTCTCCATTCTTCAAGTTCTATTTCATCTAGTTTTCTCTTCTTTCCTTTTCCTGTCACTTTATATGTTCCATTCTTTCTACAGCATTTGCACCATATTGTTATTGCCAATATTATTATTGCTATCCCTGCTAGGGGTACTAATATTTGACCTATAAGTCCTTTCCCTACATTAGCAAACCAGGTTCCAATTGACGCAATACTATTTGTCAATCTTTCCCATACACTATCAACTTCCAGTGGTTTAAGTTCTTTCTCAAGTTTAGTTATGTTCTGAATATGCGTTCCAATTTCTGCACTCTTATCAGGAATATAAGTGCAACAATGTTTCGTCTTCAATAATTTACAGACTCCTCCCTCTTTTGCCAATAGAATGTCAAGAGCAAGTCGATTTTGCATCACCATAGATCTGATCGCAACCATCTCCGTATTAATCATTAGAAAACCTCCAGCAGTATCCGTTGATAAACGATCAACCACTGTAGACAATTTACATATTTTCCTTGAGTTCAGAATTATTCCCACTGCAGGTATCAATGCACCAAATATATCACCTACAATTTCTGAAAAACTAGCTCTTTTACTACGTATTAATTCATTATTGTTTTCATTGCTTCCAGTGTTTCTTTTTACGTGGTATATCTTTGGAAAAACTATTCCAAAATAACAACTTCCATACCACCGTGCGGGAAGCCTAAAGTAAGCCTTATTCCCGCATACATAATAAATTCCAGGAAAAACTGAGGGGCATATCAACAACAACACGCGATAAGTATCGCTAAACGCGTTTAGCGCGTTTGTCATTATCGCCGTCTATCGCCGGATCACATCGCCGTGTTAGCGGCGTATTTGCAACACTTTGCTAACAGGCGATGTGAAATCCGGTGATAGACGGTGAGAATGAGCATTAGCGTGCAAAATCCCACGATAAGGGAACAGCGCTAATGAAAATGTAGATAATAGGGAGATGTGGACTTAACCTTGTGATCCACCTCCCATTATACAGATAGCTAAGTCAGAAAAAAAGGAGACGTTAGATACCAGCGATAACCACGGTTAGCGTGGCTTTTATTATCGCTTTGCTTGTCCGGGGCCGGCTTGCAAATACTGCGATGTCTGGTTAGCGAGTTTTTCCCTGTTGTTTCTGGGAAGCAACGCCTACTTCGCATCTCATTAGCGATGCGGGCCGAGGCGTTAATGTAACGGCTGCTAACATGCGCTAATGCATGTTAGCGGCGCTTTGATGATAATGAGTTAAAATAATCGCCGCTTTTCCGGCGCTATGTGCCGGAAAAGCGGCGTTATGTCTCTTGTTGATATGCCCCTGAATCTGTTCCTCTTGAGCTTTACCAGGTGTATAACTCCCTTCTTTCTCCGCCCAAGGTGGCAACTGAGCCTTATGCTCTGAAGCTTTCTTTTGAAAATCATGTCTTCTATCTTCTACTAAATTCAAAAATATCTTTTCTTCTTCTAGTAAAGAACATGTTAGATTGTGTCTATGTGCATGTGTTATGTCTATCGATTTCATTGTTAAGAAAAATTCTCCCATAAACTGTGCGTCTTGACTATTAAGCACTGGGTTCATACTCTTGCGAATCGGAACCTCAGAAAATATCACATCTAAGTTTGAATAATAATACTGTAGCCTACCTGTTCTATAAAATAAACTTGTTAATACACTACATGAGATTCCATATGTCAGTGGTAAATGATGGTATGTTAATCCTTCCGCTACTGATTCAGGTAACTTCATACAGACATAACAATTACTAAATTCCATTGTGTCTACATACTGAAACAATAACTTTGTGAAAACATTTAAACTAGTGTCGTTATCAACTATTTCATGATGAATTTCTGCCTCATCTTCTGCCATTAATTCTACTCTATTGCCCTTCATGTTTGCTGTCCTCCCTTTAGTTTCATTATTAATCTTCTTATCTATTATCATAAGGTAAGGAACTGCTACAATCAGTACTAACCATACTATAAGCACCAATACTAGACTACATATGCAGATTGCACAGCATCTCCTACAACAATTTCGTTTTGGTCTCCCAGTAACTCTATCGTCAGGCATTTTTCGACAAGGAAGATTACTCTTCTTATCTCTTCTTCTTTTCTTTAGAGGATTCTTTTGTTTAGTCAGGGTGGTCTTGTTTCTTCTTCGTTTGTTAGTTCTGCACTTGTTCTTTCGCCACCACTGTCACTTGACTCTGAGCTTTCAAAATCTTCAAGAATGATATAAGTCCAGTCAGGACCCTTGAATTTGTTATTCACAAGTCTCAGTCTTTTACTTTTTCTTTTTCCTGACTTTTTCTCTTGATCAGTTTGACTTGTTACTTCAGGTACTTGTTCTGGATCTTCACTTCTGGTTGTTATGTGGTACTTTACTCTTTTAATGACACTTGGCCAATGATCTCCTTTTCTTGTTTTCTTTGTTGGCACTGTTTCTTTGCTTTCGTCTTCAGGGATCTTGTTATTTTCACTGCTCAATACTGTTTTGTTTTCTTTGATTACTGCTTCTTTTGTGTGTTCTTTTTCAGGTCTGATTGGTTTCTCTTCAATAGCTCCACAATGACTTTCAAGATGTTGGCTTTGTTCCTTTTTCATTTCTTTATGTTCATTTGTATCAACCCCTTTTTCTTTAGTGAATTCTTCTTGATCTAACTGCTTCTGATCAGGGCTTATTGCACTGTGAACTTCTGCAGCCTGACCGGATTCTTCTAAACCTGTCTGTTCCTGTGTAAAGTCTATTAAATCTTCACTGTTTTGTGTCCAATTTTCTTTCCCTATCTTATTTTGTTCAGGATCTTTTACTGTCTTTTCTTCTTGATCCTGAACTGCTTCTTCTTCACCTATCTGATCTTCTTCAATTTCTTCCAATTTAGTTTGATTTCTCGTTCTGTGGTATACTTCAGGAACTTCTACCACTGGTATCCAATCCTGACTTGTGCTCGGTTGTTCTCCGTCAGCTTCTCTCGAACCTCGATCCTGAGATTCCTCTGCTGGGCAACCTTCAGCTTCTTCAGTGATTGGTGTTGTCTGTGATTTCTCCTCTTCAGGGTCTGGTACTCTCTTTGTGTGGCTTACGTGAATCCAATTAGGAAATCTTGCACACTTCACTGCTGTATTGGTGGTCAATATAACTTGACAAGGTCTGCTCCACCTGGGTGATAGACACGTTTCTCTGGTGTGATTCTTCACTACCACCCAATCACCAGGATTCAGATCATGTTCTAGTTCAGGCTGCCTGGAAACTGCGTCTTCTCCAACCTGATGAGAGACAGAACGCACTAGGTCAGCCAATCCTTTGCAATAATCCAAAACCATATCATCAGATATATTCTGTTTGTGGGAACATGTATTTGTCTCATTGCTCTTCCCATCATTATTTCATGAGGGCTTAATCCTGTCGTTCTGTCAGGTATACTTCTGAGTCCCATCAAGACAAGTGGCAATGCGTCTGGCCACTCTAATGATGTTGATGCACACATTTTTCCCAATCTTGACTTTATAGTGCCATTCAATTGTTCCACCACTCCAGAAGCCTCTGGGCGATATGCACAGTGCAATTTCTGTTTAATTTGAAATGCTTCACAGATTATCTGGATCACTTCGCTATTAAAGTGTTTTCCTCTATCTGATTCCAAAGATACTGGGAAACCAAACCTAGGTATGAGCTCACGTAACAACAGTTTTGCAACTGTAATACTGTCATTTCTCCTAGTAGGGTAAGCCTCCACCCACCTTGAAAACAGACACACTATGACTAGTACATATTTTAGTCCTCTGCATGGTGGTAACTGTATGAAGTCGAACTGGAGTCTTATAAATGGGCCCTCTGCCTTTCCAATCTTTCCAAACCCAATTATCGTTTTCCTGCCTGGATTATGCATTTGGCAAGTTAGACATCTCTGGCAAAGACTCTCTGCAACAGCCCTGAATTTGGGATTGTACCAATTTTGTCTGAACAGCCTAATCATTGCATCTCTCCCTATGTGTGAGTCTCCATGGTGCATTCTAGCCATTTGTGAGAGTAAACAGTCTGGCATGACTGGTCTGCCATCTGCACTGATCCACACTTCATCTTCTCCTCTTTGGGAGCAACCCACTTTAATCCACAAATTTTTCTCACTTTCATCAACCTCATCTTGCAATTTCTTCACCTCATTCCATGTTTCAGGTGGCATATACAGCATAAGTTGGCAGCTGATTCCCATTCTTTCCACCCTCTTATTGACTGACGTTCTGGTTTTGGCACAATGTTGAGCCACCAGGTCTGCATATATGTTGCCGACTACCACCCAGTCATCTCCTGACTGGTGTGCGGCACATTTCACCACAGCCAATTCTTTTGGTGATTGTATTGCTTCTAGCAATTCCCTTACAAATTGTCCATTTTTAATGGGGGATCCTGAAGAAGTCATGAAATCCCTCTGCATCCACAGTTGGCCAAAATCATGCCCAACCCCGTAACCATATTGACTATCTGTAAATATGGTCACTCTCTGATTCCTCCCAATTTTGCAAGCTTTTATCAAAGCAATCAATTCAGCTACTTGTGCAGATTTTACTCCTGGTAAATAGGATGCTTCGACTATTCCAGTTAATTCACATACCGCATAGGCAGCAGTTAGTTTACCATCTTCATGTCTTTGACATGAACCATCGACAAATAGCTCCCTGTCTGGCTTTTTAAGAGGCTGTTCCTCTATGTCTGGGCGTGGTTTTGTACATAATTCTGTAATTTGTACACAATCATGTTCATCTTCTTCATCATCTTTATTTGTTTCATGATATGGGTCCGGCAATAAAGTTGCTGGATTTATTATTGTACACCTTACCATGGTCACATTTTCAGCACCCATTATTATCCTTTCATATTTAGTCAGCCGACTAGGAGTAAGATGCTGAGTTCGGGTTCTTGTCAACAGAATGACAACTGCTTGTGGAACATATACTTTTACAGGATGTCCCATCACAATTGACTCGCTTTGTTCAATGCTCAAACAAGTTGCTGCCACTGCTTTTAAGCATCCTGGCAACGCGGCTGCTACTGGGTCCAATGTAGCAGAAAAGTACGCTATAGGACGTCTGTCTAGTCCATGTCTCTGAGTTAGGACAGAAAGTGCACAATTTTTCTCTCTTGACAGAATAATGCGAATTCTCTTTTATAATCAGGCATGCCTAACGCAGGTGCTGAACAAAGTGCGTTTCTCAATTTTACAAAAGCTTCTACACTTTCATCCTCCCACTCAACAGGGTCCTTTGCTTTCTTTTTCGTCATGTTAATTAAGGGCTTAGCTAACATGGAAAAATTTGGTATCCATTGTCGACAGTAGCCTACTATTCCTAGGAACATCCGCACTTGTCTTTGGGTTACAGGCGTTTGCATTCTCTTTATTAATTCTACTCTTTCAGAGGTTATTCTTCTTTTTCCCCTCTCAATTTGATGTCCCAGATATTTAACAGCTGTCCTGCAAAACTGTAACTTTTCAGGTGAGACTTTATGCCCTTCCTCAGTCAAAAGATTTAATAATGCTATGGAATCAACAACACAGTCTTCTCTGGTGGTCGACGCCACCAATAAGTCGTCGAAATATTGGACTAAGACTGAGCTTCCTGGCATCACTAGTTTTTCCAGGCACTTTTTCAGTATCTGGTTGAAGATGGAAAGACTTTCTGTGTACCCCTGAGGAACACGATTCCACACATAGAACTTGTTCTCAAATTTAAATGAGAAAAGATACTGGCTGTCTGGATGCAATGGTATTGAAAAGAATGCTTGACATAAATCAATTACTGTGAACCACCCTGCATTCCAAGGGATCTGGTATAGAATTACTGCAGGATTTGGTACTATGGGACAACATGGTTCCACAATCTTGTTTATATTACGCAGGTCCTGAACAATCCTATATTTTCCACTAGGTTTCTTTAACCCCATTATAGGTGAATTACATGGGCTACTCATTACTTCTTTTAGGATGTTTTGTTCTACCATTCGTTTTATTTCGTCAATGACTCCTGCTTTTACTTCTGCACTCATTTTGTACTGTCTGGTATTTGGGAAAATTGCACCTTCTTTTACCGTAATTTGAACTGGATCTATTTTTGCCATAAGTCCTACTTCTTTTCCGGTGAAATCCCATACCATGGGGTTTACTGTACCTTTTATTTCTTCTGGCAACTCATCTCTTGTTATTAACGAAAACATTTCGTCTATTTCTGTACCTTGTTTTGCAACCATAATTTTATATACATGGTCCTCATCTGGTGTCTGAACTGCCACACCATCTGGCGTGCAGAAAATTGTACAGTTCATTTTGCACAATAAATCCCTACCTAATAAATTCACTGGGCTAGAATCGCACACTACAAATTGGTGCATTTCTCTGAAGTTTCCTATTTTGACTTCCATTGGTTCTGTAAGAGGCGTTCTAATTCTTTGATTAGCTACCCCTACTACTTGGATATCTTCACCAGAGAGAGGAAGGTCTGGGATATCTGCTGATCTCACCGTAGACTTGGTAGCACCAGTGTCCAAAAGGAAAGTAATATCATTACCTTTCACATTTCCTTCAACATATGGACCAGACTGATCTACCTGTAAGGATGCGCCAAGTACGCACTCCTTCTTCCCCTCTCCTAGGCACCGTCATGAGTTGAATTCACAGTAATTGTCCTGCAAAAGAAATTGTGATGTCATATAATCATGCTTACCCTCCTGGGTATCCAATGTCTGTACCGTGCTTTGCTCTGCTTACATTACCCTGAACAGGTGGAGGTGGTAATTGACTCTGGGGATTTACACCCTGTTGTGAGTCATTATGCGTCTGTGGATTTAAGTTTTGATTTGGGCCATTATTATTCCGAATCTTTTTACATTCGTCCTTCCAATGCCCCAATTTTCCGCATCCATGACAAGGAAATTTCTTTTTAGCTTCTTCTCTACTCATTCGTCCTCTAAATTTTCCACCATTTCCCGTATCACCACTCGTTCCAGAATCTTTTCCTTGATTTTCAGTCGGATTTTCCAAATTAATTCCCTGTTTCTCAGCCATTTTCACCTGTGCCCACATCACTTTTTCCTGCAATTTCTTGTGTCTATCCTCAATATCGTCTCCACAATATTTTGCATACTTCAGAATCTCATCTATGGGCTTTCCCTGCCAACACAGCATGTGTTGTTTAATCATCTGGCAAATCTCTGGCTTCAGACCATAAACAAATCGATACACAAACTGACTCATGTTTTTGTCTCCAATGTCCTCAAATCCACTATACTGTTTAAACACCTGCAATAGACGCTCATAATAGGAATGTACTGATTCACTGGCTTCTTGGGTGGTTCGATCTATTTTCACCCAGTCTGTTTCTTTCGGTGGTATTTTCCCTTTCAGGTATGTTATCACCTGCTGATACGTTTTCATTACATCATTTGATGGGGCACCTGTCTTCGGATCTCTGGGATACTCATCACTTGGCCAATCCACTGTGATCTTACAATCTGTCCATAAATCGGCAGGTACCACTATGTCAAACAGACCATCCAAATCCTTCAACAATACCTTTGACACCTTCACAAACCTTTCAACCTGCTTGTACCATTCTATTGGTTTTTCTCTCAATTTTGGAAAATCATTCGTAAATGATAAAATATCCTGTCTGCTCCATGGGACATGTACATATCCTCCTCCCGCAACTTCTCGCATTGGATACATCTGGTCTGCTTTTCCTGCTTCCTTCATCACATATTC
This sequence comes from Calotriton arnoldi, assembly GCA_963921515.1. NCBI lineage: Eukaryota > Metazoa > Chordata > Amphibia > Caudata > Salamandridae > Calotriton > Calotriton arnoldi. Next base: position 496,173 of record CAWUFW010003768.1, on the reverse strand, counting down.
TGATGCTGTTCTACTTGTTCGTGCTTCTTCCTTTTTCTTGGCCCACCTAGTTTTCCATTTATCTAGGTCTCCCCATTTTTGCAAAACTAACATTAATTCTCTTATTTGTAATCTTCTTCCAGAGGCATTCATATTTTCTAAGTCTTTGTCTGAAAATTCTGCTCTATAGGGTTTCTGTAATACCTTTGATCTCCCTATTTCTATTCCCATCTGTAATGCTAAATTGGACAATTTTTCATGAAATAACCTTACATTTCTGGTGATACTCCTGCATAGGAACAATAATTCTTCTTCATCATAGGTATTTAAGCGTTCTAGTCCTACATTTCCTGCTATTATTTCTTCTAATTCGACTTTTAATTTATGAATGTCCATTATTTTCGGAGGTGTGCACTGTTTAACTGACGCTTGCACCCATCTTTCTAGATCTTCAGGTGTTATTATGGTAGCACTTTTTGCTCCCGATGAAGTTACTAAACTTACATCTTTTGAACCTCCAGGTACATCTTTTCTTGGAGTACTATTTACAGAACCTCGAATAGGCAAGTCCATAAGTGATATTGTGGATTCACAGTCACTAAATTGATCCTCAATTATAACTGGAGCTTCAGGTCTGGGATTACTCACAGGAGTAGGTGTAAGTATCGGTGGAGGACAGCTTCCCTGAGTACCATGTAATGGAACTACTGGACCAATTGTTACAGGTATGGTCAACGAATCAGGATGTACTTTTATCTGAGTTATTTTTTGTATTAATTCTGCTCTGGTCTTTTCTAGGGCTTCTTTTTCTTTATCATGTAGTATTCTATTCGGGGTGAATTCATGCATTACCTGTGGCACTAATGGAGTTTTTGGTGGTGCACTTGGGGTGCATCCACTTGTCCCTTCCTGATATGGTGGGGGATTTCTTAACATTTCCTCCATAAACTCGTCTTCAGACTCCTCATTTCTCATTAAATGTTTTGTCTTTTCTGTACATTTGCCTCCTGATTTCTCTCCTTCTGTGAATAATGGATACAGTCCTTCTGTAATCATTGCCCTTCTCCATTGACCATCCCTAGACTCACGTAGATATCTGGGAAAAAATCGTGGTTAACTCCTATTACTTCTAGATCTATCCCGCTCAAATGCCTCGGTTTCCCATTCTTCTAGAGCTTCGTACTGGGTTAATCTAGGTCTGGGTTCTAAATCATTCATCCTCAATCTCAAGTTTTGAAGAATTCTTCCATTGAAGGTACCATTCTCGGGAAATGCTAATATTCCATCATTTTTGGTGTATTCTATCCAATTCTCCATCCATACACAAGTATGATAACCTCTCTCCATCATCATAAATGATGCTGGCGTTTTAGCTGGTGGAATAATAATTCCTTCTCTAGTTTTGAGTGGTTTATCCTTTTTAAAATAGTTCTTAATCTTTTGCAGAAAGGACATTTTTCTCCTTTCTCCGTACATTCTATCTAATCTTCTGTGTACAAAATTATATTCTGCAAAACCTAGGAATCTCCTATCCGGACGAGTTCCTGTTAATGTCGGATCGCGTTTTAACATGCAATCCTTATCCACTAAGAATTTTGCTTCTATAATTTTGACCAATCAAATGTCTGCTATCTTTTATTTCCGAGCCAATCCCTGCGCGGCCTTTTGATGACGTTTCTCTGTCAACCCCTCCTTTACAATCTGCTCTTTTCTGTCCTCGCTGGTTTAACCAATCCCAGCGCGGCACCTGTGACGTCAGTACTACTCCTGACTACTGACCCCTCCTTTACAAGTGTCTCTCCACACCCGCTGTTTCAACCTACCACAGCGCGGCGTTTTGTGACGTCAGCTCCCTCTCCGGCAACTGACCCTCCCTTTACAAAAATGTACGCAAACTTATTTTCTCTATAAATCTTAATTAAATTTCAGTAACAACATAAAACATTCGCTATCTTGCCAGTTTCTTCTAAATTCGAAAAGATAGTTTCTTCTCACACTTAGTAAAACTTTTCCGTTTACTAAAACATATACTACGAGTAAAACACTTCCGTCTACTCTTCACACAAGCTCCAGAAGTACATGTTACTTCTCCAATGTTACCCTTACTAGGTGATATAACATCAAATTTTTATCAGCGTACCCTTTTTGCTATTACTCCCACGCATAGAGTCCCTAACGAGTACTGAAAGTCCTGCTTAACTTCTCAGTACTATTTCTGCCTGACAGATAACCTCACTGCAGTATGGCTTCCACTTGCCACCCGCTATTCTTTTTACCCCGGGGTATTCTGGACAACATATAACAAACTCAAAATTTTAAGCGAATGTTAGTTCATAAAAATACAAATAAAAATTCTCATTACCCAATTAACAAAGAGTAACCATAACCATCCTCTGCTTACCAGAAAACTGATCCAGCGCAATATTAGCCAACAGCATTCATACACCATATACTCACTAATACTTACGCTGGGTGTCAGATGTACTCTTTTATCAAAGTCCCTGCTACCAATTACCTTCTGATTGAAGAGTAATAACTTACCAATGGATCCTTTGCCAATTGGAAAATTTAAAATGAGTGACATTCAATATAGTTCATAATCCTAAAATAACCACTGAGTCAGGAAGTTTTAAAAATGTTTATCTAAAGTTTTAGCAGAGTAAAATACAGAAAACACGGTACTTGATTGAAATACCCAAGAAAAAGCATAGAAATGATTTTGCTAATCAATGACGGTGTTTAAGGAAGAGGAGAAGATAGAGACAGCAGCGCAACTAAAGGTTGCAGTATAGTTACCTAAATGCGAGAACCAAGCCCCTTGGCCAAGGAGTTGGAAAAGATAAGACCCAGGAAGGATGAAGAGCAAAGACTTCTTCCAGGATCAGGACAGGACCGGTGACCTCTCTACAACGACGCCTGCGCCGTTCCCCTCTCTGATACTCGACTTCTCCTCGATTCTCCCGTTCTAATGGACTCCGCCGTCCCCTCCTCAGGACGTCTTCTGGACAGGGATTCCACAGCAACCGATCAGCATGGCAGTCTGGATCTAAGAGCTCTCTCGCAGCATGGACGCCTGTTCTTCGTGAAAGCATGCTCCTTCTAATTTACTAATGCTATATTCTATTATACCCTTCTACGCCCATGTACCTCCCCTTAATGTTGCTAAAATATGGGACCACTACTTCTGATTGGACAGGGACAGGGGGTGGATTCTCGCACCATATCGATTTGGCCTAAATTGTAAAGCCTATTGTCTTTACGTTCCCGCCCCTTCAAATTAATACATTCGCTTTATTTCCCACCCGTCTCACGACAAATGTTATACATTTTACAGGGGAAAAGTATCATTTTGTCCTCCGGAAACATAAAGTACAGCATCTTCGGCCAATGGGTCATGGCCTTGGAAGACTTCCAAGTAGACTTCACTTGGCAGGCACACAGGACACATGCGCAGAACCATCTGTCTCTCGAGTTTCAAGTCACCAACCCAGGCCCAAGTTTACGAATTACTAAAAGTGCAAGAAGAAAATATTAAAATCACAAATAAAAAGTTTCACTGTATACCCACTTTCCCTACTCTATTCCCAATTAATTATAATACTATCCTGCATTAGTAGCATTAAGAAAACAACAATTTAATAATGACATGAGAGCAAGCTGAAGCATGTGAAAACATTTAGCGGCCATTTTAGTGCACACTGCGCAGAAGCAGAAGTTTCCCACCAAGCAAAGAAAGACGTCACACCATGTGATCAGGTTGCGACATGCGCAATGAAGTTCCCGCGCTTTAGCGGACATTTTGGATTACAGACAAGCGTAATTCATTAGTAAAACACATAGGCAAGCTTCTGTCCCTCTTGTGTTTGTGAATGCAAAGGTTAGTTTTGACAATATAAGTTTAATAAATTAATACTATGAGGAGAATTGCGTACAAGCAAGTTTCATTTTTGAAACCTTGCTCCATCAAATCAGCATCAATGGGAAATGCTCTAGTGAAGAGTAGCCCGGAGGATGTGCAAACAGAGACATGGCTCACTGCAAGAACTGGGGGGCATATTAGCAACAACAGGTGAAAATTATCGCAAACCGCGCATAGCGCGTTTTTTTTTAACGCCGCCTATCGCTGGATATTATCGCGGAGATAACATGCTATTAGCAACGTTTATCTCCAATGCGATAAAATATCCAGCGATAGCGGCGAAATGCGTGAATATCGCTGGAAATCCAACGATATTCACGCATTAACACCATGGTGGACTTAGCCTGAAAATCCACCTCCTATTCAACAAACAGGTAAGTCATGTTTTTAGCAGGTGTTAAATTCTAGCGATAATCGCCCTTAGCGCGAATTTTTTTATCGCTTCGCCTGCGTTGCTAATAGGGGGAAGTTGTGTTAGCGACTGTTTCCAGTCACTTTTAGTTGGGAACGCCTACCTTGCATGTCATTAGCGATAATTATCGCTGGCATGCAAGGCGATGGGAAAACCGGCCGCTATCGCCAGAAAGCTGTCGGTAACGCCTGTTAGCGACAGCTTGTTGATAGGGCGATAAAAAAATCGCTGCATTGGCGGCAAGAAGTGCCGCTAAAGCGGCGATAAAGCCCTTGCTAATATGCCCCCTAGTTTTTTAAATGTATAAGCTGCAAAGTCTGTAAATATGGTATTAATAAGATATCTTACCAGACAGCATTTAATAACAAAGTACAGAAGATCAAGAAACATCTTACATGTCGAACTGATCATGCAGTTTACATACTGGAATGCAGTTGCGGCTTGCAGAATGTAGGCAGCACAATTCTGCAAGCGCACAAAAGGATTTTGCAGCATACTAGGGCTATAGCTATCCAGTTGCGAGACACTTTGAACAATTTCATAATAGTGATCTCAAATACTTCCAATATTTTATAATTGATACAGTCCCTGTTCAAAAAAGAGGGGGAAACCGCCAGGAAAAACTCAGGCGACTGGAAATGAAGTATATTTTAGAGTTCGATACGAAGTGTCCAGGGGGATTAAATACTAGCGAGGATCTCCATACGTATTTGTAATAAATTAAGTATTCACTCACAGGCCATGAGTTCTCCAGATATCTATTACGGATTTAAACATTCTAGATCTTAGAAAGCAATTTTTTTTACATCTTTTAGATGAAATAATATTTATCTAATAAGTTTGCTCTCTTAATTATTCAGTAATCTGAAAATATTTATTACTTGATGCACTTTATTTATCATTTGCTTCAGATGAGCCCTTAATACATTAAGTCAATACAGGCAATAACTGAAGCAACATGAATTTATATCAAACGTAATGCACAAGCGTTTTTAAGATAGGGGCACTTTAGAAAACAAGTTTTGGTAGGATAAGAATTGTTAGCACATAGTCACTTTATATATAGGCTGGCATTGTACATAATAGGGAATTTTGATATGCATTAAGCGACAAATAGCGAGATGCATATTTGGCACATAAAATATATAAAAGTTTTTTTTTTAAAAAGTCAAAAGAAGAAAAGGGAAAAAAATAAAAAGTCATGATTTTTAGGTGTAACTTATTGTGCCTTACATATCAGCAGTGTATTCAAGCACTAGGCACTTTAAATGTTTTATGTTAGTATGTTTACTGAGGGGCAGATCTTGGTAAGAGTGTGACAATTGCATATTTGCACAACAATGTAAAGTGGAGCGAAAACCTAATTACTTTAAATGAAATATTGCATTTATGCCATGATTGCATTGCCAATATGTATTCATACATTTTAACTGGTTTGTTTTGGCATTGAGTCAACTTTAAAGTAATATTGACGATACCATTATTTATGCAATTATTTACAATACATATTGGATAGTCTGTTGTCCACCTCTATGTAACGTTGTAGAGCACTGTCACTTTAAAATAGCCGATAATTCAGTCCAGCGTTGTCATGTGATCAAGACCGGTAACGGTCGAAACGCATAATGGCAGATGGAGTTCACTAATTGAATAAAAATATTATTGCACGGAACTGTGTTCCGCACTCGCTTTTCCTTGGAGGATTGAAGGACTGTTATATATATATATATATCTCTCAAGTGGTCAGCGGAGTAGCCAATAAGTCTAGGCTCATAACCGGAGATCACACAAGGGAATGGGGGATGGGACAAAATTATCAAACAGGCCAACCGCTGTCCTAGTGTTGTCTTCACCTGATTCTTCCTCTCAATATCTTCCTTTCATTATTCAAGGAGATTCCTCCTTGTGACACTCTGTAGAGAAGGATACCTTGACTGGTAGGTCGCTCCCCCACCACACAGCTCCGTCTGTGTGCCCTGCTGCTGCCCCTGATTGTGCTTGTTTTTCCTTTCTGTGCCCCCTTGCTGCCCCTGATTGTGCTCGCTTTTTCCTTTCTGTGCCCCCTTGCTGCCCCTGATTGTGCTCGTTTTTTTCCTTTCTGTGCCCCCTTGCTGCCCCTGATTGTGCTCGTTTTTTCCTTTCTGTGCCCCCTTGCTGCCCCTGATTGTGCTCGCTTTTCCTTTCTGTGCCCCCTTGCTGCCCCTGATTGTGCTCGCTTTTCCTTTCTGTGCCCCCTTGCTGCCCCTGATTGTGCTCGTTGTTTTCCTTTCTGTGCCTCCCTTGCTGCCCCTGATTGTGCTCGTTTTTTCCTTTCTGTGCCCCCCTTGCTGCCCCTGATTGTGCTCGTTTTTCCTTTCTGTGCCCCCTTGCTGCCCCTCATTGTGCTAGTTTTTTCCTTTTTGTGCCCCCTTGCTGCCCCTCATTGTGCTAGTTTTTTCCTTTCTGTGCCCCCTTGCTGCCCCTCATTGTGCTCGTTTTTTTTCCTTTCTGTGCCCCCTTGATGCCCTGATTGTGCTCGTTTTCCCTTCTGTGCCTGTTTCCCGTCGCTGCGCCCCTGCGGCCCCGCCCCCTCACTGCCCATTCGCTGCCCCATTCCCTGCTCCTCCCTCCCACCTCCCCATTTATGGCGGGCGAGGTGCGGCCGCACAGCGGACGTGCGCAGCGGGCGCGCCTAAGGCAAGCCCGTCTGCGCCCGTCCGCGCCGTGACCGCGCCCAACGCCAGACCCCCTGGTCCGGGCATCCCCCGCGCCCGCCACATCAACAGACGCCGATACGACGCCAGCACCCTCCACGCACTCAACCCCGGAAAAGATCACGCCTGCTACCAGGCCACCCCGAAGCGCACCCAAGGGCCCCTTCACCTGCCGGAACTGCAGCTTCGCCAGCACCCGCCCCGCCAAACCACCGCCCAGGAAAGAACCCAACTACCTCAGATGCATCCTCCTCAACACCCGCTCCGCCCGCAAACACGCCATCGAACTCTGGGACCTTCTCGACTCAACCTCCCCAGACGTCGCATTCCTGACGGAGACCTGGCTGAATCCCGCTTCAGCCCCCGACATCGCCATTGCCATCCCGGACGGATACAAGATCACCCGCAGGGACCGCACCAACGGAGTCGGAGGAGGCATCGCCATCGTCCACAGGAACACCCTCAGAGTCTCAACCAACACCGACGACACCCTCAGCACCGCCGAACACATGCACTTCCAGATCCACACCGATCCCAACACCACCCTCAGAGGAACCCTCATCTACAGACCCCCGGACCCCGACCACAGTTCAGCGATTCCATCGCTGACTTCGTCAGCACACACGCCATCGCCTCCACGGACTACATCCTCCTCGGGGACCTGAACTTGCACCTCGAGAACAACAAGGACACCAACTCCACCACCCTGATCGACAACCTCGCCACCCTCGGACTCAGACAGCTCGTGACTACACCCACCCACGCCACCGGCCACACGCTCGACTCCATCTTTTCCGCAAGCCCACACGTCTCCTTCAACCACACCTCCGAACCCCACTGGACTGACCACCACTGCATCCACTTCACCTACAGGAAGCCCACCACGCACCACCGCACCGAACAAATGCCTCGCCGCTGCTGGAGCAGAGTCACGGAAGACCAGCTAACCACAACCCTCGCCCTGAGCCCACCCGCCGAACCCTCCGACCCCGACACCGCCGCCCGCAACCTCAGACAGTGGATCAACGACTGCGCCAACACCCTCGCCCCGCTCAAAAATCCGCCCAACAGCCACACCAGCAAGAAAGCCACCTGGTTCACCGAAGACCTCCAGGCCTCCAAACGAACATGCCGAAAACTGGAGAAGATCTGGCTCCACGAACGGACAGCGGACAGCTACGCCGCCCACAAGAGCGCCACCCGCAGTCACCATCACCTCATCAGATCCGCCAAAAGGGCCTCACTCAAAGACCGCCTAGACAACAACGCACACAACAGCAAAGAGCTCTTCAACATCGTGAAGGAACTCTCCAACCCCAGCTCCAACACCAACGACATCCAGCCGTCGCGAGACCTGTGCGACTCACTGGTCACCTTCTTCCACCGCAAAATCGCCGACATCCACGACAGCTTCAACACCACGACCGCCCCGGCAACCACCGAGACCACTGCCCCCACAACCACCAACCGCCTGCTCTCCTGGACCAACATCAACGACGAGGACACCAGCGAGATCATGAACACCATCCACTCCGGTTCACCGCTAGACCCGTGCCCTCACCACATCTTCAACAAAGCCAGTACAGCCATCGCGCCCCATCTCCGGAAAATAATCAACATCTCCTTCGAGACAGCAACCTTCCCGGAAAGCTGGAAGCACGCCGAGATCACCGCCTTACTCAAGAAACCCAAGGCAGACCCCAAGGACCTCAAGAACTTCCGACCCATCTCTCTGCTCCCGTTCCCCGCGAAGGTCACCGAGAAAATCGTCAACAAACAACTGACCCGCTACCTCGAGGAGAACAACATCCTGGACCCTTCCCAGTCCGGCTTCCGCAGCAACCACAGCACCGAAACCGCCCTCATCGCCGCCACCGATGACATCAGGACCCTGCTAGACAACGGAGAAACAGCAGCCCTCATCCTCCTGGACCTATCAGCCGCCTTCGACACGGTCTGCCACCACACACTACGAACACGCCTTCACGAAGCCGGGATCCAAGAGAAGGCCCTGGACTGGACCACATCCTTCCTTTCCGGCAGAACACAAAGCGTCCGCCTCGCCCCTTCCGATCCAAGGCCACCAAGATCATCTGCGGCGTACCCCAAGGCTCCTCCCTCAGCCCAACGCTGTTCAACATCTACATGGCACCCCTCGCCCACGTCGCCCGACAGCACAACCTCAACATCATCTCCTACGCCGACGACACCCAGCTGATCCTCTCCCTCACCAAAGACCCTCACACCGCCAAAGCCCACCTCCACGAAGGAATGAAGGCCGTCGCCGAATGGATGAGGACCAGCCGCCTGAAGCTGAACTCGGACAAGACGGAGGTCCTCATCCTTGGTTCCAACCCTTCAGCCTGGGACGACTCCTGGTGGCCAACATCACTGGGAACAGCCCCGCCACCCACCGACCACGTACGCAACCTAGGGGTCATCCTCGACCCCACCCTCTCCATGACCAAGCAGGTCAACGCCGTTTCCTCATCCTGCTTCAACATCCTCCGAATGCTCCGCAGGATCTTCAAGTGGATCCCCACCGAAACAAGAAAAACAGTCACCCAGGCCCTCGTCACCAGCAGGCTGGACTACGGAAACGCCCTCTATGCAGGAACGACGGCTAAGCTCCTGAGACGGCTGCAACGCATCCAGAACGCCTCTGCACGTCTTATCCTCGACATCCCCCGACGCAGCCACATCACACCCCACCTGAGAGACCTGCACTGGCTCCCTGTCAACAAGAGGATAACCTTCAAGCTCCTCACCCACGCACACAAAGCACTCCACAACTCCGGACCAGCCTACCTCAACAGACGACTCAGCTTCTACACCCCCACCCGCCAGCTCCGCTCGACCAGCCTCGCCCTCGCCACAGTCCCCCGCATCCGGAAAACGACCGCCGGCGGCAGATCCTTCTCCCACCTCGCCGCCAAGACCTGGAACACCCTCCCCACCAACCTCCGACAGACCCAAGACCTACTGGCCTTCAGAAGACTCCTCAAGACCTGGCTCTTCGATCAGTAGCAGCACCAACCCCCTCTTCCCCCAGCGCCTTGAGACCCTTGCGGGTATGTAGTGCGCTTTATAAGTGACATGATTGATTGATTGATTGATTGAAGGATACACACACATACAAATATTAGTTCAGTTCTTATACATCATCCGATCACATCACTAATATCACATTTACCCTTTGTAATGTTAATACCCGATTATTAAGCTTCAACTCCTACTGACAAAAGTATTTCTACAAGTGTGAGGTCGGATTGGCAATTTCACAGAGAATCACCAAACTCTCACTGATTGCCCAAGAACAGTTCAAATGTCTCTTAAGAGTTCTGTTATCAGTTTCCAAAATATGTAATTAGAATAATTCAATGTCTCTTTAGGGTTCTGGCGTAATTTAATCTCTTGAAAGTAATTTATTTCTCCTAGGCACAATGGTTCTACGTCTAGGTGCAGCTTTTCAATAGTTCTTAAATGCTATGACTCAGCAAATTTGAATCTCTACATCCATGAGTACGCATGATCTACATCAGGATGGGCTGTAGATACCTTAACTTGTTTAGTTTTTTTCTCTCTCGTACAGATGCTGATCTCCACTGATGACCGCAAGCTGGGTTGCATAGGCTCTGAATGACTGGACCAGGCGCTGCTCCAGAAGGATGCCAGCAGGTAAATTCCCTGTAGGATTTCTCATCTCTCTGGACACACTGATTGCCTAGCAAAGGTGTGGTTCACATGGTGGGCTATGTATAGCCTTGTTAGTCCAAGATGGCTGCGGAGATTTCAAGCTCCTGTGTGGCCCCTTCTAGAAGTTTCTAGCAGGTCCTGGAAGCTTCTAACAGATTCTGGAAGCTTCTAGAAAGTTTCGGAAGCTTCACAGCTCTGGACATTTCTAGCAGGTTCTGGAATTCTCTAGTAGGTTCTGGAAGCTTCTAGCAGGTTCTGGAACCTTCACAGTTACTTTTCTCCGCTTGTAAGCATGGTTCTTCCTGGATGCTTTTGCCACAATACTAGATGGGCATTATCCTTAACATGTTACTTTCCCGTTGTTCCCTGGCTAGATTTTGGATATAATTCCGCAGTGACATTAAATATAATTCCATTTATAAAGCACTTACTATCACCCTAATGAGGCATTGAAGCACTTTGTTGTGAATAGCACTCTACTCAACGAACACAATGACAGGGGACCAAATGAGCAAAAAGAATGGAATGAGGGACCTGGAAAATGGGTATTTGATCAGAGTATCGAAGGAAAAATATCATATTGCAGGAATTTTGAGGACAAAAAATTGTGAAGGCAAGTTTCTATGTGTAAGTTATGTTGTAAAATTCTTAACGCTCCATATATATAAATAAAAAATGTAAATCCAGTATTTGTAAAGCACGAACAGCTACCCGAAGGCATCCCGGCGCTGGGGGCCACCGGGAAGATTAAGCAAGCTATTGCCCAGAGTCACATGGTGCTGGGCTGACCTGCCGCCGGTGCCGGGGATTGAACCGTGAGTCCCAGATTCCAGCGTCAGTCGCCCTGGCCGCGGCGCCACGCCTCTTCCCTATATACGTAAGGAGTTAAGAATAGTAAATCTATGCTTACCTTTATGCACTTACCTTCTCGATATTTTGGTCCTCGATATTTTTGCAACAATATTTTTGTCACACACTGATTTTCTCCTTGATATTCTGTCATAGAACTGGAAAATGCCTAACAATCAATATGCCCGAACATCAAGAAAAAGATTTTGAAGGAAAACAAGAGTCTCAAGAGCCCAGTGAGAACCACAAACACAGTCTTAGGTGTATATTTGGATATGACTAAGGCTCAGGTTGGAGAAGTGGGCCTTTAAGAATTTTCTAAATTTGAGATAGTCTTTTTCTAATCCAAGTGAATTTTAAATCCACATGGAGATATAACAGCATGAAAAGAAAGCCCCCCTAATCTCTTCCAGCTAAGTGGTAGGGATGACAGTATGTCCTGATTAGTGGACCTGCAGTTTCTGGCCAGGTGGAAATGAACAAACAGTTCCACGAGCTAGATTGGAGAGAGGCCAGAGGAGGAAGAGGAAGGAAAGGACAGGGCATAGCAAAGACACATCAGTTTCCTTCAACAACAGCTAGACGTTCTTGAGGATGACTAGTGAACATGGGATGGCCCTTAAATATTTTGTTTCATGTTAAGTCAGCTATATTCCTCGGAGATGTGGCAGGCTGTCATTCCAGGTTCTTCCTCTAATTTGAGGTACAACTCAAGACATAGGCTGTGTGGAGGAATTCTGCATGGCTTAACCAAGGAGGTGGTTGTCCATATGTGAGAAGAAATCAGGAGACTTGACCAGATCATAGAGTACATGCCTATGCCCACTTCTGCCCAAGTTCAACTTGGTATCTTGGGCCACCAGGAGAAATCAAGGTAGAAAGTTTAAAAGCAAACTATTTTTGCTGAATATGCTTAGGAAGCAAAAATGACTGAGACCCTGATCTGTTTTTTGGCATTGCCTTCTATGCCTCATTAATAATTAATGGTGATGTTGAACAGACAAGAATTCCTGAGCTCAGGTCACCAACCGTTTCCATTTGGCTTATGGTGCTTAATCATTTTACTGCCTGACTCGCACTAGCAATTGGTACATTGCTGTATTCTTCCACTGCCTCAGAGTACTGTAAAGTGGCCTTTGGACAGCATATTATCGAATACATAGACCCCAAACCTAACATTAGACAACAGTTGGGCTTTCTCCAGAAACTTAGCTTATGCCATGCACATCTCGAGCAGAGGTAGGGGACAAAAGAGTGTTTGAATAAATTCATCCAAGCATGTTATTTGCACTTTAGTGAGAGTGCTACTTTACTCGTTGAGGAAACTGGGCGCTATAATCTCAGCAATCAGATCCACACTACAAAAGGTAGCTCCAAGATTTACTCACAAAAGCACACATTCCACTCCACAACCATGTCTGGGGTCAACACAGTCAGACATATCAATGGTGTAAATTACTTTTTCACAGTCCAGTACCATGAGAAAAAACTATATCAATGCTACTACATCTATGCTAACTATATTTCCAAGGTAAGTTTAAGTTTTTCACCACTACAGCAATCACACTACCTCAGTCATGCAAATAATAACTAATCTACTTTATTTTTTAATTACTTAAAGTTAGTTTATATAACTGCTTAGTTTTTTTCTGACTGTAAATGTAACCCTATAACAATTTATATCGCGTAAATGTAATGTAATTCAATTATTGCACCAATCCTATCCCTAACACCAGCACTTACACTTAATGGTTTTTTTTTTCCAGTTTTATATAGCGCGAACTCGACCCGAAGGTATAGGAGGGCTTTACATGAGCACCAGTTGCCTTACAGATGGGCACAATCATTTTGTTAGGCACGGGGAGATTAAGTGATTTGCCCAGAATCACAGGATGTTGAGCGTCCCTGCCGAGACTCGAACTTGGTTCCCCAGCTTCAAGGTTGACCGCTCTAGCCGGTAGGCCACATTTATTTTATTTACAATAATTTATGTTGTACTTCCCCTTTTTGAAATGTGCACGTGTTGTAATTTTTATATCACGCATGACAATATTTTATTTATGTTAAGTAGTGTTTAATTGTATCTTGCTTTCAGTCTATCCAACAAAGCAAGATTTCACAGGCTTTTCAATAGATAAACAAAAAATGATGTGCTGAACAGTGATCTGTCTTGTAAAATGTTATTCTTGTCCAGTGCAAGGGTGTTTTAGCATTACATTGTGTATTACATTACTTTAACAAGAGAAAGCACATTAATCAATTGAGATTCCAAGTGTTGGAAGTTGCATCAAATTTGACAAAGAACATGATGACAGTCTAAAGAATATTAGATGACCATTTAGAATAGGAGTGGGTGGAACTCTTGGAGATTCACTCCACGGAATTCTGCAGAGTTCCATAAAAACTCAACGAGATTCTGCGGAGTTCCGCAAACTGATTGCTAACACCAGGAACTTGTTCCGCGCTGTAAAATCAGCCTGAATGGCACTGTGCAGCGCACCAGAGGGCACTGCTTTCTGCCGGTTGAGTAGATTTTCTATTCGAGCAGCAGCTTTCGCAACGTAAATGGTAGCAATCTGCTGCGACTGCCCGCATTGGATAATCACACCCGGACTCGTCTTAGCACTTGATTTTCTCAATTGTCAACTTAATGTTGGCAAGAACCATGTGAGAAAAACTCCTCCACGAGGTGGCTGGCAGAGTGTTTCGGGAACTCCACGCTCCAGGCAGATTGGAGTAAGCAAAACTCCATGACCTCCACCGGCGGAGCGGAGTTTACCTTCCACACCTAATTTAAACACAGTCTACCTGGAGGTTTATCAGAATGCAAATGACGTCATTGACTACGTTAATGATTAATTATAGAGTTCACAAAGAATGTTATCTATGTGGGAGTGATGTTGAAATGGAGGCATAGGGAATTAACCCATTAGTGGTGGAAGGATGCAGTTTGATGTTTGACTGAAGATGCAACACTTTTATGACAATTTTCATAAATTTTGTAAGATTGTGGTACAAATAGTAAGTGATAATATTACATTTTTCTTAATGTTTAATTGAACTAAATAATATTTGTTCCATTGTACTAGTGAGCATTGTTGATTAAACATTTAGGGCCCTAATTAGAAGTCTGACGGCCCGTTGACCGCCAGACTTGCGGGGTGTGGAAGTCCAGCCACCACCGCACCGGCGGTTGAACCACGCCATTATGAGTGCGGCGGTCATACTGCGCTGGGACTGCTGATGCCGCCAGGGAACCGCCGGCAGTCAGGAGGCTGCAATATGCTTGGCGGGACCCCCAAACAAACAGTACCTTTGGAAAATGAAGTCTATGACAATGCACGGCGTCATGGAGCTGAGGTGTCGGTGCTGAGGTCTAGGCTGGCTCCCTGGCTGCCACTGTGGAGGCAAGGCATCATGTCCACGAGAAGGCGATGTGTTGAATCCGGGACAGGGGAAGTCGGTTGCATCAGCGGTGAAGCAACGGTTCCGGTGAGGTGATGCGAAGGCGAGTTCGTAGAGTCACCCGTCGGTGACGGAGTCGGTGCGAGAGCTGACATCGGGAATGCAGATAACTGCAGGCGTCGGCAGGCATCAAAGGGCAGCGGAGCGGCAGTGCAGGCCAGGCATTGCGCCGTGCACTTCATGATTGGTGCCTCTGGCCTTGGTGTAGGTCGCAGCATCACAGTGGCGTCGCTGATGGTGTCAGAGATTGCTTTTCTTGCTTCGGTTAGGTTTCTTCCAGCTCCCAATAGCAGGAACAACCTCCAGAGGCCCAAAACTGGAACAGGCACCTCCTGGCAGGTCAGAACTCTCAGCAATAGAGTTCAGGGGAGCTGGAGGTGAAGTCTTTGTGTCCCTGAGACTTCAGAACAGGAGGCCAGCATGCACAGGCCTTGGAGATTCTTCTTCAAGCAGCTTCACAGCAAAGTTCCAGTCTTTGTCCTTTCCTTGGCAGAAGCAGCAACTGCAGGCCAACCCCCACAAAGCACACAGCAAAAGGGGCAGTACTCTTCCTCACAGCTCTCCAGCTCTTCTCCTTGGCAAAGGTTCCTCTAGAATCCAGAAGTGATTTAAGGTTCTGGGGTATAAGGTCCACTACTTATACCCCATTTTGTCTTTGTTCTTCTTTGTGCAAGGGTCCCTGAGCCCAGTCCAAACCAGTTCTGTCCTCACTCGTGCAGTATGACCACATGGGGTTGAGATGGCATTGTGCAAGGGAGACAGGCCCTATTCAGGAGCAACGAAAAACTCCTCCCACTACTACTATTCAGCTCAGCTCTGAGTCATCCAGGAAGGGTCAGGCACACCTCAACCCCCACAATGGCTGTCCATAGTGAATGCACATCCCCAGCTCCTGTCACTCCAAAACCAGACAGTCATTCCACTACCAGGCAGAGGCACACAGAATGGTTAAACAAGAAAATGCCTTCTTTCTAAAAGCAAGGGAGCAGGGTCAAGACTGATTTGCATATGGCTGGGTTCAAACTGGAATGGCATGGGGAGCAAAACAACGATGGATTTAGGCCCAGATCTCTGTACTGGGATGAATGCATGACATTGTTCTGCATTCTGTCCATGACTTGTTCTTTTTGAATTTGTCACCCCGAGTGGGATGTGTATGCCCAGAAGTAGGTCCCGTGCTCTCCATGCCACTCGAGTCAAGCTAGCCTGGCTGATGAGGGTTGAAACCCCGAAACCAGTCCTAGGATGCTTGTTTCCAGTCCAGGGAGGACCTGGCCTGGCAGTTCGGGCTGGACTGTTCCCAATGGGAGCAGGGTCAAGACTGATTTGCATATGGCTGGGTTCAAACTGGAATGGCATGGGGAGCAAAGAAACGATGGATTGTTCTGCATTCTGTCCATCAATTGTTTTTTTACTTTCTAAAAGTGGCATTTTCAAACACACAATTTAAAAACCATCTTTACTAAAAGATGTGTTATTCAATTCTGTGTTCAGAGATCCTAAACTTTATTTTTCTATCTTGTCCCAATGGGAAGTAATACCTGTAAGATGTTACAAAGCATCTCCCATGCTATCCAATGGGACAGATAGCCTTTCAATTGTGAAAAACGAAATTGGCAGGATTTCACTATCAGGACATGTCACACACACCAGTACATGTCCTACCTTTCACATACACTGAACCCTACCTATGGGGGTACCTTGGGCCTACCTCGGGGGTGCCTAACATGAAAGGGAAGGTTAGGGCCTGGCAAGTGGGTGCACTTGCCAGGCCGACATGGCAGTTTAAAACTGTGCATACACTGCAGTGGCAGGCCTGGGATACCTTTTCAGGGCTACTAATGTGGGTGGCACAATCAGTGCTGCAGGCCCACAAGTAGCATTTGATTAACAGGCCCTGGCACACTTAGTAGACTTTACTAGGGACTTACCAGTAAATCAAATATGCCAATCAAGAAGAACCAATTGCAATAACAATTTAAACAGGGAGCATTTGCACTTTGATACTGATAAGAAGTGGCAAAGTGCCCAAAGCATCTAAGCCAGCAAAAACGTAATTCAGCACAGCATCAAAAATACAGGAGGTAGAGGCAAAAAGTCTGGGGAAACCACGCCAAAGATGCCAAGTCTAACAACAGGATTTTGTTGCTTATGTTGGGAGGCAAATTCTTTCAAGCTCTTCAAGGAGACGGACAACTGTTAGGAGGATTTGAATAAAGCAGCCTTAGGACATTGCTGGTATGTATTTTGAAAGCCCCTTTTCCCTTCGGAGGGCAATTGTGGCAGGATGAGAACCCCTTAGTTGGTTTTAATATCTCCACGCCTGCCATCACAGATGAAAGGCAAATAAAAAGTGGCATGCTTGAAAGCCCAGCCACTTTTTGCATTATGCAGCAGTGGGTCTCCTGCTGTGGTAGATCTTCTATTAAATCACTACAGATATTTGTGATCTTCAGGCGTCTTTTTTAAAGAGAAAGTGACATTATTCCCCAGAAAAAGACATGGCTTTATGACCATTTGTGAAGTGTGCATCAAGATTTTTCAGAATACAAGACTGCCCTTTACCCCTTGTTTCCCTCTGAAAAATAACATCAAATAGGAGGGAAATAAACATCTACTCTCAGATTTTCAAGCAATTACAATTCTTTTATGCAGCCAATCATGTTTTATTGTATTTGTGGTATTCAGGAAATTGCAGCTGATTGAATGGTCAATTAAACAGCTAGAGCAACAGATATTTAGCAGTTAACTCACACATGCACATTGTTTTTCTCTGTCATGGGTGATGGCCTTAATTATAAAAAAAACAGGCGTGCATTGCAAACCATGGCTGGCAAATTGTGGTGTGCTGAAAAAGAGACAGAGCCAGAACTATAAATCACTTTTTAACTGCGATTTTTAGTGAATTCCATTTTGTATGATTTGCTCAATTTTCAACCCCCACTTTGTATTGTCTTTGGCCTGGACAGTGGGGCCTGGGGCCAGGCCCTTCTCCCAACCCACTTTGGCTGTGCATTTCAGGGACTGACAGCAGGGCCAGACCCTGTGTCCAACCCACCTGGCCACCCAAAGACCACTGCACACAGCATGCGATGTACCCATTCTGCACTGTGCACAACCTTCCGCCAGGACTTCTGTCCAACAACCTTTGACTGATTGCAGGGGGGTAGTTGCAGAGCATATCAGGGCTTGCACTAGGCTTAATTCGCTAGTTGTCAAACTAGGCAGATTAATTGAACAGCACCAACGTTTTTAGGGATTGAAACTGATTGCTCTTCCATTTATCTTTGCCCTTCCCAACCAACGGCTGTGTTGAAAACTTGGCATGGCCAAAAGTAAGCAAAACCCACTAAACATCTGCCAAATGGTATGTGGAGTCATCAAATAGTGTCACATTTATTAGCAGATGAACACTTTGTTCACCCCATGAGTAATGGGTCTGCATGAAATTGAGAATACTCAGAGTAGGCTAAACATGCTATTTCTCAGACAACCTTTGTGAATATCCATCACCTGCACTGGGTGTAACTCTGCTAACCATCTGCCACATTTGAGGCAGATTTATCAAACAAAGCAAAAATTATAAGCAATTAAACATAATTCTTTGACCCCTTTAACTTTGCCCCCTCAATGGATTGGCACAAAACTTGACATACCAATCAAAAACCAAGCTTCTGCTAAATTATGTGTAATTTCATCATATAGTACAACAGTTATTAGCAAATGAACACTTTTTTGCCACCACCGCTTTATATTAAATCCCTTCTTGATGGATCTGCACAAATCAAAAAATATTAAAATACAGTGATCGTGAGTAAGGGTCTTTCATGTTTACACCCTGTACTTTTACTATCTGGCCTTTCTCCTATTGTATATGGTAAAGTGTTTTATATTTTAAACCTTTGATGAATCATATGATGCATATATCCTGTTACATGTTGAAATTCAATATAAAATATTAAAAAACAAATAAAAAAATACTTAAATAAAATAAAATGTGCTGGGTCCCTGACACATTTCGTGCAGATCCATCAAACGGTTGCTAAAGTTGTTAGTAATTCAAAAATAGTTTTAACCCTCCCCCTTCAGCATTGTTCCCTTCCCTCTTTTGGAATTTCATGAAACCTAATTTACATGCACTGGGCATCACTTGCAAACTACTTTCCACACCTGATAGTTTGAGCAAACAGTGTCAAGGTTATCAGCAAATTAATATTTTATTGATTCTCCCTTTAATAATAGCCCCCTTTTATATATTGCCACAAAACGTGGCACAATTACATAATTGCACAAATTGTACCAGCAATTCTGAGAATATTTTACTTTCTGTTTAAGACTTCTTGTTTCTGTTTAGTCATGCAGAAATTGCCATAGTCATTACGGGCCAGATGTATCAATATTTCCCACAACACAGCTCACCGAGACAACTAGCTGAGCTGCGTGAAAGACAGGGGTCAGGAATACGCCATATTTGCCAATATATTGTGCATTCATTCCTGTTCCCTGCCTGTGCTGCACACAATCTGCTGCCTAGTGCCAATGCTAGCACTCTTGCGCCATGGTGTAAGGGTTCCTGCATTGCAGGCAGGGTTGTTTTCGTGCAGAAAGCAGTACCTTCCTGCACAAAAACAATCCTCAGAGACTTTTTTCCTATTTCTAAGCGTGCTGCAGAATGCAGCACACTTAGGGGCCGATTACGATTTCGCAGCTGCAAAAGGGACCGCCCGCCATAGGTGCGGCGGTCCCGCAATGCGAATTGCGATGCGCCCGCCACACTGGCGGGCGGATCCTCTATATTTTACATTGCGGCGGCGGTGCTGCAAGCAGCAGCCGCCGCACTGTAAAATAAACATGGCATGCTTTTCCATGCACAACGTGACAGGCACCATGCGGTGCCTGCCACATTCATGCAAAAGTGTGCACCCCCCACTCCCCCAACAGCAGGAACCGCCAGCCTTTCCATGGCGGCAATGCAGCCATGGAAAGTCTGCTCACACCCAGCATCGTAATATGGATGGCGGTGTCTTCCAGACACCGCCACCATATTCAGCACGTTTTCCGCCGGTCGACGAGTCGACCGGCGGAAAAGCGGCGGACGGTCTTTTCGCCCGCCGCGGACCCCCCCAGCCATCATGATATGGCAGGGGGTCTTTGTTGTCTGGATGGCGGGCGGATCGCCCCTGCCGGGCCGGCGGTGAACACCGCCAGCCCGGCGGGGGCGATCTGCCCGCCATCGTGATCGGCCCCTATGAAAGAGCAAACAACAAGGAGAAATAAAGATATTTCTCCCTGTTGCATCTCCCCTGGGAAGCCATAGCAATTTGATGTATTCCCTGGTTTATCAATCTTAGTAAATCTGGGAATGTGCCAACGTCCATGGGTGGATGCATGAGAACACTCACGCTCCACCCACGGAACATCTTCCCAGGCAGCGGCTTGCACTGCCTTGCGTTACTCCAGATTTACCAAGCAATGCAGGGCCATGAAAGGCAGCGTTGCGTTGCATGATAAATTTGACTTTAGTATTGCGTTGGCCTTGCAACAGCATGTGTGTTGCAAGGGCAATGCAATACTATGATATAGCTGGCCCTTCATCTCGTGGCCCAATCTTTAAAGCAGCTTCTTCTTTTTTTTTTTTTTGCTTGCCACGTGTTTTATTATGAGCACATTTTCCACTTGAGTAAAAAGC
Source organism: Calotriton arnoldi (assembly GCA_963921515.1). Lineage (NCBI taxonomy): Eukaryota > Metazoa > Chordata > Amphibia > Caudata > Salamandridae > Calotriton > Calotriton arnoldi. Next base: position 475,471 of record CAWUFW010003768.1, on the reverse strand, counting down.
ATTAGGCACCATATTTCCTTAGGCATAAATATTTCTCTTCAGGGCACAAAGAGTTTTTACTGGCTTTGCAAATCTCTGATGGGCGTATGAATGTACTTGGAACAGTGGCAGTTATTGCAGTGTCAAACTATTCCATGAGCTCTACTTCAGGACTGCAGTTACAAAATATGCCTTTTTATGCAGAAGTGACTCAATTTTTTCAAGATTGCTTTGAGTAGTGGAGAAGATCCTCACGTGCTCCCAAAATTTCCTTTTATCGCACAGTGCAATATATGGCTTGTTGCAAAACTCCACAGTAAGTATATATGAATGCCTTGTTATGAATATTTTAACCTGTACATGAAAGTGGTTTGCTGCTTCCCCTACACTATTATTATGTGTGGAAATAAGTAACTTTATGGACTTTTAATACTTTGAGGAAGGCCTCGTAAGAGTAGAAGTAACAAAGAGGTAATAACATGGAAGAAGAACAATAATAGTTGAGATCAGGAGGCTTAGGTATGGACATCATTTAGAGGTCGCCAGGGGTCGCATCTGCGACCCCTGGGTTGCCTCTTGTGACCCCTCGCTCTGCCTATGCGACCCATGGCCTCAGAGTTTGGAAAATCAGTGCCAAGAACACAGTGATAGCTCGCTTTACCAGCGTCAGACTCCACTCTCTTTCTCTGCTCACTTTTTATTATATTAATTGTGAATAATAGCTTATCATTCACTAATAATGTAATAAAAAGTGGAGCAGCAGAATCTGGAACAGGACCTTCACTGGCGTCTTAGGTAAGTAAACTAAAATGCTTTTCAATGTATGTTAAGTCCGAGAAAAGTGGGTGCATGTGTGAGCATGTATGTTAGTATGTTGAATATAGTGTACGTATGAAAGTTAGTGAGTGAGAAAGTATATGTGAATCAGAGTAAGACTGAGCAAGAGAGTGTGAATGAGTGATTCTGGGTAAGTTTGAGTCCACATTTTTGTGATGTCATCAGGGTTGAGGTCATGTGACATTACTTCCTGTGACGTCATTAAAGTCAAAGGGTTTTTGATGTCACTTCCGCTACCCCAGGCATTTAAGTGAATCGGTACCCATGGATTAGGGCAGGCATAAAGTAACAATAAGGTTGAAGGAGGAGAGGTAGGGTGGATGGTATTGTATTAGTCTTGCAGTCTGACGAGACATAGCAATTTGTCCACCTGACTAGTGGTAATTCCAGCTGACAAAGTATAGTGGTTTCTGCTGAATTCAGTTGCTATGGTGGGAGCTTGGGCATATAATAAGCTACTAAGAAGCACAGCTATTAAAGGAGCTGCGTTGCAGTGGCCTCAATGCCAAGAGCCTCTGGATTGGCTGATATACAATCGGACAGGGTTAAAAAAAAAAAAACAGGCGCCCGTGTTTGTCGTGGAGGACTGCCCTTCATGCCCCTGCTATAAGCGCTGGGTTTTTACCGGGCTTTTCAGGCCTCGAGCTGCTGCAGGAAGTGAGTACGGTAGAACAATTACTACAAGCTTGAATGCCGCTGCTCTGTCCATTAAAAATTCTTCTACGCTTGACAGCACACCAACACCAAGCACAGAGCAGAAGAGAAGTCAGAAAGCCTCAAGGAAAGTGAAAGGAAGGATAAAGATGCAAAGTGTACAGAACATGAAAGGGGGCAAAAGATGCGATGGCAGAAATATATAAAGAAGCATTGGCAAAGCCAGTAGGTGTGGCCTTGGCAAGCTTATGTGAAGATTAATTTTTGTTTACTTTTTTATTGCAAGCCAAAACCAACAAAAATAAATAGGAAACAAAAACCTAAACGTGTCCGTCATATGCTTGCAATGCAAATTTTATACGGAAAGTATATTCACTGAAGGAGTAGTTATACTAATATTTTTTAAATAATACACCTTATAGTTGTGCCATGCGTTTTATTATTATCACGTATGAAGGAGAAAAGCTAACCATCTAGCAATGCACTCAAATCACAGGCAGCTACAATGTATAATGTCACTTTACCACTTAATGACAGCAACTTTTAAAGGAAGGGAAAAAAATCACTATCAAACTGAGAGCCTGAATTGCAAACATATTAAATGGCCAGTACTTAAAGTTAATATATAAATGGTCATTAAAAAGACTTCATTTGAATCAGGTTCAATGCTGAAAGAAAAGGAACTATTTAAACGAATATGAAAAATGTGCACAGGCTTCATACAAAATGAAAGGAGCCAGTTTGTAGAGGGGGCTGACTCATTTACCTGGCTGTATGCTGACCAAAAGCCCCTCTTTGTATATATATTATGTATGATTATTTTAATAAAAAACAATTGGCCAGTGAGAGTCTCAAAGTCCAAATCTAAAAATGGGGAGAAGTATTAGAGTCAAAGGAACTGAAGGAAAAGAACCGGGCTAGAAACCAGGGACAGATTATGGGAAAATTGTGAAACAATAATACAAAAGCTGAGATCAGAGGAGATAGAGAATGCACAGCAATGGCTTTTGTAACAAAAGACCCCAAAAAAGCTAAAAGCAGGAAATAGACGAAAAGAGAGTAACATTTTTGAAACAAAAACACAAGCGGGAAGTAGAGACTTAAGGCAAAAGAGAACCATAGCTTGAAAAGAAGGGCTTGGCAATGAATGAAAATATAAATACCAGCTATTAAATAAAACAAATTTCATATAGGGGATAAAGTATGTGTCACAAGGCAAATAGGATTAAAGCTTTGATTACTTACCAGTAATCTCTTTACTCTGATTCTCCTTCTTCATCCATGGCTATTGGAAATGACCCTTTATACAGGTTCACCCCCAAACTTTTTGCCTTCCTCCTCCCCCTTTTGCTGAATTCGTTTTTGTTAGCTAACGTGCATGTGCTCTTTCCCCTAAAACATGGTAACATTGGTTCATTCGCAATTGGCATATTAAATTTACTTATACGTCCCTAGAAAAGTGCACTATATGTGCCAAGGGCATGTAAATGAAATGCTACTGGTGGCACTGATTGTGCCACCCACTTCAGTTGCCCTTTAAATATGTCTAAGGCCTGCCAGTGCAGAGCCTGTGTGTGCAGTTTTAAACTGCCATGTCAACCAGGCAAGATAACCCTCTTGCCAGGCCCAAACCTTCCTTTTTAAAACAAATAAGTCACCCCTAGTGTAGGTCCTGGAAAGCCCCATGGGCAGGGTGCAGTGTCTTTAAAATTAGGACATGTATTTTTAAGTTTTACATGTCCTAGTAGTGGAAAACTATTCAATCAGTTTTTCACTACTGCAAGGCCTAACTCTCCCATAGGGATTACCTTATTACATTTTATAAGTGTAATTTCCAATTGGGAAAAGATCGACATTTCAAGTTTGGTGTCTCTGGACTCACAATTTAAAAATCAAGACTCATGGTACAGATGGATTTTAAGTTGCAAGTCTGAAAATGTCACTTTTAGAAAGTTGTCATTTTCTTACTTTAACCATTCTATGCTGTCTGCCTTTCTCTGAATGAATGTCTGGGGTGGGTGACAGAAGGGCTTTGTGCATTCCCTCCAAACAGTCACACACAAATGGAACTTAGGTGTGACTAATGGGCCATCAACATCCTGATGGGTCATGCTGGCAGGATGGGAGTAAGGAGCTGACACTTTCACCTAAATAGGCTATGTCTGTCCCCACACAGAGGGCTGCATACCCCCAGTAGTGAGTATGGAGCCAAGGCATGAAGGACAGGGACTCTGTGCACTTCATAGGCCTCTCTTTGAAGTCTCCCCAACTTCAAAGGCACAGCTGGGTATAAGTACTGGGTCTCTGATTCCACCAAATCAGACACTTCTTGACTAGTAAAGAAACTCTGTCAGGAGGTAGGAGTGCTGTGTTGCTACAAGGACTGTCACTCTGCTGGACTGTTGCTCTGGAAGAACTGCTTTCCTGCTGTGCTTCCCTGCTGCCTGCTACCCTCTTTCCCTGCTGAGAAAAATTTGGATTCTGCTTGGACTCAGAGTGATCTCCAGGGGTTTGTTGGCTTACCTCGGTTTTTGAGACTCAGGGATATCAAATTCTCACCTCCTGCTCCTGTACCTTGTCCACTGGAAGTGGACCCGGGTGCTTGCTCCAGTGGAACCAAGTATCTCCTGTCTGCAGGAAGCAGAACTGACGCATCATCACTGTTACCGGTGCAGAATCGGCACATCACACTCGGAACCAGCACATTAAAGAACCGAGGCATCGGAATGGCTGCATCGCCGCCGCCGCTGCAGTGTGGGAAGATCGACGCATCCCCTAGACTAAGTGGAGAAACCTGATGCATCGTCTACAGAATCAACGCATCTCAGTTCAGCGCATCGTCTTCAGAACACGTGCATCACCATCACTGCATGAAGAAAACTGATGCATCGCCTCAACTGCAGGATAAATACCAACGCATCGCTCAGCTGTACCCCGCATCTCCATGTTGCAACCAGGATCAAGGTACTTTGTTAAGCGGGCCTTGTGTGGCTCCTGTATGCGGCCTGTGCTCAATCATGGTTGGCCTAAACTCTTGACTTTGCCGTGGTCCAGGGCGACCGGGTAACCGCCAGAGGCACTTATTGCTTCTATGCACAATTTTTACATTTAATCTTTAAAAATTCCTATCTCGACTTCTACTTATTGGATTTTTGTCAGTTTGGCCTTGTTTTATTTATAAAATCATAATCTATGTTTCTTAACTTGTGCAGAATCTTTTTGTGGTGTTTTCACTGTGTTACTGTTTGTAGTATTGCACAAATACTTTACAGTTGGCCTCTTAAGTTAAGCCTGCCTGTTCTGTGCTGAGCTACCTGAGAGTGAGCACAGGTTAATTTAAAGTGTGTATCTGACTTACCCTGACAAGGATTGCAGTTCCTTGGCAGGGTGCATACCTCTGCCAACCAGATGCCCAATTTCTAACAATGGCCTTAAAATAATGAGGAATATCCACATCCTCGTTAAAGCTCCGCCCGCTGCCTACAACAGGGGATGTAGATCCTATACAATGCCCAGAACCCAATATGTTACTAATTCAGACATGCTCAGAAAATGAAATATATGGACCCCATGCACTAAGGTGCATCCACACACACAATCAGAGCTGAATCCAGGCAAGCACAGGTACTCCAGAACACAAGGCAACTGCGCTAGGAAACACTGGAGAACCTGAGGCAAGGAACTAAAGAGCCATAGCCAAGGGCAGATGCAGCTGTTGTCAAGTGCCCAACTGGGACCACTGGGCAAAGCATGTTGCCAGACCCCTTGTGTATTTCTCCTGAATAGTAGCAGTGAGGAACAAGAGTGGCATGAACCATGGAAGTCAATTTGTGACATTGGTAACAAATGCAGTGGACAAGGAAGCTGTACTATTTGAGGACGAGGATGACAAAAGGATATAATTGACTGAAAATCATTATGAATGCATTGTTAGTTAGTAAATGCTTCAAACATCAAAAAACATAGCACTCACGGGGCAACAGCGATGTGCACTGGTTTGGGAACAGAGTGGAATTAAAATAATGTATTAATATAATGTATGTGTGCAGTAATTTAAGTATGTCTTTCGTGATCACCAGGGATAGATCAGGTACTGCAATGCCATGTACTATAGGTATTTCCAGTGCTATCTATTGTTGCCACGCAGGTTGTGCTTCATGAATAGGAAACATGCTGTGGCAATTGACCTCACAGAATGAATTGACATCAGAAGCCTCCTCTCTTATGTCTGACCCTGTATGTATTTATGTATGTAGTTTTGTGGTATTTGTTTAGTAACCTAGAGAAAACACACCCAAGCATTGTAAATATCAAAGGCAAATATACGATCAACATCTATTTGGATGGTAGGCTGTTACTGCATCATAGCAAAGTCTTCTTTAAGGAGGTGAGTCTTTAGCTCTGTCTTCAATTAGAACAGGGATAGGGCATTCTTAATAGGTACAGGGATTTTCTTTCAGAACCATGGTGTATCAATAAAGAAGGCCAGTTTTCTTGTTTTTTCTTTTTTGCAGTTCTTTGCCTTCTGTCTGTTGCTGTCCTGGCTATGAGAGTGTTGAGGACCATCAGAGAGGATGAGCTTGTCCGCCACATATGAGGGTGTGATGGTCATTATGGATTTTTAAATGATGCAGGTAGTTTTGAAGACAGAGCAGGTGGTCAAGGGGAGCCAGAGTGAAGTTTAATCATGGTGAGGGGGATGTGGTACTATTTCGTCAGACCCAAAAAGACGTGTTATGGCATGCAGGATGCCGTTACGGGGGAACCAGTAATTTCTGTCCCGTAATAAAGCCTCCTTAGTGGGAACTCTTATACAGTATCATAAATGTAGTTTGTGACCTCAATATGTTTTTTTCTTTCTTATGTTTTGGTGCTTGTGATTGGTTGTTGTTGACAGCAAACTCAATGTCCTCTATTACTAGATGCAAATATTGGGTACAGCATTCAAGTTTTCTTCACCACAGATTAATTCACTGAAGTAGAGTGTGGGAAGCATCAGGAGTGTTGCTCATCTGTCTCTCATGACCCTACGCATTCATTAGTTTCTAGGAGAAGAATGAACTTATCATGATAATTCTGGAGTGTTATCCGAGTCTTGTTTCACTTTTTGTAATGTCTCTGTAGTTAACATTATTATTGGGACGCAAAAGTCCTCCTCATGATCGATGGACGTGCAACCCTGCCTGAGTGCTCATACTGTACTGATGTCTAGCTCGATAATGATGATTTTTTTTGTTGTCAGAGGAAAACACGGATGATGCATGTGAGACCTTAAATAGGCATGTCCTGCGGTTTACGATCTTGTTGGACCAGGAGGGGTGCCCAAACATTCTGCTGCTGCATCCTTAACTCACCCTCGGCCTACAACGGTTTGGTGTGTAGTGCTGTGCAGTGCATGTGTGGTGTAGATCTGCTGGATGTACGTGTGCCTGTGAGTGGTACCTACATGAAGGAAGCACTGCTCTGTAGTGTGTGTATGTTAAATGTATGTGCTGGGTGTATTTGTACCTGTCAGTGGCACAATACAAGAAGGATGTAGTTTTGTGCATTGTGTTATTTGCATGTGCTTGGTGTATGTGTGCCTTTGAATGGCACAATACATGGCAGATTCTGTGTTTCATTTTGGGATACCCAGGGCTGTATGGCGAAACATGAGGAGAGGAGGCAGAGGAATCCCCCCCAGACAGATTTGTGTATTTCTGCATTCTTGTATGCTGTGTGGGACACACTGGAGACAGAGAGAAACAGCCTCTCCAAAACACTTGAAAAGGTTTTCTTTGATTCAGTGAGGGGTCACAGGGAAGGACCCTAGGCACATCAGAACAGGAAGGAAATGGGGCTGATAAGAGAATCATAAAGAGTAGGCCTGAGGCCCTGTGGTAATCTTTTGATTCACATATCACTCTGGCTGACATCCAGATCTAGTCACTCCCATGGCCTCAGATTTGGAGTCGCTTCTGCTGTGACAAACTGCTTTCAGGAGGAAGAGAGGGCAGAGGAGTGGAAACTTCAAAAGGAAGCAGACCCCCAACATAACCTTCAAAGACTCAGAGCCTAAATCTCATTTGGTGTCTGGAAATTGACTACAAGAATGGGAGCTTGAGACCCCCCAAAATTCAAGCAGCCAGTCGGGCTGTGCAAGGAGGAGTAACCCTACAAGACTTCTGCCTGTGAACAGATTTGGGGGGCCAAGGCCTGCTAGTCTCCCAGTTGGGTGAGGGTCATCACTCAGGGAATCCAAGACTACCTGCCCGGAGGCACTAGCGCCTGCATGCTTGACAAGACCAGTGTGCTCTGTGAGTAAGAAGAGAGCGTTGGAGGGAGTGAGGTCTAGTGAGGAATCCTGTCAAGTGGATCTCCTTAGCAAAGTGTTAGGAGACGGCTGCTGCACCGATTGGGTCATTGCCCATGTGCAGGGAAAGGCGTAGACCCTTGTGTGCCAGAGGAGGAATCAATGACGTAATATCAACAGCAACTATATAAATTCACCAAAATATTGGAAAATAAATATCATTCACAAAAATATCGACTTCCTCTACATAACTAATAAAAGCTCAAATACCGATAACCAAAATATCGCAGTCAAAATATTTATTTTTACTTATATTGATTACAAAAATATCGGAAACCAAAATAGTGTTACATTTAACTAAACACATAAATTTGGCAGAAATATCAAGACACCATATGGACACCATTAATATCACCCAAAATAAAGATATTTCAATTACAGCATTTTACATTAACCACAAAAAAAAACTAAAAAAGATATATTTAATTATTCCAACATCATTTTAACAATTTCCTAGCCTATAATAAACTTAAACCACCCACCCAAAAAATACAGTTTCAATGCATCAAAATATTATTAAAAACATATCTTTACAATTACTAACGTATAAGAATTAAATAAAAATAATTTTAATTATATACATAAATACATCCAAAATAACACCAAAAATAGAAATATATATTCAACATTATAAAATAACATTATAAAATACACACTGAACACTAATTAGCATACACTGTAAAAGGCAATAACGGAAAAAAATTAAACTAAATGAACACTAACCCTTAAAATCAATCAGTAAAGCAAAGTAACCAATAAAATGATATTATTAATTATACTAACAATATAAACAGCATACAACATTTGACTAACTACTGCACCAAAAACTACTACAGCTGTAAGATTACGATACCAGATTGCCAAAGACAGTCTGAACACAGAACTGGAAGAATACACACAACTACCTTCTAAAGTAAGTAAAACATTTATTTAAAATAACTTATAAATCCATTAATTAAAAAAACTAAAATAATAAATAACTAACAAAACACTCTACTTATTTTAACTCTTAAACTGTTGATACTACAGAGAAATTACTACACAATATAGAACCTACTAATCTACCAAAACACTACTGCTTTAGTGCTTTCACATACCTGCAAAAAGGCACACAAACATTAAGTGAATAAAAAATATTTCTAAAGACTAACTCACCCTAAATGCCTAAAGATACAATTAAATACCCTCAGCCCCACTAGCTACCAATGAACAAGGTTTAAAATATCTTTTTCAGCAACAGAAAAGGAGCCATCTGACCCATATTACAACCCACCCCAATAGAAAAAAATAAATAAAGGCTGCGGCTACCAGCAGCAACACATATGTAAGTATAAAATAGAAAACGAGTATCATAACTTTGTAAACAAATAATAAATGTTAATTTTTTAACATTTAATTATTTGTATTATTATAGTATTTTAAGACATAATGATAGAGAGAGCAAGATACGTCACATCACAGAAATGGAAACAATTACTCTCTCACAAGGGCTACACTTACAGCCAAGAAAGTACAAGCATGAAAACTATCATTTGGAAATGTACTAAATAATCTAATGCTTTTTATGGGAGGGCCACTACAAATGATGATGTAGTTGTTATTAATGTAAAAGAACACAACCACCCCCAAAATGTCATCAAAATCGAAGTAAGGCATCCACTATAGGATTGAAGATAGGCAAGCACTAGTGTGGACTCCCAAGAGCCCACAACTAAAATACTAAAAGATATACTCCTCAACATCTCTGAAACTCATCATAGGCTGGCTAGCAGCTATATCCACCTTTTAAAGGCTTAATTGCACAAATGAAAAAAGCCACCAGTGCTGACCCTCCTGCCCCTTGAAAATGCCAAGATATCCAAATTCCTGAACATCTAACCACAACACACATAATGAGGAACCTTTCCTCTTACATTATAACCTTAACAATGATAAACTCACTATAATATTTGCTACAGTAGATAACGTATTTAACTGACCCAATGTCAAACATGGATGATGGATGGGACATTCGAAATAGGCCCCAAGCCATTCAATCAGATGTACATCATACATGGTGAATATCAAAATGCTAATAGGCCATTCATATACATCCTTCTACTTATCAAGCAAATTAGCACTTACTATAAAATACTTAACTGTATTAAAATTATAATAAATTACTACCTCCCACATAACATAATAATTGCTTTTGAACAGGCCATAAGCTAAACTATACTTAAACTGTACCCACACACAGCCATACAAGGCTGGTACTACCATTTTAACCAAAGCACTTGGCGACACCTCCAACAATCTGGACTTTGGGCCTGTTTACGAGTCTGGCGGTCCACAGACCGCCAGACTCGAGGGGGTACGGTGGTGGCAGTCTCCACTATGATTCGAGCGATCCGATTGCAGTAGCCGCCAGGGAACCGCCATTCCCTGATGATGTTGCAGTGGTCAGGCGGCCGTAATATACTAGGCGGGACTACCGCGGTTCCTGCCAAGCACATTATGAGTTGCCACTCTGCTGGCGGTGCCATGGAGGTTCCTCCTCCGTGACCACTGTGGTGGAGAGGAAATGTGCATCCTCCGCATTTGTATGCATACAGGGGAGCAAAGCATGCCATGCAGGAACTGTTTTTGGTGTTCCAATTGTGGTTCCTATTTTCAGGGCGCCGCCATGGAAACTTCAAAAAAAGCCTGCCAGACAGGAGGAATCTCCTAATCTGGCAGACGGTCTGACCACAGCTTTAGCGGTGTGGCGGCGGTGCAGACCCGGCGCCGCACTGCCAAAGTCGCAGTCAGGGCGTAAGTGTAGAATATGCAACTAACAGCCAATTTCCCCTTGAAAAAAATAAATATTGCACAAGCCTATGTCTCTGTAACAAAGGTAGCTAACCACTATTTCTTACTTATAGAAAGTCCATTCTACCCAAAAAAATAAACACAAACAAAGGGGGTCATTACAATAGCGGGTGGATCGCCACCGCCCGTATGGCGGTGGCGATCCGCCCACCATATTCCACCGCCCGCATGCCAATTCCCCCGCCATATTACGATGGCGGGGGGGACCCCGGCGGACGGAAAGACCGTCCGCCAGTTTTCCGTCGGTCTGACAGGGGACCGGGCGGAAAAGGGCACTAATATGGTGGCGGTGTCTGCAAGACACTGCCATCCATATTAGGATGGTGGCGGAGAGCAGCCTTCGTTGCCGCCATGGAAAGGCATACGGTCCTTGCTGTTGGGGGCCCGTTGCGGGCCCCCCAAGATGTTGGGGGGTGGGGGGTGCACATGGGGGTACCTAAGGTACCCCCCTGCATGTTCATGCACAAGGTGGCAGGCACCATGCGGTGCCTGTCATGTTGGGCATGCAAATGCACAACATGCATATATTGCATTGTGGCGGGTGCTGCTTACAGCACCGCCCGCCGCAATTCAATATATGCGGGATGCCACCGCCACCGTGGCAGTGGCATCCTAATGCCTACAGCGGGACCACCGCTCCTCTGGCGGACGGTCCCATTCACTGTTACGGTGGCGGGCGGACTTTGTCCGCCCGCCATCGTAATGTGCCCCTATGTCCCTAATGGCTACTTGGGTCAGCAGACTGCACAGCTCTGGACACAGATGCCTACCTAAATTCCAAATACGATCATGGAATGTCTATGACATTCACCATGGCTTAAGAAGCCAAAACCAACAATGCAGTTGAAGATGGCAGAATTCTCTCCAATCTACAATAGACAGAACCAAACTAAATGCTACACATTTATAGAAGCCCTACAAAAAAGATCAGTCAGTAACCCAAATTTTGCCTAAAATTAGCAAACAAACCAATAGAATGTACAGCATGCTACAATGTAAAGTTAAACTCTTTATTAAGAAAAAGGGAGTACCCTACTTAGGGCCCAATTTCGATACGGTAAGGAAGGCCTCCTAACGGCATTTGCTCCGTCCGATTCGGATCAGGAACGTGTCTTTCCGACCGAATCTGAAAGGTTTCCAACCAACTGAGTATGATGCAAGTTAGGCATTAGGAATATCCCAATCCGAACCCGACGGCATTTGGAATGACCGAGCCGTACGGAGCAGAATCGTACGTCTCTATGGGCCGCGTTTCTGAACGACCGATTACGATGCTGGATTCAGACAGCCTTTCCGAATCGTGCCGTCCGACTTGAATCGGCAGTCGGAATCAGACTTCGTGGTCCCGTAGCGGGCCACCCTGCACTTGGAGCCTTCCCAATCGGGCCCTTGGGGGTACCCATGGGTCCCCCCTTACCAGCCATGCACCGTGTGGCAGGCACCAGGGGGTGCCCGCCACAGGGTGCCCGATTTTCCCCAGCCATCCCTTTCTTCAATGGGAGCCTATGCATTCGGTCAGAACATAGGCTCCCATTGAAGTCAAAGGGAGTCCAACCAAATCGTATCTGGAAGCATCCGGATGCATCGTACTCGGTTGGTTGGACTCTCCCGATCCAAGGCAGTCGGAAACCATTCCCAAACCATTTTGGTCGGAATGATTTCCTAACTGCATCGGAATCAGGCCCTAAGAATCAATAGAAAAATCATATTATTAATAAAACACACTATCAACACATTAACCAATAAACCTTAGGCAAAATTCAAACCATCATAAATAAAAAAAAACAACTAAATATTAAACAAATTATTTTTACATATCAGTCAAAACATCGTACAACAAATACAGCAAAATAGATTGATGCATAAATTAAATATGTATAATAATTAGTTTAAAAAAAATCACCAACCACAAAGCTCAAAAATACAAATAAAATTAAAGGAATCAATTTAATACAAATACACAAAAATGTAATAAAACAACTACCAATCACATCAAATACACATGCATAATAAAATATAACATTTCCCACCCAAAAACAAATAACTTACATTTTTGTTCATCCGTATCCATGTAGTCAAAACATAATCCACAAAAAACAGGAAAATTATTCCAGAAAAGTCCAAAAGATAGATAAAATTGAAACAGGCCATTTTAAATCCAATAAAACAATCCAGGTCTTAAGGAACGATAAAAAAACTGAAAAAGTATAAAAACAGAAACACACCTGGAAAACCGAAATTTCAAAGGAAATCAAAATTAAAAATATTGGTTTATTAGAAACCAAAATGATTTCTTAAAAAAAAAAAAGCAACATCCATACAATATCTTTGAAGCAGTAAACCTGTACAAAAACATACAATAACCACTTGCAAAAAATACTGCCTTGCAATTTAATATAAACATTGCAATTAATCTATTTAAAACAAATAACATAACATAAGATTATACACACACAACACTTTAAAAAAAGTATTTACATGTTTTATTTAATATTAAAAATGTACTAAAATATTGTTTAAATATAACAGTGAAAATGTTTTTCTCATGTGTACAAATATATGTCATTAAAAATGTATATATATATACATATATATATAAATTAAATAAATGCAAAAAAATAAATACAAATTGCAAACTGTTTTATGTACCTTTCTTATACAAAATAAAAATATTAATAATGTATGTCATAATTGCAATACCAACTCCTATCTAAACCATTTAGGGGAAAGTGTTGCACACTACAGGGTTTACATTGACTATTATTCACACTTCAAGGTGATGGACAGTAAAGGTGTTGGATATACTATCCGCAGTGCAATCTAAAGCATTTTTGGGAAGGTGTTGGACACTAAAGGTGCTACATTTACTATTCACACTCCAATATAAATCATTTTGGGAAAGGTGTTGTACAATAAAGGGTTTACATTTACAACTTCTACTCCAATCTAAACTAATTTTGAGGAAAATGTTGGGCAACAAAGGGGTTACACTTACTATTCCCACTCCAATCTAAACCATTTTGGGGAAGGTGTTGGAAACTAAAGAGCTTACATTTATGATTCCCACTCCAATCTAAACCATTTTAGGGAAAGTGTGGGACACTCAAGGGGTTATATTTACTATTCCCACAGCATAGTAAGACATATTACATACATGTTTTAACGGTAAAAAAATGAAATAACGTATAACTCACTCTTAACTAATGAATGTTTGTAGCATAATTATCTGTAAAAATCATCAAAGGAAATAATTATTTTTAATTGATAACATGAAGCAAATCATAGATTATATTCAATATTAATACTAAATGTTTATAAAACATTATAAATACAACATAAAATAACACATTAAGAATATGTAAACAAAGTACAAAATTGCAAACAATATTTTTAAATGATGTTTAAAATACCATAAATTCATTATAACGCATATAGCATACCACCATTTCAGATTAAACACATAAATATTTACATTTTCTTTACAATTACCTAATTTATAATCATTTAAGTTATTTTTTCTTTAAATAAAATAAAAAATTGATATATAAACAATTACAGAATAATTATAAAACAACATTATTTTAAATTTTTAAACATAAACATATTTTAATACAAAATTAATACATGCAAAACGTAAAAAGTAAGCATATAATAAACCATATTAAAATTACATTAAATTAGAACAAATATTCTTATAATTTAATATTTACTTATTTTCTAATCAAAATAAATAACAAAAATTGTAATACTTATTTATTTCTGAACTAAAACTATACAATTATGTTTTAAGAAAAAAGTTGATTTGAATATACATTTTAACATTAGTAAATGATTGACTTAAGCAAACAAATTATACATTTTTGATAAACAATTATTATATAAAATATGTAAAATATTTACATTTATAAAATTCCACAATTATTGGATTACATAAACACATATGTACATTTCATAACAAAATACAGATATTTTACATACATGATCACAATTTTGTATACATTTTAAAAAAGCATTCTAAAAATTAATTCATCCTTTTGAATTTCTTATTAATACAATAATTTGAAATAATATTTAATGTACAAGAAAATTAATTTTCACATATTTTAATAATATCCCCTCCCTTTCGACCATGTGTGTGGAACTCAAGGACCGCTGAGCGCAGCCCACATGAACCGCATGCAACAAACTTACCAGAGACAGCCACTGCAGGTGCAGCATCTGTGGAGTTGGCGCCCTCAGAGACTCTGGTCACTCCATGCGGGTATGACTGATTTCAGTCCATGCGTCTGGGGGAACTTGCTTGCCAGATTGAGCTTCAGTGCTTTTTAATTTAATACAGAGTCAGGGTGGCACTACTGAGACTCGGACTACTAGTGGGGCTTCACCTGAATTTTGCCTAGAGTGAATGGGTAATAACCACTACTGCTGACTTGAGGTAAGTGGGGTTCAAGGATGCCCCTTTAAACACTAAGGGGGTCATTATGATTGCGGTGAATGGCTGCTGGTGGCCGATTCACCGCAATCATGCGGCCAAATCCTGCCCGCCAGAATACAATGGGGGCGGCGTGCGTGGTGGACGGAAAGTCCGTCCACCAAGGATCCGACAGCAGCAATCGTTATGATTGCCTATCAGACCGCAGCGCATCAGTATAATGGTGGCGGTGCCTGGCAGGCACCGCCCGCCATATTACGGTGCTGCATCCCCGCCAGCCTTTCCATGCATGGCGGAAAAACTGCCATGAAAAGGCTGACAAGGATGTACTTTGGGGGCCCGTTGCGGGCCCCCCTTGTGCCGGGGGACTTTAATTTTGCACTGGTGGGGCACATATGGTACCCCCCTACATTTCCCTGCACCAGGTGGCAGGCACCGCGTGGTGCCTCTTTTTCACAAATGGAGAGTGAGAGAAAAGCAGGTCAGTTGCAATCTGCCAAAAATACTTGTATCACATATGAGCAACTGCTGTCGCTTGAAGTTCCGTTAGGATATCAAGCTTTTCCTAAAGGAGGAGGAAAAACAAAAGAGAACTGGGTCTGAGATAGTGTGTTGTTCTCCCTCTGCTTAACCATTGGTGGTGGGGTATCCTAAGATATTGGAGTAGACGACTCACTCACTTATACTGACATGCTTCATCATAGGCGTCTATCCACACCCATGTAAGATGGTACAACCCGGGCGGACTCAACCAAAGATGTGATGGGAGTTCTTATATAAAGCAATTACTGGTTATGCAGGGAACCAGAGAAGTGGTAGTAAAAATGCCTTCAGGTATACCCAGACAATGGGGCCGATTCCGATCTCGGCCGGTAGGGCTCCGAATCGGATTCGGCTTAACCGGATCCGATTCGAAGCCCTATTCCCCGACCGATTCGTACGCGCGTCCGGGCGAGCGAGTACGATGCAAAATCGCCGACCGACTCGTCCGGGCGTCCCGACCGCTCCGACCGACTCGTTCCCGGGTCGAACCACACCGACCGACTCGCTCGGACTCGATTCGCACCGCGCAATGGAGACGTTCCCCGGCCGGGTGAGTACGATGCGCGCCGTGAGCAGTCCGACTGAGCCGCGCACTCTGGCCCCAAAGAGCAGTTGGAGACGTACTTTGGGGGTCCGTGTCGGACCCCCCTGTACGCGTAGCTGCGCGAGTCGCACACCTGTGCGTGTATGGTGCGAGTCGCTTCGACGCGTACCCGCTGTAGGGGGCGCCCTTGACCGCCTCGCACCCATTGAGAGATTTCCGGCCCGAATCGGAATCGGCCCCTACGTGTTTATTCGGAGGATACCTGGGGCATGGATAAAAAAAGTTCAAAGTTCGGGGTTTTCTGAATGTAATTCTTCAGTTGTACCCCTCTCAAAGTGCCAACATGTTTCGGCCCGCGCTAAGAGCCCACGTGGGTCTGGGGCCTTCGTCAGGGCTATTCATCTACTACTTAAAGTCCCTGCGTCTGACAAATGCATGCGTTTCATGCACTATAGTGAGGCCTATTGCGCTCACCTGTCTTCAGTGTGTCCTCAATAGAATTTCAAGGTAGAGGAGAGAGAAAAAACAAACCATCCAAGGTGGTAGTCAAACCTGCTTATTTTACATGTAGACTAGTTCCACTGTGTTTCCTCCATTCCTTTCTGCTGGACCGTGTTGTTTACTATCTTACCAACTATGCTATATGGTAAATTACTGTGGGCAAAATCCTGTGCCACTCTATAAGAAACAAAAGTTAATAAAGGTGATTCTGTGCAGCTCAGAACTTCATATAAATGGTTAACAGTGTTGTTTGTATGGATCTACATTTCTAAACTTCTATATCTATATTTGCTGTGCAGACTAAACTAGGTCCAGCAGTCCAACCTAGATGTAGTGATTACCAGTGTAATATATACACGAAACACAGTGTTCAAGGCTGTTCGGTCTGTGTATTGGACCTCCCATGCTTACCTACTGGATGTTAGTTCTAGGTAACATGCGGATCAGGCGGTCGGTGCTGCCTTATAGTCACACACTGTGAGAGAAAAAGTTGTAAAAATACATGCTTAGTAAATTGACGTAGAGTGAGCTTATTGGGCAAGGAGTACTCTTGTAGCCTGGTTGCATATTACTACGGTTTTTACAATGCATGCACAGTCACATCAGTTATTGCTCTCATGTTTACATAGGGGCAGATGGCCCCCCAATACGTATTGTGATCCTAATCAGTGTTTTTAATTGAGTCAGGTTTTAAAAAGGTATCGTTCGGTGCTTACTACTTCAAAGAATGTAATTACCACTCGTACTCCTCTGCGTGTACGTTCTCACTACGTTTCGTTTCTACTTTTCATATAGTTTACTACGGGACGATTAACGTGAAAGCAAGATATGCATGCGTTAAAAACATCCTTAGTGAAGGGAGGTTGTTTCTCTCGTATCGGGGTGTCGATACCCTTGTTAATCACCTTCGTGCTGTATTTCACATGCATTCACTCATCTCATTCTCACTTCTTCAAAATAGTCTGATAATATACAGCGTCCCCCGAGTCTACTTTCAAAAGGAGGTCATGCCCGTAAACATCATGCTCCGTGAAGTGAGGCTGTTTCTCTTATGCCGGGTGGCAATTGCCTTGTTTCACCCCCTTCGTGCCGATTGCCTCCCGTACATACACGCACTCCCCACTTACTTCGTGAAAGTGCTAGCACCGCTTGTTTGCCTACATGCCTCGCTCTGTCCACCGCGGGTGCCGGGGTGGGTGGGGCCGGTCAGTAAATACCCGCGAACCGGCGTTTTTTTGCACTCGTCGTCAACAGTCGCGGGCGCATGTTGGGGAAGGCATGCTGGGAAATGGAGTATTTCTAAAATATATCGCGCGTCTGTCTTTTTCTCTCCACTGCGTGTCCTTCTCTCACACAATTGCCTATGGGTCACCTTCAGTGCCCCTTTGTATACAACTTTTTGCTACTAAGTCCTGGCATTCTTTCTATCAAAATAAAAGGATAAACATTTCTCTATCCTCTTTTTATTCTGAACAGGATTATACCTGCAGGACTACGGAGGTCCGTGGATTAGTCTGGTGGTCAATAAAGATTTTGTCCTTCAAAAATACGGGACGGTTATGGTGAAAGGGGGCATGGGAGGCATCTGTGGGTAATCGGGTACTCTCATGGGGGTGTGCATGTGTATTAAATATTAGAGATGCCGTCTATGGCCTCTATGTCTCGTCATTCATATTGACTATGGTGATATTTCTCAAGACCTATTCTTCCTAATAGGACTTGGTGTTTTTTCAGTGTCTTCATAGTGAGGGTTATTTGGGGAGCCTCTTTCAATCACCCTCCTAGTTTTTGTTACATCATGTTTATGTATCACATTCAGTTGTATATCCATTCGTCCAAGGTATATCTTCGTTCAATCCCTGTATAGAGCTAGACAAGCGATATATCCACCTCTGTTCCAGTTTTAATAACTGTTTATCACTCACTACGGTCCATAGTTTTTCGATCACCGTTCACGTGAAATCGTTGTCATTGTGGCCTGCTTCCTGAAAGTGGCGCATCATTTTCGTAATAGTCTTGCCACATCGGAAAGTACTGCGATGTTCATTCATTCGTAACTTTACCTTCCGTGTCGTCATGCTGATGTACCTCAGGTGGCATTTGCACGTAATGATATACACCACATTGCTACTATTGCAATTGGAAAAGCCTTTTTGTACCCAAGGGGTTCTTAAGCCCAGGTCGATCTCCTTACTGGCCTTTGTGAGTGAGCAGACATTACAGCTGCCGCACGGAAAATGGTCTACAACCTCTGGGAGGTTCCATAGTGTATGTATTGTGCGATTTTCCTCCTGTGTTCTTTGTGGCCGGGTATGCACCACAGAGTCTCTCAGAGATTTACCTCTTCTGAAGGCAAACATGGGTTTATCTAACCTTAGTAGACCTGAATTTAGGGTTTTCCAGTGGCGCAGGATTATTCTTTTCACTACATTGGATTCTGTGCCATATGTGGTAACACAGACTAACCTGGAGTTTTTTGGTTTCGTATAAGTTTCCAGGAATGTCTCCCTGGGTTGTTCTTTGCTCTCTTAAATGCCCTTTTCACCAGTCTATTCGGGTATGATTTCTCTTGAAGTTTCTTTGTAGTTGTTTTGCGTGATCTTCGTATGTTTCTTTTTCAGAGCACGAAGTCTCAAGAATTGGCCCACAAGTAGGTTGTCTCTGAGGGCTTTAGTGTGAAAATTGTCATACCGGAGTAAGTTGTTGACATCCGTCGGTTTGTAATACACCTCTGTTTTGAGTGTCCCATTGCATGCCCACATTTTTAAGTCCAAAAAGGTCATGGACTCCCTGTTTGTTGTCATGGTGAATTTGAGATACTCATCTCTGTTGTTAAACCAGGTTAGAAATTCTGTGGCTTCACTTTCTGAACCCCTCCAGATCAGGAAAATATCATCTATGAACCTTTTCCACACCAACAATTTGGTGCCAAAAGGGTTGTTATTGTCATAGATGTATTTAGTCTCGAAATCATGGACATACAGGCAGGCTATGCTGGGGGCAAATGTACTATCCATCGATGTTCCATGGGTCTGTAGGTAGTACTCTCCTTCAAATTCAAAGAAGTTCTTAGTTAAAGCCAATCTGGCGCAGTTCAGGACAAATTCTTTGGGTGTAATGGAGCCCCATTCCTCGTTCCTAAGTAAGGTCTTGATTACTTGAAGTGATGACTCCTGGGGTATGCTGGTATACAGCGCCTCGACATCTAGAGTGATAAAGATGTCGGTGGTTTCATTAAATGACAAGGTTTTGAATTTAATGAGGATATCTCTGATGTCCTTGAGGTAGGATGGCATCCTTTGTACCATTGGTCTCAGAAAGTAATTTGTAAATTTAGATAGGGGTTCTAATGCTGACCTGATCCCTGAAACGATCGGTCTGCCCAGAGGTGGATTTTTGTTCTTGTGGACCTTCGGCAGTATGTACACATACGGGGTCTGTGGATTCTCTTCCTTCAGGAAACCAGCTTCTAGTGCTGTGATCCATCCTTCCTCTTCCGCCTCGTTGACTATCATCTGAATCGACTCCATGGTTTCTTTTTTAGGGTCCCTGCGTAGTTTTTTGTAATTGCGGGTGTCATCCAGGAGTTTTTTGCACTCACTTCGGTACATCTCTAGGGGCATGACCACTGTTGCCCCTCCTTTATCTGCTGGTTTTATTATAATATCCCTCATGTTGTCAATTTTAGAGATGGCGTTGCATTCTGCTCTTGTCAAATTGTTGAAAACCCGTTTCTCATTATCCTTAAGTTTGTCAACCGCCAGGGTTACTGCTTTTTCAAACGCCAGTAATGCTGGCGGCATGGTGTGGTTAGGCGGAGTAAAGGTAGATTTTTTCCTTAGACCGGTATTTTTGTCTTCTTTCTCCTGCAGTCGTGCATCTTGGTCTGCAAAAAAATTGAAAGTCTCACTCTCCGGAAGAACTCGGCTAGTTCAATTCTCAGGTTGAACAGGTTCGATTTAGCCATTGGAACAAAGCCTAGTCCTCTGTTGAGTACTGCCTCCTGTGTTGTAGTAAACGTTCTGCCACTCAGGTTAATTATTCCCGAGGGTTTCTGCTGGTGCTCGGTCATGTTTCCTGCATCATTGGTTCCTCTTGTTGGGGTTGCCAGTGTACTCTTAGGCCCCTCCGTTTTCCTCTTCCCTGATTTTGGCCTCTCCCTAAAAAAGGAGGTTGAAAGTGTTGCCATTGGTACCCATACTGTGGGGGTTGAAACGGTGGCTGGACATAGGGTCCCCAGATGAATGGTTGTTGATGATAGGGTCCTCTTGGTTGGTAATTGCCCCTGTTTCTTCGTGGGCGTCCTCCTCTGTTCTTCATGTTCCATGGCTGGTGTTGTCCGTCTCCTGAGGAGTCACTGGAATATCTTCCCGACCCTGAGCTGTCTGTATCTGAGAAGTCAGATTTGTCTGTTTCATTGGGTCTGTAGTCCTCTTTAGAGTATGGAAAAGTGTTCTCAAAATTGAACAGTTTAAGATCTTTTTGGAACTTGTTTATTTTTCCTTGAGTGAGATATTCTTTATGCTCGTTAATGATCTTATTGTTCTCTTCCAATTTTTTCTTAAAAGTGGCAATGGTGACTTGTGTTTTCAAACCGTTCTCCATGGTTTTGATTTCGATCAAAAGGGCATCGGACACACTCTTGGCTGTTTGTATAATCAAGACCAGCCAGTCTCTTGTGCATTTCCATGCTATGAGAGACCATCTGAGTCTGAACTCTGGATCATTTAAAAAAATGTGTGATGCATTAGAAACAATCAGGCCATTAGGGGTTATGTTACCCCGAAGATATTCAGTCATAATGGCCCCGTGTAGAAGAGTTTTAAGTTGGGTCCGTTTAAGTTCTGAGAGTGATTCCCAGTCACCATTATTTTGAGTGGTTTGTGTCAGTGATGTATCAGAGATAAGGGAAGGTGCCGATAGAATGGACAATATTACGTCCTCACTAAACACCAGGCCCTCTGCCATTCCTGCTTGCAGGTAACGGTCAGTAGAGGCCTCACTCACAAATCAAATTTGATTGGAGATTCCTAGAACCGATTCGGTTATTTTTTAAGCTGTGTTTCAACTCTCTGGGCTGTGGAAACCCCACTATACTCTTTTTCACAAATGCAGAGTGAGAGAAAAGAAGGTCAGTTGCAATCTCCCAAAAATACTTGTATCACATATGAGCAACTGCTGTCGCTTGAAGTTCCGTTAGGATATCAAGCTTTTCCTAAAGGAGGAGGAAAAACTAAAGAAAACCGGGACTGAGAGAGTGTGTTGTTCTTCCTCTGCTTAACCATTGGTGATGGGGTATCCAAAGATATTGGAGTAGACGCCTCACTCACTTATCGTGACTGCCACGTAGTGCAAGGAAATGCAAACAGTACATTTCGAACATTGCTGCGGGTGCTGCAGCCAGCAGCACCCGCCACAATGTTAGAGATACATGATCTGACCGCCACGGTGGCGGTCGCATCGTAATCTCATGTGCTGGACCGCCGCCTTACAGACAGCCGGTCCCAAGCCCGCAACGATGACGGACGGACTGAAGTCCGTCCACCATCATAATGAGCCCCTAAGTCTTGACCTCAGGGGATGATGTGTACTATTTGTGAATGTCATATTTTAGTTTGTAGTTGTAGAAAAATACTTCTTTTATCACAAAAGCGAGTACTTGACTGGACAAACAGTTATTGCTGCAGTTAATCCCCCAGTGTCTACCCACCCCCTGAGAAGACTTGGGGCCATATTATCAAGAACGGCGATAACATTATCACCGCTTTAGCGGCAGGGAACTGCCGCAAAAGCGGCGATAAGGGGCTTGGGTAAATAGACATAATATCGAGAAAAAAAATATAGAATGGACAGAATATCGAATACAAAATATAGAATGGACATAATATCGAATGGACATAATATAGTGGTTAATAATATCGAAATGCAGGTAAGTGATATCGATTGCCAAAATTTAGTAATAAGTACATAATATAGGCATTAAAAAATATAGAATTTTTAATAATATCGAATTTTTTGTAAGTGTTTTGTATGTTAGTATATGAGTTAAAAATGTATAATATTTTTGTAATGTATGTTTAATTTTTTTTAAAGTTACGAAATTTATGTAAAATAATTTTTGCGTATATTACTTCCGTAGCGGGTTGTGGGTTTATAGGGGAATAGGGTGGGAAGTAATTTAATTTAAATTAATTAATTAAATATGTTATTAATTAATAATTTAATATGTAATAATTTAGGGGCACATTACGATACCCGGCGTAAAAAAATCCGCCAGGCATGGAAGCGGCAAAAACCCGCCCGCACACACCGCCTGAACACCGACCACGCCATTATGAGTACACAAACTGAAAACCGCCATCGGCGGAAAAATCATACAAAATACCGCCCGCCATCGTCCGAGTCGGAGTCAAACCGCCCGCCACGGACGGAAACACGCACGACAACACAAAACCGCCCGCCCACACGGCCGACACACCGCACGTGAAATTACGATCGCACCGCCATGAGCGCGGAAAAACAACAAATATACCGCCCGCCAGCGCAAACAACGCCGATGAGAATCGACACGGCAGAAGCCATGGCGCCCACGTACCTGCACAGAAACCATCCGCACACAAAACCAATAGCACACAACATGGCCAACAAGTCCACACAGCAAGGCACGCACAAATACACAAGCACAGTACACATCCCGAAAACACCCCCCGGACAAACAAAAAATACAAAGGCCAGAACCCCAGACACAACACACCTGAAAACAACAGACCATGAGGACACACCCACATAGGTGAGTACAAAAGCAGCACTCCCACAGACCACAACCCCTTGCTACATTGCAAACCAGAGAGGAGAGGAGAGGACACAGTGACACAGCAAGGACAGCAGCACACCACAGAAACGCACACATCACTACCACCACCACCACCACCACCACCAAACACCACCACCACCACCACCACCACCAAACACCGGCACCACAAACCCCCTGCACATTACACAACACACACCGCACCAGCACCACAAACACCATGGCACCACAAAGGATGCCCAAGTTCACGCCCATGGAGCTGACGGTCATGGTCGACGAGATCATCAAGGTGTACCCACAAATCTATGGGAACATGGTCCAGCACACACCACTAGCCACCAGAAACAGAATGTGGACCCGGATCGTAGACCAGGTCAATGCAGTCGGGACCCTGCCCAGGAACAGAACCGAGATAAACAAACGTTGGAATGACGTAAAGAGCCTGGTCAAGAAGAAGGAGGGCAAAAACAGAGAGCTGGCTGCCGT
The DNA here is from genome assembly GCA_963921515.1 of Calotriton arnoldi. Taxonomy (NCBI): domain Eukaryota; kingdom Metazoa; phylum Chordata; class Amphibia; order Caudata; family Salamandridae; genus Calotriton; species Calotriton arnoldi. The sequence goes on along the minus strand of CAWUFW010003768.1, from coordinate 451,482 downwards.
CACTGGCGGAGGGAATCCCGCGCTCTTTAAGACCTTCAAAGCGTGGGAGGAGAAGGTGCGAGTCGTAATCCATCCGGAGATCCTCGCCGGATTAGCAGGGGGAGTGGAGGCTGGTAAGTACAAACTAATGTATACCAGCACACCGCTATGTACACACATGCGCAACCACCATGCCACAGCTCCCAGGGACAAACACCCCCATGTCCAGCACACAATACACAACACATCACACGCACATGCAACAGACACTACCACACACAGGCCAAACCGAACAACTGTAAGATGCGTGGGGACATGTGTACACTAAGCCAGCCACGTAACCACCAACAGGTCCCCAAATATGCCAGAAGCGCCACAACGAGCACCCACCACACCCATGTGTCCGCCACAGCTGCACCAACTGACAAGTAACAGGTAAGTGGCAGGAACACAAAGTGCAGTGGGTCGGAGGGGGACAGCTGAAGTACAACACCCACCAGGCCCCCACTCCCACAGACCAGCAAGGTGGAGCACTCCCCACACCCATGTGTCAGGCACAGCTGCACCAACCGACAAGTAACAGGTAAGTGGCAGGAACACAAAGTGCAGTGGGTGGGACGGTGGACAGCCCAAGTACAACACACACCAGGCCCCAGTCCCACAGCACAGCAAGGAGGAGCATCCCCACACCCCACACCCACGTGTCAGCCACCGCAGTGCACAACGACAGCCGAAAGGCAGACATCACGGTCCACAGCAATCGGTGTCAGTGGGTGTACAGCCACCCCCACGACCCACTACACCCCCCACCCCCACAGACCTGCAACATGGAGCACCCCCGCTAAGAGCCATGTGGCATCCAGTACAGTGCACGCACGAACAACTTGCAGGTGGGAAACTGGACAGGGCTGGATTACTGGAGGCATGAGGACCATAACACCACCAACACATGGGACATGTCACGTAGCACACGAACACGCAGCACCGCCCACCGTCACGAACAAGTGAACAATGTGCACATGGACATGAACAGCAGACTCACACCCCACATGACCCATCACAGACATAGCAACACCCAAGGAGCCACGTCTGCATGCACAAGCCACACTGAATATAGTCCCACACGGCAGCCACTGTGCAACTCATCACACACAACCGAAACACCATTGAAGTCCTGGCCATGTAGCCCCTACTGCCTGTCAACCACACACCCCACAACTACGCCTATGTAAGACAAACAACACTAGACGCAACAGAGCGGAACAACAGAAATGCACACGAACACCACTGAACCCATCAAACACCCAGACACACCATGCACATACAACATACCATCCATCCCATCCGTCAGCCCCAGTCTCATGAAAGGCATGTCATCCGCACAGCTGCCACACATACAGCAGTCACGCTAAGACACATGCCCATGACCAACCATGTGCCAGAAGTCAATTAAGCGCACGACACACTGTGAGCAACAACACACAACATGGGCCACACCCCCCCGAGCACTGCAGTGATGCACATGGCACAGGGCAGCACGCACACCAAGGAGATGGGACAACTGCAATACGTTGGCTGGCACACAACTATCACTCACTCATAACGATGCGTCCAATGCCATGTCCAGTAACCACAACAGACAGCAAATATGCAGGGCATGTCAGGCATGCACACACCTCAGACCATGCACTGTCATGCTGCCACAACACATGTCACGTTCGGCACCCATGGCTCACAGCATGTACCCCAAAAGCATATACCCTCCCAAATGCGAATCTGGGGCATGGCCCCCATGTTGCCATATGCGTTCCTAAGCGTTCCATTTGAACCCCAAAAGCATATTCCCTCCCAAATGCGAATCTGGGGCATGGCCCCCATGTTGCCATATGCGTTCCTAAGCGTTCCATTTGAACCCCAAAAGCATATTCCCTCCCAAATGCGAATCTGGGGCATGGCCCCCATGTTGCCATATGCGTTCCTAAGCGTTCCATTTGAACCCCAAAAGCATATTCCCTCCCAAATGCGAATCTGGGGCATGGCCCCCATGTTGCCATATGCGTTCCTAAGCGTTCCATTTGAACCCCAAAAGCATATTCCCTCCCAAATGCGAATCTGGGGCATGGCCCCCATGTTGCCATATGCGTTCCTAAGCGTTCCATTTGAACTCCAAAAGCAAAGTACAAACCAGACCCAGGATGGGCCAGGAGCCCGCATACACCAGAGTCACAATGAGTAGGGGCAAAGCAACACACCCATCGGCATGGCCAATCCGTCCCATGCCACATGTGCACAGCACACAGTCCCATTGCCTAGCACACACACCTACAGATGCCACAGCCACACACTCGCCTCCGGGAAACCCATGTACGAGATTGCACGAACTGCCAATGTCAGACGACTAATACATACTTCGCCAGGTGCAACACAGTAACAAATCTCATTCTCTCCACAGGTGACGAACTGCTGGACGCTGGGGATGGAGACAGCAGCCAGCACAGCCAGCCTACAAGCCCCCAACGAGGACACACGGATCTGGAGGATCTGTCCACCTCTTCGGACACGGACCACCAAGCTGGCCCATCTGGCGTGGCAGGGCCCAGCCGCTCCCCAGGACCCCTCCTACCCACCAACCCATCATCCAGGGATGCTGAACAGTCCCAGTCCCCTGCTGCCACTGTCGTTGCGGCCACACCCACGGTCATTGCGGCCACTACCACTGCCGCAACCGCCACCATCGCCGCACCGACCACCACCGCCTCCACCACCACCACGTCTTCGCTGGCACCAGCCCCAGCGCAGGTGGTGGCCCGGCCGACTGGATCCACCCTGGGAGCCACAGCGAGGACTGTGGTGAGCAATGTGGCTAGTGGGCAGGCCGGTGGCAGCAGGACTGGTAGGAGGAGCAGGGTCAGGGAAACGCCAGCCTCCCCTGGGAGCCATGCCCTGCCTCAAATGGCCAGAGTCCTTGGGGCCTATGAAGAGGCCCAAGGACAATGGGCCAGGTCTGCTACTGACACGCGGGAGGTGCTGGGGGTGCTGAGGTCCATGGACGCCCATATGGGCCAATTCGTGTCCCGTATGGACCAACTCGTGGACCTCATGGGCCAGCTGGTGGTGGCGGTGGGGTCACAGGCAAGGCCAGCAACACCACCTCCGCCACCACCTGCTAGGGCGCAGGCTCGGGCAGCAGTGTCCACTTCCCCTGCGTCCACAGCCAGTGAGCACACCTCACCCACCACCAGCAGGTCGCCACCACACACCCCCTCCCAAACGTGGAAGGGGCCGTCCGAAGAGGAAACAGATCTCCCGGGAGGACTTCGCACGCTCCAGTCGCAAGTGAGGCAGCCAGCCAGCCTTCCGCCAGCCTTCCTTGACCAGCCACTGCATTGACTTGCTCTACGATCCCACTCCACACAGCCATCTGGATGGCATGTGTGTGTTGGACTATGGACATAGAACCAGTGGGTACACCCTGATCATCACGCAGCCATGACCGACAGCTCATTGTCACTGCACGCACCACTTTTGTCATCACCTTACACACAATCACATGTCACAGTTTGTAATAAATGCACCTTTTTCACTAACTGCTGTTTGTGCCCTGTGTTTTATTCGTACGGAATACATCGGCCACCTTGGGCGGAGGGCACCTGATGCGTGGCATGGAAATGGAATCCGGAGGGCCTGTAGGGACCTAGGGGTGGGAGACAGAACAGGAGCACATTCAATGAGTGTGTCACACACCCATCACACAGTACATGTCAACAACTACAAGCAATGTACACACATCGCACAGAGCAATAGGGCACAATGCCACAGTCACCAACAGTGGCATACTACCCTGGCCATGGAGCGTTGACACACTGCACGCAGTGAACATACGGCCACCCTGACACAGCACACACACACCTGCATAGATACAGACACATCATCCGTCGTACATGGACACTCACCGTCAAGTGAAGTAGCGGGCGATGAGCTGCTGGCGCACATTCCCAGCTTCCTCCTCTCCGCTGTCCACCTCACTCGAGCTGTCCTGGTCTGCGGGCTGGGGCCCTGGTTGATCTCCGTCATCCACAATGAGGGGGATCTGCTTCCGAATGGCCAGATTGTGCAGCATGCAGCACGCCACCACTATCTGGCACACCTTCTGTGGGGAGTACGCCAGTGCACCCCCGGTGCGGTCCAGGCACCTGAACCTGGACTTGAGGAGGCCAAAGGTACGCTCGACCACACGTCTGGTCCTCCCATGTGCCTCATTGTATCGATCGTCTGCTGGGGTGCGAGGATTCCTCAATGGACTGAGCAGCCATGCCCCATTCGGATACGCAGAGTCACCTGGGTGTGAGGGACACAGAGAACCGTTGCTATTCCAACTGGACAGGGGACAGCATCGCACAACCAGCACGCTACACCACTCCACATACTCACCGACAATACAGCCACGATCCTGTTGCAGATTGGCCATCAGTCGTGGCAAGATGCTGTTGCGCATTATGTGTGCGTCATGGGCCGAGCCTGGAAACTTTGCACACATGTGGGTGATCACCATGTCCGCAAGGCACACCACTTGCACATTCAGGGAGTGCGTGTGCTTCCTGTTGCGGTACAGGTGCTCAGTGGCCTGTGGTGGAACAAGGCCAACATGAGTGCAGTCAATGGCTCCCACGACGTGTGGGATTCTGCCAAGGGCATAGAATGCACCCTTCACTGCCGCCAATTCACGAGCCCTGGGGAATCTGATGTACCTGTTCCGGTACAGCATCATGGCTGCCAGTACATCCCTCAGCACCTTGCTGAACATGGGCTGGGACATCCCTCCTCCACTGCCCACTGTGTGCTGGAATGACCCAGTGGCGAAGAAATGCATGGCGGCCATCACCTTAGCCGTGGGGGTGACAGCAGTCGGATACACCCTGCGGGGACGGAGATGGGGCTCTAACATGGCACACAGTCGATGCAGAGTTGGCCTGTCCAACCGAAACTTCCTGATTACCTCTGTATCGTCCATGTCCGCCAGCAATTGGTATGGGCGGTCAATGTTCGGTCTCCGCCTGGGTTAAATGGCAGAGGACACATGTCAAAGCAACACGGCACATAGCAATTTTGCATACACATCACTGACATGACTGAGCAAGCACATGAGCCACAGCCCAGCTGTCAAGCTGGGACGGCACGGCCACAATACACTTACACAGGTCTCCCAACAATGGCAATGGCAAGTGAGACATACCACTGCCATGTGCATGCACATGGGGATCTAGGCCCCAATGACTTGCGGGGCGTGCTGATGGGGACTGACTGCATATTCGTCAAGCGGCAACGCCACGGCAACATGAGTGTCTGCTGAGCATGGTACTGCTTCCGAGGCTGGATGAGTATGGCACACGACGACGACGATGTGGGCACGGGCTGAGCGGCCAATACAAGTGGGACCTGTGGCACGAGGGGATATGAGACAGTAGTAGGTGTCAGCACTGCACCCTATGTACAGCACTGTACGGATCACAGCTCCCGAAACATTGACTGGTGTCCACATTGACAGCCCCATGCCAAGACGGCTGTGTGCTTGCAGTCACACGTCACAGGTGAGAGGTTACATCGCACGTGCCAGGTGGCAGTCGTACATAGTGGGAGCTGGCATGTGTGTGCATGTGTCTCCTGTTCAGGATCCACCAGATGGGCGCTGACTCTGTACTGACCATTGGACACAGCATGTTCCGTGGAAGGCTTGTGTGTGTGGGATGGTGGCACTGGATGTGCCTCCGTTGGGTGGGGGGCCATGCACAGGGCGGGTACGTCGATGATTGCGCATTGTTGGTCACGGTGGGTGCACCAGCTAAGATGTGTTGCCCTGTGTTCAATTCCTATGTCCGCATGATGATGGACTGTGGATGTGGGCAGACTACACATTGGTCGATGTGCTGTCCATATGCATGTGCCTTCACACCAGGCACAGCTGCCCCTGCACATGTGACCCCTGCTGGACTCGCTGCTGGGTCTGTGGAGCTGATGCACCTTCTGCGCGTGGGGCGGACAGCTCTCCTCACTTCCCTCATTGCGCATGTCATGTCTTTGCCGCAGGTGACATGGATCATGGAGGGCCCACATGTACGCGTGGGTAGGCTACACATGATTGTTCACTGGTCGCCACCCCCAGTCAGTGTTTCGAATGGGAAGGTTGTCGTGCTGGTGGTATGTTCGATGTGGCGGATGGGCGGGCCTAGGTGCGGGCTTACATTCCGGACATGGGGGGTAGTTGGATTGGCGACTAGTTGCAGTACACACGGGACACGTCTCTTCCTTTCCACATCTGGGTCATCCCTTGTACTAACTGACAGTGATACAGTCATCTTCGCCCCAGCCCTCATGTCCTCCCCTCGCCCCCCAATATGCATGCTCACCTGCGAGGCTAGCGCTTGCACAGTCAGCCCCAAGCTCGCACCAGAGAGGGCAAGGAGTGTATGTGTGGGTCCAGTTGCACGAGTGGGCTGTCTCAGGGTATGATGTGTGGCGGGACGCCGTCCACCTGCGTGGTGCCCCAAATGGAGACCCGGCCTGCATGGACTATGCATCACAGTCTTCGCCTTCCGGATCCGCCACCTGCGACACCCAGTGGCTGTGGCTGCCCTTGCGGCCATGCCGCGTCCGTCTGTGGCTGATGGCCCACACATTCACTCTTTGGCCTCTCTGGGGAGGGCTCAGGGGTGGTGGCGCACGCGCCTGCACTTAGTCGCAATGGCATGTGGCGTGGTTGGTATGATGGGCAATGGATGGGATGGTGCGAGCCACCTCCCGTGACGTCAGTGCTGCTCGTGCTGTGGTGCGTCCCCCTACACTTCCATTTGACTTTTTGCCATGCTGGACGTTGAGGTTCTATTGCCTGCGTGATATGACCAGGAGGAGCGCGAGGAGACCTCTCACACACCATGCTCCACTGCCATCCCGTGCCCTGTATCGCCTGTGCGGATTGACTATGTTGGGGTTACACCTGGTCGACTGGGGCTGTGTGTGCCTTGTCAAGGGGCATGGCGGGCGCACAACAGGATCCAGCTTGTCCACAGAGGGTGGGCTGAGGTGCGCCTGGTACCGCTTTGTACGTGTGCCCGGCTGCTGTGCACACACGTGTTCACTCCCCCCGACAGGTGTCCTCTCACAATGCCCAGGGAAGCGGTGGTGTACTGTTCATGACCCCTCCCAACACGGCGTGCTCCAACTTGGCATGTGCGCATCTACCCGTCGCACCCACCCACCTGAGCACTGCGTCCATACGACTTCACACGACACATGTGTGTCTTCCACAGTAGTGCTACTCATTTGCGTTGACATCCAATACCAGTGGACTACATGGTCATGTCACGACTGCCGTGTACTTCACATACTCTCATCCTCTCTCATTCGTACTTGTGAAATGAGTCAGCGGAGACAGTTCTGGTTTCAAACATTATATTGAGTCTTCTGTCCTCTGTGATGCAGTATAGTGGACACTACTGGCAGCGGGATACATGTTGAGGATATACTGAGCATGATTACAAATGGGATAGGGTGTGGGGTTACATCTGCTTGGCCAAGGCTGTGCTAATGTACATTTACGTATAGCTGCGGAGCTGCGGACTTTGACACAGACGGTATACATGTAGCCTACCAGACCGCTCGGCATCATGGGCACAGTCCATCTCAGTTCCATGTGACAGGTTTGCTGCGGTTGTTCCTCATGCACGCGTGCATGTGAGATGACATCAGGGCATGTGCTTGCGTGCATGCAGCGGCGTGCCACTTGTTGTTGCACTGTGGTGGTTACTGGACATGTCACAGTCACTGGGGTCGTGTTGTTGTTGTATGCACTTGTCGTCCATGCAAAGGTCCTGGTATGGGATTCCCGGGGCGGGGGTGGGAGGGGTGCAGCACCCACAGACTCCAGGCGACCTATTCATGTCCACTGAGCGGTGTGTGTGTCCATGGGCGCTGGATCCATGTCGTGTCCTGGTTGTTCGTGCAGTTCCGTCCATGTGGGTGCGATGCACAGAGCCCATGCCACTGCCTCCCACGATGCATGCGGTGTTCCTGGATGTGATGGGGAACAGTGTGCATGTCCCGGTCATATCCGATGTCATGGCGATGTCGTTGATGGTGTGGTTACAGTTGCCGGTCGTTTGGTATGGCTGTTGTGGTGGTGACTGGCCAGTCCGTGCGGAAGCTGAGCATGGGTGCGGGGTTGGACTTCATAGGTCACTCGGGGAACCTGCGTTGTGGTCCGACGTATTTACAGGTTGACAGGTATGCGATGCCGTCCAGCAGGGCTTCCATGTCATTGGTGGTGTACATGTTTGCCAGCCAATGAAGCGGATGGTGGCTGTCAAGGTGTTGTTCGTAGGTTGTCCCTTGGAGGACCATGATGGGGCATGCTGGGTGACATTCGATGTAGCTGTTCTCGATGATCCGTCGTGTGGAGGCACAGTGGTTCCATTTCAGTGCGCGTGCGATGTTGGCCACATACGCCATGCCCCCATAGGCAGAGCAGGCCCTGTCGTGTGCGTCCAGAGGGAGGAGTAGTGGTAGCAGGTCCGCCTTCAGACATGCCGGGTTGGAGAGGCATATCTCGACGGGATGCTGGTAGGGACACCTCCGACAGTAGAAGACGGGCATGACGCAGCTGAACAATGTGATGCGGTAAGTCAGTCGGTAACTTACGTTCAGCAGGGACAGGAGATCGCATCCCAATGTATGTATCGTGCTGGTTTGGTACAGCTTGAGCTCTTCGGCGTAGTTGGGTAGGTGTGTTGCGGTTGCCATTTCGCAGCGGTTCGTAGAGGTGGCGTGCTCCGGCTGTGTGTGCAGTCTGCAATGTGCACGCTCCGGGGTTGCTGTGAGCTCTGTGTAGTCGTGGGGAGACAGGACTTGTGTTCTGTTGGCTTGTTTGGAGGTCACGGGCCCTCTTCCCACATGCTTCTCAGACAGTTCAAGGTCGGTGCTGTGTGACTCCTTCCAATTAACTTGCATGTGGCCGACATGGGGGAGTGTTTTCTTCTTTCTTCCCCGTCCGTTGTGTGCTTCTGTGATATGCGCTATCTGCCGTGTGGTCGGTCTCCTCGGCATGCCTGTGTTGGTCTATTCTTGGACAATGGCTGTATTCACCGGCTTCTGTCGTAGGGCTGTGGTTTCGGTGTTGGAATGGAAGGTCATTCAGTGCTGTCTGCTCTCCCTTGTGTGGGCGGCAGGCTGCCTTTCCGCTCTGCGTTGGGCCTTGTGTGTGGATGTAATTCTTGGGCCACCTGTTGTCGGTCCCCGGGCTCTTTGGTGTTCCGTTTCATGTGTCTTGTTCATATGTGCAGGGTGGTATGGGTTTTTCAGTGTGGTACTGGCGTTCCTCTTCCCGAAGGGGCCCTGCTTCTCCTAGTTGGTGTTGCCGCCGCTGTGTGCTTCGCCATGTTTGTTACACTGGGGTGTGTCCTGCTGTTGCGTGACTTAACTGACATGTGTGCGTCGGTTGTGTGGCGTTGGGTGTTGTCCGTGAATTGGGCGTTGGGGACATGTCTGTGGCCGGCCTGTCACGTGTCATGTGCGTTCGGGGTGGGGCTGGTGTGTGTGCTGCTTGGTTGTGTCCCTGTGTCTGTGTGCGACGCATGCATGGCGCTGCGGTTGGCCTCTGCGTTGTGCGCATGTGTGGCGGCGTCATCGGCGCTTTGGGGCCGTGACGGGGTGGTTGGTTCCTAGTCCCAGGTGGTGTGTACACATGTGTTCCGCGATGTTAGGATTTGGCCTGTGTGTCATATGTGGATGCAATGGTGGATGTGTAGTGTGCACGCGCTGGTGGGGGGTTGTCCGCTTTATCCGCCCTTGCACTGTGTGCGCTGTTTGCGTGCACTTGTTGTGTGTGTGCCTACCTGCGTCTCCGCGGTACGTTGCGTCCTTGGTGGTGCATCAGCAGAAGCATGGGAAGGGCCTGCAGTGCTGGATTCATGCCCGGGGTGCCGCTTCTTCGTTGTCCGTGCTCTGCGTCCGTGTTTCCGCCTCTCTTTCACGTGCGGTGTCTCTTTGCCGTGGGAGCCGTTTGTTTGCGGCATCGTAATTTATGCGCCGGGCGGGACGTGTTTCGTCGGACGGTGTGTGTCAGTTGTGCTGCGCCGCTACGTGTGCGGGCGCACTTTGATGGCGGACGGTGTTGCTGGCTTGCCGGCGGTGTTTGGCCTACTTTTCGCATCGTAATTGGGCGGGCGTGTGGACTGCTGCGTGCCGGCGGTAACTGGTGGTTTTTGCATCCGCCAGCACGGCGGTAGTGCTTCCGCCCGCCATCGTAATGGGCCCCTTATATTGTTAATTACGTTAATTAATTTATTATTAATTAATTATAATTTGACTAATAACTATAAATAATTAATTGGTAATTATGTTAATTATGTTAAAAAAATGAATTAATTAGTAAATAAAAGATATTAATTATAAAAAATTATTTTGTTAATATAGTTAATTGTGTACGTTTTTAGGAGCGGGTTGAGGGTTGATAGGGAGTAGGGTGGGAAGTAATTTAATTTTAAGGAAATTTTATAATAATTTAAAAATAATATTTATTAAAAGTTATTTTATAATGTTAATTGTGTTCATTAATTTAGATTTGATAATTATTAATTTGATTGTTAATTGCTATTAGTTAATTAATTAATTGTTAATTAATTATGTTAAATAATCAATAAGTTAGTAATTTGGAGGTGACGTTTATAGGGGAAAATGGTGGGAGGTAAATTAATTTACAAAAATTAATTAATTGTTAATTAATGTTGATTAAATTGCTGGAGTGGGAATATTTAATTATTCCTATCCGCTATCCAACACTTTCCTTACTGTTCCATTCGCTGGAGTGGGAATAGTAAATTTTACCCTCCCGCTATCCAACGCTTTCCCTACTGTTCCACTCGCTGGAGTGGGAATAGTACATTTTACCCTCCCGCTATCCAACGCTTTCCCTACTGTTCCACTCGCTGGAGTGGGAATAGTAAATTTTACCCTCCCGCTATCCAACTCTTTCCCTACTGTTCCACTCGCTGGAGTGGGAATAGTAAATTTTACTCTCCCGCTATCCAACGCTTTCCCTACTGTTCCACTCGCTGGAGTGGGAATAGTAAATTTTACCCTCCCGCTATCCAACGCTTTCCCTACTGTTCCACTCGCTGGAGTGGGAATAGTAAATTTTACCCTCCCGCTATCCAACGCTTTCCCTACTGTTCCACTCGCAGGAGTGGGAATAGTAAATTTTACCCTCCCGCTATACAACATTGATGTAAAAAAAAAAAAAGATTATATATATATTTTATATTAATTTTATCATTTTTAAATTAATTTTAAGTATGTTTTAATTAATTATATTGATTATTTAATTAAGTTAATATTACTTTTAACATATTTAAAAAATTCGATATTTTTTACAAACTATATTTAAAACAACGCTATTTTGTCTTCGATATTTTTGTACTTACCTGTTTGTAGATAGGGAGACGATATTTTGTCCATCGATATTTTGGCGACGATATTCTGTCCAGTCTATATTTTGGTCGTCGATATTATGTCAGTGATCCGGGGCTTGATAGTATGCCCTATAGAATTCCAATAGAAGCCCAGGTTTGATGTCCTTGACACCAGAACCTGGGCTTCTATTGGAATTCTATAGGGCATATTATCAAGCCCCTTATCGCCGCTTTAGCAGCAGTTTCCTGCCGCTAAAGCGGCGATAATGTTATCGCCGTTCTTGAAAATATGGCCCTTGGTCTACTTGATCCACACTACCACTGACAGTCAAGTGCTTGGGGTACTTGGCCCAGTTGCTCAGGATCTATAGCATTGCAGGGCCTGGGACATCAGGAGTAAAAGGCCTCAACCCTAATAGTTGAGCCCAGTAACCTCTGCTTGCTCTTTGGCCCTCTGAGCAGGGTTCTGACAGTTGGTGGCAAGGGAAGGAGCACCTAATGTTTAGACACCCTTGGTTATAGGTATGGCCTTGGCCATTTCCAATTTATGCCAGTAGGACAATAATCCCAGTTTTCAAGCACAAAGGTGACATGCATAGACAATGGAAAACACAGGGTTGGGAATAGACCTCAGCATCATATCCATAGATCAGATGAAAGATTTATGGAGGGACAGAGGGTGGAATATTCCCGGGAATAGGGACAGAGAGGTCCTTGCTAATTTCATATGGGACCAATTTTGAGATGCTGTAGTTGACTCTGGGGAGGGAACATGGTAGGAACCCAGGAAGACTGCACTATGGATTCAGGCTCTAGCATCCCCTTAGGACAGATATATCCCCAAATGCATTTTCCAGAGTTTTCCAAGACACTCACCATCTTTAGTTTCTTAAATACCCCCAGTGTGTACATCACCTCGAATTTCTAGGGTACCACTGTCACCAATTCCAGGAGTAAATCCCTTGAGCGGATGAGTTTAGCAGAGACCCTGAGTTTGCAGCTGGCACTTCAGAAAGCTACGGTTGAGGAAGAAGAGAAGGCCAGTTAGTTTGAGAGGGAGAAGCTAAGACTAGCTCACCGGGAACAAGAGGAGAGGAGGTGGGAGAGACAGGAGGAATAGGTCTGTGAAGAGAAATTGTGAGAGGTGGGAAAGAAATGGAGAGGGGGAGGAGAAATAGAAGGAAAAAGAACGAGAGCTGGAAAGGGAAACAATAGCCCTTATGTGAAAGATGCTTAGGATTGCAGCAATGACAACTCCATCTGGGATAAGTGACTGTATATCCAGTTCTGGACAGGTTGTGGCTAAGATTCCAAGAGATCTTGTGCATATGTATGTGGAAGGTCAGGACATCTTGGAATGGTTTGCGAGCTTTGAGGGTGCTTATAAAGGCCAGGCCTTAAATGAGGTATATGCCATTGGAAGGGATAGCCATCATTGGGAGAATGCTTGTGGCAGACCGGATGGTCTAAGAGCAAATGAAAGAACATCGGATTAGGCAGTTTTGCCTGAAGCCAGCTCAGTAATTTCAGAGATTCTGTGATTGAAAAAGAGTGGATGGTGTTCCGTTTCAGACTTGGATTCACAGTGTATTGTGTGAGTAGAATGAGTGGGTGAGAGGGATGTAGGCCAATGGCTTTCAATTCCTTAACCATTTTATGGTGACAGAGCAACTCAAGGAGAATTGCGCTACTCCACTTTGGCAATACATATCTGACTTGACAGAGAGGGATCCAGAAAAACTTGCAGTGTTGGCTGGCAAGTGGTTACCTAATACAGTTTACAAGGGTCTTGACGACCATGGTTCTAAGCCAAAGAGGAAGAGGAACTGTCCACAGGCTGGCTCCAAACCAGAGTGTACGAGCCAGAGTAATTCTCATGGGACTCAAGGGAAACATGGGAATAGGAATGGTATGTCCTGGAAGGAGCATCATGAGAAGGGAAGACAGAGAAGTTCTTCCAAATCCTACGTGGTGACAAACCTCAAGTGCCACAAGGTGGAACACTTTGTGAGAGATTGTCAGGCGAAAGACCCTGACAATGTAGCACCCATGTTGCGCCTGGTAAGGGGACCCAGATGATCTGAAGCACATTCATCCTAACACTATGGGGTTTGTGCAAGAAACGAGTATCCGTGGTATGGCAGTGCCAACCCTGAGGGATACTTGAGCCCTCCACACTGTGGTTGAGAAGAAGTACTTGAGCTTGAGGAGATACTCCCTGGGAACAAGGATGCAGTTTTTGTAGCCAATGGAGAGGGCATGGAGTACCCACTTGCCATCTTTAGATTGAGCTAAATGGCAAGGCAGCCATGATCGATGTTGGAGTAAGGGAAAAGCAAGGAGCTAGATGTCTCTTCGGCAATGACTTGATTGCCCCTGGCTTGGTGCATGGACCTGAACCCTGTATGACTTGGATAGTGTCAGCTGTGTTGACCAGAGTATAGGCTGCACATCAGTCTCAGAGTGGGGCTGGTATTATTCCTGATTTGCAGAGACCAGGATAAGGTAGTTTGCAGGAAAGGGCTGACTTCAGGAAGGCAATGGCCATGAAGGTCATCGCTTCTGCTCCAGAGGGAGGGGAGGATGAGGCCCCTGAAGTGGTCCAGTTGCTGGAGTCTGGGTCACTTTCAGAGCTGCAGGGTTTGCTAGATACTGATGGGCCTACATGGGAAGGCACAGAAGGAGTGCCCTACCCTTATGGAATTTCGGAAGGAAGCCCAGGTTGAGGTCCACAAAGGAGTGGTCGGGAAGCACTATGTTGGCTGGTACGATGACCTAATTTATAGAGAGCAGGCAAATTCTGAGCCAAGATCCAGCAAGAGGCTAGTGGTTCTTGCCTGTTGTCACTGGCCCATGAAGTGCCATTAGCAGGACACTTAAGGATTAGAAAGACCCAGGATAGCTTGGACCTTCTATTCTACTGGCAGAGACTCAGGGGGTTTCTGTAGAACCTGTCCTGCTTGTCAGATCAGTAATACGACAGGAGGGAGGACTAAGGCATTCTAAGTGCCTCTACCAGTTGATGGTGTTCCATTTGAGGGGTGGGAATAGACATAGTTCATCCATTTGATCCACCCTCACAGTCAGGCAACAAGTATATCTCAGTTGCGGTGGCTCATGCCACCAGGTACCCGGAAGCTGTACCTCTGAGGAGTATAACTTCATGGGTGGTAGTAAGAGCTCACCTGAGGATCTTTTCTAGGGTCAGATTTCCAAGGATGGTAATTTCTGACCATGAAACCAACTTCATCTCCTCTTCTATGACAGAGATGTGGGAGCAACATGTTGTCACATACCACTTCTCCACAGCTTACCATCTACAAACCAATGGTTTGGTGGTGTGGTTTAACAAGTAATGGAAGAGGGTGATGAAAATGTCATGTAGCTCCTATAGTACCCCTGCAGGACCTGCGCGTTTGGATAACATATACTGCGGGCTTGGTGGCAGACTGACTCCGTGCACCCCCACCGTATATGTTAGCCTAGTTTTACATTAGCTAGCTCGCAGTGCCACTAGTGTCTCCTCTTATCGGGGAGAGATTAGTTTCTGGCAACCTTAGAACATGACAACCCTGATTCCCTCAGAATCGTGGAAACAATGTACTATCTTTCGCTCAATCACTCGTGCTCACTTATTCGGTTTGTCTCAGAGAGTTACACAGAATAAACAGTCGGGCGTTTCAATAAGTATTTATTGAACAGTTGTTATTCTAGTGTAAAATATATGTGCTGCGTCAACCAGCAGACAATAGCAGAGATATATTATCAGCAGTACGATAAAAGCAAAGGGATAGAACAGTTCTACCATATTGAGATAATCATGAGTACATACATGGATATAAAAGCATTATGCAAGTGCACGTACTCCTACGATGCCTACCTAGATGTACTTGTGTGTACCTAGCATATGTGTGTAGGTCTTAGAAGCTAAGAGCCAAGAATCCTCCTAGGATTTAGTCGAACCCCCATACCTTAATAGAGAGAGTGTGGGACCCCGTCCTGGTCTCGAGTTGGACACCCCGTCCGGGTTGTGCCAGACCACTGTCAGCTTGAGCGGCTGCATGCAGGAGCCTCAGCGTCTCTGGTCAGTGTGTCAGCATGGAAGTCTCGGTTCCCTCTGTCTTACCGGGGCAAGATGTGGTGTATTTATACCGTAAAGAGTCTCGGTCCTCAGTATGGTTTGTATTGGACATGAGGAAGACGTCAGGGGTGAACTTTGTACATACATATTATGCCGGTGGTGTATTCTTAGAGAGCCATGCATAATTAATGAGTAAAGTGTGGGCCTGTGTTTGGAAAAACCCTGCTGTATTCAAAACCATAGGATAGATAACGTTCAGCCCTCAGAGCTCGTTGGGACCAATGTAGGTGAAAGATCATGCCTATATAAGGAATCATACTATAATAGGACATGTACAGTTGTGACCATAATTGGGCATATGAGGCCATGACCATAATAGGGCAAGTACGAATATGACCATATTAGGGTAAATATGAATACGTCCATTTTAGGGCATGTACGAACGGGTCTACATTAGTGCCTCTATGCGGGATATAACACCCACTGGATAAAAATGACCATACTTAAAATCTGGACAATTTAAAAACATTTTTAAAAGCAAGTAAAAACATGGTTCTAAAAAATCGTTAAAAATGAGGTGCTAAAAAAGTGTTTAAATTCAGCTATTTCTAAGTGCCACTTTTCTTAAAAAGTCAAAAGTCTCTCTATAGAAGTTGCATTACCATAAGCAGGAGAAGGCCATACTTTTCTCAAGCGAAAGTGTCAATGTAAGAAAATGTTCCAAATATAGATCGTTTGTTTTGAAACGAGTGAAGAAGCCGAATTCTTTCCCAGGACACGATGAGCCAATTCAAGATTACGCGTCCTGGCTGGGAAGCTCAATATTATCGGTGTCAGCTGCTGTAGAAGACAAATCCAACGCCTCACAGAGAGCGTCAATCGCACATAGATGGAATGTAGCACTGCCAACAGTCGGTGCTGCGGCAGCTTGTGCGGCAGTTGTTACCTAGGTCCCTGTGGAGGAGTCACCTAACCCAGCAGGAGCAAACGGCAACTGTGGATTCTCCAGGAATGCATTCATCAGAATCAGAAGCCGCTGGGGACAACGCAGAGCATGGGCCTTTATGGGGTCCAGCATTGCATCCGTGTCCGGAGGCGCATCTGATGGAAATGTTTGACGAAGATCCAACGTGCATTCTTCTCCGCAGAACAGGCATCGAAGAGCAGGTAAGATGCAGTCTACCCAGACTGGTATAATGATAGAAACCAGGAAGCATTGAGTTCTCGCAGGCAAGGAATGCCCAGAAGTTGTACCATGCGTTCACGGTATTTCCGCTCCAGGAGGGTGTTCACTATTCCCTCGGGAAGTGGGCCGTCCATTGCGTAGCAGCAATATTACAATCAGGATTCCTGCAATTAGGAACAAGATGAGCGGGAATCCTCCAAATACGCTTCCCAATACGGAGTGTATAAAATTTGGGATTACTCCGAGGACTGTCTGAAAGGTGCTTAACAGTCCAGACCCTATGGTCTTAAATAGGTGTACAATTCCGCTCGTATCAGACATATTGAAGATACGTCCCACCATTTCTGCGAATTGAGTGGGGCAGTTTGTACGTATGAGTACCTGTATCTCGGTCGAGGTTCTTGCAACTTGAAGTTCATAGGTTTCTCGAGCGGAGGTTAAGGACACGGTTTGCTGTAAAAGCATGGCTTTCAATCTGCTCAGAGTATCAAACTGTATAAAAGAAACATTCAGCAAAAGCCATAGCGGCGCCTCCCCAACTGTGTTGAGTGGCGGAAACAATACTTGCATACAGCAAGTAACCCTGGAGTTAACAGTGACTAGATATGCGACACCCGGAAGCATCCCACAGCAACCTTGATCATTTAGCATTAAGTAACTCCCATTCGAGAGCAGCTGGAAAACCGGCGTGATCATGGCTGCTGGGGTCCCTGACATGTGACAAGATAAGTTCGCCACTGAACCGCTACAGGCTCCGTGTAGAGAAATATCCTGACACATGAGAGAACCGCTTAAAGCGTTCTTGCAGTTTGTACCACTCAGATACACTTCTCGATTCCCATTCCTGCATCAGTATCTATATGGTAACTCCCAAGTTTCCTTGATGTATCCCTTACCCATTTTCACATATTTGCCTGCCTGCCTTTGCTCAAGGCAATATTGAAACTGAAACATAGTGACCGGCAGAGTGATTTGGCCATGAATTAGCCATTCTGTTGATGGTGACTCGGCTACAGTGAAAGGTAGCCTTTCCAGTTTCTCAATACGCAGCATTGTATATTTGGCTCCCCTTTGTGCCATTTCTGTCTGTTTATCAGTTAGATTGTATTCTGAAAACAGAGACGTGGTGTTTATAAAACGCCATGGCACATAGCCTGCACGCAAATATTGCAGCGTCCAGCTTAACATCATAATAGAATGTAGCTGAGATTGCCCATGTTGTAACAAGGCCAGATCTTGTTCTAATATGTTGATTGCCGAAGACACAATGTTGCCTAAGGAGTAAATCCTGGAGGTCAAAGTTGTTAACCTATTATCCACCACAGCTAATGCCTTTTCTAAGTTAATACTGTCTATTTCCTGTATCCTTTCTGCGGCCTCTTGTTGGGATATTTTCCAGTTTTCATTATAGTCGGCATAAAGGCTTGCATATATGAAATGTTCTGACGTTGTTTCCTGGGACCTAGTAGAAAATCTCTAAGATCCATGTCAGGTGTGAGTAAGGTCAAGTGGTGCTTTACTTCTGACAGTGTTGAGGTCTCTAGCCAATCAAGGCACAACTTCCCAACACTATACGATGTCACTACCCCTGGGTGTTGTCTTTGTACATAGCGTGGATCTGGCCTATGGATACTAAACCCTTCGGTTGTATTCATAAATCTCTGTTGACATTTGTTTGTGTCAATGGGCCAAACCAGCCATTCTGTCCAATCAGGATCTGATCTGTTGTACTGGAGAATGTCATCTAATCCTATCCCTTGTGTAGTTGAGTTCTGCCCCCCACCCATCTGCGATGGTGTTGGAAACCCCGGTGTGTTCATTTCCTTGCCTTTGGCTAAACCAAGACAGGTTGTTTGTTGCACAGTTTCATTAAGAAATAAAATCTGCTGCGGAATGATGCATGCTCTAAAAAGTGCTTATATTCCCTGGACTTGCCAGTCCCTAGAACCCCAGATCGATTCGGAATCTATTGTGTCTTTCCATAGATCGAAACCCTGTTTAGACAACTGGTTCAGAAAGGATGCAGAGTAAATATGTTTGGTGTTTGTCAACATAATTTTCTGAGCTGAATTTTTCGGCACTTTATAATAAAATGACTTTGGGTCGGATGTGTTAAACCCTGAGAAGTATGTGAATTTCTGTGCAAATGCTTGTGAACTACCTTTTGGAGGTGTTGGGCAGTGTTCCCACTGGTGGTACTCAAATACATATCTAGGTGTTATAGACTTGTGTAAGAAATGATCACCAAAATGTTGGTAACAGTACAATGTATCATAGTCTGAAGTTCCTTCTAACATTTCATTGTTCGGAAATGCTGCAGTTTTTCTAAATCAGACATCATAGCATTTACAGTTTCAGTGTCCCAATCATCAGAAAATGTACTGGAGGTAATGAAATCACTTAAAGAAATTTTAAATACATGTTTTAGCTTTAAAAGTTCAGTCGGACCTAATATATTGTAATCAATCTTGTCCCATACTATACCGTCCGGTATAAGAACTGCTGTGATGTTCACTGAAGACAAGTCTCTTGGTTCATGATGTGAAGACTGGTGTGGTTTTAAAATCAAATTGACTCTTTGGGCTGTAGAGCTTGTTTGGAGGTATTGTCCATTAATAAGCATACTAAAAGTTATTATTAAACCTAGCCAGAAAATGACAAATAAAATTCCAGTGATATACCATAGTTCTATCCAAGGTGGCACCAGGTAAGTCTTTCTAAAAAAGTTCAAAAAGTAATTGAGTTTCTGTTGGAGGGATTTTTTGGCTGGCGTCGTTTACGGTTCGCTTGGATCCAGTGAAAACGTATCAAAGTTCATGAAATAGCCAGAAGCAGTTTGATCAATTGTTGGAATTGCATCGGGATTTGTTGAAATCGGATTTTGCTCTTGACGAGGCATATTGATGTAGATGTCTGTATTAGGTCTGATTGCAACTTGGTTGTTAAGTTGATTTTCATTTTGGAGATGAATTTCTTGTTGAAGTGGAACGAGTTCCATAGCATTGTTGCTTAGTCCTTCATTCCGTACAGGTGGCTCTTCAAACGTGATAAGTCTTTCTGTTTGGACTTCTTGGATTGCAGCAAGAGGAGGGCGTCTGCTACTGTGGAGTCCACGAGGCCTACTGTTTAGTATCGGCCACATAGTGTGGTTTGATTAAGTCAATTGAGACGAATCTGTTCTCCTTTTTTCCGGCAAGAGGTGGCAGAAGTACAGTTCTTGTGCCGTGGATTGCAAGGACCGGTACAGGCTTTCTGTAAGATGGCCCAAATTCTTTCTTGTCAGCAATCTTCTCTCTGACTAGATCCCCGATCTTTGGGATCCAGATAGGTTTTGCCGTTACTGCCTTGACTTCCTCAATGGCGGCCTGTTTCTGGAGCACGATACTTTGTTGTGTCCTGGATTCATTTAGATCCTGTAAAACAGCCAAACGATCATGGATATCAAATGGTTTTTCATCCGCCACTGTGCCTTCACAATCAAGATCAGGTACCCACATTCTTGTCCCAAATAGGACCTCGTAAGGAGTGACACCTCCTAGAGAGCTTCTTGGCTGATTATTGAGCGCGCGCTGTACCCCATAAAGGTGATCGACCCATCTACCGCCCTTGCCTCATACCCTAGCTTTTAAGATTGCTTTAAGTCTCGGTTTTTCCTCTCCACAACAGAATTTCCCTCGGGATGGTACGGAGAGGAGTACCGCAATGGTACGCCCATTCCTTCCATGGCCTCTTTGTAAGCCCGAGAGCTAAACGCCGGACCATGGTCAGAATGTAACGTGCCAACTGCGTATGTGCCGATAAAGACTTGCAAATCTTTTATAACAGTTCGAGCGTCAGCCGTGTGCTGAGGCCAAACCCATAGGAATCTTGAGCAGGAATCCACTGCAACCATGATATATTTCTTGGACCCATCAGATTGTTGGGGTCCGCAGTGGTCCAAATACACACATGCGAGAGGTTTGTCTGATTTCAGTAATGGTGTTACGGTGGAGCCTTTTATCTGCTGACAGATGTTGCATTTCAAGACATAGGGGCCGATTCCGATCTCGGCCGGTAGGGCTCCGAATCGGATTCAGAGGCCTTTTTCCCGACCGATTCGTACAGTCGTCCCAGCGAGCAAGTACGATGCAAGCGCACGCGAAATCGCCGACCGACTCGTTTCCGGGTCCCAACCGCTCTGACCGACTCGTACGGACACGGCTCGCACCACGCAATGGAGACGTATCCCGACCGAGCAAGTACGATGCGCGCTTCGAACAGCCCGACCGACTCGTAGCATCCGGCTCCAAAGAGATGTCGGAGCCGGACTTCGGGGGTCCGTGTCGGACCCCCCTGCACGCGTAGCCGCACGAGTCGCACACAACAACCGAACATGCGTGTACGGTGCGAGTCGCACCAACGCGTACCCACTGTAGGGGGCCCCCCTGTTCGCGACGTACCCATTCAGTCAATGGGAGCCCATGTACGCGTTGTACGACCGGCTCCCATTGACTTCAATGGGAGTCCGACCGAATCGAGTCGGGCAGCATACGGCCGCATCGTACTCGCTCGGTCGGACTGCGGGAGTCCGGCTCGGTTGGAAATCTCTCCGGATCCGGCTCGGTCGGAGAGATTTCCAGCCCGAATCAGAATGGTTGAGCAGAACCGTCAGTGTATATAATGTATTTATACTGATCTAGAGGCAAAATTTCATTTGGTAGAGAGTATTCTTGTTCATATTGCAGGAATGCCTGTGGTTTTAAATTTGGATCAAATCTGTATTCAACATCCGTTGCAGTAAGAGAATTAGCCCATTGTATCCATCTTGGATGTAAGGCTTTAGCATTTGGAATGCTAGCTTTTGTAACAGCTTCTAAAGCTGGTACTGGGGTCACGACAATTATGCGTTTACCCTGAGCCAGAGCTCTTTCTCTTGCTACTGCGGTCTGAACTGCTGTCAGGATTTTTTCTGTTGAAGTGAAACACATCTCTGCGTTTGTGTACAGGTGTGATTTGTATGCGATTGGTACTGTTTCACCTTCATTAAAAGTTAAATAAGTGTACCCGCATTGACCCGCTATTACTTGGATCACCAAGTTCTGTGCGTTTACGCGTGTCTGTAAATGTTTTGAAGCTATCATGTCTTCCTGTAGGGAACGCAGGATATTTGTGTGTTCCTGTGTCCATTGTTTGACTGAAAAGTCAGGTTTTATTAAGTTGTAGAAAGGTTTTACTCTTTCTGCGTAATCCAAAATGTATGTTCGACCAAAATTTAGGAATCCCAGAATTGATTATAAATTCTTTAATGATTTTGGAGGTTGGAGCAGCGCGCACTTTTCTAAAAAGTTAGCTGCCAGGCTTTTTCCCTCACTTGACAGCTCGTATCCTAAAAACAGGACACTGAGGTGGGCAATTTTCGATTATTTTAAATTAAATTTATAGCCCTAAGAGGCGAATCCCATAATAATGGTGCTCACCCTGGTCAAGTGCCTCAGTAAGTCATCGTCCGTCAGATAAATATCATCCACATAGGACAATGCTTCTTCATCCAAATTTTGGAGTAACTCTGTTACCCTTGCTGAAAATAACCCCGGGCTATTCTTATACCCTTGGGGGAGTCGGCAAAATTGCCTTTGGGACCATAACGCACTGAATGCGGTCAGATACCTGCTTTCAGGCACTATATTTTGGCAGAAAAATCCATTTGAGATATCAAGTGTTGTTTTGTATTTTTTCCGCACAATGTTATTCATTAATGCGGCACTGTGTGCATTTTGAACTGCAAATGTCTTTGTGCAAGTGTTTAAATGTCTGTAATCTAAAACTAGACGATATGTGTTGTCAGGTTTGGCTACGGGAAACAAAGGATTGTTCATAGGTGAAGTGTAATTTTCTATCACCCCCTGGTATTCTAGTTGGTCTAGAATCTCCCTGACTTGTTTTTTAGCTTCCTGCTTTATAGGGTATTGCCTTTGAGCATTTGGGGAAACTTTTAACGGGATCACATGGTGGGTTGAATCCTCATCCCAACCAGCATGATTTTTGTACAATGCTGGAGCTAGGGCAACCGCCCACTCCTGCGCATATGCATGTTTTAGGTGAATGGGAACGAGGTCGGAAAAGGCTGGAAAAATTATAGTTTCTCCCCTAGGGCACTCCATGACGAATGCTGGCGGCCAGTCTTGTTCTGCTAATAGAATGTCATAACCAGATGACAGATTTTTCCAAAAGAGACCTTTAACTTTTCTGGGTTTGTCCCCCTCCATCCGGAGTGTTATCTCATGTAACTTATGTGGGATACTTACCTGAGTATCAGGTGTTTCCACCTTGATATACTCACTCAACTCCGCTGTCACCAGAAATTCCTTCAGGTTCTGGCGAGCTATCGTTACTTCTGCCGCGCTGTCTAGCATCGTCAGAGCCCATTCCCCGTTCAGAAGCTGTGTCCTCAGAATTCTGGGCATGTCTGATGTTCAGACCTGCTACCTTCTTCTTTTTGAACTGAGGTTTTGATTTTTGTTTATCCTCTTTTTTAGGTGCCTAGACCGAAGCGCGTTGCGTGTCTCTGGACTTTGTACGCTCCTCTTGTCTGTGTTCTGACCGTCCTTCTCTCTCGGAGTTTCTTGATTAACCCTGAAAGGAACGAGGGGAACGAGTATCAGTATCCTGATACCTGTCAGGTTTTTTAACATTATCCCTATTCCTGAGGATATACCTCCTTTCAGAGGGCTCCTGTTGAGGAGACCTACCTCTGGACTGAGATCTGGTGTCTGTAGACTTTTGTTGTTTTTTATTTTCCCACTTCTTTTTAGAAGAAGTAGGTGTCTGCTTTGTAGTGTCCTTTTCAGGACTGCCCACCAGTTGTGGTTTTAATGCTTTCCCACCTAGACTGTCTCTGCCTAATTCTGCATATGCAGTTTCAATTATTTTGGGTAGTTCGTGCTGTTGATCCACTGGACTGAACTCCCTTAGGCGTTGGCAGATCGCCACTGAAGCTGCTTCCCCCTTAATGTTAGCTAGTATTATGGCTGATACCTGTTCAAAGTTGTTTAGCAACTTCATCCCTAAGTTAAGGGCAGGTTCTGCTCTGTACTCATTTTGTATCTGTTTTAATACTTCAGGTACTACTGCTATTGACGGGATACCATGCGTTCTGGTATATATGGCAGCAAAGACTGAACCCCAAGAGGTGCAGTCCTCTACTTGTGGTGTGAGAACCATGGGCAAGCAGATTGTTTGAATTCTGTGTTTATCACTAGTTGTAGTATTCGGGAATACTGCTTCAAGCTGAGTTATTTTCTGAGCTATCCAGATGGGATTTGTTCGCGTTTTGCTGGCATTTTGCCCATTATCGCGTGTAATGTTTGTGGAGTTATTTTATTAACTGTACCTTGGACTGGAGTGTCTTGTGCTGCAGCTGGTGCAGGCTGAACTGTTAAAGTCCTCATCACAAATTGTGTGAGGTTTCTGTAGATTTTAATTAAATCTCTGTGTTGTACGAGTAAGTCTGGCTGTGGCATTGTGCCAATATCAGGATGCGGCGTGTATGCCGCTAATATGGGCCATGTGGCTCCTGCTCCTCCGAGCGGGCCTAATCTTGCTCTTCCTTGTACGTGGGGTAGGGTGCTTTTAAACCAGTAATTATGCTCCTGGTAAGTGAGCAGGACCTCTAACTCCTCAAAAGGAGTATAGTCCGCTGGTGTTTCACCTTCTAGGTAGTAGTGAAATACATCTGTAATTGGATTCGCTGCTGGGAATGTAACCCATGAATAGAACACCTCTGTTTTATTAGATTCGTGTGCCTCAAACACTAAAATTACTGTACCACCCCTGGCTCTTAAGCCATGATCTAGAAGCTTTATGGTGACTGCCCTTCTGAAATTTGGTGCAATTTGTATTGCATCTTCAGGGTCTTCTCCTAAACCGAAGAGGTCTGTTGTAACTCTCCTTGTTTCGTCTGTTTCTTCCACCATTTTTAATTGGAAGAAAGGAGGTTAAAGAATTTTTAAGATAAGGTGTATATGCACAATTGTAGGAACTATATGTCCTTCAAGCTTGAATAACCAACAGCCAATAAATAGTATTCTCGTACTACTCAGCTGCGGCGGATTTTGTGTCCACCTACTCCAGACGTCTCTGGGGTTTTGTGAGTAGGTTCTCTGAGAATAGCACGACTGAACTACTCAGATTCTACTGTTAAATAAGTACCCAACCAACGTTGGCGGCGCCATGTCGTGTAGCTCCTATAGTACCCCTGCCATACCTGCGCGTTTGGATAACATATACTGCGGGCTTGGCTCCATGCACCCCCACCGTATATGTTAGCCTAGTTTTGCATTAGCTAGCTCGCAGTGCCACTAGTGTCTCCTCTTATCGGGGAGAGATTAGTTTCTGGCAACCTTAGAACAAGACAACCCTGATTCCCTCAGAATCGTGGAAACAATGTTCTACCTTTCGCTAAGTCACTCGTGCTCACTTATTCGGTTTGTCTGCGAGAGTTACACAGAATAAACAGTTGGGCGTTTCAATAAGTATTTATTGAACAGTTGTTATTCTAGTGTAAAATATATGTGCTGCGGCAACCAGCAGACAATAGCAGAGATATATTATCAGCAGTACGATGAAAGCAAAGGGATAGAACAGTTCTACCATATTGCGATAACCATGAGTTCATACATGGAAATAAAAGCATTATGCAAGTGCACGTACTCCTACGATGCCTACCTAGATGTACTTGTGTGTACCTAGCATATGTGTGTAGGTCTTAGAAGCTAAGAGCCAAGAATCCTCCTTTTAGTTCAGGGTTCGATTTAGTCGAACCCCCATACCTGAATAGAGAGAGTTTGGGACCCCGTCCTGGTCTCGAGTTGGACACCCCGTCCGGGTTGTGTCAGACCACCGTCAGCTTGAGCGGCTGCATGCAGGAGCCTCAGCGTCTCTGGTCAGTGTGTCAGCATGGAAGTCTCGGTTCCCTCTGTCTCACCGGGGCAAGATGTGGTGTATTTATACCCTAAAGAGTCTCGGTTCTCAGTATGGTTTGTATTGGACATGAGGAAGACGTCAGGGGTGAACTTTGTACATACATATTATGCCGGTGGTGTATTCTTAGAGAGCCATGCATAATTAATGAGTACAGTGTGGGCCTGTGTTTGGAAAAACTCTGCTGTATTCAAAACCACAGGATAGGTAACGTCCAGCCCTCAGAGCTCGTTGTGTACTAGCTGGGACCAATGTAGGTGAAAGATCATGCCTATATAAGGAATCATACTATAATAGGACATGTACAATTGTGACCATAATTGGGCATATGCGGCCATGACCATAATAGGCCAAGTACGAATCTGACCATATTAGGGTAAATATGAATACGTCCATTTTAGGGCATGTACGAACGGGTCTACATTAGGGCCTCTATGCGGAATATAACAAAAACTCTGCCAGAGAACCTCAGAAGAAAGTGAGATCTTCTGCCATATCTCTTGCTTGCCTACCAAGAGATTCCGCAGAAGTGGGTAAGGGGTCGGTCCCTTTCAGCATCAGTATGGACACCATTACAGGGGTCTACTCACCTTATTCAGAGAATGTGGGAAGGAACCTCAGAGTCTCCAGATAAGGATGTGGTCGGCTATGTGATTGCCCTCATGAAGTTGATGGCTCAATGCATGAGTCATACAAAAAAGTGATGGCTAGAATGCATGTATTAATATCAGTTTTATTGTAGTAGGGGTGAGGCTCAGGGGATTTTATGTAAATAAGTCAGGACCTTTTTTAAATGATCCAAGGTTGTACAGCCTATTAGGTGAATACGTCCTAATTTCCACCAAGTAATCCATGCAAAAATTTGAGAAAGAAAAGCGTAATCATGCGCTTTAAGGTCAACCGCAGGGACTGCACAGAGTGTTCTGACCTAAACACATGATTACGCTTTCTTTATATAAAGATGGATTGGACCGTTTATTTTGACTTTTGCCTTGAAAAATCCTTAGGCATGCCAGCCAAATAGGCAAAGCAAGTGTTGGCTGTACTTCTCACATCAGGCTCAAATTCTGATGATCACAATAAATACATTGAAACACATAAAGAAAATTTGGACATTTATTCCTGAAATTAATTACTTGTTTCAGGTACAGCCTGTCTTAATTTAATCTCAGCCACTGGTAATTACTCAGGCCGCTTCCCAATCCGTCATTATTTTGCACAGTTTGTCACCTCAGGTTGGACCCAGCCTTATGCAAATCAGTCTTGACCCTGCTCCAATCAGAACAGCCATTCCAAACTGCCAAGCCAGGTCCTCTCTGAACCAGAACACCAGCAATCCAGGACCGGTTTCACCCTAGTTATGGGCTCATCAGCCGGGTACAGCTTGGTTCCAGTGACACAGTGTGCATGAGACCCGCGTCTGGGCATTCCCGTTAGCAAAACACACTAAAGTACACAAAAAAGTGATGGATATAATGCTTGAATTAATCTCAAAACTGGTAATTACTCTGGCTGCATCACTATCCACAGTTATTTAGCACACCATGTTACCTCAGTTTGGACCCAGCTATATGCAAATCAATTTTGAACCTGTTCTGTTCAGAACAGTCCAGCCTGAACTGCCAAGCAAAGTTCTCCTGAACCAGAACACAAGCAACCCAGGTCCAGTTTTACCCTGGTTATGGGCTAATCAGCCAGGAAGAGCTTGGTTCCATCCTTCACTTTTTGTATACTTTAGTATGTCACTCTAAGTGGGACGGGTATGCCCAGACATGGATCCTGTGCACAATGTCACTGGACCAAGCTATTCCCAGCTGATGAGCAATACGTGAGTCAGGCAAAGGAAAATCTTCATGCAAGCCAAGCACTGATGAAGGATTGGTAGGACCAGAAAACCGGGTATCAGGTAGGTCAGGAGGTGTTGCTGCTAAAGCCTGTTTGTCCCAGGGCTTTGGAGAACAAATGGTATGGGCCAATACAAAGTTGCTCGGAAAGTTTTTGAGGTTATCTACTTGGTGGACAAAGGAATTCAAGAGTGTGCTCCATGTGAACAGGAAGAAGCATTACCTCTAGAGAGATTACATGCCATTTTATTAATTTTGATATTTATTTATTAAAGATTGTATATGGTTTTTAAGAAACTGAAATAATAAAGAATGCCATGGCTATGGCAGAGGAAGTAGAGAAAGACAGTGAGCTTCTTCCTGACTTGCTGCACAGTGACATGAAGGATGGCACCGTGGAAGGAGTTCAGTTTCCTGAGTTAAGCCCTGAGCAACCGAAAAAATGTAGAGCGGTCTTGAGGCAATTTACCAAACTCTTCTCACAGGCTCCAAGGTTTACACTTACCTGTGTGCATGACATAGACGCAGGAGACAGTCTGCCAGTGAAGGGCTGGATGTACAAAATGTCTGACCGGGTTCAGTTATGCATTAAGGCAAACTTTGCCAAAATGTTGGGCCTGGGGTATCATTGAAATCTTGTAATCCATGGTCTAGTCCTGTCGGTCTAGTACCAAAGCATGGCTCTATTGACTTGTAGTTCTGTCTGTGTTACTGAGTCCTCAACGAGATAACCAAAACCAATGCCGATCAGTTAAGTGCTGCAAAGCACTTGAGCACCTGGCATCAGAACAGGGGATATTGGAAGATTTCTTTGGCACTAAATGTCAAGGAGAAGACTGTATTTTCTATGCCAGAGGGACTATATCAGTTCATGGTGATGCCCTTTGGGCTGAAAAATGCTCCTGCCACTTTTCAGCACGTGGTGTACCATGTTCTTCCTGGGCTGGAAGAATTTTGTGTGGTCTGCCTGGGTAACATTGCGGTGTTCAGCAATTCAGGGTGGGACAACCCGAGAAATCTAGAACAGGTGTTGGCTAGGATACAGGAGGCAAAACTGACCATCAAGGTGAGCAAGTGCCAGGTGGAGCAGTCCTCTGTAGTTTACCATGGGCATGTGGTAGATGTTAGAAATGGGGGTCTCTGGTTGGCAATGGTTTGCACCTTTGTCCAAGTAGGGACCCTTGCTTCTAGTCAGGGTAAGGGTCTTATGCCCTTAGACAACCCCATATCACCTCCTTGGTAGCTTGGCACGAGCAGGCGGGCTTATCTCAGCGCAGTGTGTAAGGCATTTATGCACACATACAGTGAATGAATTAAACATTTATAGAGCGCATAGCTACCTTGAGGCATCCCAGCTCTGTTTGTGGGACACAGACTGAGAGAACACCTCTACTGAACAGTGGTTTGGAAGAGCCATGTTTTAAGTAATTTCCTGAAAGACAGATGATTGGTTTCCTATCGTATGTGGGAGGGAAGGGCATTCCACAATCTAGCCGCATTATAGGAGAAGGAGCGGCCGCCGCTTCTTACTCTCTTTATTTTTGGCACTGTTGCGAGCAACATGTTTGCTGAGCGGAAGCTTCTGTTTGGGTGGTAATGGATGATCATAGATTGGTTGATCACCGGTCCCTTCCCCCCGAGAGACTTATGGGTAATACAGAGTGCTTTGAATTTGATTCTTTCTGATATTGGTAACCAGTGTAGAGTTTTCAAAGCAGGTTTGTCCGATTGTCGATAAGGTAAACCCAGGAGCAAACGGGCTGCACAATTCTGAATAATCTGTAGTCTGGTTATCGTGGCCTTAGAAGCTCCTAGATAAAGTGCATTTCCATAGTCCATTCATGAAAGAATGAGAGCCTGGACCATTATCCTTCTTGCCAGGAACGGGAGGAGGGGAAGAACTTTCCGGAGCATCCTCATGATGCCATAGCAAGTCGCAGAAAGTTTGGCTGTTTGGTATCCAAAAGTCAAGGAGCGGTCCAGCCACATGCCTTGACTTTTGATCTGGTTTTTTTGTGGTGGGGCAGGGCCAAAACAATTTGGCCATAGTAACCCTATGTTAGAAGTTGGGGAGTTGCCTAGGAGCATGAGTTCTGTCTTGTCTCCGTTCAGTTTTAAACATGAGAGCTCCATCCATTTGGCGACCTCCTCTAAGCAAGGGCCTAGGCTTGCAGATGTATTTTCTGGGCAGTTTAAGGCCATGACAAGTTGTGTGTCATCGGCATTTTTATACCAAATGGTTGGACTATCTCAGCTAGCGGCCTCATGTATATATTGAATAACGTGGGGCTCAGGGAAGATCCCTGAGGCACACCGCAGCTGAGGGACACCACTTCTCCTTCGAAGACCTAAGGATCTGTCTTCTAGGAAGGATTGTAGCCATGTGACAACACCTCCTGAGACTCCCAATCTCCTTAGTCTGCGGATTAGGATTTCATGATTAACAGTGTCAGCAGTAACACAGTGAAAACTCCACAAATGGACACCATACCAGTTTAGAAAAATAGGAAATCTTTATCTAAATCAAACAAGACCAACACGACAAAAATCCACCATAAATCTATTGAGATATCACCAAAAATTGGATATTCACCAAAATAAACTTGTAGCAACAAATAGCTCCGACGTTTTGATGTGGTGACAGATGAAAATCCCAAAGTACGTTGCCGGCGGCGAGGTGCGTGATGTCGGGCCTGGAGTAACATGGACCCCAAACAACAGTACTTTGGCAAACGATGAAAACAAAGACAGTGCATGGCGTTGGGGAGGTGATGCTTCGTTGGCACTGGGTGGCGTTGGTTCCTTACGACCACAGGGGAGGGAAGGTGTTGGTTCCTTACGGTTGCCGGGGAGGTGACGTCGCAGTGGCATCAAGGCGTCGGTTCCTTACAATGATGCGGGTTCGATGGATTCGGGAGGTCACCCAGGTCAGGTATTGGCTCTGCAAGGATGAGGCACCAGCGTCAGTGAGGTCAGGGCTGCAGTGCAAGTCGGGGCAGTGTGTCGTGGGCAGGCGTCAGGGCTGGGTCACTGTTACAACATCGACTCCTATAACATCGAACTACAAAAATATCGAGTTAACAATATCGTATACCGAAATATCGAAACACAATACACAAAACAGAAATAATACAAATATTGCTAAAAAAAAATCTTTAAATGAAATGTCGATGACAAAAATATCGACAATAAAAATAAAGAACACAAAAATATCGATAACATTAAAATACAATGAAACATATCAAAAACAACGATATAAACAATATCGACAACACAAACATCGATAAAATACATATAAACTACATCGAAAATAACATTTAAAAATAAAAATATACTATTGTCAATAATATAATAAAATAACATACCAAATATTTTAACCAAACAATAAAAATAATTACAAAATTAATAACATAAAATAAAACAAATACACTAAAAATCCCAAAACAAATAAATAAACAAACAATACAAAATTACAAATATATCACAACTACCGAAAATAATCAAACATAAATATACATCATATATAAAAAATATATCACATTTATCTACATATACATTTAAATAACAATGAACAAAAAAAAATCATTAAATAAACATAATAAATATTAAACAAATTAAAAGGTAACAGCTAAAAAATTCAAAAAAGCTATCTCGACCAATAAATTTAAACTACACCAACACAAGCCAACAGAAAAATAATTAACACAAAATTTGCCGTATAACGGACAAACACGTAGGAAGAGCGAACATTTGCGAGCGAGAACACAGTACGAAAAACAACTACACAACCATCTATTCTGAAAATCCCTCAATAAAGGTAAGAACATAATGTTGTAACTAAATAAATAAAATTAGCTTTAAAAAATATAATTAACTAAAACTATAACATGTTTTCCTTTCCATATCACAGATTAAACTTCACTAAAAATACACCTAGAAAATTGAACACAAAGATTTACGTACACAATAAAAATAAAATCAACATTATAAAAAATATATCACAAAGTAAGTATATAACTTAACCAACAAATAAAGTGAAGTATTTAAAAAGTAATACATTTATTAAAAAAGCAAAACATAGCTAACAAATACTTTTTTCTTAACAGCTTCTACAAAAGTCAACAAAACCACAACATCAACGAAAGATACTTCATCAACTAAAAAGAGTAAGTATATTTTTCTTTTACAAATAAATAAAAATAGAGACTAAATAATCAAAATAATCAGATTAACTAAAACTGTAATGTTTTCTTTTATGTTTCACAGATTACACTTCACTATAACTCCACTAAAAAACTCAAAACAAACATTAACTTTGAAAACAAGTACAAAATCAACATTAAAGAAAAATATAAAACTAAGTAAGTATATAAATTAACCAACAAATAAAGCAAACTAATAAAAAACGATAAAATAAAATTAAAAACCAAATATAACTAACAAATACTTTTCTCTTCACAGCTTCTACAAACTTCAACATACAACAACACCAAGGAAATAAACTTCATCAACTAAAAATAGTAAGTATTTTTTTTCTCAACTAAATAAAAGAAGGAACTAAATAAATGAAATAATACAATTAAATGGAACACTGTAATAAAAATAACATTTTGCTTTAAAACCAACTGAAATAAAAACGAGTGAATAAACCACGACCATCGATAAAATATCCATCAAGGGGGGGCGTGGCCGGGCAAGATGGCCGACCGGACGTAGACCGTCTCGGCTCTCGGTCCGTGCGCTGCTCTGGCCTTGCACCTAGTGACTGGAGGACTCCTGTGCCGATCTGAATGACCCTCACCTGCAGCGGAGAGCCTGGGGAGTCAGCGGAGCAGCCTTGAATCCTTCGGGGATCGCAGAATCGACAGGGACCTGCGGGCACCGCGAGGTATTGCTGGGCTCCACAAAATGGCGGACGGAGCTTCCCCGGGGCTGGCGACTGGGCCAGGCCCGCAGCAATAGAGGTACGGGCGACGAGCTGCCGCGGACAGTCAAGCGGACTACGCTAGCGCGACCCAGCTCCCCCAGCGACGCCGCGCGGAGCAGGGCCCCCGCGCGATGGTCTTGCGGTGTTTGCCTGACCCTGCAATGGCGTAGAAGAATGCCTTTACTCCCGCGTGGGCGGCTGGGGGGGAGACTGCTCCCTGTTGATGCTTGGGATCTGCGACCGCCACTGAAGAGACCCCTGCCATTGACGGTGCTGCATCTACAGACGAGTCCGCTACAGCTGACTCCTTTGCGCTCGCCTGACCCCAACAGGGCGGCCGAGGTCATCCCTCCTCTCCGGGGGGGGAGAGGTTATTGAAGATCGGCAGCTACCGGCTACGAGTGAGGGGGTGTGCAGCTGGAGGGCCCCTGACTCTATCGCCATCCAGCCTCTGAGGTGCACACTGCCCCCATAGACAGGGGTCCCAGATTGCCTTGTGTTGCCCAGTGGATCCCGGATGGCACTCTACCATGAGATACCCCACCCGCCAGCGTTGACTTTATTGCACAATCTGCAGATCATCTGATCGTGACCTTTGGGCTTCCCGGGGCTATACCAGCGCCCGCTGCCTCCAACCCCGTACCGGCGCCAGCCCTGGACTGTGCACTGAGTCTAACTCCCACCTACCACAACCTACTAACCTCTGGTGGCCGTGGTCCCACGCGATGAAGCTGGCACCGTAAACAGAGGAAGCCCATACCTAGCCTGAGTGTGGCCCGGACCATCCCTTACCCTCACTGAGACTGTTGTGGGCCCGGGCCATCCCCTACCTCCGCTGAGTCTGCTGTGGTCTCTGCCTGCCCTCGCCCATTCTGTCCTTCCCAGGCCTGCTACCACGATCTTTACCCGGAATTGCCACACCACCTGGGTCCCCGGGTACGGGCTGAGGGGCTCTCTATGCCGCCAAAGAAGGTGCCGAGTAGGACAACGAGTACAGTCTCAGATTTCTTCGTGCCTTCCGACAAAGCCCCGGCGCAGCAAAGCGATACAGCAGTCACAGCCATGGCCCTAACGAAGTCGGACCTACTTACCCTGCTGCAGGATTTCAAAGGCGAACTGCGCAAAGAACTGGGACAAGACATCCAATCATTTATCGACCAACTGCGGTCAGATTTAACGGGGCGCCTGACCTCTCTCCAGCAGGACATGGATTCGATAGGTACCAGAGTTTTGGATTTAGAGACGCAACACCAAGAGCAGGAACAGCTCTCTACTGAAATGAGAGGGGATTACAAACTCTGCGGGACCAACTACACCAAGCGCAGCTCAAGACAGAGGACCTTGAAAACAGAACCCGGAGGGAGAACATTCGAATTCGGAATCTTGAGGAGAATGCAGAGGGCCCGGACCTGGTGGCTTTTGTGGAAGGCTTGTTTGCGGAGATCCTAGCTCCCCAGACACCCAAAATCAAATTGGACAGGGTCCACCGGGTGGGAGCCTTGCAGGCGGGCGAGAGGAGGAGACCACGGGACGTCTTGGTGAAGTTTCACTCCTTCACGGTCAAGGAGGCGGTCCTTAAAGCGGCCAGAACAAAAGGAGCCATCTCTTTCCAGGGCTTCTCCTGCAATGTCTATCAGGACCTGGCGCCGTCCACTCTGGTGCGAAGACAAACGTTTCGACCCCTCACATCCAAGCTCCAAGATGAACACATACGATACAGATGGACCTACCCCTTCGGTCTTAGCTTTGAGTTCAAAAACAAACGTCGCCTCATTACTGACCTAAAGGAGGGTCTGGAACTACTGGGCCTACCGGTCGAGGAGCCCGGTCCTTCACGGGTCACGACCGGGGGATCCCCCCGCGGATCTTTGAAGCCTTCAGCGTGGGCTGTGGTCTCCCATGGGGGCCGTTGATGAACTACGGATGAATTATTGAGGAATTCCCCAGAGACGCCCTGAAGGGGTTGCTACCTGTTGCAGCAGTGGAGGAGGGGGACCACGACTTACCCTTACCCTTTCCTGGCGACGGAGCCTGGGGAGTACGTCCATGGCAGAGGAGGATCCCCGATTCTCCACCTCATCTCTAGCCCTGGGGCCCCATTGACACTGGTACTTCGGATTTCCAGTCGCTACGCGGCGGAGATACGCACTCTTCCCTTATCCAATGTAAGAGCAGCATTGCCTTTGAACTATTGTTGTAGACTGGTCTTGGCTGTTATGCAAGGTATCACAAGGGGTTCTTAAAGACGAGGGCTCGACACGTTGGGGCTTACATCTACAGCTAGGGTCCCATGAACTACTCACGTGCTAGCTGCGGGACTACACCGCTTGATAACCTTCAGTCACATTCTGGTGATAGTTTATTTGATATTCCATTTAGTGCATGTTGCCGGAGCGGGCGTTGACGGGGTCCTCGGACCCGTAGTCCCCCCTAGCCCCGGAGGGGGTATTGATCCCTCCTGCGGGGAACTACGTAATGTTTTTTTAATGTGTCTCTTTATGTTTGGGTGTTTCTTTTTTGTTGTGGGTATTGGGCGGGGGTGGGTGGGACATGGTGGCAGCTTTTTATTATCTAGCCCTGACGGCAATATGACCAACTCGACTTGTACTAGTCTTGTGAGGCAGCGACGTTTGAAGCGTAACACGTGGGATGAAACGGGGGGTACGGGGAGACGAGGAGATCCTATCGGAGGGACGAGGTTCCTACTCCTACTGCCATGACGATCACTATTGCGACCTGGAACGTCAAAGGCCTTAATTCCCCTCAAAAACGCCAAAAGGTGTGGAAATATATCATTGACCACCATCTAGATGTTATAGCCTTGCAGGAGACTCATCTAGCTAGGGCTGAGGACACTCACCTTAAACATAAGCAGTACCCCTTAATCTATAGGTCTTCAGCACTCACGAAGCATAGAGGGGTGGCGTTGATGTT
Source organism: Calotriton arnoldi (assembly GCA_963921515.1). Classification (NCBI taxonomy): domain Eukaryota; kingdom Metazoa; phylum Chordata; class Amphibia; order Caudata; family Salamandridae; genus Calotriton; species Calotriton arnoldi. The sequence goes on along the minus strand of CAWUFW010003768.1, from coordinate 416,114 downwards.
CCGATCAGCTCTCCAATTCCAGCCCACAGAGGTCCTTCGTGATAAGGATGGCAGATGGTTAATGGTTAAGGGTCGCCTGCGAGGGAAAACTTGCACCTTTGTAGTGGTTTACGCCCCTAATTCTGGTCAGACTTCCTTTATACACACTCTTCTGGGTAGGTTACTAGATTTTGTAGAAGGGCCATTGATCCTTATGGGGGATTTTAACCTGACGTGGCAAAGGGACCTGGACAGCTCACACTTATCCCGCTCAGATGTAGGCTCGTTTTCCTCTGATACCCAGCAGCGCATTCACGATATGGGCCTCCTGGATGCTTAGCGTACTCTCTATCCACATACCCGGGATTACACTTTTTACTCCCACGTCCACCATTCGTATTCCCGGTTGGACTATATCTTTATTAGCCAATCGTTGTTAGGTTCACTTCGGGAGTCCAAAATCTTCCCGCTCTCAGTTTCAGATCACAGCCTCCTCGCCATTAACCTTTCCTGGGAGGTCAATGTGCCGGCGACCCATAGATGGTACTTCCCTGCGGCGCTGACACGCGATAAGGAATCCTGCACTCAGCTTAGAAGGGGCATTGCGGAGTTTTTTTACACTAATCTTCCTGGGGACACGTCTGAACTCAACAATTGGGACGCATTTAAAGCAGTCTTTAGGGGGCAATTCATCGCCCTCAATTCGGCACTTAATGCGCAACGCGCTAAGGACAGGGAGCGCTTAGAGCAAGAACTGGCAGTTGTCGAACGTGATCACAAACTTAATCCCTCCCGACAAACTCTCCGTAACCTTACAGCCCTCCGCGGTAAGCTACGAGCCATCTATGTCAACAGAGCGGAGTATACACTCCTTAAACTGCATCAGCTTTCCTACACTCAGGGTAACAAGATTGGGAAACATCTCTCGAGGCAGTTATGCGATAAAAGAGAGAGGGAATACATCGGAGGAATTCGGGGACCATTGGGCGAGGTCATGCACAGCGATGCGGATAAAGCTGAAATATTTGGTGCTTTCTACGAAAATCTTTACTCGAGGGAAACGTTAGATACGGAAGCCCAGCAAGACCTCCTTCGGACTCTGACCTTCCCTCAGGTGTCTGATGAGTGGAATGCAACACTCACCGCCCCGATCACGCACGAGGAAGTCACCCTAGCCATCAATGCCCTCAAACCCCATAAAGCCCCGGGCCCCGATGGGTACACTGCCCTTTTTTACAAAACTTTTGCTCCCGATATCAGCCCTTACCTTACGCATCTGTTCAATAAGATGGCGGCAGATGGGGATCCTGCTGTCTCTATGACAGAGGCTACGATTTCAGTGATACCTAAACCTGGGAAGGACCCCCACCATTGCGCCTCATACCGACCCATCGCGCTCTTAAATTTAGACGCTAAACTCTACTCTTCCATCATTGCCAAGAGAATGATCGACTTACTGCCTGATCTTATACACCCTGACCAATCGGGGTTTATTAAGGGTCGTCAGACCCACGATAATACCCGGAGGATTATCCACCTTATCGAAAAGGCCGAAAGGCGACAACTCCCTGCCGTTCTGGTGGGTCTTGACGCTGAGAAAGCGTTCGATAGGGTGGATTGGGCATTCCTTTTCCATACCCTCACGGCGTTTGGCTTTTCCTCTAAGTTTTTAACCATGATACAAGCCAACTACCAGCAACCCCGTTCTAAGGTAATGGTCAACCGGCTACAATCCTCCTCCTTTATCCACTCTCGAGGAACCAGACAGGGTTGCCCGCTGTCTCCCCTCCTCTTTGCCCTCAGCATTGAACCATTGGCAATGGCAATTAGAAATAATCCCGCGATTCAGGGGATTCCTTTTACGGGTGATAATCACAAAATTTCCCTTTTCGCAGACGATGTTCTCCTGTCCCTCTTCGACCCGTCAGCATCTCTTCCGCCTTTACAAGCCGAACTCGAACGATTTGAGAGGGTGGCCGGTTTTAAAGTAAACTATAACAAATCATACATTCTCAACCTTACCTTACCACCAACGGAGGTTGGTAGACTCCAATCCGTTACCCCGCTTTCGTGGGCTCACACCTCTATCCAATACCTGGGGGTGCACCTCACCCCCTCAATAGCCGGATTATATGCAGCCAATTTCCCGCCTGCCCTCACACGCATCCAGTCAGACTTAACCAAGTGGAAGCCTCTCTTCTTGTCCTGGCTCGGTCGTATTCATGCGGTGAAGATGACCCTGCTCCCGAAGCTCCTCTACCTGTTTCAAGCCCTACCCATTGAGATGACTGGAGACTTCTTCCGTCGCATTAAAACAATGATTCTACACTTTATTTGGCAGGGTGGTCGTGCGCGCTTCTCTTTTTCTCTTCTTCGCCGTCCCAGGGCGAGGGGGGGAGTGGGACTCCCAGATATTCAATTGTATTACAAAGCCGCACAGCTAAGAGTCCTAGTTGAATGGTCTAAAGGGGAATCCGATAAACACTGGCTCCACATGGACCGTAGTGTAACGGGGAGGACTATATGGGACCTGATATGGCGCCCCAAACAAGACAGACCCAGGAATGCTTATCTTGCCACTCCCACCCGCTCCACCCTTAAAGTTTGGGATACAGTGTCGGGGGATGATCGATGGACCTCCTTTCCCTCTCCCTTCACACCACTCCATTTTAATCCAGCTTTCCCACCGGGAATGCAGGAGGGTCCCTTTGATGCTTGGAGGGAGGGTGGGTGCCTTGCCTTGACCCATCTTTTTCACAACTTCGATCCCCTCTCCTTCGACAACTGCCAGCGCGACTACGGCGTAGGGACCTTAAAGCGTTATCATTATACTCAGTTAATGCATTGGGCCTTGTCACCACAAGTGCGCGACGCTGCCACCCGCTCCCTTACGAAGTTTGAGTCCTTCCTCACTAAAACCCCGGTCATGAGGGGGACGATCTCCTTTTTATATAAATTACTTCTCACCACCACCATCTCCCCGCGTCCGCGCTACATGTCTATGTGGGAGGGTATGATACATCGTGATATCACTGAGGAGGAGTGGGGCCACCTGTGGACCGATATAGCCAGATTCAATCCTTCCTCTGCACTTAGGGAAGCCCATCTTAAAACAATGATGGACTGGTACCTCCACCCCTCCCGGCTTAAACAAATTTTCCCGACGACTTCTGACAGATGCTGGAGGGGATGTGGGCTACTGGGGGACTTCCAGCATATCTGGTGGGACTGCCCGACTATTCGCCCTTACTGGGAAGAGATCCTTGCGCATATAAAGGACATACTTGGGTACCCTGTCCCGACTACCATGGCTGAAGTCCTTCTGGGGCTGCGCGTTCCTTCCCTAGAGCACCAAACACGGGCTGACAAGAAAATCATGTGGCTCTGCATAGGAGCAGCAAAGATCACTCTAGCGGCTGCCTGGAAGCGCAGGATGGCCCCGGCAATCTCACTCTGGCACTCTAGGCTTTGGAGGCTTTTAAGTTTAGAACGCATGTCAGAGATATTTAAGGAGGATTTTAAGAATTTTGAATTCCAATGGGGTCCGTTGGTTACCTACCTCTCCAGAGGCCTACCTTCCGCGGTTTGCCCACCGTCCATCAGAGCTTTGCATCTCTTTCAATTTTGAGCTGATGTCCCTGCTGCCAGTATTGTACAAGGTACAGCTAATACCGCCACCATGGTAGGGGAGGCGGGAGGGGGGGAAGGAATTACTTTTTGTTTTCTCGGTTTGTGACCCCCCGGTTGGGGGTTGCCTCTATGCACTGTTTCCTTGTTTATCACAGACCTTTTTGCCAAGGGGTGAGGGGGATGCTAACCGTCACAAAAGAAAGATGGGAAGCATGCCGGTTCTCTATCGAACTGAGTCTCGAGTTTTATGCTTTGTCCTGGTCCCTGAGAATAAGCACACTGTACCCTTCCTTTATACAACCTGTTGGGAACGAGACCAGGCTATCATTGACCACGATGTATCATTAACAAATTACTTAGACTTGGTGAATTCCGCGCCACCCCCTGTGAGCGGTGACAATACCTGTGGCTTTGTACTTTATGTTGGATAAAACTTAATAAACAGATGTTTGAGAAAATATCCATCAAGAAAATTAAAGAAAAGACAAATGTAAGTTTATTTTCAAATATAATAATTATACAAACATGTTTACTGTTCAAAATCATATAATTAATATATGTACATATATTCACAGATAAACAAAAAATGGCAGAAGGAGCAAAATTCATAACTTCACAAAAGGGAAAACTACTTCTGTGCTACATGGGCTACACTTATACACAAAACAAAGTGACTGGAAACAAAACCCATTGGAAATGTAGTAAATATTACTCCAATTCTTGCTATGGGAGAGCCACTACAGTAGAAACAAATGTAGTCAATGTCAGAGAACAAAACCATCCCCCCAATGTGACTGAAATCGAGGTCAGAGATGCTCTATAAACAATCGGAGACAAAAGTACCAGCTTCCAACAGACCACTGCCCAAATACTAAAAAACGTGTTAACTAGGGTTCCTGAACATGTCACAGGACAACTACCATCCATCCCCACTTTAAAAAGATTAATTGCCAGAACTAAAAGAGCTACAGCTCAAACACCACCCATCCCCCCAATACCGGAATACACCATCACCCACAAAGGGGAAAAATTCCTTCTTCATGACAATAACAGTCATGAAAAATGAATTATCATCTTGGCAACCATCAACAACTTACCAAAACTTAAAATCTGCGAAACGTGGATGATGGATGGCACATTCAAAGTTTGCCCCAAGTCTTTTTGCCAATTATATACCATCCACGGCGAATATGAAGACACTAACATCCCCTTCATATACGCACTACTCCCTAATAAGCAAAACACCACCTACATAGAGCTCCTTACAATACTAAAACAATACACCGACAACTACTTTCCACAAAAAAAAATCATTGACTTTGAACAAGCTATGATTCAGTCAATTTTAAAAATATATCCACACACTGCAATACAAGGTTGCTAGTACCACTTCAACCAAACTATCTGGAGACACCTACAAAAATCTACTCTAAGTATAGATTACGCCACCAATAGCAACTTTGCCTACCAAATTAAAAAATGAATAGCCCTGGCCTATGTACCAACAACTGAAGTAGCCAACCATTACAACATACTTCTTGAAAGCCCTTTATATCAAGCTAATAAAACTAAACTAACTACCTTCCTAGACTACTTTGAAGACACTAGAGTGGGAAGGCTACATAGGTCAGGGCACCGTAGACAACCAAAGTTCCAAATACCCTGGTGGAAGGTCTACGATAGCACTCTAGCTCAAAAAGCTAAAACTAACAGCGCGGTTGAAGGGTGGCAGAATGCCTTCCAAGTGACAATAGGAAGAGGACAACCAACCCTACACAAACTAATAGAAGCTATCAAAAAAGAACAGAGCTATGAAGAACTAAGGCTAGAACAATCCCTAACTATGGGGCTGATTATGATGGAAGATGGAAAAGCACTCCGACCGCCGTGGTAGCGGAAAATAACCGTCCGCATGTACCGCGGCGAAACCGGCGGTCAGATTAGGATGCACTGGCAGAAAAATCCGACCGCGGCGGACGTATTCCACAAAACTGCACCGGGAACGTCCGGAAAAGCTGAAAATCCATCCGGGTGGAATTGCTGCGGAAAGGCCCAAAACGCCGATCGACCAGCGGAATAACCGCAAGTGAAATTATGATACGATGGCGGAGCCAGCGGAACGATCAGTTGTTCCCGACCCCCGCGATTGCGCGAAATGATGAATAGTAGAGCCAGCGGAAGGACCATTGCATTCAGACTGCTGCGATCGCGCGAAATGATGAAGGGTAGAGCCGGCGGAAGGACCATTGCATTCAGACTGCTGCGGTCACGCGGAAAGAGGAATGGTGGTCGAAAGCAACAACACAACAAGGCTACCAAGTGTGGTTGTTTGTCTGGCGCAGCCTCCAAAAACATCTGACACACCCCAATGACACATCCACATGGCAAGAAAAAAATACAAATCCCAGGTCAACCCAGATAACACACCTGACATGAATCCTCCCTTTTTGACCCACCCACATAGCTGAGTACAAAACAAACCCCTTCCCTGCCCAGCATCCTTTGCACTACTCCGGAACTGAGGGGCCCAACACCACAGCACAAAGGAGAGGCAAATCAGCACACATCACACCATCACAACCACCCACACACCACACACATCTCCACCACCACCTTCACACCTGCACTTTCCAACCATTTGCACATCACACACCATGGCACAGAAAAAAATGCCAAAATTCACTGACAATGAGTTGTCAGTCATGGTAGATGAGATAATCAGAGTAGAACAACATTTGTTTGGAACCATGGTCCAACAGACACCAGTAGCCAGAAAAAATCAAATGTGGGAAAGGATAGTCAACAAAGTCAATGCAGTAGGGACCACCCTGCGCAGCCTGCGTGACATCAAGAGGAGGTGGCATGACCTCAAGAGCAGGGTGAAAGAGCGTGCCAACAAGAACCATGAGCTGGCTCAGAGGACTGGCGGTGGCCCTCCCATTCCACCACTAACATTCACTGAATGGGAGGAGAGGGTGCTTGCCATACTGTATCCAGAGAGTCTCACAGGAATACCCGGGGGAGTGGAGGCTGGTAAGTACCAACAAATGTCTCCCATTACACTGCTATGTACTGTCTTACACAACTAGAAAGCTACCCTTCCTAGACACAAAAGCACTTATGTACAACACACTCTTCCCAACACGTCTCCCATATCTAACATTTCCTTCCTCTAAATCACCTCAAAGGTAGCTAGCAATATTTCTATTGGGGCATGTGGACATTGCCCTCCTCAAACTAACAGGTAGGTAGCCATCTCAACAGGGAGGGGGGTTTGTGGTTAGGAACCAGCACTACAACTCCCACCAGGCACCCTTGTCCTACAGCTGAGCAGGATGGAGCACTCCCCACACCCAGAACCATGTGGCAGCCATTTCATTGCTCTCCTCAAACTTGCAGGTAGGTAGCCATCTCAACAGGGAGGGGGGTTTGTGGGTAGGAAGCCAGCATTACAATTCCCACCAGGCACCATTGTCCCACAGATGAGCAGGATGGAGCACTCCCCACACCCAGAACCATGTGGCAGCAATTTCATTGCTCTCCTCAAACGTACAGGTAGGTAGCCTTCTCATGCTCTCTTGTCTCACCCCTGAGCAGGATGGAACACTCCCCCTACCCAGAACCATGTGGCAGCCATTTCATTGCTCTCCTCAAACTTACAGGTAGGTAGCCTTCTCATGCTCTCTTGTCTCACCCCTGAGCAGGATGGAGCACTCACCCCACCCAGAACCATGTGACAGCCATTTCATTGCTCTCCTCAAACTTACAGGTAGGTAGCCATCTCAACAGGGAGGGGGGTTTGTTGGTAGGAAGCCAGCACTACAACTCCCACCAGGCACCCTTGTCCCACAGCTGAGTAGGATGAAGCACTCCCCACACCCAGAACCATGTGGCAGCCATTTCATTGCTCTCCTCAAACTTACAGGTAGGTAGCCATCTCTACAGGGAGGGGGGTTTGTGGGTAGGAGGCCAGCACTACAACTCCCACCAGGCACCCTTGTCCCACAGCTGAGCAGGATGGAGCACTCCCCACACCCAGAACCATGTGGCAGCCATGTCATTGCTCTCCTCAAACTTACAGGTAGGTAGCCTTCTCATGCTCTCTTGTCTCACCCCTGAGCAGGCTGGCACACTCCCCCCACCCAGAACCATGTGGCAGCCATTTCATTGCTCTCCTCAAACTTACAGGTAGGTAGCCTTCTCATGCTCTCTTGTCTCACTCCTGAGCAGGATGGAGCACTCCCTCCACCCTGAACCATGTGGCAGCCATTTCATTTCTCTCCTCAAACTCACAGGTAGGTAGCCATCTCAACAGGGAGGGGGGTTTGTGGGTAGGAAACCAGCACTACAACTCCCACCAGGCACCCTTGTCCCACAGCTGAGCAGGATGGAGCACTCCCCACACCTAAAACCATGTGGCAGCCATTCCCCTCCACTGTGTCACCGAACAGGTAGGTAGTCAGTGCATGCACCCTGCCATCCTTCTCAAAATGCATGGAGCCATATGACCACACCAGCCCTCACATGTCAGCCAACTTGGCAAAGATCCCAAATTTACATCCAGTGTGCAGACAGCTAAGTGCATGTAACTGTCACAGAATTTAAACTTTGACTCACCAAGTCACATGTGAAAGAATTTCAGGGCCCAATCATGCACAGCACAGAATGCAATGTGTAAGTGCCATGGTGTCAGAGCATGAAGGCCCATATGAACACAAAACATGCATGGTCAATCTGACAAACAAAGTAAAGTACATGATATGAAAAAGATATGTATAACATTCCAATGGCTAGTTCTCTCTTAGCTGAAACTGACTCCATGAAGAGTAAACAAAAAAGACATTATCAAAAGTTGATGTGCCGCAAGTTGGTAGATGATGACATGTCCTTGTAAACACACAATCTGTACGTCACACATGGTTTCAATTTACATGTCACACTATGGACAAGTAATGTATGTATCTCAACATCATGTCATGATGCTCATTATCTTTCAGCCATACCAAGTGATTGCAATGTAAAGTGTTTGGTGTATCAAATGTAACATCCAAAAGTCTAACACCAAGCTTGTGGAGTGCACTTAACTGACATTTTAACCTCTGTTCAACAGGAGATCCACAAGCAACTGCAGCAGAAAACACCACCAACCTGCAGAGCCTGTCTCCCCCCCCCCCTGGAACATGAACTCTCTGATGTAGATTCCCTACGTTTCTCGGATGAGGAGCTACAACCTGGCCCCTCAGGACTGCCAGGGCGCACTACGTCTCAGGGCCTCATTGTCCCCACCACGACCACCACCACAGCAACAACAACAGCGCTGACCCCTGCTACAACAACCTGTGCGGCAGCCACCTCCACCATCACCACTGCTGCCTGCAACACTCTCCCTGCCTCAGTGGTTACCAACACCACCACACAATCCGAGGATGCCAGGGAGAGTGTGCGTGTGCGTCGAGTCCCAACGCCACAGGTCTGTGTCAGCAGGGCAGGTGGGAGGGCAACTGGGGGATAATAACAGGAGGACACTGAGACAGAAGTCCAGGCCACCGTTGCAAGAGTCCTTGGTGCATACCAACAGAACCAGGGACAGATGGGCCAGGTTGTTGAAGAAGTGCGTGAGCTCCGCCTGCTGCTGAGGTCCATGGACACACGTATGGGCCAGACATGCAGCTCAATTGACGGCTTAACCCCCCTATAGTGGCCAGCCTGCTGATACTCCCACCACCTCAGCTGCGGCCACAGAGAGGAGTGAGCTGCAAGACAATGACTCCTCAGACACCGCTGAGCCTGAAGCAGAGGCCCCCCCCTGCCAAACGCAGGAGGGGACATCAGAGAAACACCACGGGAGGATCACGTGGCAAATCACCAACCAAAGGCAAGTCGCTGAGCTAGCCATGATGGCACCTGTGTTGCCCTTGACATTGACTTTGTTAACTATCCTAACCCACATTGCCATGTTGATGGCATGAGTTTGTTGGACTGTGTGACTACATCAATGTGGTGACTACTCTATTTGTCTCTTTTACTATCACTGACAACTCATAAATTCACTTTGCACAATTTTAAAAACAACCACTTCTCTTTCTCAAAAGCTTATTGAAAATAAACACTCTTTACACACCTATGTCTTTGTGTCAGTTCCATGTTTATCACAGTATGTACAATGTCAACTCAGATTCCAATGTACCACAAGCTCTGATTGTGACGAGGCATTGATAGGTTGAAGGAACCTAGAAAGACACAAGAGAATGACAGTTACTTGTCAGGTGATGCCATTACAGCTAAAACACACCACTAGTCAACAACGTACAAAAACCATCACACATAACAATGACCACCAACAGCAACATAGACATTAGGTACGTGTAAAACAATACCTGTGCCACACACATCAGCCATTAGAACTGAGCCAGCAGTCAAAAAGCTCATCTATGCCTTGCCGCTACCATCAAAGCCAACAGACAATGTCACTGTTGTACAATGTCACTTACACTCAAGGGAAGTAGTTGTCGATGAGCTGTTGACGCAGGTCAACACCTTCCTCTTCCCCACTACCATCATCACTGGGCATGTGTGGATTTGCAGCGGGGGGCATCTGCTGCTCATCATCGTCCAGGAGCAGGGGGATCTCTTTGCGTAAGGCCAGGTTGTGGAGCATGCAGCATGCAACTATGATCTGACACACCTTTTGGGGAGAGTAGAGTAGTGCACCTCCACTCTTGTCCAGACACCAGAATCTAGACTTCAGAAGCCCAAAAGCACGCTCCACTACACGATGTGTCCTCCCATGTGCATCATTGTAGCGGACTTCACCCGGGGTCCTTGGATTCCTCAGTGGGCTCAGCAACCAAGGACGGTTGGGATACGCAGAGTCACCTAGGAGTGAGAAACACAGACCAATTTTGCAATATAAACAGTAGCTGAGAACAGCATGTCACACATACAGCACACTACTTGACTGCTTACTCACCAGAAAGCCACGCACGCTCCGGATGCAGATTTGCCATCAATTGTGGGATGATGCTGTTACGCAGTATGTAGGAGTCATGTGCTGACCCTGGAAATTTGGCACAGACATGGGAGATAATCATATCCGCTTGGCACACCACTTGCACATTAATGCAATGGAAATGCTTCCTGTTCCGGTAGATGTGCTCACGTGCCTGTGGTGGAACTAAGCCAACGTGTGTGCAGTCAATGGCTCTCAACAACATTAGGTATGTGTCCAAGATCATAAAAATCACCCTTCACACCTGCCAATTCATGTCTCCTTGGAAAGTGGATGTAGCGGTCCTTGTAGGTCAACATTGCAGACAGAACATCACGTGGCACCATGCTGAACATATCTTAAGACATCCCACCGGTGATGGCCACCGTGTACTGAAACGAACCAGTGGCAAAGAAATGCAGGGTGGCCATCACCTTAACTGTTGGCGTCAAAGCAGTCGGATAGGTTCTGCGAGGCCTCAGATGGGGCTCCAACTGAGCACATAGCTCTTGAAGGGTAGGGCGATTCAGCCGGAATTTTCTTATGATGTCCTCAGCCTCCATGTTCGCCAGCACTGGGAAAGACCGATGCACATTTGGTCGTCTCCTACATAACATGAAAGAGGACACATGTAAATTAAATTCACCAATGAGATGCGTCAAACATCCTACATATTGACTAACACAGCGCCAACATTGACAGGACTGTAACAACAGCTTAATGCACAAGTCACATGCAGAGACACCTTGATCTCATGTAGTCGTACATGTGGTCAGTATGTACATACTGACTACTTCCAAATCAGAATCTGACTATGTGAATGGTAATTGGTACACTCCTACATCTTGTGTCACCAGCCCTGGGTGTAGGTGACACAGGACATGTGGCAAACAGCAACACTGCTGACTGCTACGTAGCTGCTGTACCTGCCACACCTTCTTGCTTAAGTCCCACTAAGCACAACATTTGTACACAATGAGCACAGTGTGTGTAAGCTGGTCAACTATCAAGACAAATACAGCACTGTACACAGTGATATAGGCACATTATGTGGTCAGTCCATCATTGCTGTGGGTTGAGTAGCCATTTAACACATTGACATGTTCACAAATTTGAGACTCCATTACACATCAAATCTGTGTACATGCACACAAATATCATAATTGACATGTGAGGAAGTATATGCCAATGCATGTACTCATGTGTACGGACAACAGCTTAATGCACAAGTCACATGCAGAGACACCTTGATCTCATGTAGTCGTACATGTGGTCAGTATGTACATACTGACCACTTCCAAATCAGAATCTGACTATGTGAATGGTAATTGGTACACTCCTACATCTTGTGTCACCAGCCCTGGGTGTAGGTGACACAGCACATGTGGCAAACAGCAACACTGCTGACTGCTACGTAGCTGCTGTACCCGACAAACCTTCTTGCTTAAGTCCCACTAAGCACAACATTTGTACACAATGAGCACAGTGTGTGTAAGCTGGTCAACTATCAAGACAAATACAGCACTGTACACAGTGCTATAGGCACATTATGTGGTCAGTCCATCATTGCTGTGGGTTGAGTAGCCATTTAACACATTGACATGTTCACACATTTGAGACTCTTTTACACATCAAATCTGTGTACATGCACACAAATATCATAATTGACATGTGAGGAAGTATATGCCAATGCATGTACTCATGTGTACGGACATGACATGTGTGGGCATCATTGAGTTAAATGTCACACTCTCATTTCACTTTACAACCTAGTGCACCATGATAGTGTAAATGCATAGTGATCAGTGCAGGGAATTGGCAAGTGCCAATGCAATAGCACAATGTGTCCATATGTGCAGTAGAAGTGCTCCGCCATCACGGTAGTGCAATACATCTTTGAAACTCGCAGTAGGCGTGCACCGCCACCGCTGGCTCGGACATTGGATATAATTGAAAGATGCAGGATTGCGGTAGAGACCACCTGGACACCGCGGTGTGACACCGCCAATGCCATTGCAGCCAATGGGAACCGCAATCGCAGTAGTGCAATACCGTTTTGAAACCCGCAGTAGGCGTGCTCCGCTACCGCTTGCCCGGTCATTGGATATAATTGAAAGATGCAGGATTGCGGTAGAGACCGCCTGGCCCCCGCGGTGTGACACCGCCTATGCCAATGCCATTGCAGCCAATGGGAACCGCGATCGCGGTCGTGCAATACAATTTTGAAACTCGCGGTAGGCTTGCTCCGCTACCGTAGTCCCGGTTATTGGATACAATTGAAAAATGCAAACCAGGAAGACCAATTGCATCAGCAGAGTACCACTGAAACAACCCCAGGGGCCTATAAATGTCTGTGAGAGAGCCACACATGTCACTTGCATTCAGACACTGCTGCCTGCCATTCATCACCACCAACTGCTGCTGTTCCTGTATTCTGGACCCAGTGATGGCGAGAACTGAGAACATCAGGGACCGTCCCTTCACCACAGAGGAACTGGAGGTCCTGGTGAACGAGGTCCTCGCACAGTATGGGAGGCTATATGGTGCTCCAGATGTACTGGTAAGTGTCTGAGTTAAAGTTTGAGAGTGCTCAGAATGCTCACATGATGTTACTGTGCAGTAGTATGTGCCTGTGAGTGTGGCCAATGTGCCTGCATCAATATATTGCCTATAGCATGCTCCATACATGGACTATTAAGAATTGCATTTGGGTATGAGGGGAGGATGGCAACATGGACACTTGTACAGCTCTTCTTAAGCCAAAACAAACACACGTTGGTCTGAGACTGGGTAATGTAAATGTGTGATACACTGCCTAGCATGCTGACTTCATGTAAATGGGGTGTGTAGCCTTATTTCCACAGATCCATGACTACATTGAAGGATGGGAGTGACATACTGTGGTTTTGCAGTTATACAGTTACACTGCTGGTTTGAGACACTCGAAGTCTGAACAGACATTGCCTGTGCTATGTGATGTCATGGTCCATTAAGTGTTCATATGCTCATTTGTGACATTACAAATGTATTTTGGCCAGAGGGTACTGAATAATGTGTGTTCAGTTTTCGAATTGACCCTATGGATATGTGTCCATTATGCACAAGCGTACAATGCCTGAGTGTAACACTCTTGGTGGTAATTCACCTATGACACATCAGATAAATCCCATGATTGATCCCATGATGTGTTCAGTCTCGCATGTGTAGGCACTGTTTATCCTCTCATATTGTACATGCATGTGATTTCTCTGATGGCCCACGTTTAACCTCAGTGTGAGGCCCTCTGGCCTGCACAGAAACTGCCCAATGTTACAAGGACCCATCACTAAAAGGAGTGAAACATATGTGTTGTCCACCACCCTATTTCTTAATGAGCTATCTTAGGCCTGAGGATTGCACAAGACAGGACTACACCTTGTGAGAAGAGTGTGAGAATTTAAGATCATGGCCCTAAATGTGACCACCATGACACATGTAGCCATGCACTGGTCAAGGACATTACGGGGTGTGTAGTGTTGGACAGAGTGAGTCTGCCACGACACATCATTTCCAGTGTATTGTATGTCATGCTCACTCACATACTGCATCACAGATGAGGGCAATTTTCACATTGGTTGCTGTGTTGGCACTCTGCATGTGTATGAGATGGCCATGTAGTGTGTCCATCACCATACATGTATACATTTCTATGATATTATTTAATCCAAGTGTGCTATGTGTCATGCTGTTTGACCTCTGCTCTCCATTTATGTATTGGTGTGATATGTATTTTCATGCTCCTGTACTGACACACAGTGGTACACAACACAGTGTCACAGAAACTTCCTCTTCTTGTCTCCCATGCCTGCAGCTTAAGGTCCATCAGCGTAAGGCCTTATGGAGTGCCATTGCACGCAAGGTGCCGGCTCTGGGTGTCTCCAACTGACGGCATACACACTGCCACAAGAGGTGGGATGACATCTGCCGGCTGAGCAAAAACGTGGCAGAGATGACGCTGGGGGTGCTCCCTCGTAGTGGCAGGTTGGCACGCAGGAGCATGACACCACTAATGGCCCGCATCATGGCAGTGACACAGCCAGAGCTGGATGGACGCTTGAGGGCCCATCAGCAGCAAGTTGGGGGTGAGTATTGTTCAAAGTGTGACTTTGGGTGTGAGTGACTGCATGAATCCCAACCCTTAGCCAGTGTGGAACTCTGTGATGTCTCTAGTGTGATGCAATGGCTTCTAAGTGGCCTCAGTGTTGAGTGCAGCTGTTCTGCATTTGTACGACATTTTGTTTTTCATGTGTTTAAACCCATGACCCTTGTCAGATAACATCAGGTTGGCATTTTTTCATCTCACATTGTATAAATGTTGTCTGAACTGAGACCTTCTTACACAGGATAATCCATTGTGTGAAGTGGGTAGCCCAGTACACTTGTCAGACTTGTGTGCGCTGTGTGGCTAGCTCAATAGTGTGCTCATGTGATGATGTGTCAATGGATACAGACATGCACAGATGTGGACTCAGGGAGCAGTGAGTTGGTAAGGGTCACAACTGTCCCATGTGTCCCTTTTTAACAATCATATAGAGGTCAGCACCATTGTGAAGTATACTAGCCCAATATCAGCAGCATGGCATAACATGGTGTACTTACCTGCCATAGTGACAGCAAGTGCATACAGGTGCTGTAAGAGTAGATGGGGATGATTGCAGTGATGCATTGGCTAATTTACCTTTGCCATTTGTGCACATGGCAACATGACTGGGATGGTTAGACTCTGTGTTTCAAATGCAATGTAGCATAACCTGGCTATTGCGAAATAGTTTAGGCACTATGGAGTGTCAGTCCTCAGTATGTGTGCATTGTGGAGGGGTGTCCTTGTGCATCAGTGCATGGTTAAGTTGTGCCTCATGCCTTTAATCAGTGTGTGACTTAATGGCACATTGATGTGTCCTCAATGTCATCAGTCAGCACGACATATGGATGTCATATGCCAGACCCTAGGTATTGTCACACATTAGCTGTCCTTATGGAGTCCACCAACTTCATCATGAACAGCAGACACAATCCTGCCTTGGATCAATGAGGGACTGTCAGGGACTTGTGGACATGTTGGTATGTGACATGTCACAACCTATGAAGGCCTTGCAGTCACTTCACATCCTCATGCTTAAGTGCTTTGTGTTTGTGACTACATTGTGCAATGGTGCTCATTGGCACTTCATTGACAGATAAGATGTGGACTTGTGACATATGCTGCAGTATAAGTATCATAGACATCAAGTGGCATTGAACAGCAGTGAGCATCATGTTAGTGTGCATTCATAGATGTGTGCTGTGCACAACAGATAAATTGTAACATCTACACAGCTGACACCAATGTAAAACTGTAGTTGTGCTTCGTAGCCCAACATGGTGGATATCAGGAGCTTGTAGCCCTTGCAAAAGGACATATTGGAGTTTGTATCTGTGGTGTTCCCTTAAAGAGACTCCATATGTGACAGAGACAACATGGTTTGATGTATAGCTATCTTACCTACAGGCACGTATGTATGCATACAGACAATAGTATGTGTGGTTACAGGGCGGCACAGGACAAGCTATTTGGCTGTGTCAACGCCACATGGAGCATTACTAACAACTATGCATGTTTCCATGCATCATCTGATGATTGCATAAATGTAGCATATGCTGAATGTACATGGAGGAGTTCAACATGGGAGTATCATTTTAAAGTTTTGTGCTTTGCTGGCATATGATGTTTGTGAGTATGGCACTATACTGAACCTATGTCTCTGTCTCTTGCAGCATCGACCGAGGGCAGGGAAGGATGGGGGACCGACACTGCTGTGGAAATTACTGGCACGACTGCTAGACAGGAGTTCAGTGACACTGAGGGTGTTAAAGATTGCAGGAATCGCTGTTAGCATGAGCTGAAAGCCATTTTGTACTTGGCAGCCATTTTAGTTAGCCATGTGCTCGCCATGTGCTTTCTCCCTCTTCCAGAGTCTTGCACATGCTCAGAAAGGCCTAGCTGGTAGAATGCCCCTGCTCCTAGTATAGAACTGTCAGGCTATTCTTACTGATGTAAGCAGTTTAGTCTCCCCTCCCACTTTGTGGAGCAAGCAAATTTTGTATACCCATATTAGTCAATAAGCATGCTTGTATGTGCTAGGACCTCCCCTTGATTTTATGCTGACTATGTAAAAAATGCATATATAAGGACCCTGTTCTCTGCACTCATTAGAATGCCTCCTACAGTGGCCTGCGGGTACCGTAAGACGCAATCTCCCTCATCTGAGGTTATTAAAACATGTTTTTTGATATTACAGCTTCCGTGCCAATCTTTTCTTTGTTGGTCTTAAGGACCAGATGTATCAGTGAACCCCTAAGAAGGTTTTTATTTCTACAAATGGCGCCCGAAAGTGGACCTCATCGGTGCAGCGGCTATCCAAGGGAGTGGTCTTGAAGGGAGACAGTAATCTACTGAGGAGTACAGGACAGGAATCTACTGAGGAGGTACCCTGCGCACGGAGATTGTTTGTCTTCCAGCCCAGTATATTTCTGGTATTCCTGATCTGATCCTCCAAGTGTTTGCCTCTCCCGACTGAGAACTTCTTTGGCGTGAGTATTTTAAAACGACCGTTAGGTCACTCAGAACTTGGCAGTTGGAAGCTGGAGACTTTGGTTTGGTAAGGTTGCTGGAGCAACACTTTTGTTTGGAATGACTTGGCCAAGATTTTGGTTTGTTTGTTTGTTTTGCTGCAGCAAAAGAAGGCAGGTAATGAGGAGATTTTTCTCTAACTTTGAAAACTTGAACGGCACACATTGTGTTAAGTGTCACTTGGAGTATAATATTATATATGCTATAATATTCTTGACATGCCTGCTTCTAGCACACTTCGTAGAAAGTGTTGCTGTCTTGGAGAGTACCGATATGGATTTAGGAAGTACTCAGCTGACTCCCCTCAGAGGGGATACCTAAATAGGTTTAGGTATAGTAAAAGATATTTCTTCCTTGGTGACTAAGTACCCCATGGAACTAAATATGTACATAAAACGGATCCGGATCTGCGCACTTAGTAACATTCATAAGTGGTGATATGCAGAGCGCTTTTGAGTGTTCTACCAGCCAAAACTGGCGAATTTGGTGTATTTTGGCTTCTTGACCATGGAACAGTTTTTTGGGCTACTTTTGAGAGCTCTTCTTGTAAATATGACTTACAATTAGTATTTACAAATAGTTTGGTCTTGTGTACAATTTGTAAGCTGTCTTAAAGTCCTAAGTGTTGATTTGTGGGTTAAATGTGTGTTTCAATGTCTATGTGGTTTGACATTGGTGATACTTGTGTGAGTAAATAGCGATTGCGCTCTTTGTGTAAGAATGGCTAGCTTTAAGCGCGCTGTGTTGTGTGTTCTGAGTGTATGACCCCCTTCTGTAAATGTCTGGAATGAGCTCAATGAGTTTGTTTATGTTTTTTGCTGTCATCATTCTGTTATGCAAACTGTCATTTAGTTACTTACATATTAAATAAAAATCCAGAAATGAATTATATAACATATGCTAAATTGCTGCATGTTACTATTAAATTGACAGAGTAAGACACTATACATGTGTGCAAATTGCCACAATGCTAAAGATAAAATTAGAATTCGTATTCAATAGGATTAAAATAGGCCTCATACAGAGGAAGAAAAACGAAATTGTGTGTTTTGTAATCAATAGACTAAAATACAACATGTTACAGCATTTTCCTTAGATACATTGTATTGGACATTAAAAGGCATGCACATCATCTGAGTGAATTTGGTCGTTGCTGAACTAAATACACATTATAGAAAGATAGATTTGAGTGCATTGAAATGCCTCAGTTTTTAAATAGACTGTGACATGCTTTTCTTTCAGCACCTGAGAAAAAAGCTTTCCAACAGCTGCGTTTAAACTGACTAACTGAAAAGAAACTGTTTGACACAGCAAATGGGGATTTAACTCTGTCAGGGTATTTCAAATAATAAAGGGTTTTTTTTCCTGAGAAAGGCGTGAAAATTCGACGCCCACTGACAAACAACAGCTGCATAAATAGCATATGGCTATTCCTGATCGCGGCCACAGACAGGAATGCTGAGTCAGCGAAATTTTAAGTCAGTGTAAAACTGGTATAAAGGCCTGCCTTATTTTAAAAGTTTCAAAAAACCGGTTTCATTATTTTGGATAACAGAGAACAAAATTGAAAGTAGGGATTTCCTTTCTTAATGCCTTTTTTCATAAGTACCTCTGTGGTTCTGATGTTAAATAATAACTGTCCTTTTAAAAAGTGGCGCAGACTTTTCATGTTTCAAGTAAGGCTTCTGTGCTTAGGGTTATGAATGAATGTGTTTAAATATGATAGGCTAGGAATGAAGCTTGCTTTTCCAATGTGGAATCATCAAAATGGTTGGTTTTGATTAAAAAAAAAAAAAAAAAAATTATATGAAAAAATATATATTATTAAAAATAAATGCTTTAAATTCGTTTTTTCATCTTTATAAAGCCTAATCATCATACTGTGAATTCCTAGCATCAAAGTTGGATTTAAGCAGTGCTGTACCGAAAAAAAAAAAGGAAACTTAAATGTGAAATGTCACTTTACCCAGCCGTACAAAACTCATTTTTATAAGGGTATATCTTATACATTTCTGATTTCCCATTCCTGGGCTATCTAGAGAACACTCTGGGGGTTCCTATTATGCAAAAATATTGTAGGATATTCATTTTTAAGTGCCCCTACCACCAAAGTCGAAATTGAGCAAAATTCACAATTTTACAAGCAGTTCTACCACTCAGGGCAGGTTTCAAACTGATCTCAAGCTAGAGCTGGTACATATGCAAGTATAGAACAAACAGCTGACCTCTGTATTACTAGACTGCACACCACACACTGTACACAAATGAAAATAAGTATACAGAAACCAGCAGACGTTATTATCCTACCTTTAAATTACTGGCAAACAGACCGGACAGGACTGCCTTTCAACTGTGATTCTCCAGAGTTGCTTTGAATTACAAAAACCGCATGGCAAGCCTTGCACAAGAAAAAATGACCAGCTGCTGAACGGGTCAAAGGTCGGAGTTCTGCATTTAGCAACTTAGCAGGGTGAAGGGTAAGGTTTGCTGGGACACTTCGACCTTCGAAAAGTTTTTGAAAGACGAGATGACAGCGCAGAGAGAGGAATGAGAAGCTTTGCTTCCTATTTTTGGCAAACACACGTTTTGCGCAGTCATATGAAACGAAGGAAAAGCAGCCCTCAGTTGAGCATTGATCTGCCATGTATATAAAAATAATGGTTTTAGTTTAAAGAATACTGTGTAGGGGCTACGATAAGGAGGAAATGGATTTTAGTTTGCATTCATGCGCCCTCATGTTAATCTAGTACAATTGCTGAAGGAATTGGTACATTGGTTATTAACGCTTTCTACAGTACTCAATGTGCTTGTGTTAGGCTGAATCAGAGAATAGCCACTTTCTAAGATATCTCCTACAAGTTTGTTTGTGCCCAGTTGCTACAAATAGGGGTTGAAAGTGTTGACAGAAGTGAAACCTGTTTCAGGTTTTCCTACTGTCAAAATGGGGGAAGGAGGCTAGCTCCTCTACAAATTAAGGGTAGGCAAAATTATGTTTTCTCTCTTCTTTTTCTCATTCTTTCTTGAGTCTGTCTAAGCTGTCTAGGAAATGGCTATGTGACAGTTATTGGCTATTCTGTAATACTGTTTTAAAATTGTTAGAATTAATAAAATGATGAAACATATATACTATGTTACTGCCCATCCTGTATGAAAGAATGAGTAGAACAGATTGCTGTTCCCTTATTTGATCTTTAAGGGGAACTGTATAGTGGGGGTTTCTGTTCAAAAATCTCAGGTGGCAACACTATTATTGTTTATGTTATTCTCATGTTCTATACAGTTTTGCAAGGGCATTGCTAGTCTTTTATTAGCTAGTCTGTGTAAATAAGCTGACAGCCCTTATTAGAGCTGGAGATAGGGTTTTTTTCCTTTTGAAAATGATGTTGCATAGTCCAGATCGTGAAAAGTACAATGCAGGAAAGACGCTCATGTGATCCTTAGCAAACATTTTGAAGGAAAATATTGTTTTATAGGAGTTTGTTTGTCATAACATGTTCTGCTGGAGAAAATGTACCCACTATGTTGAAGTTTAGTTCTTTTTGCAATAAGAATCCCTGTTAAATTAGCAGTTTTAGATTTTCCTGCTGCGCCTATAACATGAGAGCATGGTCCTAAGCATAACATGTAAGAGAAATTATTTTACAAGTGTCTGCAGTCCTGTACAAGTAATGTAAAATCTATGAGTAAAAGTGTAGAACATTTCCTTTTTCTTGAGGGTTCTTCAGATTAGTAATATAGGAATACACCAATGTAAGTATTTGGAGTATGTCTGTATTGTTTTTCTCTTTTCCTCAGAATTTAGTAAATGAACACAGACTTCCTTGGCTGTTTGGGATTGGGTGATGTATTACTCTTGTCAGTTCACCAAAACGTTCCTTTTATACTTGCCAATAGGTCCAGGGTTTTCTACTCTTAGATAGATGAAGTGGTTCTTGGGTGCCTTGCTAATGTATGGGGCGCCCCAAGACTAAGGGAAGTATTCTGTTGTTAGATTATTTCTGTGCCTTGTCTAAAGACCTCTTGTTCTGTCCACCAATAGATATTTGCTGCCTTACAACCATTGCCAGAGGGGCCCGGACATCAGATCCAGCCTGGGAGTCAGCACCAGTCCAGCCTACAGTCAAAACAAAAGGAACCAGCACAGGCGTTGCTGGCAACTAGGACCTCAGTGAAGGCAGAAGCACTGGGACGTGAAGTGTGTACCCCTGCCACTGTCTTGGGCGAAAGACGGGGTTACAAATCAGGATGGAGAAATCTTTGTGTGGATCAGTTTTTGATGCCCAGCTGAGAGAGTCACAGAACGACAAGGACGGCAAGGAGGCTTTTGCTTGAGGTGACCCCCTTTGAAACAAGGGTTGCTTCAGGCCTTTTGAGTCCTGGTACCAAGTGAATGCAAGTCTACGCCTTTGTTTGTTGATCAAGGGATGCCTGAGCATATTGGCTATAATTTGTGGCCCCAACAAAAGAGCAGTGCGCCAGAGGTGCAATACAGGAGTTAGGGAAGGACTTGAGTTTAGGGTACAGGTGCTGTGCTCTTGGTGCCTGTTAGATTAAAGTGAAGAAAACTGATGCACTGCCTGAGACACTGGACAGGATCATTGAGGGTATTTGCCCTGGGGGGGTGATTGCCCTATCCTGAAAGAAAGACTTTTCCTTCTCCGTGATTCTTGAGTTGCGAGTTGTGCAGCTCCACCGTGGGAACAACAAGAGCCTGCCTGTGAGGCTCAAACGGACACAGGGAGAAGACTCCCTTCTGGTTGGTTGTACTACAATTTCCCAAGGACTCTTTTTTTTGTTAGTAATGTACCCCTTTGGTCGTCCCATTTTTGAGGAGGAGCAGCCCTTTGCGGCTCCTTGTCCTAATTCCTATGGCCCTGTGTGGTCCTCCTGGTCCCCCGGAGCCAGGATTGTTTTTGTAATAATATGTCTGACTGCATTAATATTTCTTTTAAGAGTAATGTTTATTCTGCACGAGAAAAGTTCATCTGAGCATATTACTTTACTCTTTCCTTAAGTATATTAATTGATACTTTAGCCATCATAAAAATACTGAGAAAGTCTATTGAAATTTTTTTTATTAGGTATGTGCTGTTGGCTATTCTGAAATTGAAATAGATAGTCACTGAAATACATCAGAGCCCTGAAACTTAGAATTAGACTAGATGGTTTTGGTATTTGCTTTCTGCTTAGGGTTGGAAAAATATTGAGATTTCTGTTTGAGATAATAGTCATTATTCTCTCCTGCTACCTGTATGACCCAATGCTCTGTTCCCTTTGTACTCCTGCTTATACCTTATATATACCTGCTTAATGAAATGTTTAGAATGTAAATGCCCACCTAGCATAGGATATTGATGAATTTATGAGAAGAAAATGTGCAAAATATTTTCTATGTCTCTACTAGATCATGGGAATGTCTTTAGCTCATGCTAAAAGGATCATCTGTTAAAGATTGCAGGAATCGCTGTTAGCATGAGCTGAAAGCCATTTTGTACTTGGCAGCCATTTTAGTTAGCCATGTGCTCGCCATGTGCTTTCTCCCTCTTCCAGAGTCTTGCACATGCTCAGAAAGGCCTAGCTGGTAGAATGCACCTGCTCCTAGTATAGAACTGTCAGGCTATTCTTACTGATGTAAGCAGTTTAGTCTCCCTCCCACTTTGTGGAGCAAGCAAATTTTGTATACCCATATTAGTCAATAAGCATGCTTGTATGTGCTAGGACCTCCCCTTGATTTTATGCTGACTATGTAAAAAATGCATATATAAGGACCCTGTTCTCTGCACTCATTAGAATGCCTCCTACAGTGGCCTGCGGGTACCGTAAGACGCAATCTCCCTCATCTGAGGTTATTAAAACATGTTTTTTGATATTACAGCTTCCGTGCCAATCTTTTCTTTGTTGGTCTTAAGGACCAGATGTATCAGTGAACCCCTAAGAAGGTTTTTATTTCTACAAGGGGACCAGCACCTCGGAGGGGGACAGGAGTGCCCTTGATGATTCTCGCCCGGAAACACCAACCTCCACATCTTCAAACTCCAGTGGAGACTCCTCAGTGGTGGCGGGCACAGGAAGTTCAAGATCTGCATCTTCTTCTGTCTCACCTCGTCCAGTGCCCACCCTCCCAGATGCTCCCCCAAGTGCTGTCCCTGTACGCAGCCCTAGGAAGGGTAGAGTCTCCTTCCCACCAGGCACCGCGGCCCCTGCCCCCCCTGCTGCCCTCAATGTGGAGGCGGTGGACATGTTGCGCAAGCTGTGTGTGGGTCAGACTGCTCTACTGAATGCCTTCCAGGATCATGACAAGAAGTTGGCACAGGTTGTTGTGTTCATGGAGGGCATTCATTCCGATGTGGGTGGCCTACACCGAACTGTTCAGTCTTTGTCCTCCACAGTGACGGCAGCCATTCCGCAGTCCCAAGCTCCCAGTCCAGCTCCTGTCCCATCAGCAACCACCCTGCCAGTGGCACTACCTGACGAGAGTGCACACACACCAGAGCCCTCAGGCACCCAGTCATCCACACGCAGCACACAACAGCAGCACTCTAAGCGTACCAGACCACAGACACCATCACCACAACACAAAACGGGCACACATGAGCACAAAACAAAAAGCCCATCACATGACACTCAGGGACATAGGGCAAAGAAGCATGCATCCACATTACCTGCGTCAAAATCATCACCATCCAAGGGCACTCCCATCCCCATACCTGATCCCAAAGACACACAAACACTTGCCCTGTCTGCTGTGAACCTGGTGCCTGCCACAACTAAGTCGAAAGGGCATTCAGAAGGCAGATTCACCCAAAACTTCAACTCCCACCCACACCCCTGTGAAGCAGGGACAAGAGAGCAAAGTGGGGGCTTTAGCTCAGAAACAGGGGATGCAGGGGAAAAAGCAAGGCCACAGCCAGCGTACCACCAGGTCCAGCAAATCCCCACGTGGAGAGGCACCTACACCTGCTACACCCTTGGGTGAAGTGTGAGGCTGTTGTGCCCACCTTACTTCCCACTCCGGCCAAGACACTTGTGGGATATCGGATCTCCAAACAGTTGAGACCCAGCCCTCAACATTCCCCCTCAGCCACTGAGCCTTCACACCGCATGTCACCACCTCCACGTGCCACCACTCCACCCGGTCCAAGCAGCCCTCAGGCTCCCACATCCACGGATCCCTCTAGCTCAGCCAGTTCTCTCCCTCCCAGGTCCAGTCCTCCAACTGGCCCCGACAATCAGCCACCTCCCAGTTCAACTTCAAGCCAAAGTTGAAGCCAAGTCCCCCTCCCCACACCATTTCTCCCACAGCCGTGCCTGGACTGCCCATTCGAAGCCCCTGACCTGTGGTGATTCCCATGGCAGTGGACTGTGTTACCCATTTCAGTTGTGGGTTCTCATGCACACATGTGCGGACTAGAATTTTGGCCTGGCAAATGGCCTTGATGTTTTGCACTTTTGATGCCCAGTTCCAGTGCAAGTTCTCATGCACACATGTGCGGACTAGGAAATTGGACTGGTCAATGGCCTTGATGTTTTGCACTTTTGATGCCCATTTCCTGTGCAAGTTCTCATGCACACATGTGCGGACTAGAAAATTGGACTGGCCAATGGCCTTGATGTTTTGCACTTTTGATGCCTATCCAGAGATAATGTAATAAAGACTGTTACTCATGTTGTATGCTTTGTCGCTGCCCTTGCTAATGATGCAGTGCAATGTATGTGTATATGTTCATGTGACACATGCTCTGTATGCCACATTCACATTTACAATTACTTGATTTTCTTTTTCAGAGGTTGTCAGAGGTTACAGGCACTTTTGTGCTTCTTGACTCAGAGGCTTGAGGGTGCAATGATGGTTGTCTTTGATGATGTCCTCTTATCCTAATCATTCTATCGTCAGGTCTCCAATTTTGTACACATGTCATATTCTGATGCTGTACCACAACAGAAGTGATATCTAGCCACAGGATAACTTGTGTGGTGGCCAGGGTCCGTCATATCTGTGGGATCTCTCTTGATGTGTGAACAGCAGTGTAGATGTGTAGTCATCTTGTGTAGGCCTGGCTTCATAGTCACATGGGTAGATTAGAATGTGTGCACTTGAGTAGTCATACAGAGTGATTGACCTGTCTTTGTCAGAAGTGTTGATGTGTATGTGCCCCTGAACATGACACCTACACACGTGTATGATCCAGGTAATGAGTGCCTTTTTGTTTACATTCTCAGCCATGTGCTTTAGATTGTGGGCACATGTAGGAGTTGTTTGTTGGGCACTGTGCAGTGTGTCAGTGTGACCTTGCAATACTGGGGTACACCTACTTGTTGTCATTGTCAGTTGTGAGTATGCAGAGTGTGTCACTGCCATGTCTGTGTTGTGTTTGGTTGATCTGCCATGGCTCTTGTTTACGTTTGTGCTCACTGTGCTGACCTGCTCATGCAAACTGACATTATATGTGAATTTTATCATACATTGCTGTCACTTGACACATTTTAGGCACAAGTATATGGTACGAAGAGTCATTCCATCCCCTATAGGGGCATTTGATGCCTATACATTGTGAGTTACTCCTCTGTGTTTTTGCACTGTGCACTCCTTACCTGTCCAATACTGATGCACACACAACTTCAGTCTAATATCTTCCACCCCATGCCTTGCCAGTGTGTGACCCTCCCCACCACTTCATAGTGTGACACTGTACTGTGGGAGGATGATCTGTGTCCAGGACCAATGTGCCACTCAGGACTGTTTCACCATTTGTTATGTGGTGTTTTCTTCTACTTGATTGCAGTCATGGTTGCTCATGTACAGTGCATATGTTTTACCAGCACAGTCCTCTAGTCATGTTGGATGCATCTGTGTTTTCCTGAGTTGTGCAGCAGAAGGTGATAGCTAAAGTGTATGTCTGTTTGCTGAGGTACTGCTACCCTTCCTGAGTGTGATGTCATCTGTGCCCTGTGATGATTTGTGGTGTGGAAGTTCATGGTGGAGCACTCAGATATGTGTGATACTGGTTTTGTTGGTGTTCACACGCTGCTTACTGTGCATGCACTGCTGTCAGTGTATGTTGCCTTGTCTTTTCCAGGCGTGAGTCCCCCTGATGTCCAGCTGAGTTTGCTATGTGGTGATTTTGTATGTGCATATGTTGTGTTTTTGTTGTGGATGGATGCAGTCTTTGGCCTGTGTTGGCTCTTTCTACTGACAGGTCCATATGTGTGTAATGTTATATTTGCATGACTATGTGTGTGAGGAGTTTGTGCATTGTAATACATTCTGATGTGTATTGGATGTGTAGTGTGCTTTTCTTGTGTGAATGTCACATGCAGCAATGTGGAGTCTTGTTAATGATCTTGCTTTGAGTGCACAATAGTGCTATGTCCTCCTATTTTGACCTGTCACTTGTCAGGAGTGTGCATGTGCATGCTTGTGCTACACATGAACAGCATGCTCACTTGGTAACTGGTGTAGTGTGTATGTCTGTGTTAGCAGATTTGTTGTATTGATCACAGTTACTGTTCATGATTGGCATTTGATGATGCATTTTCAGATTGGGTTGGGAGAGGGTGTCTGTGCAGTTGACCAGAGTGTAAATGTTGTGTATTCCTGTGCTGTTTAGAGTCACATTGCCTATCCACTGTTTGCCTGCACATGGCTGAGCTTGTTGGACTTCTTTGGATGTTATTTGTGAGACATGTGTTTGGCAATTGGGTTTGGATCAGCAATGGTTGAGACATCCCTGAGTGGGATTCTGACATTTGTAGATACACATACCAGGGTGTGTGATTGGTTATCAGGAAACTCACAGGACCTTATTTGCACCTTTATCTGTGTTTCCCACAGGTGTTGAGTAGTGAATGTGTAAGATGGATAGATGAGGGGTATGTGTGAAGGTCATACTTGGGTTTGACAGTCAGGGAGTGTGACAATGAGCCATGAGTGTTGTGCTGGTGGCATGCACATGTAAAGGGACTTGACACAGATGTGGGGCTGTTCTCTGTATGGCTTATGACAGTTCATATAATTCCTGGGCCAATACATAGCTTGCATTGCTGTATGACAGGGATATTGCACTGATGTTACTTTAGTTCAATTTCAAACACTGTGCCACCCATGTCAGATTTTTGGGCCTAGGAGTAGTGCGATATGTTGCTCCTGTTGCATGTAATGTACAAATGCTATGTGTGTTTCTCCATGTTTCCTGCACTGGGCATTCCACTTTAGGCTAGTCTATTTATAGTCATACATTGCTGCTGACTTATGATATGTCTCTGAGGCTAAATATCAGTGTGTGAGCTGTCTGAGGGCCTTGTCATGCAGTGTGCTCAGTACCATGGTTGTTAATCTGCACAGTGACTCTTCATTTCTTCAATTACTCACTTTGATTGACATGAGTGGAAGGCAGGTGTGAGGATGAGGGTTGTCCTGAGTGTCAGGTCAGAGTTTCCTGCTGTCAAGAAGGACTCTTCCTGACACTGTGGCATTCATTCACTACTTAGGGGTAGATTCCGATCCCGTTCGGAAGGGCTCCGGAAGTGAACCGGCCGCAAAAAGCACGAGCCGTACGCGTGTTTCCCGACCGACGCGTACAGCCGAACGGACGAGCAAGTACGATGTGAGATATGCAAAATCGCTGACCGAATTGTTTCCGGCTCCGAACCGCTCCGTACGACTCGACCGTAAGCAATCCATGCCGTGCAATGGAGGCGATTTCCGACCAAGCCAGTACGATGCACGATTTGGACAGCCGGATCGAGTCGGAGCCTCCGACACGTAAACGCTCTGGGAAGCGCACTTCGGGGGTTCGCGTCGGACCCCCCTTCACCCGTAGCCTTACGAGTCGATCACAGGGGGGGACCCAAGGGTCCCCCCTACAGATGCCTGTACGGTGCGGGTTGCATAGACGCATCCCCACTACAGGGGGCGCCCTTGTGGGCAACGTACCTCTTTCATCAATGGGAGCCTGTGTACGCGCCGTGCAACAGGCTCCCATTGACCTCAATGGGGCTTTGAGTGACCCGTGTCGGTCAGCGCTTGTTCGCATCGTACTCGTGCACTCGGAGCCCCAGAGCACGAGTCGGTCGGAAAGCACTCCGGATCCGAGTCAGACGGAGAGCTTTCCTAGCGAGATCGGAATCGACCCCTAAGTAGTTGGTGATCCCTTTGTTGAGGTGGAGTGATGGTGTGTGGGTGTTCTGTGAGTTGGCAGTGTAGTCAGTGTTGTTGATGTACTGGACATACTCACATGGTATCATTAATTTCAGCAGTGCACTTTTGAGTGAAATGCACAGTGGTGCTTACTTTGATTTTTCTGTTTGAGTCAGAAATGTTGTTCTGTGTTGCATGGTATGGGCTGTCATTGTGTGATATGGTCTGCCATTGTATGTGATGGGCCTATCAATGTCTGCTTGGGGGCTGTGGTGATGTGTGATTGTGTGGCAGTGGTGTGTGATGTGCTGTGTCATCTACCTGGGCTCACTAACTCATTCCAAAACCTTGTTTGCCTACTGTGAAGTACACATACACACCCTACTTTGTCTGCCCTCCTCTGTTCCTCATTGTATGTGGACTGACCCTTATTTGTGTGCAATGATGACTATATTCACCCCACACTCATGTTCCTATTCAGTTGCTGGTGATGTTAATGAGATGTTAATGAGATGTCACTGTAGACAGTGTCCCTGCACATGACTTCTTGCTGCAGATGTGTTGTGCTGAGTGGTGCTTCTTTTCTGTTACATGTGGTGTGGATGTTGTGATGCTGGTGTTGCTTGTCTGGGACAATGTCCTGGACTCCTACTACATTGTGGGCAGGTTTTCCCGCGGCTTCACCGCTGCGGTGAAATGACCGGCATGACTGGGCTAGTTGCAGTGATTTCTATGGTGATGGGTGACCCCGATACAGAGGTGTCAAATTGTGACGTGCAGGACATGTGTACTTACACTGGGGGGTATGTTCCTGTCTACACCAGGATGTCTGATTTAGATAGGACACATATTTCAGCACAACAGTTGTGTTTGTATGAGGGGATGCGTTGTTGACTTACCTGCGATGTTGACTGCGACGGCGTCTTATCTGCTGGTAATGGATGAGGTACCGCAGCGGAAGAGCTTGTAGAGCTGGATCTATGGCGGCCAGGAACGTGTGGAGGTGCCTCGGATTCGAGTTTGTATCTCCACAATTGTGCTTCCGCCGTCTCCGGGTGGCTGGTTTCTCCCCTGCGTTCAGACGGGCTGTTATTGGCATCATGATTTGTCCGGCGGTCGTCACGTCATTCCTTACGGCGGTCTCTCTCTATTGGCTCCCTCCGCCACCGCTGCGGAACGAAAATTCTGGCGGGTCCGGATACACCGCGACAGACGGGAAATGCGCTATCATTGCCCATTGTAATATGGCAGACGTGAGGACCGCCGCAGGAGTGAGGAAATAGACGTTTTCCGCCATCGCCAGCACCGCGGATGTGCCAAACACCGCCATCGTAATCAACCCCTAAAATCGGCCCTAAACTCAGTAAACAAACAAAAACAATGTATGAATGCCTACAACACAAAACTCGACTATTTCCAAACACCAAAGGGCTAGAATACCTAGACATGATTGCTAAAGCTATACTTTAAAAAAAAAAACAATGCTAAACATCATAAGCATTTTAAAATCACAAAACATTTACACAACATAATTCTACTCTTTTTTAAATTAATAATTATAATTATGTCATTTAAAATGTAAAAATGAACACAAAAATATATGACATAATATAATTATTAAAATAAAAAAGAAACAAACAAACTAATTTAACCAAAAACATTTCCCACCCATAATAATAAAATATAACTTACAGTTATGTCACAGTAGATGATCCTCAAAAACGAAAAAATCCATAGAAGATAAATCGAAAGACAAATCCATTCGAAAAGAAAGCCCAAAAAATGCAAAAATACAACTGCAGAAAAAAGGATCCAACGACACAGTCCTCGCAAAAACGAAACCCTCAAAAACCCGAAAATTAGTTTTTTTTAAAAACGCAAAAATTGAACTGTTGAAAAAAGGCTCCAACTACGCAATCCTCTCAATAACGAAACCCTCATAAACCCAAAAAGTAGCTTAAAAAAAACGCTCCAACAAACACGAAAAATAAAAGAAAATGTAAAGTAACTTGTTTTAAAAAAAAAAAATACATTTTCCTTTTTAAAAAAAATAAACGTGTTGTTAGCATCATCCGTTCACAAAATGGAAAACCTCTAAAGAAAAAAAAAAAACACCCTCCCACAATAACATGTACAAACCCACACACATCAATATAAACCTTAAATACAAGATAACAGAATTAAACAACACATAACTACATAACACTCTACTTCTATCCAACACTACGTCTAACAAATAAAACACTAAACTACCAAAACAACACCTAACTACACCAAAAATGAACAAATAACGTCCTAACAAATCTACTACTACCTCGCCCCTACCCTAAAACTACCTTAAAAGTAAATTAAAATAAACTTACCTTAACCGATGAAACACAGCTCCTAACCGTGAGGTTCCGTCTTCCAAAATGACCTAAAAATGAAACAGATAGACAGAAAAGTGAGGAAATGGGAAACCAATGGCTGCGTAATAAAAATGAAAAAAAGACTGACTCCCCATAGACAAGAATCGAGAAATAATAAAAAAAAATACAAAAAATGAAATGTATATTTTCATTTATTGTAAAAAAAAACTACAAATGTTAAAAAAATATACAAAAATTTGTAAAATATACATTTAGGGGTCGATTCCGATCTCGGCCGGAAGCGCACCTAACAGTATTCGTCCGGAAAAAAAAACAGCCGAGTGCGTGTTTCCCGACCGATTAAGTACGATGCGCATAACAACCCAGATTCCGAGCGAGCCGTACTTACCCAATCCAGCTCCTGTTCCCCGCCCGAGCCGGATCCGTAAACGCCGAATCGAGTCGTACGGAAGCAAATACACAGCACCTTCCAGCCGGACGAGTACGATGCGCACTCCGTACGCGCTGAACCCGTCGCTACGTCCGGGACGTTTGAGCATCCGGGCGAGCCTTACATAAGCTCCGTTTCACGCCACAAGACGATCCACGGCTACGAGACGAACAAGCCTGCTATGAGTACGAGTCGAAGACACGAGAAACACGAACGAGACGACCCAAGCATGAATCCCATTGCGCAGGTCCTACCTATACTCTACATCTATTACCGGCACGGACGCGTACGGCGCAGACGGTAAGTCAAACACCAACAACACAAACAAACGACACGTACCCGAAATATGTCACACACACATAGGGATGCACAAATGACGTACACTAGCAACAGCAGAACCATAGGGGTGGGATGCCCATCACCAATGCCATACACACCCATAGGGGGATGGATGCCTACCACTAACACCACCCTACCACCACCCCTACTCAGGGGGGGCTGGATGCCTGCCACTACCACCACCCCAACTCAGGGGGGGCTGGATGCCTGCCACTACCACCACCCCTACTCAGGGGGGCCTGGATCTCTACCACTACCACCACCCCTACTCATGGGCTGGATGCCTGCCACTACCACCACCACTACTCAGGGGGGGCTGGATGCCTGCCACTACCACCACCCCTAGTCAGGGGGGGCTGGATGCCTGCCACTACCACCACCCCTACTCATGGGGGGGCTGGATGCCTGCCGCTACCACCACCCCTACTCAGGGGGGGCTGGATGCCTGCCACTACCACCACCCCTACTCAGGGGGGGCTGGATGCCTGCCACTACCACCACCCCTACTCATGGGGGCCTGGATGCCTGTCACTACTACTATCCCCACCCTTAGGGGGATGGATGCCTACCATTACCACCACCCCTACTCAGGGGGCCTGGATGCCTGTCACTACTACCATCCCCACTCATAGGGGATGGATGCCTACCACTACCACCACCCCTACTCAGGGGGACTGGATGCCTGCCACTACCACCACCCCTACTCATGGGGGCATGGATGCCTGTCACTACTACCATCCCCACCCTTAGGGGGATGGATGCCTACCACTACCACCACCCCTACTCAAGGTGGGCTGGATGCCTGCCACCAACACCACCCCTACTCATGGGGGCCTGGATGCCTGTCACTACTACCATCCCCACCCTTAGGGGGATGGATGCCTACCCCTACCACCACCCCTACTAAGGGGGGCCTGGATGCCTACCACTACCACCACCCCTACTCAGGGGGGGCTGGCTGCCTGCCACTACCACCACCCCTACTCAGGGGGGGCTGGATGCCTGCCACTACCACCACCCCTACTCAGGGGGGGCTGGATGCCTACCACTACCACCACCCCTACTCAGGGGGGGCTGGATGCCTGCCACTACCACCACCCCTACTCGGGGGGCTGGATGCCTACCACTACCACCACCCCTACTCCGGGGGGCTGGATGCCTGCCACTACCACCACCCCTACTCATGGGGGCCTGGATGCCTGTCACTACTACCATCCCCACCCTTAGGGGATGGATGCCTACCACTACCACCACCCCTACTCAGGGGGCCTGGATGCCTACCACTACCACCACCCCTACTCATGGGGGCCTGGATGCTTGTCATTACTACCATCCCCACCCTTAGGGGGATGGATGCCTACCACTACCACCACCCCTACTCAGGGGGGCTGGATGCCTGCCACTACCACCACCCCTACTCAGGGGGCCTGGATCTCTACCACTACCACCACCCCTACTCATGGGCTGGATGCCTGCCACTACCACCACCCCTACTCAGGGGGGGCTGGATGCCTGCCACTACCACCACCCCTAGTCAGGGGGGGCTGGATGCCTGCCACTACCACCACCCCTACTCATGGGGGGGCTGGATGCCTGCCGCTACCACCACCCCTACTCAGGGGGGCTGGATGCCTGCCACTACCACCACCCCTACTC
This sequence comes from Calotriton arnoldi, assembly GCA_963921515.1. Taxonomy (NCBI): domain Eukaryota; kingdom Metazoa; phylum Chordata; class Amphibia; order Caudata; family Salamandridae; genus Calotriton; species Calotriton arnoldi. The sequence continues at coordinate 382,937 of CAWUFW010003768.1, read as the reverse complement.
AGGGGGCTGGATGCCTGCCACTACCACCACCCCTACTCATGGGGGCCTGGATGCCTGTCACTACTACTATCCCCACCCTTAGGGGGATGGATGCCTACCACTACCACCACCCCTACTCAGGGGGGCCTGGATGCCTGTCACTACTACCATCCCCACTCATAGGGGGATGGATGCCTACCACTACCACCACCCCTACTCAGGGGGGGCTGGATGCCTGCCACTATCACCACCCCTACTCATGGGGGCATGGATGCCTGTCACTACTACCATCCCCACCCTTAGGGGGATGGATGCCTACCACTACCACCACCCCTACTCAAGGTGGGCTGGATGCCTGCCACCAACACCACCCCTACTCATGGGGGCCTGGATGCCTGTCACTACTACCATCCCCACCCTTAGGGGATGGATGCCTACCCCTACCACCACCCCTACTAAGGGGGGCCTGGATGCCTACCACTACCACCACCCCTACTCAGGGGGCTGGATGCCTGCCACTACCACCACCCCTACTCAGGGGGCTGGATGCCTGCCACTACCACCACCCCTACTCAGGAGGGCCTGGATGCCTACCACTACCACCACCCCTACTCAGGGGGCTGGATGCCTGCCACTACCACCACCCCTACTCGGGGGGCTGGATGCCTGCCACTACCACCACCCCTACTCAGGGGGCTGGATGCCTGCCACTACCACCACCCCTACTCATGGGGGCCTGGATGCCTGTCACTACTACCATCCCCACCCTTAGGGGGATGGATGCCTACCACTACCACCACCCCTACTCAGGGGGGCCTGGATGCCTACCACTACCACCACCCCTACTCATGGGGGCCTGGATGCTTGTCATTACTACCATCCCCACCCTTAGGGGGATGGATGCCTACCACTAACACCACCCCTACTCAGGGGGGCCTGGATGCCTACCACTACCACCACCCCTACTCAGGGGGGGCTGGATGCCTGCCACTACCACCACCCCTACTCAGGGGGGCCTGGATGCCTACCACTACCACCACCCCTACTCAGGGGGGGCTGGATGCCTGCCACTACCACCACCCCTACTCAGGGGGGGCTGGATGCCTGCCACTACCACCACCCCTACTCAGGGGGGGCTGGATGCCTGCCACTACCACCACCCCTACTCAGGGAGCGCTGGATGCCTGCCACTACCACCACTCCTACTCATGGGGGCCTGGATGCCTGTCACTACTACCATCCCTACCCTTAGAGGGATGGATGCCTACCACTACCACCACCCCTACTCAGGGGGGCCTGGATGCCTACCACTACCACCACCCCTACTCATGGGGGCCTGGATACCTGTCACTACTACCATCCCCACCCTTAGGGGGATGGATGCCTACCACTACCACCACCCCTACTCATGGGGGCCTGGATGCCTGTCACTATTACCATCCCCACCCTTAGGGGGATGGATGCCTACCACCACCACCACCCCTACTCAGAGGGGCCTGGATGCCTACCACTACCACCACCCCTACTCGGGGGGCTGGATGCCTGCCACTACCACCACCCCTACTCAGGGGGCTGGATGCCTGCCACTACCACCACCCCTACTCAGGGGGGCTGGATGCCTGCCACTACCACCACCCCTACTCATGGGGGCCTGGATGCCTGTCACTACTACCATCCCCACCCTTAGGGGGATGGATGCCTACCACTACCACCACCCCTACTCAGGGGGGCCTGGATGCCTACTGTAGGAGAGTAGGATCTGCTTCACATGGGTACCCCCACTTTTTGCTGATGCTTCACTGTTTTTCGACCTTAGTCTGGCTGGGGCCCTGCTAATCAGAACCCCAGCCTAGCTGCTTCCTCTTTAAAATGGTTTCCATGTGCCTTAGGCACATCTCTGATTGGAATCTGGAGTGCCCTTATAAGTCCCTAATATATGGTGTACTATGTACCCAGGGCATAGGTACCTCAGAGGCCTACCAGGGGCTGCAGCATGTATTGTGCCACCCCTGGAAGGCCATCCAAACTGACACCACAGGTCTGCTACTGCAGCCTGGGTAAGGTGGTGCATGCACCCCTTACTGTGATAAATTCTACCTATATCACTACATACATACACACATATAAACCTATAAGTCACTCCTATGGCAGGCCTTATCAATCCTGAAGGCAGAGTGCGTGGTTCCTATGTGAGAGGGTGCCCCTGCATGAGCTGGGCCCCTCTGCAGCGTTCAGAGACCCTTCTCTGATGCTGTTTGTAGTGCAGCCCGACCATATAGTGGAGAAGTGTGGCTCAATGGTTAGAGCGGCAGACCCTGATGCAGAGATCTGGCCCGGGACCAGGGTTCAATTCCCGCCTCGGCGGGTCTTGGGCTCAATTTCCTCGGACCTGATAATTCTCGCCTCGGTGCCTATTCTAATCATGGGTCCCACTCTGCAACTCTGGGCAATAGCTTGCTTAATCTCCACAACGGCCCCAACAGCGCTGGGATGCCTGGCTTCACCCTGGGGTGCCCAGGAGTGGACATTTCACAGGGAAAAGCCAGGAAGGGTTCCACAGCGGTATGCGTACAGCGCCAGGACACCCCTTTGGGGGTATAAGTGCGCTTTACAAGTACAAATGTAATTTCATTTCATTTCATATACTCTTAAGCGCATTATAACCTCGCGTTAAATGCTAACTTTGGGATGGCTGCACGGAAACATGTCGTGTTTGGTGTCAAACATCTTGGAATACTACCCCCCCGCCAGTTCTGGCGGCGGGGGTAGCATTCCACCCTTCTAGAGGGAGAGACATGTACACACCGGTATACCCGGTACTGACTTTCCAGAGCCCTGGCATCACAAAATGGATGCCGCTGCCACAGACACGAGTCCGGCCTCCTGCTGCTGACCGAAACTCCGGCAGGGGAGGCCTGGACAATAGGTTTCCTGTCCCAGGGAGGTGTAACCACCTCCCCAGACAGGATAGTGTGTATTGGGGCTGGGCGGGAGCACTCTCTGGTGCTTTGAAGTCCTGCACTGGGGGCACATTTGGTGTCCCTGTGCATACCCCAGTTCAAACCGGCTCAGGGGCTTCCAGCCCCTGCTCTGGCGCGAAACTGGACAAAGGGAAAGGGGTGTAGGCACCACTCTGCCCTGACCCTCCCATAGGTGGGGCCACAGAGTATGTCCAACCCCCTACCTTAGTATAAGTAGGGGACCCCAGTCCTTAGGACTTTAGATTTACCTGGATGAAACTCTGACACAGAATCCTGGACCTTCGACGCTCTACTTTAAGATTAGAGGACTGAAAAATCTCCCTTGGGGTCAAGGAGTGACTCCCCTGCTTGGCAGGCACCAAAGAAGCAATTGTCCGGTCTGCATCGCTGAAGCTCCCGTCGGACGCCAAAGTCTTTGCATCACCAGAGGTGGATTTCCAGACTTCCCCGAGGCTGCCCTGAGTCCCCAGCAAAGCTGAGGCCCATAGCTGTCTTGGGTAACATGGAACCGTGACCCCTGGACACCAAAAACATTTGCAAGTGCATCCTCTTCTGGGTCTCCCACGAAGTCGTGCTTTGGGCTTCGAGTAGCCCCAGCCTCCAGCACCAACTGCACTGAAGATCATTGGCCTCCACTACACGAGTGTCCTGTGAGCCAGCTCCACGTGCATCGACTTGAGGCTCCTTCGCGGTCGCTAGTCCGTTGGCTAGTAGGCCCTCCCGAAGGCCAATATTCTGCTGCTTGGGCTCCCTGGTTGCTCCAGACGTGCCCTGACTTACCCTCGCTGGGTGAGTCCCACAGGCCTTGCTGGTCTGCAACATCGTCCTTCTTCCATTTCCATGAGACTTGCTGTTGCCAAGGCTTGTTGGGTCCAATCTGGTCGCCGACACCCCTGCAATCGACAAACGTCATGGGACAGCTCGAATCGAGCACCTGGTCATCGTCGACACCTCCTGGACCTCGTGGCTGAAGAGTCAAGTCAACTGTCAACCTACCTGAAGCACTCGACATCGGTGGGCATATGCTCATCGCCTTCCTGGTCACTGGCTAGTGACCCAGACTCTGTCCCCTCTGCTTTCAGGTTCTTCAGATCTTCGATCCACCTTTGGATCCACCCGAACACTTTCGACTTGGCCGCCAGCAGCACTTTGCAGCAGATCGCCATTGAAAGCGAACGACGAAACCCGACCCCGAAAGACACCTATGCACCCGGCTCCCCTGGGTGAGGTAACTCGAGTACTCCGGTGCTCCCGTGGGTATTGACACTAGAACAGCCTAGTTCTCAAAGGGTTTGCTCCAAGTCCTCCTCTAAGTGTCCTTTTTCTTTTAAATTCTAATCGCGACTTTCCCCATAGAAGTTAACGGCGATTCGCGGCTGTGTTCATACACTGCACGCGTCCCCCGTGGGTCCCCTGTGTCACTACCTTGGGTGGTTCCTTGTGGTCCAAGCACTTCTACAGGCTCTAGGCCCTGTGTCTAGCTCAGTCGTGGTTCTTATACCACTTTATTGGTATATGGTTTGGTACGCCCCTAGGGCTCAAACTTGTATTTGTGCTATTACTATAGATAACTTACTTATAATTTATGTACTTCGAACTCTAGCCTCATAAAGAGACTAGAGGGGTGTGTTTAGCAATAAATACATATATTTTGAATATATATCTGGTGTGGTCCTCTTTCATTTGGTCACTCAAGAGATTATAGACTGGTAAAACAAGCTGCTTTACATTCCTTCAAGACTTAGCCTGAAGGCTGCTCTCCATAGCTACCACTAGGATAGCTTTCAATAAAGGTTGTCTTTAACCTATCTCCAATAAGGGGTTGTTTGGACTGGTGCAAGGCGCCCACTATAATTAGTGGACAGCATATGCCAGGCCAACTTCTCACACCTACCACTACCACCACCCCTACTCAGGGTGGGCTGGATGCCTGCCACTACCACCACCCCTACTCATGGGGGCCTGGATGCCTGTCACTACTACCATCCCCACTCATAGGGGGATGGATGCCTACTACTACCTCCACCCCTACTCATAGGACGGATAATGCATGACACAACCAGCATACTCCCACATAAGGAATGTCTGAAAATGACATCCCCCCCAACACCATGACAAGCGTGTGTAGTCTGTGTCAAATGCCTACAACACTGAACATGACATTGAACATACAATGTGACCCCCTAGCACATGTGTCACACATAAATGTGTGTGGCCTCCACAATGCAAGCCGACCATGGCCACTGTGGCAATGGGGTCGAACACCCCATCAACACAGCGACCAAAAGGTGAGTGTGGGGTCCATAGCTGATGCAAATTTTGAACAGTGTGGCAATGGGGCCTAAAGCCCCATCACCATAGTGACCAAAAGGTTAGTGTGGGGTCCATAGCTGATGCACATTTTGAACAGTGTGGCAATGGGGCCCAAAGCCCCATCACCACAGTGACCAAAAGGTGAGTGTGGGGTCCATAGCTGATGCACATGTTGAACAGTGTGGCAATGGGGCCCAAAGCCCCATCACCACAGTGACCAAAAGGTGAGTGTGGGGTCCATAGCTGATGCACATTTTGAACAGTGTGGCAATGGGGCCCAAGGCCCCATCACCACAGTGACCAAAAGGGAAGTGTGGGGTCCATAGCTGATGCACATTTTGAACAGTGTGGCAATGTGGCCCAAAGCCCCATCACCACAGTGACCAAAAGGGAAGTGTGGGGTCCATAGCTGATGCACATTTTGAACAGTGTGGCAATGGGGCCCAAAGCCCCATCACCACAGTGATCAAAAGGTAAGTGTAGTCATGGTAAAAGCTGCCAAAGCCAAACTGCATGGATGATTCCTGGTCACACAACAACAAACACATCAGTGGCATAGTAGTGCTTGTGTCCCATAGCAACATAGATTGGGTGAGGCAAACAGTGCAGTGGCAATAATACATCGTTTTGGCCATGTGCATACAAACATCACCCATGGGGGCTCACATTGTCAACATTCACAAATAACACAATGACAGAAGTGACCATCATAATGCAGACCCACATATCTGCACCAATGGACACACAAATGTAGATATCCTGTGGAGACTGTAGATGTCAGGTGAACAAATACCATACCATGGCAGCAATGGGACATACAAACCATGATTATTGTGCTGACTGATGACCTAGGAGTCCCAGGGACAGCAGGGGAAAGCCACCAAACAACATACATCCAATGGCACACTCAAGATATGCCAATGCAGTGGTGCAAATGCACAAACACAAACAGGCAGACTCACACTGCATATCAAACACAACATGTGATGGGGGTGTGTGCCAGTGTCCCCAGGCAACCACACAACACATGAGGAGGCCTGAATTCCAATTACACAGATATGTATACAGTGCCATACAAAAGTAACTCATGGATCGGATTCCCCTATGTGGGCAAACAGGCATTGTTAGATGAGAGGGAGCCCAAATTACACATGTCACACAAGCTTGTAGGAACAGCAACTAACACAGCAAGAGACAGACCCACCACAGCACTACCCCCAGGGACCCCACATTGTGGTGACACTAGCCTGCATGATAATCCCACTGTGATGACAAAGGTAGATGTCATTCACACTGTGAACCACAGACATGTGTCCTGAGCAATAAACTACCATCACACCTACACAAGCACAAATCAATCAGCACGGCCTGCCATCCAAGGCCAATATGGAGGTAGGGGTCTAGCCGTGCAACAACTCACATTTGCACACACTCAACACCACACACCTTGATCTCCACCAATGTGCAGCAGTGAAGCTCACATGGACTGGTGACATTGCGCATGCACCCATGACAATCCCAGGGGTGGTGGTGGGAACTAAGGTGCAGAAACCCATCACACATGGCCAGTCAACAAGACTCGTGAATGTCTGACACACTGCACACTACGCGGTACATGGGCATGACGTGAAATCCACCACAATCAATGGGATCCCGGCCATAGTCACACACCAATGAAGAAGCCAAGGTGACACACAAAGAACACACATACACAACTTCCAACATTGCAGCTCTGACCCTGAGGAGTGGCAGCAGTCACACACACAACGTGTCACAATCACTGAAAGCTACCACAAACTGTAAATTACATGACTTGTGTAACCAACAAGTGCCAAGGGGAATCCTGAATGTGTCCCATCTGCGTTTGCCCACATCCCCAGCCCTGACAACAAAGACAACCTGGGATGACAACATGATGAACATTAGTTTGCCATGCACCCACATCCCGGAGAAACCAGGTCCAAGATGCTGGATGAACACAGAACAACTCAGCAAGCATCAGAAACAGGAACATCCGTAGGGACACAGCCTGTGTAGGAAAAGGGAAGGGAACACGCACAGACATGCTTACACAACACACAACACGGGCCCAGGCAATGTCACGGGATTACACACTGCCATGAGGGCACTCCACTCCTGTGGAAGGTCCGCTGTGCCAAACCTTGTCTGTGCACGACTCAAACATGTCAGCAGAACACTCGGTCAGTGAGTCAACAACTACAACACACTGAAGGCTCTGCTCACATCAGCCTGGGTACGGGAGTGTCACGTCAGTCATCTGCATACACCCAAAACACGTGTCAAGCAAGGTGCACTGTATACACTGATGAGTCCTTCAACATTGGTGTGCTAAACTGCATGTCCAGTGGAGATGGGCACACAGTCAGGGAAATAGAAACATTGAACAGTGGTAAGCCCACCAGATGTGCATCACTGTAAGACAAAGATGTTAATTTACAAATGCAAAACGTACATCCCTGTGTCATATGCTGAACATCAAACCCTCAGACTGCAGCAGAGGATGCTATAGATCCAGACTACAACAGGACACATATCCCATGGACCACATGGAGTCCATCACAGCAACACTTCATTTTCCTGATCTGAACACTATTACAACTGCAAATGCATGATGATACTCATCTACATCATGTACATCAAAAGAAAAACCACAAGTAAACAAAAAGAGGCTTTATTCAGCAAATGTCAATCAAAAATCAGAAGTCCAAATTAAACTAAGGCCAATGGCCAGTCCAAATACACAGTCCCAACAGGGTGATATGTGACAACTTGTCACCCATTGCTTGCCTGCACTGGTACGGACAGGGGACATCCCCCTTGGAGGGGCATACAAGGGGCAGGCCAGGCACCGCAGGGACAGGATCAGGGGATGCCAGAGTGAGGCAGTGAAGGGGTGGTGGGTGCAGGAGTGTCACCGGCAACTGCAGTGGAGGTGTCTGACTCAGGGGGGCCGGCACCACTGTAGGGCACAAGTCAGATGGTGGTGCTGCAACCACTGCAGTGGGCTGGTCTGATGGAGTGAACTGGGTCCCCACTGCAGTGCCCGAGTCAGACGGGGTGGTTGTGGACTCCACTGCAGTGCATGCCTCCAAGGGAGTGGAAGGGGGGGCAGATGAGGTGGGCAGGAGAGAGGGGGGGACCCGGTCTCCACACCAGTGGCACAAACAGGCAGAGCATCTGGGTTGGGGGTGGAAGAGCAAGTGGCAGGGGGGAAGGCCTAAGCAGTTTGGGGATGCAGTATCGGTGTGTGGGGGAACCTGGGGCAGGGTGTGGCATGGAACCTGTGGAGTGGTGGCCTGGGGGATGGAGGAGAGAGACTGGGTGGTGGAGCTGCGTGGTGGTGGTGGTGGGGTCTTGCCCTTCCTGGTCCGGGGGGACTTCCGAATGGGGTCCTCAGTCTGCCTGCGCCTGGGGGAGGGTGTCCGCGGGCGAGGGGCACTCCCCTCTGTGTGGGTGGACTTCCTCTTCCCCCGGTATGCCGGATCTGCAGGATCGGAGGGGAAGAGGCCGAGGTCACAGAGGAAGAGCTGCTGTGTAGGTGGGGTTGCAGGTGAGGCAAGGGAAGGGGTCTTGGAGGGAGAGGATTTGGAGGACTGCGGAGTGACTGTGGATGCCTGTGTGTGTGTCTGTTCCCCATTCCCTGTGTATGTGGTATCTGTCCCCTGAGGATGCTTGTGTGCACGTCTTGCCTTTCTTTTGGGTGTGTCTGTGCTGCTCGTGTCTGTGTGTTTGGGTGATTGTGCAGGTGTGCATGTGCTTTGGAGAGGTAGGGTGCCAGGAAGTGTGGATGGGGCAGAGGTAGGAGGTGGGAGGGACTGTTGGAGGAGGGACACTGCTGCCGTCAGGGAGGAGTCCATGGACTTATTGCTCCTCAAGGGCAATAAGTCCATGCAATAAGTCCTGTAGGGCAGACATACCCGTCGAGATGCCCTCCATGAACGACACCAGCTCTGTCAACAGAGTGGTGTGTGCATGGAGGACCCTCAGCAATGCTGTCTGCCCTACATGGAGCTGCCGAAGTAGGTACACAGACTCCTACCTCAGGGCAGCAGGGGACACAGGGGCAGGGGGTGCGGTGCCTGGCACGAAGGAGACACGCTCCCGAACACGGGAGCCTCCACGGACCTCTGGAATTGGAGCCAATGGGAGGGCAGTGCTGATGGTGGTGGTGGCGGGGCCAGACAGACTAGCTGGGGCGTGGTGGCTGCTGACACCTGCCTCCACAAGGGAGTCATCCTCCGAGCTGCTGTGGTCCTCAGCTGAGGTGGATGGTGCTGAGGACTCCTCGGTGTGGCTCCTCTCGCCCTCCGTGCCACTGGGTCCCTCCGACCACTCGTCGGATGCTGACGCAGTCTGGCTCCGCAGCTCCTCCTGGTCCGTGGAGCTGTCCCCTCCTGTGGCCGTGGATGTATCTGCAAACAATTAGGGAAACAGACAAACATCAGTCACCTGCACTGACCGCACACACCACAGTAAGTACAGCACTTACAGAGCCAGCCCTGGCATCCTTAGTTGAACATTGCCAAAACTCCTCACACAGATTCGGAGAAGCCAATTGTCAGTCTGATGGTCAACCATGGGACTCACACCCCTCCTGCCCTTGCACCCATCTGTCTGGTGCCTGTCTGATGGTAAGACCCCAGTGTGGACACATGCACCACCTACACAGTTGTTGGACATTGCAGGGAACACGGTGAAGTATGTGAACATGCACACATCACATCTCTTGCCACTGAGTCAGTGCAGGTGTCCGGAGAAAGGGATGGCCAGAGTCTAAATAGAAATGCATGTGATGCATACCAGCACCAGACACCATGATGCACCCATGTCCGGATAGTCCATGCCACAATGGGGTGCATGTTGGACATGTCACTCCCCTGCAGGATCACTCTTATGAAGTTTAATGCCATGACACAGGCATGCGTGCAAAGTCATACATCACTGTCTCCATTCACATGGCCATGGCAGCCAGCCAACAACAGTCTGCACTGTGTCACAATCCTAGGACATGCGGAATGCAAGTTATGTAACTGACAAGTGCACATGCCCATCCCCCACACACCACATCATCTGAACTAGTATTTGTCCACGTCATGCCAATTGGACATATGGGGGACATGAAACACAACTCTCAGAACCTGAGCACCTCACAGTGTGCTGTGAATGAATAACAGCTGCCTGAAAGTCACAGTCGCATACACCTGTGTGCACAGTCAAGTGATCAAACACCTATAAGTCACAGAAGTATCGTCTCTCATGGTCACATCTCAGATGGCATGCTGAGCCCTAACCGATAAACATCCCAGTAGTCCTGACAACGAAGCCACAGCACAATGACACAGAGGCAGACACCTGAGGGAACATGTCACTGATCACAACATGTCAGATGATACACGGGAGTGGGAGAACAGAGTGTATTGTATGCCCTGGAGTAGGCATGACTGACCAGCTCCACCTGTAAGAGGGATGAGCCCTGGACAGTAGGCAGGTGTCTAAGCATGTGTGACACACTTGATATACATACTCCTGAGGCCCAAACATTCTTCCCACCCGCAGCATGGGGGTGTGCCAAATACCCCAGGGACATGTGGTGAATCAGATCAGCAAGTGGACCACATATCAAAGTTACACCCAGATTACATGTCAGAACTTGGGCATTGTGTAAGCAATTGACCCACCCATGAATCCCACAACATAGTCACGGGAACAAATGCTGTCCCCCACCTTGAGCAAAGCAAAATGCAATGACACAGTCCCCAAGTGACACAATTTCCTGACTGTAAGGGCCACACATATGTGTATCAGATAAGGAGTGGGCATGTCACAATTGAGGGACATGGGTCCTGGACCACAAGACTGATGTACTGTGGAAGTTTAACCAGGCCAGAAGAGGGCACATAGCATGTTAGACAAAGTGCACAGTGCAGTCATGGACTCACCCCCTCCTTGCTGCTGTCTGGCCTTCAGCTGCCCATCCAGGTCAGGGAAGACCACCACCAGGATCCTGAGCATGTGGGGGGTCAGGGTCCGGTGTCCGCCCCTCCTGCGAGGAGGCGACAGCTTCAGCTGGACCCTTGCGATCCTCCGGGTCCAGCCTCGAAGGTCCTGCCACCTCTTCTGGCAGTTGCGGATCCGGCGCTTGTAGTCCCCCACGGATCTTACTGCCCGGGCGATGGTCAGCCAGATTTCCTGCTTCTGGTGGGCATCAACCTGTGAGGATGACAAAGTGAAAATGCCATTACTACACATGCAACATATACGTGCATCACACAGTTGGATATACATGTCTCAATCACTGGGGCATATGATGTACACAGGCAGTGCAACGATGGCTATGAACAGTTTGCCAGCAGTTACTACATGGTATCATTACATGGGAAGTAAACCTTGTTGGAATGCACTGTTACTGCACTGTACCTGTTCAGTGCATGTAACTACACACTTTGGGGGGTGAGAACTACTCAGTGAGCATGCTAGCCAGTGGTGTGCACACTGTAAGTCCTGCTAGTCAGACAACATGCAAAATTAGTAAGGCAGTGGACAGCACACTCACCTGCTCCCAGCTTGCTGTACTGTGGAAGGAGGCTGTCCAGCAGGGCCTGGTTCTCCTCAAGGCTGAAGGCTGGGGCTCTCTCCACAGTACGTGCCATTGCAGTAGCCAGAGGATGCAGAGACAGCAGCAGTGTTGGTGGCAGATGTCATCCTGGAGCATGTAGTGCAGGCAAGAGAGCTCTCAGGGGAACAGCCAGCATTATATGTGTGCTGCAGAGGCAGATACTGTCCCATGTGTCCAAAGTGATAGGTCCAAGTCGTTTGCATCTTCTGAATCTGACCAATCCATGGAATAGCAGCACTAATACACGCCCACAGCATCCTTCAAAACTTCAACTTCATGACACCCATGATTTTGCAATATTGTTGTGGCTGGCCAACTGAATTCACTGCATCAGACTCGTTGAAGCTTCGAAAACGCGTCCGTTGCCATGCCAGGCCCCAGCCAATGCGTGCGCACCGTTCGGTCCATTGCTGTACAACGCGTATGTCGGGATACAACGCATACCCACTCCCAACAGATGCAATGGGCCAGCCGGCACACCGATCGGTCCATTGCTGTACAACGTGTACCCGCTCCCAACAGATGCAATGGGCCGGCTGGGCACACCGTTCGGTCCATTGCTGTACAACGCGTATGTCGGGATACAACGCGTACCCGCTCCCAACAGATGCAATGGGCCAGCCGGGCACACCGATTGGTCCATTGCTGTACAACACGTACCTGCCCACAACAGATGCAATGGGCCGGCCGGACACACCGATCGGTCGATTGCTGTACAACGCGTACCCGCTCCCAACAGATGCAATGGGCCGGCCGGGCACACCGATCGGTCCATTGCTGTACAACGCGTACCCGCCCACAACAGATGCAATGGGCCGGCCGGGCACACCGATCGGTCCATTGCTGTACAACGCATACCCGCTCCCAACAGATGCAATGGGCCGGCCGGGCACACCGATCGGTCCATTGCTGTACAACGCGTACCCGCCCACAACAGATGCAATGGGCCGGCCGGGAACACCGATCGGTCCATTGCTGTACAACGCATACCCGCTCCCAACAGATGCAATGGGCCGGCCGGGCACATCGATCGGTCCATTGCTGTACAACGCGTACCCGCCCACAACAGATGCAATGGGCCGGCCGGGCACACCGATCGGTCCATTGCTGTACAACGTGTCCCTGTACAGGTCACTCGCATATGTCACCATGCTTGTCACTGGTGAATGTATGCCAGCCACATATACCTGCCAGAGACTCAGGGGCACACCTACAACACCACACCCAGTCCACACTGTTTCCTAAGGCATGTAAGGCTGCATTACCTTTTCTGTGTATGGGGGTAAACATGTGGTTTCTGTGGTGGCACTTGTGGGCAGCCACACCCAGGCTGTGCATGTGTTCATGGGGACAGGGTCCTTTGTGTGTTGTGCACATGACCACTGTGATGTGCAACAGTTCATTTCGGAGCATGTGGCATGGTCACATTTCCAGGTTGTGTATGTGCATGACATGTCACATACCCCCAGGGTCCCATGGGGGAAGGCATGTACGTCACAGGGTGACCCATTGCCACAATAGTGATGGCCCTCCACAATCTGTGTGCATGTTGTGTTTCCGATGTCTCTGATACCATGTGCACGATGGGAGACAGTCTCCACATCAACGTTGTTTGTGCATGGACTTTGATGTTGTGCGTCACTGGCGTCCATGTCTGTCCTGCGGAGGCGACAGGGGCCACTACCTGTGGGAGTCATGTTTCATTTTCTGACGTGTACATGATACGCCATGTCATGACAGTGTCCATGTGGCAAGACAGGGTCACTGCGAATCTACCTGTCAATGAGCTGTGATGCCTGTGGTGCATCTGTCCAGACATGTCACTGTGGTGTGTGTGTGGAACGTGACAGCAGTAAATGGGTACTGTGACACAGCCTAATGGTTTCCCATAGCACAACCTGGAACCTGTTGTCAACACATGTTGTACTGAGAAGTTAGATGATGGCCATGTAGGTGCCAGTTATGTCCGAACAGAACGGCACACACATCAAGTACTTGTGTCTCGTAATGATGTATCATGTGAAATTGAGTATGGTGAATGGCACATATGTGGGGTGACTGACAATCTTTCTTCAACCTATGCACTGCAAGGCTCCAGCTGTCCATAGACCTTTCCCTGACCTGGCAACGATGGTGGAACGTGACAGCATCCGACGGTACCGCTTCACCAGGCAGCTGATTGAGGATTTGGCAGTGCGCTTGGCACCACATTTGCAACCTGGCCGGCCGTACCCTACGGCGCTGACCCCCAAGGTGAAGGTAATGGCAGCCCTACACTTCTTTGCCACCGGTACCTTTCAACACACTGTGGGGACTGCCGGTGTGATGTCACAGACTATGTTCAGCCGTGTGCTACGCGATGTTTTGGAGGCAATGTTGAGATGCCTGAACCAGTACATCTATTTCCCTACACGTCAACAACTCACTGACGTCAAGAGTGACTTCTATGCCCTGGGGAGGATGCCACATGTCATTGGCTCCATTGATGGGACACATGTGGCTTTGGTACCACCACAGGCACATGAGCAGGCATACCGGAACCGGAAACATTACCATTCGATCAATGCTCTGGTGGTATGTTTTGCAGATATGAGCATCACACATGTGTGTGCCCGTTTCCCTGGTTCAGCACACGATGCCTACATGAGGAGGAGTAGTCGCATCCCAAGGATGATGGCACAGATGCAGAACCAGCGTGCCTGGCTTGTCGGTGTGTACTGACTTTGTACCATTGTGTGTGTTCTGCTCTGTTGTATTCCGCCCACTTTTCCAACTCAGCTAATGTGCAATTGTCTGTCCGTAGGTGACTCCGGATACCCCAACATGCCGTGGTTGCTCACACCCCTCAGGAACCCTGTGACACCAGCCCAGATGCGCTACAATGAGGCACATGGTCGGACCAGGAGAGTGATCGAGCGGACATTTGGTCTCCTGAAGAGCCGCTTCCGCTGCCTAGACAAGACAGGAGGGGCCCTCCCATATGCCCCAGCAAAGGTGTGCAAGATTGTCATCGTCTGCTGCATGCTACACAACCTGGCAGTGCGGAAGGAGTTGCCTCTCATCCTGGATGACGATGACCAACGTCCGCCACCTGTGGAGGATCCTGGCCTGGACCACGATGCCAGTGATGATGATGATGATGGTGATGTCCGCACACAGCTCATCACCAACTTCTTCAGCTGAATGTGAGTATCCAGGGAGATGTAATGTGAATGATGTGAGTTTGCATGATATGTGTGGGTGGTGCTCTGGTGCTGTTTGAGTGTGGCCATGTGCTACTTGACTGGATGCGTGCAGCAATGTGTCCTTACAGGTAGTCTGTACTCCCCAACAGTGTTGACATGCTAACTTGGTTTTGTGTAGTTGTCTTGTGACATGTATTGGGCATGAGTATTGCAGGTCTGTCCTGTTCTTCAGTGGGTTTAACTGTGTGTCATGTCTGTCCTTCACAGGGTGCTTACTGAGTACTTTGGTCAACTTGGATCCCCCGACACCATGATTCAGCTTTCAGGGTGGCAGCAGTCGTTTCCCTACAGGTGATGTGCCACACACCCCTGGACTTCATATCTTCTGCACTTGTTGACTGTGTGGCCACTGCCACGTGGGAATACCTTGCATTTGTAGTGGAAACAACATGTTGCAAATGTGTAATAAACCTGTGCTTCACTTTGGGATGTGCGTTGTCTGTGGTCACACATCTGACTGACATTTGCTTACTGCACCTGTGGGCTAGTTGACACAGACTCTGAATAGGTGTGGTGTCTGTGCATTCCACAGTATTTCCTGGCAACATCACTGTAGGCGATGAGTCCGATGGCCCTGGTGTCTCTGTGTTGTGTAGCCCTAGTGGTGTGTCTCCCTCATATGTGTCACGTCACCATGACTCACATGACGGTGTTGTACTTGCTGTAGCAGTTAGCATACACAGTGTAATTTAGCAGATCATCATCCCCATAACAGTATCCACATTGGAATAACAACAGAGGCAAGTATGGTGTACTAGTGATTTTATTTTCAAAAATGTGTGTGTGTATAGTGCACAGGATGGTGGGTGCTGTACATTGGGATTGTGATCCAAAGTTCCCTGATGAGTTGCAAGTCTTGGTAGCAGAAATGTCCTGAGTGAAGTCCACAGTCATATGATACATTAGTCCAACTTGAACTCCCCATGTCATGTGGGAGAGTTGTGTTGCATTTGACAGGGTGAACAGTTTGCACACAAAGGAGAAATTCCGGAACAGGTGTTGGCTTCCTGGGGGATGTACGTGGCCATCAACCTCTCAGTTTTCCTTCCTCGGATGACCCCTCTTCTTTGGGGGGGACCCTCACGTGCAGGCTGCTGCGGTGCAGGGAGTCTCCGCCAGAGTCCTCCTCCCTCCCTGTGGCAGTGGCAGTTGTTGCAGCACCAGATGTTGTGGGCACACAGGGAGGTGTGGCCATGTTGGTGCTAATCTGGCGGAGGCATGTCAATATGTCCCTATGCACCGCTGTGAGTTCTTGCAATGTGTCCCACTTGGACTCCATGCGAGACATGTGTGTCTCCACACGGGACATGTGGGAGTCCAAGCGGGCATGATGGGCAGCCTGCTGCTGTTGTATGTCCTTGAGGATCCCCACTACCTGTCTGACCTCTCCGGTGCTATTCTGGTACGCATCAGCAATGCGTGCCAGTTGTGGGTCATCATGCAGTCCAGACCCCTCTGCAAACAGCGACCTATGTCTACCACCCCTCCCACCACCCCTGGCGACACGTGCAGGACCTGCAGTGGCAAGCACAGGTGACCCGAGGCCCCCTTGGGGGTTGTTAGTGGTGTTGTTGTCCGTTGCTTCACGGTGGGCCTGGGGCCCTCTGCTGTTGTCATCGGTGGTCCTTGGTCTGTCCGTGTCGGCGGGGGTGGTCTGTGTGTTGGCAGTTGTTGGAGGGGTGGGTGCAGGGGGTGCAGATGTTGGTCCTGCTGGTGCTGCATGATGACTCACACCGGAGGGGCCAGGTAGGTCTTCGCCATCCGAGGAGGGCAGAGGCTGTTCCCCACCAGTGAGCTGAGTGTCCCCCGGAGCCTGGGACAGGGACTCCTCCTCGCCTGCTGCTGTGTCCCCATCATCACCTGTATTTGGAAGAGACACACATTGTATGTTATGTTTCTACAGGCATCAATGGTTCACACACCTGACAGTTGTGACTGTACCTCTGGATGCGGGCCTGTACATTGCATTGTCCTAAGTTGTCACAGTAAGAGGTTGATATTGGTGTAGCACATTGTCCTGCATACCTGGGGCATTTCAATGTGAATGTTGAGGTGTGTGCATGGCCAGCATTGGTTGTATTTGGTGGACATCCGGCCATCCTTCTCCACCTAGCCCAGTTATCCCACCATGAAGCATGCCACCCTTGCAGTGGGTTCAGGTTGACTCTCAGGATGTCATTCAGTCGTGTCCTGCTGTTCGTTGTTGCACAGTTCCCAGCAGGGCCTTGTGCTCCCCACAGCAGTACCCAGTGTCAGCCATCTTGTCAGTCGTTTTCCACTCCCTGCGATGTGAGCAGGGTTCAGAGTGGTGTTGATGGGCCAATTGTGAGGGTGAGCAATATCTGTGACTACAACTCCCATCATGCTATTGCCTACACCCCCCTTCCCAGCATGCCCATACTTCCTTCCTTTTGACTCTGCTTCCCTGTGGGGTAGTGTGCCTGTGCTGACAGGAAGGCTGACAGTGTTGTCCTGGCGTTTGTTTGGCTACAAGTCCCAAGAGTGTCCCTGTGCTTCACACAGCATTACCCAGGGTGGTGGTTCTTTGTGGGATCTTCATTTGGAGTGTGAGGCATTGCATTCTCCCAGGTGGGTTATGTGGAGTTTGTGTTGAGGGGGGGTCTGAGGAGAGCTGCTTGTAACTATGGTCAGTGCTGTCAGTCCTCCTTCCCACCCAGCCAGATATCCCACCATGCAACATGCTTGCATTGCAGGGAGTGCAAGTTGGCTTTCAGGATGTCAGGCAGGGGTGTTCTGCTGTTTGTTGTTGCACAGTTCCCAGCAGGGCCTTGTGCTCCCCACAGCAGTACCCAGTGTCAGCCATCTTGTCAGGCCTTATCCACTCCCTGTGCTGTGAGCATGGTTCAGAGTGGTGTTGATGGGCCAATTGTGAGGGTGAGCAATATCTATGACTACAACTCCCATCATGCTATTGCCTACACCCCCCTTCCCAGCATGCCTGTACTTCCTTCCTTTTGAGTGGACTTCACTGTGTGTGAGTGTGAGTGTGACAGCAATGGCAAGATGGCTGACAGTGTGGTCCTGTTGTTTGTTGGTGCACAGTTCCCAGCAGGGCCTTGTGCTCCCCACAGCTGAGGCCAGTGTCAGACATCTTTGAGGTGGCTTTTCACTCCCTGTGAGGTGTGCATGCTTCAGTGTGAGCTTGCTGGGCCATGTGGGTGGGGGATGTTGAGCTGTGACTGCCACTCCCATCATGCTATTGCCTACACCCCCCCCCCTTCCCAGCATGCCCATACTTCCTTCCTTTTGACTCTGCTTCCCTGTGGGGTAGTGTGCCTGTGCTGACAGGAAGGCTGACAGTGTTGTCCTGGCGTTTGTTTGGCTACAAGTCCCAAGAGTGTCCCTGTGCTTCACACAGCATTACCCAGGGTGGTGGTTCTTTGTGGGAATCTTCATTTGGAGTGTGAGGCATTGCATTCTCCCAGGTGGGTTATGTGGAGTTTGTGTTGAGGGGGGGTGTGAGGAGAGCTGCTTGTGACTATGGTCAGTGCTGTCAGTCCTCCTTCCCACCCAGCCAGATATCCCACCATGCAACGTGCTTGCATTGCAGGGAGTGCAAGTTGGCTTTCAGGATGTCAGGCAGTGGTGTTCTGCTGTTTGTTGTTGCACAGTTCCCAGCAGGGCCTTGTGCTCCCCACAGCAGTACCCAGTGTCAGCCATCTTGTCAGTCCTTATTCACTCCCTGTGATGTGAGCATGGTTCAGAGTGGTTGATGGGCCAATTGTGAGGGTGAGCAATATCTGTGACTACAACTCCCATCATGCTATTGCCTACACCCCCCTTCCCAGCATGCCCATACTTCCTTCCTTTTGAGTGGACTTCACTGTGTGTGAGTGTGACAGCTATGGCAAGATGGCTGACAGTGTGGTCCTGTTGTTTGTTGGTGCACAGTTCCCAGCAGGGCATTGTGCTCCCCACAGCAGTACCCACTGTCAGCCATCATGTCAGTCCTTATCCACTCCCTGTGATGTGAGCATGGTTCAGAGTGGTGTTGATGGGCCAATTGTGAGGGTGAGCAATATCTGTGACTACAACTCCCATCATGCTATTGCCTACACCTCTCTTCCCAGCATGCCCATACTTCCTTCCTTTTGAGTGGACTTCACTGTGTGTGAGTGTGACAGCAATGGCAAGATGGCTGAAAGTGTGGTCCTGTTGTTTGTTGGTGCACAGTTCCCAGCAGGGCCTTGTGCTCCCCACAGCAGTACCCAGTGTCAGCCATCTTGTCAGTCCTTTTCCACTCCCTGTGTTGTGAGCATGGTTCAGAGTGGTGTTGATGGGCCAAATGTGAGGCTGCCCATTATCTGTTACTACGACTCCCATCATGCTCTTGGCTACACTGACTTCACCAGCATACACAGGATTCCTTCCTTTCAGTGAGCTTCCCTGTGAGGTGGTGTTCTAGTGGTGGCAAAATATCTGACAGTGTTTGTTGGTTAGATTTGTGCCACTGCCTAGCTCTATTTGTTGTTGGGTTTGTACATGTCATGACACAGTTACATATCACTATGACATGGCATGTATTGTGTTTATCTGACTAACATACACATCTTGGGATGATTATCTTTTGGTTGCTGTGGATTTGCTAGGTGTGCATGGTTTGACTATCCCCTTGGCAGTGATGTGTGTGTATTGTCACACAATATTGTGTATATTTGTTGTGTACTCACCAGGCTCTGGGATGTTTGTTAGTCCATATACGCTCACTGGTGGTAGGATGGCCCGCACCTTCTCCTCCAAGGGCCTGAGGTATAGTGGTTTGGCAGGAGGGCCACTGCCGGTGTGCTGGCTCAGGATGTAATCCTTCTTCAGTAGGTCCCTGACCCTCCTGCGCACATCATACCACCTGTTCTGGATGTCTTCCTTTGTGCGCAAACATGGTGATTGTGCGTTGACCCTGTCAACGATCCTCGCCCACATCTTGGTTTTCTGCGCCATGGTGGTCTGTTAGACCAATGTGCCAAACAACTGTGGCTCTAACCTCAGGATCTCGTCTACCATGACTTCCAATTCACTATCTAGGAACTTTGGATTCTTCTTTGGGGGCATGGTGATGGGTGGTGGTGGTGATTGATGTGTGTGTGTGTGCAAGTGAGGGTGTGTGAGTGTAGGTTTTGCTGGGTGTGTGTGAGGGTGCTATTTGTTGAGGTGCTAATGGTGTGTGGCTTTTGTGTTGGATGAGCTGTGTGTATGTCTGTGTTTGCTGTCTGATGGTGTTCTGTGCTGGCAGGTCAGTGGAATTTGCAAAGGATCATGGTAGGGATTTGTGGCCTTTATGTAGGTGGAGTTGGGGGTGTGTCCTTGTTCCATTTCCCCCCTGTATTTATTGGCTTTGTCATTGCTTGTTTGGCCCTCTTTTTTTGTATTTTTTCATTTGTAATTATTGTGCATGTAGGAGACGTTCTTCTGACCGAGTAGGACGTTGCAGTTGTCTCGTGCGCGCCTCTCCGAGTCGTTCCCGCTGTGTTTCAGCTAGGTTTCATATGCGGCGTACGCGTCGGTCGCGGAGTATTGTGTTTGTTCGGCTGGCTTTTGTATGCGTGTCGGTCGTACGGCTTGGGCTCCGTGCGAATCGGTCTGATTTTGCACCCATTGCATCGTATGTGCGGTCGGAGTTCGCGGTACGTTTCGTTCGGGTTCATTCCTGGTGCGTGTCGGTCGGTTCTATTCGCGTGGTTTCCCGGCCGGATAGCTTGTTTCCGTCCGGGTCGGTCGTTCGGCTTGAGTTCCGTACGAGTCGGTCGTGATTCACATGCATTTCATCGTACTACCTGGGTCGGACGGCGCCGGTACGTGTCGGTCGGACTATATTCCCGTATCGAGTCGGTCGGTACGTTTTCCGGCCCGATTCGGAATCGGCCCCTTAATATTATATTATCAAAAAACCAAAAATATAATATTTAATATATATTAAAATGTATGTTTGTTTCATATACTGTAAATGTGCAACCAATATGAAAATGTTTAATTACAAAATATGTTAAAAATATATATTTGTTAAAAACATTGAAAATTATTAAATATATTACATATTATTTTATTAAAAATAATATTCAATATACTAAATAATAAAATGTACAAAATATACATTTGTTAAATAGATATTACATAATTTTACAAAAAAATAAAATGATATAAAATGTATTACAAAAATGTAAAAAGAAATGCATACAAATGTTTACTTTTTGTCATAAAACATGATAAACAATAAAAATAATTAAACAACAAAAAATATATTTACATTACTATTACATGACTATATTTTAAAAAAAGTACAATTTTTCAAAACTGTTAAAAAAATGTATGTAAAAATATATTTTTCATTTTTGCATGAAAAATATATGTTAAAAATATATTATAATTTATAATAAATTCTGGATAACATCAACCTTTCTGAATCATGTTTTTAATATTGTGAAAAATTGTATAGCAAAACCAAATGAAAACAATTTAATTGTGAACCAAAAAAAAAACACGTGTTTGCAAATAAAAATGTTCACAATAAAAACTAACATACGTCTCCTTTCTTATTTCAATGTACATATAAACTCTAAAAAAAAATACATAACAAACAATGAAAAATTACTATTCCTAACTCCAAAACCAACTAAACTCAGGGAAAATGCTGGATAATAAACCATAATAAATTATTATTCCAACTCCAAAACCAACTAAACTCAGGGAAAGTGCTAGATAATAAACCATAATAAATTACTATTCCAACTCCAAAACCAACTAAACTCAGGGAAAGTGCTAGATAATAAACCCCAAAAAATTACTATTCCAACTCCAAAACCAACTAAACTCAGAGAAATTGCTGGATAATAGACCCAAAACAATTACTATTCCAACTCCAAAACCAACTAAACTCAGGGAAAGTGCTGGATAATAAACCATAATAAATTACTATTCCAACTCCAAAACCAACTAAACTAAGGGAAAGTGCTGGATAATAAACCATAGTAAATTACTATTCCAACTCCAAAACCAACTAAAGTCAGGGAAAGTGCTGGATAATAAACCATAATACATTACTATTCCAACTCCAAAACCAACTAAACTCATGGGAAGTGCTTAATAATAACCACAAAAAATATTCCTATTCCTAACTCCAAAAAACAAAGAACAAAAATACTACTTAATAAAAATAGATAAAGAAAAATAAAAAGAATTTTAAACCAAATTGTTTTTTTAAATTTACATTTCTGTAAACAAAATTAAACATTTAACACATTTTTTTTTAATTTGTCACAAAAATTGAAAATAATAAAATTTCAACTAAAGAATTATTAAAAATGATAATTATTTTAAGAATTATAATAAAAAATTTGAGACACCCCTTCTCATAAAAATATATATATATTAAATTCTAAATTTAAAAAAAAATTAAGGGGCCCATTACGATACCCGGCGTAAATAAATCCGCCAGGCATGGAAGCGGCAAAAATCCGCCCGCACACACCGCCTGAACACCGACCACGCCATTACGATTACACAAACCGAAAACCGCCATCGGCGGAAAAAGCACACAAAATACCGCCCGCCAACGTCCGAGTCGGAGTCAAACCGCCCGCCACGGACGGAAACACGCACGACAACACAAAACCGCCCGCCCTCACGGCCAACACACCGCACGTGAAATTACGATCGCACCGACATGAGCGCGGAAAAACCACAAATATACCGCCCGCCAGCGCAAACAACGCCGATGAGAATCGACACGGCAGAAGCCATGGCGCCAACGTACCTGCACAGAAACCATCCGCACACAAAACCAATAGCACACAACATGGCCAACAAGTCCACACAGCAAGGCACGCACAAATACACAAGCACAGTACACATCCCGAAAACACCCCCCGGACAAACAAAAAATACAAAGGCCAGAACCCCAGACACAACACACCTGAAAACAACAGACCATGAGGACACACCCACATAGGTGAGTACAAAAGCAGCACTCCCACAGACCACAACCCCTTGCTACATTGCAAACCAGAGAGGAGAGGAGAGGACACAGTGACACAGCAAGGACAGCAGCACACCACAGAAACGCACACATCACAACCACCACCACCACCACCACCACCACCAAACACCACCACCACTACCACCACCACCAAACACCGGCACCACAAACCCCCTGCACATTACACAACACACACCGCACCAGCACCACAAACACCATGGCACCACAAAGAATGCCCAAGTTCACGCCCATGGAGCTGACGGTCATGGTCGACGAGATCATCAAGGTGTACCCACAAATCTATGGGAACATGGTCCAGCACACACCACTAGCCACCAGAAACAGAATGTGGAACCGGATCGTAGACCAGGTCAATGCAGTCGGGACCCTGCCCAGGAACAGAGGAGAAATTAACAAACGTTGGAATGACGTAAAGAGCCTGGTCAAGAAGAAGGAGGGCAAAAACAGAGAGCTGGCTGCCGTCACTGGCGGAGGGAATCCCGTGCTCTTTAAGACCTTCAAAGCGTGGGAGGAGAAGGTGCGAGTCGTAATACATCCGGAGATCCTCGCCGGATTAGCAGGGGGAGTGGAGGCTGGTAAGTACAAACCAATGTATACCAGCACACCGCTATGTACTCACATGCGCAACTACCATGCCACAGCTCCCAGGGACAAACACCCCCATGTCCAGCACACAATACACAACACATCACACACACATGCAACAGACACCACCACACACAGCCCAAACCGAACAACTGTAAGATGCGTGGGGACATGTGTACACTCAGCCAGCCACGTAACCACCAACAGGTCCCCAAATATGCCAGAAGCGCCACAACGAGCACCCACCACACCCATGTGTCCGCCACAGCTGCACTAACCGACAAGTAACAGGTAAGTGGCAGGAACACAAAGTGCAGTGGGTGGGACGGTGGACAGCCCAAGTACAACACACACCAGGCCCCAGTCCCACAGCACAGCAAGGAGGAGCATCCCCCACACCCCACAGCCACGTGTCAGCCACCGCAGTGCACAACGACAGCCGAAAGGCAGACATCACGGTCCACAGCAATCGGTGTCAGTGGGTGTCCAGCCACCCCCACGACCCACAACACCCCCCCACCCCCACAGACCTGCAACATGGAGCACCCCCGCTTAGAGCCATGTGGCATCCAGTACAGTGCACGCACGAACAACTTGCAGGTGGGAAACTGGACAGGGCTGGATTACTGGAGGCATGAGGACCATAACACGACCAACACATGGGACATGTCACGTAGCAGACGAACACGCAGCACCGCCCACCGTCACGAACAAGTGAACAATGTGCACACGGACATGAACAACAGACTCACACCCCACATGACCCATCACAGACATAGCAACACCCAAGGAGCCACGTCTGCATGCACAAGCCACACTGAATATAGTCCCACACGGCAGCCACTGTGCAACTCATCACACACAACCGAAACACCATTGAAGTCCTGTCCATGTAGCCCCTACTGCCTGTCAACCACACACCCCACAACTACGCCTATGTAAGACAAACAACACTAGACGCAACAGAGCGGAACAACATAAATGCACACGAACACCACTGAACCCATCAAACTCACAGACACACCATGCACATACAACATACCATCCATCCCATCCGTCAGCCCCAGTCTCATGAAAGGCATGTCATCCGCACAGCTGCCACACATACAGCAGTCACGCTAAGATACATGCCCATGACCAACCATGTGCCAGAAGTCAATTAAGCGCACGACACACTGTGAGCAACAACACACAACATGGGCCACACCCCCGAGCACTGCAGTGATGCACATGGCACAGGGCAGCACGCACACCAAGGTGATGGGACAACTGCAATACGTTGGCTGGCACACAACTATCACTCACTCATAACGATGCGTCCAATGCCATGTCCAGTAATCACAACAGACAGCAAATATGCAGGCCATGTCAAGCATGCACACACCTCAAACCATGCACTGTCATGCTGCCACAACACATGTCACGTTCGGCACCCATTGCTCACAGCATGTACCCCAAAAGCATATTCCCTCCCAAATGCGAATCTGGGGCATGGCCCCCATGTTGCCATATGCGTTCCTAAGCGTTCCATTTGAACCCCAAAAGCATATCCCCTCCCAAATGCGAATCTGGGGCATGGCCCCCATGTTGCCATATGCGTTCCTAAGCGTTCCATTTGAACCCCAAAAGCATATTCCCTCCCAAATGCGAATCTGGGGCATGGCCCCCATGTTGCCATATGCGTTCCTAAGCGTTCCATTTGAACCCCAAAAGCATATCCCCTCGCAAATGCGAATCTGGGGCATGGCCCCCATGTTGCCATATGCGTTCCTAAGCGTTCCATTTGAACCCCAAAAGCATATCCCCTCCCAAATGCGAATCTGGGGCATGGCCCCCATGTTGCCATATGCGTTCCTAAGCGTTCCATTTGAACCCCAAAAGCATATTCCCTCCCAAATGCGAATCAGGGGCATGGCCCCCATGTTGCCATATGCGTTCCTAAGCGTCCCATCTGAACACCAAAAGCAAAGTACAAACCAGACCCAGGATGGGCCAGGAGCCCGCATACACCAGAGTCACAATAAGTAGGGGCACAGCAACACACCCATCGGCATGGCCAATCCGTCCCATGCCACATGTGCACAGCACACAGTCCCATTGCCAAGCACACACAACTACAGATGCTACAGCCACACACACGCCTCCGGGAAACCCATGTACGAGATTGCACGAACTGTCAATGTCAGACGACAAATACATACTTCGCCAGGTGCAACACAATAACAAATCTCATTCTCTCCACAGGTGACGAACTGCTGGATGCTGGGGATGGAGCCAGCAGCCAGCACAGCCAGCCTACAAGCCCCCAACGAGGACACACGGATCTGGAGGATCTGTCCTCCTCTTCGGACACGGACCACCAAGCAGGCCCATCTGGTGTGGCAGGGCCCAGCCGCTCCCCAGGACCCCTCCTACCCACCAACCCATCATCCAGGGCTGCTGAACATTCCCAGCCCCCTGCTGCCACTGTCGTTGCGGCCACACCCACGGTCATTGTGGCCACTACCACTGCCGCAACCGCCACCATCGCCGCACCGACCACCACCGCCGCCACCACCGCCACGTCTTCGCTGGCACCAGCCCCAGCGCAGGTGGTGGCCCGGCCGACTGGATCCACCCTGGGAGCCACAGCGAGGACCGTGGTGAGCAATGTGGCTAGTGGGCAGGCCGGTGGCAGCAGGACTGGTAGGAGGAGCAGGGTCAGGGAAACGCCAGCCTCCCCTGGGAGCCATGCCCTGCCTCAAATGGTTAGAGTCCTTGGGGCCTATGAAGAGGCCCAAGGACAATGGGTCCGGTCTGCTTCAGACACGCGTGAGGTGCTGGGGGTGCTGAGGTCTATGGACGCCCGTATGGGCCAAATCGTGGACCTCATGGGCCAGCTGGTGGTGGCGGTGAGGTCACAGCCAGGGACAGCAGCTCCCCTCCGCCACCACCTGCCGGGGCGCAGGGTGGAGCAGCAGTGTCCAGTTCCCCTGCGTCCACTGCCAGTGAGCACACCTCAACCACCAGCATGTCGCAAGCAGGCACCCCCTCGCAAACGTGGAAGGGGCCGTCCGAAGTGGAAACAGATCTCCCGGGAGGACTTCGCACGCTCCAAGCGCAAGTGAGGCAGCCAGCCAGCCTTCCGCCAGCCTTCCTTGACCAGCCACTGCATTGACTTGGACTACGATCCCACTCCACACAGCCATCTGGATGGCATGTGTGTGTTGGACTATGGACATAGAACCAGTGGGTACACCCTGATCATCACGCAGCCATGACCGACAGCTCATTGTCACTGCACGCACCACTTTTGTCATCACCTTACACACAATCACATGTCACAGTTTGTAATAAATGCACCTTTTTCACTAACTGCTGTTTGTGCCCTGTGTTTTATTTGTACGGAATACAACGGCCACCTTGGGCGGAAAGGCACCTGATGCGTGGCATGGCAATTGAATCCGGAGGGCCTGTAGGGACATAGGGGTGGGAGACAGAACAGGAGCACATTCAATGAGTGTGTCACACACCCATCACACAGTACATGTCAACAACTACAAGCAATGTACACACATCGCACAGAGCAATAGGGCACAATGCCACAGCCACCAACAGTGGCATACTACCCTGGCCATGGAGCGTTGACACACAGCACGCAGTGAACAAACGGCCACCCTGACACAGCACACACACACCTGCACAGATACAGCCACATCAGCCGGCGTACATGGACACTCACCGTCAAGTGAAGTAGCGGGCGATGAGCTGCTGCCGCACATTACCAGCTTCCTCCTCTCCGCTGTCCTTCTCACTCGAGCTGTCCTGGTCTGCGGGCTGGGGCCCTGGTTGATCTCCGTCATCCACGATGAGGGGGATCTGCTTCCGAATGGCCAGATTGTGCAGCATGCAGCACGCCACCACTATCTGGCACACCTTCTGTGGGGAGTACGCCAGCGCACCCTCGGTGCGGTCCAGGCACCTGAACCTGGACTTGAGGAGGCCAAAGGTACGCTCGACCACACGTCTGGTCCTCCCATGTGCCTCATTGTAGCGATCGTCTGCTGGGGTGCGAGGATTCCTCAATGGACTGAGCAGCCATGCCCCATTCGGGTACGCAGAGTCACCTGGGTGTGAGGGACACAGAGAACCGTTGCAATTCCAACTGGACAGGGGACAGCATCGCACAACCAGCACGCTACACCACTCCACATACTCACCGACAATACAGGCACGATCCTGTTGCATATTGGACATCAGTCGTGGCAAGATGCTGTTGCGCATTATGTGTGCGTCATGGGCCGAGCCTGGGAACTTTGCACACACGTGGGTGATCACCATGTCCGCAAGGCACACCACTTGCACATTCAGGGAGTGCGTGTGCTTCCTGTTGCGGTACAGGTGCTCAGTGGCCTGTGGTGGAACAAGGCCGACATGTGTGCAGTCAATGGCTCCAACGACGTGTGGGATTCTGCCAAGGGCATAGAATGCACCCTTCACTGCCGCCAATTCACGAGCCCTGGGGTAGCGGATGTACCTGTTTCGGTACAGCATCATGGCTGCCAGTACATCCCTCAGCACCTTGCTGAACATGGGCTGGGACATCCCTCCTCCAATGCCCACTGTGTGCTGGAATGACCCAGTGGCGAAGAAATGCATGGCGGCCATCACCTTAGCCGTGGGGGTGACAGCAGTCGGATACACCCTGCGGGGACGGAGATGGGGTTCTAACATGGCACACAGTCGATGCAGGGTTGGCCTGTCCAGCCGAAACTTCCTAATAACCTCTGTATCGTCCATGTCCGCCAGCAATTGGTATGGGCGGTCAATGTTCGGTCTCCGCCTAGGGACAATGGCAGAGGACACATGTCAAAGCAACACGACACATAGCAATTTCGCATACACATCACTGACATGACTGAGCAAGCACATGAGCCACAGCCCAGCTGTCAAGCTGGGACGGCACGGCCACAATACACTTACACAGGTCTCCCAACAATGGCAATGGCTAGTGATACAAACCACTGCCATGTGCATGCACATGGGGATCTAGGCCCCAATGACTTGCGGGGCGTGCTGATGGGGACTGACTGCATATCCGTCAAGCGGCAACGCCACGGCAACATGAATGTCTGCTGAGCATGGAACTGCTT
This sequence comes from Calotriton arnoldi, assembly GCA_963921515.1. Taxonomy (NCBI): domain Eukaryota; kingdom Metazoa; phylum Chordata; class Amphibia; order Caudata; family Salamandridae; genus Calotriton; species Calotriton arnoldi. Next base: position 354,054 of record CAWUFW010003768.1, on the reverse strand, counting down.
CCGCGGCTGGATGAGTATGGCACACGACGACGACGATGTGGGCACAGGCTGAGCGGCCAAAACAAGTGAGACCTGTGGCACGAGGGGATATGAGACAGTAGTAGGTGTCAGCACTGCACCCTATGTACAGCACTGTACGGATCACACCTCCCGAAACATTGACAGGTGTCCACATTGACAGCCCCATGCCAAGACGGCTGTGTGCTTGCAGTCACACGTCACAGGTGAGAGGTTACATTGCACGTGCCAGGTGGCAGACGTACATAGTGGGAGCTGGCATGTGTGTGCATGTGTCTCCTGTTCAGGATCCACCAGATGGGCGCTGACTCTGTACTGACCATTGGACACAGCATGTTCCGTGGAAGGCTTGTGTGTGTGGGATGGTGGCACTGGATGTGCCTCCGTTGGGTGGGGGCCATGCATAGGGCGGGTACGTCGATGATTGCGCATTGTTGGTCACGGTGGGTGCACCAACTGAAGATGTGTTGCCCTGTGTTCAATTCCTATGTCCGCATGATGATGGACTGTAGATGTGGGCAGACTACACATTGGTCGATGTGCTGTCTATATGCATGTGCCTTCACACCAGGCACAGCTGCCCCTGCACATGTGACCCCTGCTGGACTCGCTGCTGGGTCTGTGGAGCTGATGCACCTTCTGCGCGTGGGGCGGACAGCTCTCCTCACTTCCCTCATTGCGCATGTCATGACTTTGCCGCAGGTGACATGGATCATGGAGGGCCCACATGTACGCGTGGGTAGGCTACACATGATTGTACACTGGTCGCCACCCCCAGTCAGTGTTTCGAATGGGAAGGTTGTCGTGCTGGTGGTATGTTCGATGTGGCGGATGGGCGGGCCTAGGTGCGGGCTTACATTCCGGACATGGGGGGGTAGTTGGATTGGCGACTAGTTGCAGTACACACGGGACACGTCTCTTCCTTTCCACATCTGGGTCATCCCTTGTACTTACTGACAGTGATACAGTCATCTTCGCCCCAGCCCTCATGTCCTCCCCTCGCTCCCCCAATATGCATGCTCACCTGCGAGGCTAGCGCCTGCACAGGCAGCCCCAAGCTCGCACCAGAGAGGGCAAGGAGTGTATGTGTGGGTCCAGTTGCACGAGTGGGCTGTCTCAGGGTATGATGTGTGGCGGGACGCCGTCCACCTGCGTGGTGCCCCAAATGGAGACCCGGCCTGCATGGACTATGCATCACAGTCTTCGCCTTCCGGATCCGCCACCTGCGACACCCAGTGGCTGTGGCTGCCCTTGCGGCCAGGCCGCGTCCGTCTGCGGCTGATGGCCCACACATTCACTCTTTGGCCTCTCTGGGGAGGGCTCGGGGGTGGTGGCGCACGCGCTTGCACTTAGTCGCAATGGCATGTGGCGTGGTTGGTATGATGGGCAATGGATGGGATGGTGCGAGCCACCTCCCGTGACGTCAGTGCTGCTCGTGCTGTGGTGCGTCCCCCCTACACTTCCATTTGACTTGTGCCATGCTAGACGTTGAGGTTCTATTGCCTGCGTGATATGACCAGGAGGAGCGCGAGGAGACCTCTCACACACCATGCTCCACTGCCATCCCGTGCCCTGTATCGCCTGTGCGGATTGACTATGTTGGGGTTACACCTGGTCGACTGGGGCTGTGTGTGCCTAGTCAAGGGGCATGGCGGGCGCACAACAGGATCCAGCTTGTCCACAGAGGGTGGGCTGAGGTGCGCCTGGTACCGCTTTGTACGTGTGCCCGGCTGCTGTGCACACACGTGTTCACTCCCCCCGACAGGTGTCCTCTCACAATGCCCAGGGAAGCGGTGGTGTACTGTTCATGACCCCTCCCAACACGGCGTGCTCCAACTTGGCATGTGCGCATCTACCCGTCACACCCACCCACCTGAGCACTGCGTCCATACGACTTCACACGACACATGTGTGTCTTCCACAGTAGTGCTACTCATTTGCGTTGACATCCAATACCAGTGGACTACATGGTCATGTCACGACTGCCGTGTACTTCACATACTCTCATCCTCTCTCATTCGTACTTGTGAAATGAGTCAGCGGAGACAGTTTTGGTTTCAAACATTATATTGAGTCTTCTGTCCTCTGTGATGCAGTATAGTGGACACTACTGGCAGCGGAATACATGTTGAGGATATACTGAGCATGATTGCAAATGGGATAGGGTGTGGGGTTACATGTGATTGGCTGTTGCATGTGGGATGTGGGCTTCAGAGTGACATCTGCTTGGCCAAGGCTTTGCTAATGTACATTTACGTATAGCTGCGGAGCTGCGGACTTTGACACAGACGGTATACATGTAGCCTACCAGACCGCTTGGCATCATGGGCACAGTCCATCTCAGTTCCATGTGACAGGTTTGCTGCGGTTGTTCCTCATGCACGCGTGCATGTGAGATGACATCAGGGCATGTGCTTGCGTGCATGCAGCGGCGTGCCACTTGTTGTTGCACTGTGGTGGTTACTGGACATGTCACAGTCACTGGGGTCGTGTTGTTGTTGTATGCACTTGTCGTCCATGCAAAGGTCCTGGTATGGGATTCCCGGGACGGGGGTGGGAGGGGTGCAGCACCCACAGACTCCAGGCGACCTATTCATGTCCACTGAGCGGTGTGTGTGTCCATGGGCGCTGGATCCATGTCGTGTCCTGGTTGTTCATGCAGTTCCGTCCATGTGGGTGCGATACACAGAGCCCATGCCACTGCCTCCCACGATGCATGCGGTGTTCCTGGATGTGATGGGGAACAGTGTGCATGTCCCGGTCATATCCGATGTCATGGCGATGTCGTTGATGGTGTGGTTACAGTTGCCGGTCGTTTGGTATGGCTGTTGTGGTGGTGACTGGCCAGTCCATGCGGAAGCTAAGCATGGGTGCGGGGTTGGACATCATAGGTCACTCGGGGAACCTGCGTTGTGGTCCGACGAATTTACAGGTTGTCAGGTATGCGATGCCGTCCAGCAGGGCTTCCATGTCATTGGTGGTGTACATGTTTGCCAGCCAATGTAGCGGATGGTGGCTGTCAAGGTGTTGTTCGTAAGTTATCCCTTGGAGGACCATGATGGGGCATGCTGGGTGACATTCGATGTAGCTGTTCTCGATGATCCGTCGTGTGGAGGCACAGTGGTCCCATTTCAGTGCGGGTGCGATGTTGGCCACATACGCAATGCCCCCATAGGCAGAGCAGGCCCTGTCGTGTGCGTCCAGAGGGAGTAGTGGTAGCAGGTCCGCCTTCAGACATGCCGGGTTGGAGAGGCATATCTCGACGGGATGCTGGTAGGGACACCTCCGACAGTAGAAGACGGGCATGACGCAGCTGAACAATGTGATGCGGTAAGTCAGTCGGTAACTTACGTTCAGCAGGGACAGGAGATCGCATCCCAATGTATGGAACAGGTTGGTTTTGTACAGCTTGAGCTGTTCGGCGTAGTTGGGTAGGTGTGTTGCGGTTGCCATTTCGCAGCGGTTCGTTGAGGTGGCGTGCTCCGGCTGTGTGTGCAGTCTGCAATGTGCACGCTCCGAGGTTGCTGTGAGCTCTGTGTAGTCGTAGGGAGACAGGATTTGTGTTCTGTTGGCTTGTTTGGAGGACACGGGCCCTCTTCCCACATGCTTCTCAGACAGTTCAAGGTCAGTGATGTGTGACTCCTTCCAATTAACTTGCATGTGGCCGACATGGGGGAGTGTTTTCTTCTTTCTTCCCCGTCCGTTGTGTGCTTCTGTGATATGCGCTATCTGCCCTGTGGTCGGTCTCCTCGGCATGCCTGTGTTGGTCTATTCTTGGACAATGGCTGTATTCACCGGCTTCTGTCGTAGGGCTGTGGTTTCGGAGTTGGAATGGAAGGTCATTCAGTGCTGTCTGCTCTCCCTTGTGTGGGCGGCAGGCTGCCTTTCCGCTCTGCGTTGGGGCTTGTGTGTGAATGTTATTCTTGGGCCACCTGTTGTCGGTCCCCGGGCTCTTTGGTGTTCCGTTTTATATGTCTTGTTCATATGTGCAGGGTGGTATGGGTGTTTCTGTGTGGTACTGGCGTTCCTCTTCCCGAAGGGGCCCTGCTTCTCCTAGTTGGTGTTGCCGCCGCTGTGTGCTACGCCATGTTTGTTACACTGGGGTGTGTCCTGCTGTTGCGTGTCTTCACTGACATGTATGCGTTGGTTGTGTGGCGTTGGGTGTTGTCCGTGAATTGGGCGTTGGGGACATGTCTGTGGCAGGCCTGTCACGTGTCATGTGCGTTCGGGGTGGGGCTGATGTGTGTGCTGCTTGGTTGTGTCCCTGTGTCTGTGTGCGACGCATGCATGGCGCTGTGGTTGGCCTCTGCGTTGTGCGCATGTGTGGCGGCGTCATCGGCGCTTTGGGGCCGTGACGGGGTCGTTGGTTCCTAGTCCCAGGTGGTGTGTACACATGTGTTCCGCGATGTTACGATTTGGCCTGTGTGTCATATGTGGATGCAATGGTGGATGTGTAGTGTACACGCGCTGGTGGGGGTTGTCCTCTTTTTCCGCCCTTGCACTGTGTGCGCTGTTTGCGTGCACTTGTTGTGTGTGTGCCTACCTGCGTCTCCGCGGTACGTTGCGTCCTTGGTGTTGCATCAGCAAAAGCATGGGGAGGGCCTGCAGTGCTGGATTCATGCTCGGGGAGCCGCTTCTTCGTTGTCCGTGCTCGGCATCCGTGTTACCGCTTCGGTTTGTCGTACGGTATCTCTTGGCCATGGGAGCCGTTTGTTTGCGGCATCGTAATTTATGCGCCGGGCGGGACGTGTTTCGTCGGACGGTGTGTGTCAGTTGGGCTGCGCCGCTACGTGTACGGGCGCACTTTGATGGCGGACGGTGTTGCTGGCTTGCCGGCGGTGTTTGGCCTACTTTTCGCATCGTAATTGGACGGGCGTGTGGACTGCTGCGTGCCGGCGGTAACTGGTGCTTTTTGCATCCGCCAGCACGGCGGTGGTGCTTCCGCCCGCAATCGTAATGTGCCCCTAAATATTTAAAAATTCTAAATTATCCAATTTTTACACTTTTTTAAGCTAACAATATTTAGAAATAAATAAAATAATATTTTTTACATTAAATTTTAAAATAATAAACCAATCATATATTGTTTTAAAAAAATTATCTAAAAAAAATCTAAAATATTTCACACAATTTACATCAAAATATTAACACCCCAAAAAATTCAAACTTTTTAAAAATTAAAAAATGTACATTTGTTTTAAAAAAAATATTTATGTATTTTAACCAACATTCTTAAATTACTCCACACCCTTATCCCCTATAAACACAACATCCCGCTACTAAATTTTTACATAAAATAAAAAAAAAAAAAAAATTGAAATAAATATTTGTAAATTACTCCCCACCCTTATCCCCTATAAACCCAACATCCCGCTCGTAAAAATTAATTAAAAACATTAAAAACAAACATTTTAACAATCCGTGGCAGACTCTGGGTTCCATTTTGGGAGACCCAGGACTGCATGGTGAAACATGAGGAGAGGAGGTAGAGGAAAGCCGGGAACCCTGTATGCCAGGTGGGGTTGCCATCCAGACATTGCCGTGCCGAGCAGGTCATAGCCTGTGTGTGGTGGAAAGCCGGCAACCCCATATGCCAGAGGGGGGCTTTTGTGAAGAAACTCGCTCTGCTGATAGGGCTGGAGCCCATATGCAGTGGAGAGACAGTGACCGTGTATGCTAAAGGGGGCCACCGGGACCAGGCAAGAAGTGTGACCTGGTCAAAATCGTCATCGGAGAGAGTTTTCCAGGGTGACCCTCGAGGTCCTGAACTATGCCTGAGGACCACTGCTAGGACTTTCTATTCCCCCCAACCAACTGTTTAACAGCTGAATAACTTACCCAGCTTGGAGGAGCAACAAGAGTCCTCTGGCCTCTGTGTCTGCATGACTGCATGTGAGGGGCTCAAGGACTGCTGAGAGCAGCCCACCTAGGTCGTGTGCAGAGAACTTACCAGAGACAGCCACTGCAGCTCCAGTGCCCATGGATGGGGCGCAAACAGAGACTTCAGTTGCTCTGGTCCTGCTGGTGTGGGTCAGACTGATATCAGGCCAGGCGGCTTCAGGGGACCTTGATTACCAGATAGCGCTTCAGCTGTGGAACACTTTTGAATTTAAGTGAGTATTTGACTAGAAAATCATTAATTGCTACTGCTGTGCATATTATGAGTTGTCAGCCTGTGTTTACCCCCATGTGTTTACCTCTCCCCCTTTGACAGTTCGACTTGCACTACCTATGAGAGCCAAATGCTGAAGGGGTATTTGGCCAAGTTGCTCAGTATCCTTAGTAGGTCATGCACCCATCAGCAGTAAAAGGCCTCAACCCCCATGATTGGGCCCATTAATCCCTGCTTGACCATTGGCCCTCTGAACAGGGTTGGAACAACTATGTTCTCTTTATCTGATGCAGGCATCGAGTTTCATGCTACTTGACAACTGTTTTCACATTAATTCAAGAGATCTAACTCAATGATTGCTAAAGGCCACAGACTCCCAGTCCGGTTAGTACTTGTTCTTACATTCTGAGATTTTTGAGGAAGGTTTTGCCTTGTATTCCGTCCGAACTGCACCAGTCGATCATCATCGCTCTGGTCACCTCTTGGCTGGACTATTGCAATGCTCTGTACCTGAACATCAATGCGGTCTCCCTTAATAAGCTACATGTGGTACAAAATACGGTGGCCCGTCTTATTCTGAAAATTTCCAATCATCTGTCTGCCAGGGAGGGGTTCGCTCCCTGCATTGGCTCCCCATCAGGAAGCGTATCTGCTTCAAGGCTCTGAGCATGGTATTCAAGGCCATGCATAGTAAGGGTACTCAACATCTGAAGTCTCTTTTTTATTGGTACACCCCCCCTGGGAGGCTCCTGAGATCCTCCTCACAGAAAAAACCTGTGATCCCCAGATTTCGTAGGACCAGTTGAGGCAGCCGCTCCTTTTCGGTAGTGCCCGCCAAGCTATGGAATTCACTACCTACTTTTATCTCCTACGCGGATTCTTATCCATTTTTAAAATACAACTGAAAACCTGGATTTTTTCATCCCAGGTTGCTGCCGGGGCGCTTCTTTTCTGTCTCCTCTTTGTCTGCTATAGCGCCTTGACACCCTCGGCTATAAGCGCGCTATATAAGTGTTTCCTATCCTAAGAAAAGGGAAATGTAGAATTACCAAAAATAATATGGAAAATCTATAATATTGACAGAGAGCTTCATGACATAGTCAAGCTCAAATAATTTAAATTAGACCTCGATCAGAAGTGCCATTGAGAGGCAGGCAATATTTATTGCACCTGTTGAAAATTGATTGATGGGTTCAGAATTTCAAGGGTGAGAGAAAGTGGATTATTAGACGGGGAAATATCACTATTCATGTTACATCCAGTGAAGCTGTCAGTAATTTAAACCTGACCTCAACCCCTGATAGCTATGGAACGGAGCAGACAGGCTTAACTTAAGAAAATGTGTAAACATTTAGAAGTTCCAAACCAGTTAATAAGTAAACAACACAACACAATAAAAACCACAATCCAATTTATAAAAATAGAGAATATTATAATAAAAATCCATTGAGGGAAACCAAAGATGTGAATTTTTAAAGTTTTAAATAAAAATAGCACCAATAAGCACAAAGTGCCAACCTTGGGAAACTGATCCTGCTAGTTCAGGACACGGGTAAGATTTAAGGCCCACCACAATAGTGTGGCGGTCAGATACACAGGTGGGATTGGTCTGGTTGGAATGGTACCTCCACACCTAGAAACATTTCAAGACGGTGGAGCCCTCAGTGGGGCAAAGCTGCTGGCTTGAAACGAAGACAGCTTAGTTGACGATGGGTTGACAAAGTATGAGGTCTCAGTGAAGCTGTTGATGAAGGCAGGAAAAGCTCAAAGCAGGAAAAGTCTGGTGTTTGCGTCCAAAACTTCATTGATGTCTATTGGATGCTGCCTGGTGTCGGGCCACATGAAGATGTCTACCTTAAGACTTAGATTATTTTATGGGGATGCATCCTTGGTGGATCCACTGGCAGGTTTGGTCCTAGTCCCACGACGGTTCTCCTGGCAGTAATTTATCAAAATGTTTCTGAGTCCCACATTTTAAGGTTTAGATAGAAGGATTACACTCTGACACCAGGCAAGGGTTCCAGGACCTCAGAAACAGCACTTAGGGTCAGAATTAAGTCCAACAGAAAGCCACCAACAGGGTCCAGGGCAGGTCTAATTGAAACTGGTCAGCTGAGCTTTTCCAGGAAAATGGGCTTCTTGCACATTTTGTGTGTCTGTAGCTTAACATGAAGTCAGCCATCTGCTCTTGGAGTTTACTTCTTTGTCCTAGGTATAAGTGGGAGCAGTTCTCCTCACAGGTCTCAACAGCAGGTGCAGTCCTTTTCTGTCTTCCATAGGTCCAGCGGTTTTCTGAAGAGGGTGACCAGGGGTGTCACATTTATGCCTGGCACTAACCTGTGATGGAGGTGTCTCCTGGACCCTTCCTAATACATAGTGAAAAAGTTCCCAGGGGTAATTCTACCCATATTTGCAGAAGTTCCTATTTGCCCTACTGCAAACAATCCCACAGAGCCCCTTGCTTCTTGAATCCAATATGGCAGAACCATTCTTCCCCAGGGCAGAGCTTCTGGGCCCATCCTAGAGGTGGGGCCAGAATAATGAGCAAACCCTCCTCTGTGATCTCTCAAAATGGGTTTTAGAGGCATCTCTTCTGTCACTGGGATTTGTGCCTGGATGGCTAGAGGTACAAAAAATGGGACAGGCCCAGTTGTTAGCTGCATCCGCCTGTAACAGTGTAGGTCTCTTTGAAGTTAATTAAGCTCCAGGCACTGCCCAGATGGTCATCCTGGCAGAGGAACAGAACACCTCCCATACCTAAGGCCTTTGTCCCAGCTCGAGAGCAAGTTCACACCTCATGAAGGAGCTATTCAGCTCCTGGGTGAGAGTTGGAGGCTCATTCAAATGAGCCTCTAGAACCTGTGTTTGATAAAAGGAGATATTTGAAAGCATTTTTTGTGAATTATTTAATACACATCTGATTTTACCAATGAATTGGGTTTGAAATAAATATTTTAAAGAGTCCAAGAATTAACTTTTTAACTAGTTCTTAGGCAGAAATAACTTTATTAGCTTGAATAATGTATCCCTATTCTTTCCTATGGAACAGCAACTCCTGCAACAGCTAAAAGATCTTTTAGAGCCTTGTCACTGAAAGAACATGTTTAACATTAAACTTTTATATCTCCTACATTTAAATAACATGCACCCTCCTTACTAGATATTGGGGCTTACTTAGTGGTGACTTAATAATATTTAAAAAGAGGGTTTAGGTCTGTCAAAAGGGCTTATTTTGACAAGTCAGATTTGCAGTTTTCATACTGCGCAGACAGGCTACAGTAGTAGGCCTGCATTCATGTTTTCCACTGTCACAGTAGTGGTAGCATAATGCGTTTTGCAGTCCACTAGGGACGTTTAATTTACAAGCAGTGGGTACATTTTGTGCCATATACTAGGCACCTGTAGGTAAGTTTAATATGCCAATTAGGAGTATAGCCAATTCACAATTTTTTTAGAACTCAAAGCATGTGCACTGGGGCCTGGTTAGCAGAGCCCCAGTGTGCAGGGTCAAAATGAAACAGCAGCATCAGTCCAAAAAAGTGAGGGTGATCATGCAAAAAGAGGCATTTTCCTACATGGCTCCCCTCCAGATAAAACGTGAATAGCAACTCAACCATTCTCTTAGCAGTTTTCATGATCTAAGCGGAAGAACCTGGAAAGGTCATATACATTTGCAATGTCAATCACAGGTCAGTGCTCCATTGTAAAGTCCATACCCTGGAGGGAAATAGACCACCTCAACTGTTCGAGGTTTCCCCTCTCCTCTGCAGGAGCCATCTGAGAGGCATGTGGTCAGTTTGAACCCTGAAGTGAGTCCCTGAAGGGTCTCAGCTTCTTCAGTTAGCAAACCACAGCAAAGGCTTTCTTCTCTATGACACTCCAACACGGCTCTCAGGGCATAGTCATCTGCTGATAAAGGCAACTGGTTGATACTGACCCTCATCATTTAGCTGTGATACCACTGCCCTACTCTTATGTTCTGAAGCATGCATTTGGCCCACAAACTCATCGCTAATATCAGGTGCCTCAAGTACAGGTGCTGTACACAGAGCCTCTTTCAGGGTGTCAAAAGGCCATTGACATTCCTCAGTCCATATGAGCTTCTTTGGCTGCCTCTTTGAAGTCAGATATGTCAGGGAGGCTACACTGAATAAAATGATGTAGTGTCTCTGTCTTTGAAGTTCATGTTCTGGGAGGTCAACCAATTTGAAGTGCCTATTCCTCTTTTGTGCTTTTCCTCCAGAGATCAGTCAATCACAGCAGGACAGCTTCTAACACAGGCCACGGAAGTGACTAAAGGGCCATACTAGATGTTAGATTTAGTTATATGTGCTTTAGAAGGTTACCAAAGGTCTGCAGCCCTACTCTTTATGATCCTCTTCTCAGCCCATCTCCTTCCTGAAATGTCCCAGACCCCCTTTGACAAGTGACCTCTTTCAGAATCAAAGAGCCCTTTTTGAAGTACACCAATAAGCCTGGCTCTTCCTTCCTCAAGTTTGTGTCCCACCCAGCTCTCAGGAAAGCAGCACTCTACAAATCTGTCTCAGTAATCCTCTACTTCCACATGCTCCTCTAGTCACCCCTGGGGCTCCCAATCTGGGCCCACAGGCCTTGTGCACTCTACCACACCCAGGCACTCATACATCCTTAGCACTGAACACAAACCCACGTGTAGCTTTCCATGTACTGCAGTCACAGGAACACATACATAACAGTACACCATGTAAAAGACACTCTCACAGGCCTCGGTGCACTGCTGCCAACTGGCATACATTCCTTACAGCTTGCTGTGTAACACATGCACTTTTCCAGCCCCCCATCCATTCTGACCGAGACCAAGTATGAGCTAAGCACACAGCAAGGAAACGTCAATTGTCTGGTCCAGTAGGCCCCATTCCGATGGCAGAGGTAAACCAGTCTGGCCATGCTACTGATTACTCATTTAAAAAATGGTATGCTGCCACCGCCGTGTTTGGGCTAATTGGCTTGTGGTAAGGGTTGTAGCCGCTTGCTGCTATGAGAGTGGCGTACTGTGGGCCTCAAAATGGTAGTAAATTACTCTAGCTTAGAGCTGAAGTAAGTCTAGCACCATACATGGCCAGCCACTGGTACTGCTGCATTATTCCAAAGAAAATAATGGAGGTAGGGACTTATAATAAAAACTCACAGTAAATAATGCTAAATTAAACTAAATTATTTAAAATAGATAAAAATATGAATTAATATGATTTAATGTTCAAAATAAATCTTTAAAAAAGTATTTATTATTTAACTATAATACATTTGACCACCTGATGTTAATTTAAAAATGTATGGAGATTATATTTTAATTTTAATAAAATACAATGTAATTACTTTTAATTAATCACATACATTCATTTATTTATATCATTTTTTACATTTTTCTAATTTGAATTATTTAAATTAATTAAAAGACTAATCGAGTTAATAGTGTAGCATGTTTTATTTTATTCCACATTTAAAATAAACCTATAAAATTAATTTACAATAATATTTAACCTAAAACAATTTTTACTAACTTTTTTAAGTAATTATATATATATTTTTTTACTTTTCTCCCATACTTTACCATATGGAGACTCTGCAGTTGGAGCGGAAATCTCTCTATGGTAAAGTATAGGGAAAACTAAAAAACGGAACCACTCATGGGCTTTGAGGCAAATCCCTATCTAGGGTACCCTTCCAGTTTGAAACCTATGATTAACAAAACAAATAGGGCCTAATCTACAAGAAAGTGCTGCAGCGCGGCACCGCAAGCCCTTTGGCTGCGCCACACTGCAGCACTTTCAAAGCACAGGGATGCAACATATTTACAATATTATGTTGCATTCCTGTGCTCTCCCCTGCGCTGGCGCTCAATGGGCTGCCATGCTCCGATGCAGGCACCTTTGCACCATGGTGCAAGGATGCCTGCGTCACGGGGATGATTGTTTATGTGCAGGAAGGGTTCCCTTCCTGCACATTACAATCTGAAATGGCGTTTTTCAACTGCTATGTGTGCTGCATTAGCACACGTAGAACTTGCAAAACGTCACTTTTGTAATGATTGTTTATGTGGAGGAAGGGACACCTTCCTGTACATAAACAACCACCAGAGGTGATTTCCTCATTCTATGTGAGCTGCAGAAGGCAGCACGTATAGAAAGAGGAAATAAACGATGCCGCCATGGAAAGGCATGCGTTCTTTGGCTTTGGGGGCCCGTTGCGGGCCCCCGGGGTACTGGGGAGGGGGGTGGGGTGCACGTGAGGGGTACCCATGGTACCCCCCTTCATTGGCATGCACAAGGTGGCAGGCACCGCGCAGTGCCTGTCACGTTGTGCATGTCAATGCACAACATGCAACTTTTACATTGCGGCGGGTGCTGCTTACAGCACCGCCCGCCGCAATGTAAATATGCGGGATGCGACCACCAGGGTGGCGGTCGCATCCTAATGGGCCTAGCGGGACCGCCGCTACGGCCGTTACGGCCATCGTAATGGGGCCCCTAGTCTCTTCCCTCGAAGACTTCAAATATGTTTCCTGTGTTCAATGTAGCCAGAGGTCTGCCCATCTTCAATTTTATTCCCTGTGGGAACATCCTGTGAGCTAATAGGGAGTTGCTAATAGCAACTATGGACATTTCAGCCTTGCCCCCTTCCTCCAGCAGGAGACGCGTAATCCACCTGAAATGTGCCTGTTGTGATTGTTCCCAGGGATGTTTGATCTGCCTGCTGGTGCAGCAGAGTAATTAAGTCACAAGGCATCACAAAGCATGGAACTCATTTTGAGCTCGCTCCAAAGAAAATGCTTAATTATAAAACATGTGAAGGAATACATATATTTAAAAACAGAACCAATATTTGGATTTTATATACAACGTAGTGACTCAGACCTTTGTATCAAATGGCAATCTGTAGATACATTAAAACACAATTTACATGTATAGTATACAGTAAAGTCATTGCATATTACACTATAAATAAAATGGAATGGCACAACTCCTTTTGGTTTCCATTTAAATCATACTATTTTAAATCACCTCATATTTTACATACATTATATATAAACAGTGAATGTATTTTAAATATGAGAAATTATGTTTTCTTTTCGAACAAAAATAATTTTATTTTCAAAGCCTGCACATTTTCTTTCTGCTCATGGGTCATATTGTAATCTTAGTGCCTGATTACGAGTCTGGCAGTCTTGCGACCGCCAGACTGGCGGTGGTGCCGGAGTGGCGGGCCACCTTTTTGCCGATTAAGACTTACAAAGTCGTATCGGCGGTGGACCGCCTGCTGTACCAGGGAACCGTCGCTCCCTGGCAGTGGCGCAGGAGTGCCACAACGCATTATGCTGAGCAGGGACTGGCGCAGTCCCACTCAGCTTATTTTTAGTTCCTGGTCCACCAGCCTTGTCATGGCGGAGCCCCGCCATGCAAAAGCTGTCGGTGCAAGACCAAAGGGGCCCCTACAGGGCCTCCATACCCCCTACACCATGGGGATACATTCAGGGGGGCACAACATGTTCCCCCCTGTCTGTATTCTCCCTAAATCCAGCATGGCATGGAGGTCACTGTCCATGCCGTGCAGGAACTTTTTGGCCTTTCCCATTGCGGTGCCTGTTTTCAAGGCACTACCATGGCAACAGCCAAAGGAACGCTGACCGTGTTACGAGTTGCAAATTTTCAACTCGTAATACGGTTGGCGGTCCTTGATCGGCTTTGGCACAGCGGAGGCGGTATTGCGCCGGCATCGCTGTGCCAAACTCATGATCAGGCCCTTAGAGGGTCATTATGATGTCTGGCGGATCGCCGCCATCCGTATGGCGGTGGCAATCCGCCCGCCATTCCCATCCGCCCGCACAACATTTCCCCCGCCATATATTACGATGGCGGTGGGGACCCAGGCGGACGGAAAGACCGTCCGCCGCTTTTCCGCCGGTCGACTCGTCGACCAGGCGGAAAAGGGCTCTAACATGGTGGCGGTGTCTGCAAGACACCGCCATCCATATTAGGATGCTGGCGGAAAGCAGCCTGTCCATGGCGGTGTTGCCGCCATGGAAAGGCATGTGGTCTTTGCTTCTGGGGGCCCGTTGCGGGCCCCCAGGATTTGGGGGGGTGGAGGGTGCACATGGGGGGGTACCTATGGTACCCCCAACATTTGAATGCACATGGTGGCAGGCACCGCGCGGTGCCTGTCACATTGTGCATTCAAATGCACAACATGGGTTTTTCGCATTGCGGCGGGTGCTGGTGACAGCACCGCCCGCCGCAATGCGAACAATACGGGATGCCACCGCCACCGTGGCGGTGGCATCCTAATACCCATGGTGGGACCGCCGCACCCCTTGCGGACGGTCCCGCATTCCGCTGCGCCCGCCATCGTAATGATGCCCTTAGTTCCTAGTGTATCTTGATGTAAGGAACATGCACACATTTGTTATTTAATCAGTAAAGATTTAATGGTTGTATGGAATGATGCACTAATGCCTATTCACAAACAACATTATGCCATTTACACACAGGTTTGTGAATAGGCATGCATTTGCGATATGACTTATGTACAAATAGGTCGCAACACAAATTGCCCATCTGCAGAGGATCACAAAAATGCTTGCCTTATGAATATTAGTTTGGCAATTCATAATTTAAAACCCTCAATCGTTGGCTGCAAATGCAGGGATGGAGTCTTGAAAACAGGTTCAACTGTCTAATAGGATAATCTGGCAGTTTGCAAAGGGCTGGTCTGTCAAGTCGGTGTGATGGGGCGGTATCTGGGCTGTTTGTGGTCCATGTTTTATGTTATTGTGGACCAGTCAGTTTTTCTGTTGATTTGCATGATATTAATACAGACATTGCCTGCAGCAATCAGAGATGCACGCAGTCTCCCATACCATTAGAAGTTTTAAAACTGCCTTGATTGGCAAATGGGGGCTTCTTTTTTATCTACTTGATTTGCTAATGGGGGCCACTTTTATTGTGGTACCTGGGCCTATTCTCTGTCTAAGTCTGATCCTGCAAAAGGTCAGCAGAAAAGCATCGTTGCATTTGCATTGCAAATGGGAACCCTCTTTTGTAAAGCATTCAAATCCTTTAGGATGGACAGGTGCCTTTTTTTTTTTTTTTTTTAAAGGTACCCATTTGGAAAGACCACCCTCTGATCCCCCGACACTATTTATAAACAGAAATCTGTTCCTTAGAGACAGCCTTCTCTTTTTTGACTTGATTACCACCTCCAACTTAATGATCACCCAAAAACAATTGATATGTATCGCTGTGATTCCCTGTCCCTTTCTATTTTCAATTTGGAAGGGTTTGCATTAACCCTTTAGCAAGTCAGAAAGACTTTTCTAACTTATAAAATAGCATGTGTATATTGTATAAAAGGTACTTTGAAGTTACAAACCCTTTGCGTTTGTGAATCTCGGGCTTTGCGTCCGTAAAGTACCTTTGCACTTATGGCTTTTGTCTAGACTGCTGATTTTCCCTTGTTATGAATATTTCCAAACAATTTATTTTTAAATGTCTCTTGAAAGCATCTAATTTCCAGACTTACTGCTTCCTTCTGATATGGTCAAACGCCCCACACTGCAATTTAATGGAGTTTTTGCAACAACGTTCCCTGCAGAGTTTCTAGTGTCCATTTCCATCACGTCACACGTGTATTTATTTTAATAGGCCTTGCAGAGCCTAAGGAAGACGTGTGCTTATTATAAACAACTATGGTATGTCATAGATCAGCAATACTGTGTTAATAAACACAACCTTATTTCTAGTGTTAAAAGTGTGCCTGGAGAACAAGGGCCCTCATAAAATCATCCAGGCAATCCCATATCACAACCTGCAGGAATATGGGGGCCCGCTCATGAAATCCCTGAAGGCAGTGAGGGATTAAACCCTCTGGAGGCCCCTAGGAAGTTGATATTTCTGTGCCTCCCTCGCAAATTATCTCCTAATACCCAATGCGCCGGATTTTTTTACAAACTGACAGCTGCCAGAAGATAATCTTTTAAGGGTCAAACTGTTGTGAATCTGATGTCTCTGGTTTATGTACTTTAAGTTGTATTTTGATCCGTTGTCGCGGGCCCCTAAAAAGAGTGGGGCCCATAGGCCGGTGCCTACTTTTCCTATTTGGTAATCCGGAACTGCCTCAAGGATTTACCAGGCAAAGACTGTCTCCCTACTGTGGTCCAGTTGAAAACAGAGGCCTGCACCCCACTGCTGTAGGCATCTGTCAGCTACCTCTAGTAGTGTCATGGCTTGCTCAGGGTCACACTAGTGAACCACGGTAAAATAAAATACCACTTTGTGTGAACCCGACCAATCCAAACTGGCACACATCTGGTAAGACACGCACTAACATGACATAGAGTACTTATCAATAGACTCGCAGAAAACATGCTCGGTTTGATAGAATGATAAAATGAGGATCATGTTGTCCAGTGGACACAGTGTCCCTGAACTTCTACACCTGAAGTTATCTTGGTACATTTTCAATTCCACATTCAAATAATATGCACTTCTTGCATACCTAAATGCAAGAGATGACAACAGGTTTAATATTCTAACTTCTAATGATTGTTGATAATGTTTTTTTGTTTTCTTTAAACTGTCGCAATGGTGATTTTTTCACACCAGCTTCGTAGATCACGCTAAGGTGTCTGAAGTTAGCCTCCCGTGCGATGGGCAAAACGTGCAGTTTTCAAATTCAAAATACATATTATGTTTTCATTCTTCATCATTCTGGCCACATTACAGACACTTTTCACTGTTGCAAAAAAGAGCAAATTGATTTTGGGTTATTTAGTAGTGATTTGTAATCGAGCAAATATATTTTCTTTTGTTCCATATTACAGGAAGATATTTACCTCACAGCAAACATAGAGGGAATGGATGATGGAACTATTCCTAAAAATATAACACATTTTTAAATCAATTCAATACTAGTTTTCACCCAGTAATCAAAGTATTGTTGTCTCTCAAGTTCATTCTTATACAACATCGCACTTATTCAAAGATACTCTTTAAGTCTAAATATCTTTTCAATTTTCATATGTCTTTTAATCTTCTTCGTTTTCCAATATTTCATTAAGAATCAAAATTACTCGATATTTTTCATTGCCAGTCGAAGCGTTTCTTCCCAATTGGGACTTTCTCAAGGCATTTGTTTCAATAATATCACATTAATTTCTCCATACTTGTAATGCACCACAATTTCTGGTTTTGTCCACCTTTAACTGTATTCACTAACATATGAGTTGAGTGTTACCACCAAGTGCGCGTGTCCACCTCACATCAGGACAATTAGTATATACAACACACTTTGGGGGATATTCACAAGGAAGTGGCGGAGAGAGGTGTTAGCCTTCTTGGCAAAGTCCTTTAGATCTCTCCTCAGTAGAAACAGCAAACTGCAGGCCAGCCCTAGACACACTTGGGCAGTACTTCTCCTCAGTCTCTTCAGCTGATCTTCGTTGGCAGGGATTCCTCTTGCTCAGGAAGTAGTAGTCTAAGGTTCAGGGGTTTCAGCTCTAGTATTTATACCCCAAACGTCTTTGTTCTCCATGTGTGAGGGGTCCTGGACCCAAACCAAACCAGTTCAGGGTGGATTCTGCCAGGGCACCTCTCCTTCCTTTGTGAGTGTGGGCCAGGGTCATCAGACACACCACAGGAGGTAGAGCCACCATTGTGGAAGGCAGGCACAGCCCTATTCAGACCCAGGTACTACTCCTCCCCCCACTCCAAATGCAGGTAGGTCTATTCAGCCTAGTGCTGACTCACCCAGCCTCCTGCAGCCACCCCCAGCCCCTGTCACTCACAAACCAGACAGTCAATTCACAAACAGGCAGAGGCACACAGAAAGGTTGAACAAGAAAATAGCCACTTTCTAAAAGTGCTATTTCCAAACTTAGAATTAAAAAACCATCTTCACTAAAAGATGTGTAATTAAATTCTGAGTTCAGGGGTACCAGATTCCAACTTTCTATCTTGCTGCTATGGGAAGATATTCAGGTAACCATGTTACACAGCATTCCCCATGTTATCCTATGGGCAAGATAGCCTTTCAATAGTGAAAAACGAAATTGGCAGTATTTCACTATCAGGACATGTGAACATGTCCTACCTTTCACATACACTGCACCCTGCCCAGGGGGGTACCTTGGGCCTACCATAGGGGTGTCCAATGTGTAAGAAAAGGGAAGGGTTAGGCCTGGCAAGTGTGTACACTGGCCAGGACAACATGGCAGTTCACAAACTGCGCACAGGCACTGTAGTGGCAGGCCTGAGACACCATCTTAGGGTTACTCCTGTGGGTGGCACAACCAGTGCTGCAGGCCCACTAGTAGCATTTGAATCACCAGCCCTGGCACACTCAGTGCACTTTACTAGGGACTTACTGGTAAAGCAAATATACCCATCATGGATAGCCAATCACAATCACAATTTAACCAGGGAGCACTTGCACTTTGGCACTGATCAGCAGTGGCAAAGTGCCCAAAGCATCTAAACCAGCAAAAACGAATTCCAGCACAGTGTCAAAAATACAGGAGGTAGAGGCAAAAAGTCAGGGGAAACCACGCCAAGGATGCCAGGTCTAACAACGCCTCTCTCCGCCACTTCGGAAAAGCAAGGCTGCACCATATTCATAAGGATATGGTGCAGCCTTGCGTTTCCCCCTGCGATGGCGCTAAGTTTTACAACTTAGCGCCAACCAATGCAGGCACCCTTGCACCAGAGTGCAAGGGTGTCTGCAAGCAGGGAGGTTTGTTAATGTACAGGAAGGTGTCCCTTCCTGCACATAACCAAACCTAAAATGTCAGTTTGTAACTTATATGTGTGCTGCTTCATGCAGCACACATGTAAGCTACAAAACGGCATTTCAAAAAAAGGTTTGTTTATGTACAGGAAGGGACACCTTCCTGTACATTGACAAACCATGGCATTTTGCTTTTTCCATGTGTGCTGCACAAGGCAGCACACATGGAAAAAGCAAAAACGAGGAGAAATTAAGCATTTCTCCTCATTTCGCCATCTTAAGACCAGGGTTTTCCTGGTCTTAACTTTGACGCTACCTCCTATTTACGGTGGCCTTGTGAATAGGGGGCAGCGTCATAATCAATGGGTGTTGTGGTGGAATGCCCACCGCAACACCCACTGCACGCCCCTTTTACGCTAAACACAGCGTGAAGGGGGCCTTATTCACAAGGCAGTCTTAAGCCACGTTAAGTGGCTTAACGCTGGCTTGTGAATAGGGCGAGGCCCCTATCGCCACCACAACATCACTGAAAGTGAGGTTGTGGTGGCGATAGGGGCTTGTGAATATGCCCCTTTGTCTTATAGTTTTGTCAGTCATTTGAGCAAAGAAATCCTGGTTCGTGAGCAGCTATTTTTAAGTGAGAAAATTGTAAATTGGAATGTTACAATAAAAAATAGAAAACTGATTTTAACTTAACTTTAGTCCCTTCCTCCACATCAGAGAATAATGCATCACAGCAAAAAGTCTGATTGCGGTTTCGTCTATTATTTTTTCTCTGGGACAAAATAAAAAATAGTTTTAAGCTTCATTCCATAATTCTTAAATAGAAAATAGGGTATATGGATTTACCTTCCTGTTTTGCTCAAATGCAAATCTTCTACTATATTGTGATTTTAAATTATGAGTTATGTAAACCTTTATGAAGGTTTTGTTGAACACCTTGTTGTCTTCATAAATGCTTCTGTGCAGAAAGGTTGTGTTCAAATAGCCAAGTACTGCCTTGCACTTTGTGGAAAAAAGGGAATTTAAACCCTAGAAATCCTTTATGCTATGGATCAGAGGTTCTTAACCTGTGGTCTGAGGACATGTGGGTGTTCTCGAAACCTATTCAGGGGGTGCATGACTGTTTACAAAATTAAATATTATTAAAATTAATAAATTAAAGTGTATGCAAATATAGATGCAAAATTGAAAATGTGAAAACCTTTTCTATATTTGATTGTGAATTAAACATAATTATTCAATAATTTAAGCATATTTGGTGTACAATTGTTTTTGTGTGCTGTTTTGAGGTTTAAATCACAGCCCAATAATGAAAAACTGGGGGCCCCAGATTTTTAGTAATGGATTCACTGGGGGGTCCACACAAGTCAAAAGGTTAAGAACAACTGCTATAGATCAAAATGTACTGTGCCTCATGCATTTAAAATCATATTGATGGGGGTGCTTCCTGGAAGCAGGAATATTTAAAACAGAATAACTATTTTCTAATTTTCAGTCTGGGCCCACCTCTGTAGCAGAATGGAGCAATGGCAAAGGTTATGAGAGGGAAGCTGCTGGAACTAGGGACAATGGGGAACCTGATGCTTTGATTTGATTTGGTTTGTCTGCAGCTGCTGGCAATCAATCTACCAAAATTGTTATAGAGTGCTAAGATCCAGACAATGGTGACTAAATGCTGAGGGAGCAGCATCATCCTAAAACAGCAGTGTCTTAAAAGGGTGTTACGGTATTTTATTTTATTGCCTGACCCATTCTATGGGGATCTGGGCAGGTGTGGATGCATTCTTTCCTTAAAGACCGAAAAAAAACATAAATCTGGGCATCTTGTTCATGCAGGGATGCCCCTGAAAGTGGGGTTCTCGTCCTCCAATATTTATTCATTCCTATGTGTTCCAAGTAATAGTGGCATGTGAATTACAGCCAATCAGTAGCCTTTACATAAAAACAGCTCATTAAACTCATAAAAATCTATAAAATTGCACAGAATGCTTTCTACAGTACATAAAGTGATAATGGATCAATAATCATATTTAATAGCCATAAACACTAAAAGCATTACCGGTCATAGATTCCCAGAGGGCATCTCAGTAACAGTTCATAAAACAAACAAAAACCCTGTATATGGATAACATGCTGTCATACTCCACCAGCATAACCAATCAGGAGACAAGATTGATGTGCTTCATGCACCTCTTCAATGTATACAATTATCTAGTTACTACAAACCATAAAGAAGATTCTGTAGATTGTTTACAAGTTAATAATGCTATTCAGCTAAATTTGTAATTATCAAGACAACCTCAAGACCCTGAAAAGAGAACATAATAAAAACAACAAACCAATATGTTTTGCTTGCCGTGAAGAGCCTAATACAGAGCAATCCTACAGCAGGGGAGGGGTAACTAAATGAAAAAGGTGGGTCAGTTAGACTCCGGTATTGAGTCTCTGCCAGGAGTGGAGAAGCTGACTGGTCTGGGCTGAATGTGTGTGTACTAAGGAACTAGGGGGCATATTATCAAGAAACTGCGTTAAAATTATCGCCGCTTTAGCGGCAGAAAACTGCCGCTAAAGCGGCGATAATGGGCTTGTTAATATGCCCTTGAGAATTCCAATAGAAGCCCATGTTCTGGTGTCAACATGGGCTTCTATTGGAATTCTCAAGGGCATATTATCAAACCTATTATCGCCGCTTTAGCGGCAGTTTACTGCCGCTAAAGCGGCGATAATTTTAACGCCGTTCTTGATAATATGCCCCTACCTTGCCACATGCCCAAAAGCCACAACATAAAGTCAATAGCACAGTGTAAGCACCTGCAAAATGATGTGGCGCAGTATTTCACTGCTGTTAACTGCACCCCTCATGTGGTTGACTCTGCTAAATCGGTAGGCATTACCTTGGACTTGGACAAATACCTAAATATGCAAGCTCACATCAGTGCTACTATTAGGGGAGCCAACTTTCAACTTAACAAAATCAAGCCTTTCCTTCCGCTGGAAGACATACGACCTGCAGTACAATCCCTGGTGATCTCGCAACTGGAATATGGTCTGGTGACCCTTGCTGGGCTTCCTAAAGCGAGCTTGGCCCCACTCAGAGCCACTCTCAAGGCATCGGCAAGGCTCATCACAGGCTCCAAAAAACACGATCACATTACACCTGACCTTATGCAACTTAATTGGCTGTCTATTGAAGCTAGGATACGTTTTAAGATTGCTTGCCTAACGCATAAAGCCATGCATTACAACACTCCGGCTTATTTGCTGAACAAGCTGGTACTTTCTGGTTCTTGTCGGAACTTAAGAGGTATGCCCACCCTACTTTTGAAACCTCCCAAATTCAAAAAGAAAAGTACTTACAATCGTACCTTCTCCGATCTTGCTCCTAGAATTTGGAGCGCTCTTCCTACCGAGATCAGAGCCAATCCTTCCACTGCTTCTTTCAAGAAATATGCCAAATGGCTATTCCTGAGTGAACATTAACTGCATCAACCTGTACTCTTTCTCAAGCCCCCGGCCTTCAGATTTGACAATTATTTTACTATGTTGTTTTCGATTTATTTTATGCTTGTCTGTTAAATTGTTATTTTACTCTAGGGCCCATCTGAAACTGTACTAGCTGGGCCGACAACAGATTTGACAATTATTTTACTATGTTGTTTCGATTTATTTTATGCTTGTTCTGTTCAATTGTTTTTTGGACTCTAGGGCCCGTCTGAAACTGAAATAGCTGGGCCAACTACCCCGTCCCTGACCTTCATTGTTTTTTTTTTTTTTAAAGATATCTTTATTCATTTATTCCTCCAAACCAGCATATCACGTTCATATACAAATACAATTACATAACTCTTTCACCTCAGCCGAGGCAGTGAAACAGCCCAACAATGAACCCAGGAATTTAGATCCATATTCATTCCCATGGAGGTTTTCCAAGCTATCCTGGTTTAGCTCGTTTTTTTTTTTTTGTGACATAATATCTCAACTGTAACTAAACGTTCCAGAATCCCCCCTAACCCCCCACCGACAGCCTCCCCGCTCCACCCCCCGCCGGGTCTGGATTATTGAGGTCCATATAGCTCAGTGCTCGCTCTGGGTCTCCTCACGCCCCCTCCTGACTTGCGGCCCGCCCCTCGATGGAGGTTGTCCCCTCTAATGACACCTGTGTGAATTGTGAGGCCTGTCCCTCTATCTCCTGGACCATCACTCCCCACGCCAGCAATACCTCTGGTAATTTGTCATCCCTTCTGGTGCTACGCATATGCCCCTCTTCAGCCACAGCCCACTCCCTCAAGTCTGTTTTCCATTTCGCCACTAATGGCCCTTGTTGGGTTAACCAATGAATCGCAATGCGCCGTCAAGCTATAACAAGTCCCAGAACCAGAAATCGCCTACTTGTCTTACGTTTAGGATCACGAGGGATCAGGCCCAGAAGACAAAGGCGCGGATCCAAGTCAATCGTCCACCCTGTAATTCTGGTCAAGTCCTCTAGGACCGCCACCCAGTATGTCTGGATCATCGGGCAGGTCCACACCATATGCGGAAAATCCGCCTGAGCGTGGCGACATCTAGGGCAATGTGGATCTCTGGAACTATCAATGAGATGAAGCCGCCTGGGGGAGAGATAGGTCATGTGTATTATGTTATACTGGATTTGTTTGAATCGATTGCATACCGACACCTTCCGCACACTCTCATGAATTTTTTCCCAGTCTCGTGACGTGAGCTCCTGCGGACACACCCGCTGCCATTTCTCCTCTATCTGTAGGGGCCCAGTCTTTTTATCTTCCCTCAATGCCCTATATAGGTGGGTAACAAACTTCCGCCCCCCTGCCATGGTGGTCATGGTGACCAGAGTATGTGTGTGCCCCGGAGCTTCTGGGAATGAGGGCCACAATTGCCGAGCCGATGCCGCTATTTTCGCATATTGCAGGAATTGCCCTGGCCCCAACTCAAAGGTATCCACTGCCTCCTGATATGTGATGAATTTATTGTCCGGGTAGAGGACCGACAACATAAGGCAGCCCCCCGCCTTCCATTTGTCCGTTGACATAACCTGCTCAATTTGAGCGAAGGGCGGCATAAGCCAGAAATCTGCCTCTGGGGCAAATGGCCGGTCCTTGATAAGTCTGCGGCCTACCCGGTTCCATATTACGGCTAATAGCTGCACCAATGGAGGACAATGTTCCCGCTGCCCCCCCCCCCCCCCGTCCGCCAGAGAAGTGCTCCCAACTGTCGGCCCCCATAGGTGTCCGCCAGCAAAGACCTCTCCCAGGAGGGGTCCGTGTCTAACCAGGTGATAGCGTGTTGGAGTTGCGATGCAAAGTAATAGAGTTCCAGATCTGGGATCTCCAAATCTCCTTTGCCCCACCTACGTTTCATGACCTCTAGGCTAACCCGACTCCGTTTTCCGTTCCACAGCAATAGAGTGATCAGTGTATCCAATTCCTTAAATACCCGATGCGGGAGTTCAAAGAAGGAACCCTGCATTGTGAAGAGACATCGAGGCAGGACCACCATCTTTACCAGGGCGATCTTCCCCATCAAGGAGAGTTTGAGTGTGTTCCAGAAGGCAATACTGCCCCGGAGACCTCGTAGTATCCTCCCCATATTATGTTGGTAAAATGTGGTCTCATCCCTACCTATCCATATCCACAAATAGCAGAGTGTATCCGCCACCCATGGAAGTCCCAGGTCCGGGAGCTGCGCTCCGTCCCAATCGGTCACCGACCCAATCGCATATAGTTGTGACTTCGCTTTATTAATGTAGAGCCCGGATGCCTCAGCAAATTGCGTCAGCGCAGCTAATAGTAGCAGCAATGACTGGGTCGGCCGCTGCAGGTATATCAAGGCATCGTCGGCGTACAAGGATACAATATGTTCCATACTACCCACCCTAATGCCCTGCCCCTGGAGCACCCTGCGGAGATGGCATGCCAATGGCTCCATTGCCAGGTCGAACAGCAAGGGGGAGAGCGGGCATCCCTGTCGCGTCCCTCTCTCTACGGATATCGTGTCCGACACGTATTGTCCCGTGCGAACCCTCGCCACCGGCCGAGCATAAAGCAGTTTTACCCAGTTTATGAAACCCTCCCCCAGTCCCATTTTTAGAAGCACCTGCCATAAGTATTCCCATCGGATCGAGTCAAACGCTTGTTCGATATCAAGGAACGCTAAGGTGCATTGTTGGGCACTTCCCCCCAATGATTGCATAACATGTGCGAGGCGGCGGATATTCCGTAGTGTATTCCTGCCTGGTATAAAACCGGACTGGTCATCGTGTACCAGGTGCCAGAGATATGGGAGGAGTCTACTTGCCAGCACTTGGCTAATAATTTTAAGATCCACGTTCAGCATGGAAATTGACCGATAAGAACTGGGGAGCAGGGGGTCCTTTCCCGGTTTGGGAATCATCACGATCAGCGCTTCGCGCATGGAGCCTGGGAGTACGCCCCGTTCGCTGGCTTCCGCCATGATTTCCAGTAGTTTAGGGACCAGGACCCCCCATACTCTTTGTAAAGCTCAGCCGGTAGGCCATCCATCCCGGGGGATTTGGCGGACTTCAAATGGGTGATTGCAGCCCGTAACTCTTCCCCTCTCAACGGGGCCCCCAAGGACTCCTGACTCTCAGGGTCTATGCAGGGCAGGTCCACCTCAGTTAAATAGGCCGCCACAACCTGAGGGGCGTTGGGGGACTGAGGCTCAGAGTATAGTCCACGCAAGTGGGTTACGAACGTTTCATTGATCTCATGTTGTGTGTACACCATACGGCCTAGTTCAGTTTTGATAGTCAAAATTGGGTGAGGCTGAGTCTCCATTCTAATCAGGCGCGCTAGTAGACGTCCGGCCTTGTCCCCCTTAGTATACCAGCGGCTTCTGCTCGCAGTTCTGTTAAATTTGCCCAGCGAGTCCCAGATGTCCCCTATCTTATGTCTCAATTCCACCCATTTAGCCGGCCCTCCCCCATCTGTGGGAAGCTCTCTTTCCAGTGCTGCCAAGCACTCCTCCTGGTGGTGTAGATCTCGCTCCAGCGTTTTTTTCACCCCCACCTCCGTGGACATACAAACCCCCCGAATCACAACCTTCATCGCGTCCCATTCGAACGCCCTAGTGCTGGCCGTGCCCCAGTTGACCTCAAAATAGACATCCAGCCCGTTCGTTATTGCGGCTCTATAGGTTGGGTCTGCAAAGGCTTCGGTGTTTAGCCTCCATAGCGGTACCTTAGATCTTGGCCGGCTTAAAGCGTATGTTATTATTAGGGGGGAGTGATCGGACAGATAGCAGGCCAGGTACTGCGTCTCCCCTATCCGATGGGCCGCCGTCCCTTGGACAAAGAAATAGTCTAGCCTACTATAGGTATTGGCAGCGGGTGTGTGGCACGAGTACACTCGATGGCCAGGGTGGCGATGTCTCCATATATCCAGTAGGTGATAGTTTTGAATCATCTGTCCCATAGCCTCTCTCACTTTAGGTTTGGCGTCCAGTTTTGGAGGGTGTCTATCTAACTCCCCATCTAGGGCACAATTAAAATCTCCGGCGACTATCAACTCCGTATCTGGGTCCAGATCTAGCTGCCCCCGGACTCGACTCAGAAACTCTCCATCATCACTATTCGGGGCGTATACGTTCACCATGCATATGCAGCGCCCATCTAGCGTCCCCTCCACCATCACATATCTCCCCTCTGGATCCTGTCTAGTGTTTATGGCCTTAATGGGAACTCCTGGGGCCACCCAAATAAGTGCTCCTCTAGCAAACCCGGAATAGGAGGTCGCGTAGAACTGGCCCCTCCATCTACGTTGAACGTATTTAAGACAGTCTCCCCATAGATGCGTCTCCTGGAGTAGAGCTATACTTGTCCCATACCGTCTGAGGTAAGTTGCCACCCGTATCAGTTTGACCACCTTATTGAGCCCTCGGACATTCCACGTTATAAATTTATACTTCTGTGTGTCACCTGGCATACTTCGACCTTTGGTGGTGCGGCAGCACCCATCGACTGTGTGGGGGACCTCCGACAGTGTTATAGTGTGACCCAACACGTTGCAATCTCTCCTGACCTCTAGTGGCGCAGCATAGACCAGACCCGGCAGTGAACCAAAAATAACAACAACATTGCAAACCCCCAATCCCAACTCCCCCCTCCCTCAGGCAGTAGTACTTCATTCTCACAACCCAACCCTGGTCTGAGGACTCAGGCTCCCTGCCCCAAAGCTCCACCCGCCCCCTAGATTACCCCCCCCAACTTGAAGTAACGACTATGAATTGTATAGCTCTCACAGGACAGAACACCCTCCAGAGCTCTGATAATCAGCCGAACTGACTGGCACAGCGCGGCCCCGCCCAACTGGTGGTCTAGCCAGGCCGCCTCTGTGCACTACAGTTGGCGTGTTGAAAGGGTATGATGGCGGAATAGCGCCCTCCCCCACAGAAATGGTTGACCCCCCCGTAGTATCTCTGGGCCCGGGTCCCCCCGCATGATCCCCCCATTCGAGTCAAGTGCCGGTTGGGCCAATCCCGTACTTACAGTCTCAATGACCCAGAACCCAAGGTCACAAGTCCGAGTCTGCCTCTCAAGTATCTCAAGAGCCCCCATCGGCTGGGCTGGTGGCGTCCCCCAGCTCCGACTGCGTTTCCTGCACCAGACATAATGGTGAAAACTGGTTCTGTGTCGGGATCGCCTCTATTTCCGCGAGTAGGGAGCCATCTGGACCCACCGTGATGCGCCCTCCGTCGGACAAGTCTCGTACCCTGGGTCTCTGCTCTTCCTTGCGGTGCTGTTGATTGTGTTGCTGACCACTCCTCCTCCTCTGTTCGTGCCAGCCCTGGTTTTGGTCCCGGCCACCCAGTCCCATTGAATCCATCCAGTCTGTTACCTCCGACGGGTTACCAAAGAAGTGTATCTTGTCGCCATATTGTATACGGAGTCTGGCCGGGAACATTAAACTGTATTTGACGCTGAGGTTCCGCAGTCGGCGTTTGACACCCAAAAAGTCATTTCGGAGATCCTGTACTTTTTTGGTATAGTCCGGGTAAATATGGATATCGTGGTTCTCAAACCTGGGCGGACCGTTGGTGCGGATGAATTGCAGGATCGTGTCCCGGTCCATAAAGTTGACTAATCTAGCAATCAGGGCTCTGGGCGGGGCCCCCGGTTTCGGCAGTGGACCTAGGGATCGGTGGGCTCTCTCCACTGCGAACATCTTGGAGAGCCTGAGGTTGGGGAGTGCTGAGCCAATCCAATCCTCCAGAAATAGGTCTGCTGCCGGCCCCTCCGCCTTTTCCAGAAATCCCAAAAAGAGGAGGTTGTTCCTCCTTGACCGCCCCTCTGCGTCGTCCGCCCTATCCTCGAGCCAGGCTGTGTGTTCCTGCAGGGCCGATACTGTCTCCCGCAGTTGTCGGATCTCAGTCTGTAATGTGTGCAGGTCTCCTTCAGTTGTGGTAACCCGGTCTGCCACCTTCCTGAGATCCAGGCGCAGATGGTTGATGTCCATGGCCATCCCATCCATCTTGGATTCCAGCGCCACTCGAGAATCTCGTATGGCTTCCAGAATGTCGGATTTGTCGCGGGCTGCTGAACCCTGGTGAGATCCCTGCTCTGGGTCAGTTCGGAGGCGGACTGCAGCGGCGGGGCCCGGCACCGTGTACTGCATTATCTTATTGGTTTGGGCGCCTCTCAGGGGTCTATCTTTCCCCATGTCCGGGTTTAACCCCCCAAGGCGTTTCCTGGTGGTTCTTCTGCCGGCAATGGGGGGTACCGGAACTGGCCTGAAGGGGAACCTGGAGCCGAGGGTGTCGTCCAGGTGCTCAGCTTTACCCCGTAGTCCGGAGCCACTGATCTCAGGTCCCAGCAGGGTATTTACCTCTCAGACCACCCCCGTCTGTGTTCGGGGTTAGCTGCGTGTCACCTCTGGCTGAGATGCCGAGCAGTGCCCCTCGTTTTTGTCTCCTGTTGCTATCCCAGGCTCGCGGCCCGCCTAGATCTCCACCGATCCACGGAGCGATTGCCCCCGTCACTGTCTTGGGCCGGGGTATCCTCACCCCACAAACGGGAGCCTCAAACCCACCATCTAGGTGCCCCACCCGCCGCACGGGCCCCGCAGCGGCCTCCGCAATCCTCCCAGGCGCGCTCGGCGGGGGGCAGGGCAGGCCGACCACAGCAGGCCGCTCGCACCGGGCTTGCGTGAATCGCGCTCCCGGGCCTCTGGGGTCGCAGCAGCCGGGCGATCCACGGCCATCTCTCTCTTCCTCGGCACCCTCTCTGGTGGTCACCGGACGTCACCGCAGTGTCCTGGGGTCCGGCTGAGCTCCGATGGCAGGGCTCCAGCCCACAAGTATGCGGAGGCAGCTCACGGCGATCCCTACTCCTCGGGACCTGCCTGGGCCGCCATCTTGAGGTGCAGTCTTCCGATGGGTCTCCGGCAGCTTGTAATTGATTGCTCTGGCCGGGGGCCGGCTGCCCTGGTTTTCGAGCAGGACCCTCAAGGTCAGGGGGGCCCTCCGCTGTCGATCCGTGCGTGGAAGGTCACAATTCCGCCAGGATTCTGCAGGATTTCAATCGTTGGGGCAGGAGCAGCGCAGATATGCGACTAGCCGGCCATGATGTCAGGCCACGCCCACTGACCTTGATTGTTTACTTCATTTTGTTTGACAGTGTGTTGGACTTCCTGTGCACTGAGTTTATTCGTGCTTTCGCCACTTTGTGCAGCGCTCTGATGGATCACTGACAGAATATCGACAACACTAATATCGACCTACAGAAATATCGTGACATAAATATCGTTGTCAAAAATACAGACATCCTATCTTCATAATGATAAGTACAAAAATATCGGAAAAAAATATCGTTGTTAAAAATATCGAAGTACAATATATCGTTTTTATATGTATTATAAATAATGTAAAATAAAAGAAATAATATATTTTACTTAAAAAAATATTTAGAATTATTTGTAAATTTTAACAATTATAAGTAGTAAATGTAATTTAAAAATAAATTAAACATACATATATAAAATGTAATATATATATTTACTTAAACATAATTAATAAATAATAATTTTAATTAATTATAAAATGTTAGAAATATAATCAAAAATAAAGATAAATATATATATACATACACCTGTAACATAAAATAAAAAAAATATATAATATAAATTAAAATATTAAAATATGTAATATTTTTTAAACCTACATTTTAAACTACATTTAGTGCAATAGTAGGGAAAGTGTTGTATAGCGTAGGGGTAAAAATGACTATTCCCACTCCAGAGAGTGCAACAGTAGGGAAAGTGTTGGATAGCGGAGGGGTAAAAATTACTATTCCCACAGAACAAAATTCTAATTTAAAAACAAACAAAATATCAACTACAAAACAAAATATAATAAAAAACAAAAACAAAACATACATAAAAATATAAAAATTAACAAAACATATGCAAATATTTGAATGTAGCAAAAATCTAAAATTGACATAAAAATATTGGGGCATATTATCAAGGGCTTGATCGCCGCTTTAGCGGGACTTTTCCCGCTAAAGCGGCGATAATACAGACGCCCTATTAGCAAGCTGTCGCTAACTGCTGTTAGCGACAGCTTTTAGGCGATAAGCGACCGGGTTGGGTGCCGCTTTGCATGCCAGCGATATTTATCGCTAATGGCATGCAAAGTAGGCGTTCCCAACCTAAAAGCGACTGGAAACAGTCGCTAAGCTCGCTATCGCCTATTAGCGAGGCAGGGGAGGTGATTAACGAACCAGCGCTAAACACGTTTAGCGCTGGTTTGTTAACGCCTGGTCCAGACCTGACTTAGCCATGTAATCCAATGGGAGGTGGATTACATGGCTAAATCCCCTCGCCCTATCGCCAAGCTAACACTGGTCACAGTGTGAATATCGCTTGTTTTCAAGCGATATTCACACTGTTCTCAGGGTTTCTATCGCTTTGGAGATAAGCGTTGCTGATAGCACGCTATCTCCGCGATAGAAACCTGCGATAGCCGGCGATAATTATCCTAGCGCTAACTGCGCTTAGCGATAATTATCGCCGGTTATTGCTAATAGGCCCCATTATTTTTTTTAATTTAACAAACAATTTACAAACAAATAAATATTTTGTAAAAGAAATGTATCAATCAAAAATTAAAAATTACATAAATGTAATATTTATTTTCCTATCCTCTAACACCACACAATTCACAACACACATCTAAATTAAACAAAAAAGTGTACCTCTATAATTAACACAATTAATTATCAATTTAACAAATATTAATAATTATAAAACACATTTAAAAATGTACAAATTAATCTACAAACCAAACATTACAGCTATTGAACCTAAATCTCCAAACAAAATAAAAACTAAACAATTACCATCTTAGGGTTACTCCTGTGGGTGGCACAACCAGTGCTGCAGGCCCACTAGTAGCATTTGAATCACCAGCCCTGGCACACTCAGTGCACTTTACTAGGGACTTACTGGTAAAGCAAATATACCCATCATGGATAGCCAATCACAATCACAATTTAACCAGGGAGCAGTTGCACTTTGGCACTGATCAGCAGTGGCAAAGTGCCCAAAGCATCTAAACCAGCAAACACGAATTCCAGCACAGTGTCAAAAATACAGGAGGTAGAGGTAAAAAGTCAGGGGAAACCACGCCAAGGATGCCAGGTCTAGCAACGCCTCTCTCTGCCACTCCGGAAAAGCAAGGCTGCACCATAATCACAAGGATATGGTGCAGCCTTGCGTTTCCCCCTGCGATGGCGCTAAGTTTTACAACTTAGCACCAACCAACGCAGGCACCCTTGCACCAGAGTGCAAGGGTGTCTGCAAGCAGGGAGGTTTGTTAATGTACAGGAAGGTGTCCCTTCCTGCACATAAACAAACCTAAAATGTCAGTTTGTAACTTATATGTGTGCTGCTTCATGCAGCACACATGTAAGCTACAAAACGGCATTTCAAAAAAAGGTTTGTTTATGTACAGGAAGGGACACCTTCCTGTACATTGACAAACCATGGCATTTTGCTTTTTCCATGTGTGCTGCACAAGGCAGCACACATGGAAAAAGCAAACACAAGGAGAAATTAAGCATTTCTCCTCATTTCGCCATCTTAAGACCAGGGTTTTCCTGGTCTTAACTTTGATGCTACCTCCTATTTACGGTGGCCTTGTGAATAGGGGGTAGCGTCATAATCAATGGGTGTTGTGGTGGAATGCCCACCGCAACGCCCACTGCACGCCCCTTTTACGCTAAACACAGCGTGAAGGGGGCCTTATTCACAAGGCAGTGTTAAGTCACGTTAAGTGGCTTAACGCTGCCTTGTGAATAGGGCGAGGCCCCTATCGCCACCACAACATCACTGAAAGTGACGTTGTGGTGGCGATAGGGCTTGTGAATATGCCCCTTGTCTTATAGTTTTGTCAGTCATTTGAGCAAAGAAATCCTGGTTCGTGAGCAGCTATTTTTAAGTGAGAAAATTGTAAATTGGAATGTTACAATAAAAAATAGAAAACTGATTTTAACTTAACCTTAGTCCCTTCCTCCACATCAGAGAATAATGCATCACAGCAAAAAGTCTGATTGCGGTTTCGTCTATTATTTTTTCTCTGGGACAAAATAAAAATAGTTTTAAGGTTCATTCCATAATTCTTAAATAGAAAATAGGGTATATGGATTTACCTTCCTGTTTTGCTCAAATGCAAATCTTCTACTATATTGTGATTTTAAATTATGAGTTATGTAAACCTGTATGAAGGTTTTGTTGAACACCTTGTTGTCTTCATAAAGGCTTCTGTGCAGAAAGGTTGTGTTCAAATAGACAAGTACAGCCTTGCACTTTGTGGAAAAAAGGGAATTTAAACCCTAGAAATCCTTTATGCTATGGATCAGAGGTACTTAACCTGTGGTCTGAGGACATGTGGGTGTCCTCGAAACCTATTCAGGGGGTGCATGACTGTTTACAAAATTAAATATTATTAAAATTAATAAATTAAAGTGTATGCAAATATAGATGCAAAATTGAAAATGTGAAAACCTTTTCTATATTTGATTGTGAATTAAACATAATTATTCAATAATTTAAGCATATTTGGTGTACAATTGTTTTTGTGTGCTGTTTTGAGGTTTAAATCACAGCCCAATAATGAAAAACTGGGGGCCCCAGATTTTTAGTAATGGATTCACTGGGGGTCCACACAAGTCAAAAGGTTAAGAACAACTGCTATAGATCAAAATGTACTGTGCCTCATGCATTTAAAATCATATTGATGGGGGTGCTTCCTGGAAGCAGGAATATTTAAAACAGAATAACTATTTTCTAATTTTCAGTCTGGGCCCACCTCTGTAGCAGAATGGAGCAATGGCAAAGGTTATGAGAGGGAAGCTGCTGGAACTAGGGACAATGGGGAACCTGATGCTTTGATTTGATTTGGTTTGTCTGCAGCTGCTGGCAATCAATCTACCAAAATTGTTATAGAGTGCTAAGATCCAGACAATGGTGACTAAATGCTGAGGGAGCAGCATCATCCTAAAACAGAAGTGTCTTAAAAGGGTGTTACGGTATTTTATTTTATTGCCTGACCCATTCTATGGGGATCTGGGCAGGTGTGGATGCATTCTTTCCTTAAAGACCGAAAAACCCCATAAATCTGGGCATCTTGTTCATGCAGGGATGCCCCTGAAAGTGGGGTTCTCGTCCTCCAATATTTATTCATTCCTATGTGTTCCAAGTAATAGTGGCATGTGAATTACAGCCAATCAGTAGCCTTTTACATAAAAACAGCTCATTAAACTCATAAAAATCTATAAAATTGCACAGAATGCTTTCTACAGTACATAAAGTGATAATGGATCAATAATCATATTTAATAGCCATAAACACTAAAAGCATTACCGGTCATAGATTCCCAGAGGGCATCTCAGTAACAGTTCATAAAACAAACAAAAAACCCTGTATATGGATAACATGCTGTCATACTCCACCAGCATAACCAATCAGGAGACAAGATTGATGTGCTTCATGCACCTCTTCAATGTATACAATTATCTAGTTACTACAAACCATAAAGAAGATTCTGTAGATTGTTTACAAGTTAATAATGCTATTCAGCTAAATTTGTAATTATCAAGACAACCTCAAGACCCTGAAAAGAGAACATAATAAAAACAACAAACCAATATGTTTTGCTTGCCGTGAAGAGCCTAATACAGAGCAATCCTACAGCAGGGGAGGGGTAACTAAATGAAAAAGGTGGGTCAGTTAGCCTCCGGTATTGAGTCTCTGCCAGGAGTGGAGAAGCTGACTGGTCTGGGCTGAATGTGTGTGTACTAAGGAACTACCTTGCCACATGCCCAAAAGCCACAACATAAAGTCAATAGCACAGTGTAAGCACCTGCAAAATGATGCGGCCCAGTATTTCACTGCTGTTAACTGCACCCCTCATGTGGTTGACTCTGCTAAATCGTTAGGCATTACCTTGGACTTGGACAAATACCTAAATATGCAAGCTCACATCAGTGCTACTATTAGGGGAGCCAACTTTCAACTTAACAAAATCAAGCCTTTCCTTCCGCTGGAAGACATACGACCTGCAGTACAATCCCTGGTGATCTCGCAACTGGAATATGGTCTGGTGACCCTTGCTGGGCTTCCTAAAGCAAGCTTGGTCCCACTGAGAGCCACTCTCAACGCATCGGCAAGGCTCATCACAGGCTCCAAAAAACACGATCACTTTACACCTGACCTTATGCAACTTAATTGGCTGTCTATTGAAGCTAGGATACGTTTTAAGATTGCTTGCCTAACGCATAAAGCCATGCATTACAACACTCCGGCTTATTTGGTGAACAAGCTGGTACTTTCTGGTTCTTGTCAGAACTTAAGAGGTACGCCCACCCTACTTTTGAAACCTCCCAAATTCAAAAAGAAAAGTACTTACAATCGTACCTTCTCCGATCTTGCTCCTAGAATTTGGAACGCTCCTCCTACCGAGATCAGAGCCAATCCTTCCACTGCTTCTTTCAAGAAATATGCCAAATGGCTATTCCTGAGTGAACATTAACTGCATCAACCTGTACTCTTTCTCAAGCCCCCGGCCTTCAGATTTGACAATTATTTTACTATGTTGTTTTCGATTTATTTTATGCTTGTCTGTTAAATTGTTATTTTACTCTAGGGCCCATCTGAAACTGTACTAGCTGGGCCGACAACAGATTTGACAATTATTTTACTATGTTGTTTTCGATTTATTTTATGCTTGTCTGTTAAATTGTTATTTTACTCTAGGGCCCGTCTGAAACTGAAATAGATGGGCCAACTACCCGGTCCCTGACCTTGATTGTTTTTTTTTTTTTAAAGATATCTTTATTCATTTATTCCTCGAAACCAGCATATCACGTTCATATACAAATACAATTACATAACTCTTTCACCTCAGCCGAGGCAGTGAAACAGCCCAACAATGAACCCAGGAATTTAGATCCATATTCATTCCCATGGAGGTTTTCCAAGCTATCCTGGTTTAGCTCGTTTTTTTTTTTTGTGACATAATATCTCAACTGTAACTAAACGTTCCAGAACCCCCCCAACCCCCCACCGACAGCCCCCCCGCTCCACCCCGCCTCCCCCCCTGCCGGGTCTGGATAATTGAGGTCCATATAGCTCAGTGCTCGCTCTGGGTCTCCTCACGCCCCCCCTCCTGACTTGCGGCCCGCCCCTCGATGGAGGTTGTCCCCTCTAATGACACCTGTGTGAATTGTGAGGCCTGTCCCTCTATCTCCTGGACCATCACTCCCCACGCCAGCAATACCTCTGGTAATTTGTCATCCCTTCTGGTGCTACGCATATGCCCCTCTTCAGCCACAGCCCACTCCCTCAAGTCTGTTTTCCATTTCGCCACTAATGGCCCTTGTTGGGTTAACCAATGAATCGCAATGCTCCGTCGAGCTATAACAAGTCCCAGAACCAGAAATCGCCTACTTGTCTTACGTTTAGGATCACGAGGGATCAGGCCCAGAAGACAAGGGCGCGGATCCAAGTCAATCGTCCACCCTGTAATTCTGGTCAGGTCCTCTAGGACCGCCACCCAGTATGTCTGGATCATCGGGCAGGTCCACACCATATGCGGAAAATCCGCCTGAGCGCGGCGACATCTAGGGCAATGTGGATCTCTGGAACTATCAATGAGATGAAGCCGCCTGGGGGAGAGATAGGTCATGTGTATAATGTTATACTGGATTTGTTTGAATCGATTGCATACCGACACCTTCCGCACACTCTCATGAATTTTTTCCCAGTCTCGTGACGTGAGCTCCTGCGGACACACCCGCTGCCATTTCTCCTCTATCTGTAGGGGTCCAGTCTTTTTATCTTCCCTCAACGCCCTATATAGGTGGGTAACAAACTTCCGCCCCCCTGCCATGGTGGTCATGGTGACCAGAGTATGTGTGTGCCCCGGAGCTTCTGGGAACGAGGGCCACAATTGCCGAGCCGATGCCGCTATTTTCGCATAGTGCAGGAATTGCCCTGGCCCCAACTCAAAGGTATCCACTGCCTCCTGATATGTGATGAATTTATTGTCCGGGTAGAGGTCCGACAACATAAGGCAGCCCCCCGCCTTCCATTTGTCCGTTAACATAACCTGCTCAATTTGAGCGAAGGGCGGCATAAGCCAGAAATCTGCCTCTGGGGCAAACGGCCGGTCCTTGATAAGTCTGCGGCCTACCCGTTCCATATTACGGCTAATAGCCACACCAACGGAGGACAATGTTCCCGCTGCCCCCCCCCCGTGCGCCAGAAAAGTGCTCCCAACTGTCGGCCCCCATAGGTGTCCGCCAGCAAAGACCTCTCCCAGGAGGGGTCTGTGTCTAACCAGGCGATAGCGTGTTGGAGTTGCGATGCAAAGTAATAGAGTTCCAGATCTGGGATCTCCAAACCTCCTTTGCCCCACCTACGTTTCATGACCTCTAGGCTAACCCGACTCCGTTTTCCATTCCACAGCAATAGAGTGATCAGTGTATCCAATTCCTTAAATACCCGATGCGGGAGTTCAAAGAAGGAACCCTGCATTGTGAAGAGACATCGAGGCAGGACCACCATCTTTACCAGGGCGATCTTCCCCATCAAGGAGAGTTTGAGTGTGTTCCAGAAGGCAATACTGCCCCGGAGACCTCGTAGTATCCTCCCCATATTATGTTGGTAAAATGTGGTCTCATCCCTACCTATCCATATCCCCAAATAGCAGAGTGTATCCGCCACCCATGGAAGTCCCAGGTCCGGGAGCTGCGCTCCGTCCCAATCGGTCATCGACCCAATCGCATATAGTTGTGACTTCGCTTTATTAATGTGGAGCCCGGATGCTTCAGCAAATTGCGTCAGCGCAGCTAATAGTAGCAGCAATGACTGGGTCGGCCGCTGCAGGTATATCAAGGCATCGTCGGCGTACAAGGATACAATATGTTCCATACTACCCACCCTAATGCCCTGCCCCTGGAGCACCCTGCGGAGATGGCATGCCAATGGCTCCATTGCCAGGGCGAACAGCAAGGGGGAGAGCGGGCATCCCTGTCGCGTCCCTCTCTCTACGGATATCGTGTCCGACACGTATTGTCCCGTGCGAACCCTCGCCACCGGCCGAGCATAAAGCAGTTTTACCCAGTTTATGAAACCCTCCCCCAGTCCCATTTTTAGAAGCACCTGCCATAAGTATTCCCATCGGATCGAGTCGAACGCTTGTTCGATATCAAGGAACGCTAAGGTGCATTGTTGGGCACTTCCCCCCAATGACTGCATAACATGTGCGAGGCGGCGGATATTCCGTAGTGTATTCCTGCCTGGTATAAAACCGGACTGGTCATCGTGTACCAGGTGCCGGAGATATGGGAGGAGTCTACTTGCCAGCACTTGGCTAATAATTTTAAGATACACGTTCAGCATGGAAATTGGCCGATAAGAACTGGGGAGCAGGGGGTCCTTTCCCGGTTTGGGAATCATCACGATCAGTGCTTCGCGCATGGAGCCTGGGAGTACGCTGCGTTCGCTGGCTTCCGCCATGATTTCCAGTAGTTTAGGGACCAGGACCCCCCATACTCTTTGTAAAGCTCAGCGGGGGATTTGGCGGACTTCAAATGGGTGATTGCAGCCCGTAACTCTTCCCCTCTGAACGGGGCCCCCAAGGACTCCTGACTCTCAGGGTCTATGCAGGGCAGGTCCACCTCAGTTAAATAGGCCGCCACAACCTGAGGGGGGGTGGGGGACTGGGGCTCAGAGTATAGTCCACGCAAGTGGGTTACGAACGTTTCATTGATCTCATGTTGTGTGTACACCATACGGCCTAGTTCAGTTTTGATAGTCAAAATTGGGTGAGGCTGAGTCTCCATTCTAATCAGGCGCGCTAGTAGACATCTGGCCTTGTCCCCCTCAGTATACCAGCGGCTTCTGCTCGCAGTTCTGTTAAATTTGCCCAGCGAGTCCCAGATGTCCCCTATCTTACGTCTCAATTCCACCCATTTAGCCGGCCCTCCCCCATCTGTGGGAAGCTCTCTTTCCAGTGCTGCCAAGCACTCCTCCTGGTGGTGTAGATCTCGCTCCAGCGTTTTTTTCACCCCCACCTCCGTGGACATACAAACCCCCCGAATCACCACCTTCATCGCGTCCCATTCGAACGCCCTAGTGCTGGCCGTGCCCCAGTTGACCTCAAAATAGACATCCAGCCCGTTCGTTATTGCGGCTCTATAGGTTGGGTCTGCAAAGGCTTCGGTGTTTAGCCTCCATAGCGGTACCTTAGATCTCGGCCGGCCTAAAGTGTATGTTATTATTAGGGGGGAGTGATCGGACAGATAGCGGGCCAGATACTGCGTCTCCCCTATCCGATGGGCCGCCGTCCCTTGGACAAAGAAATAGTCTAGCCTACTATAGGTATTGGCAGCGGGTGTGTGGCACGAGTACACTCGATGGCCAGGGTGGCGATGTCTCCATATATCCAGTAGGTGATAGTTTTGAATCATCTGTCCCATAGCCTCTCTCACTTTAGGTTTGGCGTCCAGTTTTGGAGGGTGTCTATCTAACTCCCCATCTAGGGCACAATTAAAATCTCCGGCGACTATCAACTCCGTATCTGGGTCCAGATCTAGCTGCCCCAGGACTCGACTCAGAAACTCTCCATCATCACTATTCGGGGCGTATACGTTCACCATGCATATGCAGCGCCCATCTAGCGTCCCCTCCACCATCACATATCTCCCCTCTGGATCCTGTCTAGTGTTTATGGCCTTAAAGGGAACTCCTGGGGCCACCCAAATAAGTGCTCCTCTACTA
Organism: Calotriton arnoldi; assembly: GCA_963921515.1. Taxonomy (NCBI): domain Eukaryota; kingdom Metazoa; phylum Chordata; class Amphibia; order Caudata; family Salamandridae; genus Calotriton; species Calotriton arnoldi. The sequence goes on along the minus strand of CAWUFW010003768.1, from coordinate 314,850 downwards.
AACCCGGAATAGGAGGTCGCGTAGAACTGGCCCCTCCATCTACGTTGAACGTATTTAAGACAGTCTCCCCATAGATGCGTCTCCTGGAGTAGAGCTATACTTATCCCATACGTCTGAGGTAAGTTGCCACCCGTAATCGTTTGACCACCTTATTGAGCCCTCGGACATTCCACGTTATAAATTTATACTTCTGTGTGTCACCTGGCATACTTCGACCTTTGGTGGTGCGGCAGCACGCATCGACTGTGTGGGGGACCTCCGACAGTGTTATAGTGTGACCCAACACGTTGCAATCTCTCCTGACCTCTAGTGGCGCAGCATAGACCAGACCCGGCAGTGAACCAAAAATAACAACAACATTGCAAACCCCCAATCCCAACTCCCCCTCCCTCAGGCAGTAGTACTTCATTCTCACAACCCAACCCTGGTCTGAGGACTCAGGACCCTGCCCCAAAGCTCCACCCGCCCCCTAGATTACCCCCCCAACTTGAAGTAACGACTATGAATTGTATAGCTCCCACAGGACAGAACATCCTCCCGAGCTCTGATAATCAGCCGAACTGACTGGCACAGCGCGGCCCCGCCCAACTGGTGGTCTAGCCAGGCCGCCTCTGTGCACTACAGCTGGCATGTTGAAAGGGTATGATGGCGGAATAGCGCCCTCCCCCACAGAAATGGTTCACCCCCCGTAGTATCTCTGGGCCCGGGTCCCCCCCGCATGATCCCCCCATTCGAGTCAAGTGCCAGTTGGGCCAATCCCGTACTTACACTCAATGACCCAGAACCCAAGGTCACAAGTCCGAGTCTACCTCTCAAGTATCTCAAGAGCCCCCATCGGCTGGGCTGGTGGCGTCCCCCAGCTCCGACTGAGTTTCCTGCACCAGACATAATGGTGAAAACTGGTTCTATGTCGGGATCGCCTCTATTTCCGCGAGTAGGGAGCCATCTGGACCCACCATGATGCACCCTCCGTCGGACAAGTCTCGTACCCTGGGTCTCTGCTCTTCCTTGCGGTGCTGTTGATTGCGTTGCCGACCACTCCTCCTCCTCTGTTTGTGCCAGCCCTGGTTTTGGTCCCGGCCGCCCAGTCCCATTGAATCCATCCAGTCTGTTACCTCCGACGGGTTACCAAAGAAGTGTATCTTGTCGCCATATTGTACACGGAGTCTGGCCGGGAACATTAAACTGTATTTGACGCTGAGGTTCCGCAGTCGGCGTTTGACATCCAAAAAGTCATTTCGTAGATCCTGTACTTTTTTGGTATAGTCCGGGTAAATATGGATATCGTGGTTCTCAAACCTGGGTGGACCGTTGGTGCGGATGAATTGCAGGATCGTGTCCCGGTCCATAAAGTTGAATAATCTAGCAATCAGGGCTCTGGGCGGGGCCCCCGGTTTCGGCGGCGGACCGAGGGATCGGTGGGCTCTCTCCACTGCGAACATCTTGGAGAGCCTGAGGTTGGGGAGTGCTGAGCCAATCCAATCCTCCAGAAATAGGTCTGCTGCCGGCCCCTCCGCCTTTTCCCGAAATCCCAAAAAGCGGATGTTGTTCCTCCTTGACCGCCCCTCTGCGTCGTCCGCCCTATCCTCCAGCCAGGCTGTGTGTTCCTGCAGGGCCGATACTGTCTCCCGCAGTTGTCGGATCTCAGTCTGTAATGTGTGCAGGCCTCCTTCAGTTGTGGTAACCCGGTCTGCCACCTTCCTGAGATCCAGGCGCAGATGGTTGATGTCCATGGCCATCCCATCCATCTTGGATTCCAGCGCCACTCGAGAATCTCGTATGGCTTCCAGAATGTCGGATTTGTCGCGGGCTGCTTAACCCTGGTGAGATCCCTGCTCTGGGTCAGTTCGGAGGCGGTCTGCAGCGGCGGGGCCCGGCACGGTGTACTGCATTATCTTATTGGATTGGGCCCCTCTCAGGGGTCTATCTTTCCCCATGTCCGGGTTTAACCCCCCAAGGCGTTTCCTGGTGGTTCTTCTGCCGGCAATGGGGGGTACCTCAACTGGCCTGAAGGGGAACCTGGAGCCGAGGGTGTCGTCCAGGCGCTCAGCTTTACCCCATAGTCCAGAGCCACTGATCTCAGGTCCCAGCAGGGTATTTACCTCTCAGACCACCCCCGTCTGTGTTCGGGGTTAGCTGCGTGTCACCTCTGGCTGAGAAGCCGAGCAGTGCCCCTCGTTTTTGTCTCCTGTCGCTATCCCAGGCTCGCGGCCGGCCTAGATCTCCGCCGATCCGCGGAGCGATTGCCCCTGTCACTGTCTTGGGCCGGGGTATCCTCACCCCACAAACGGGAGCCTCAAACCCACCATCTAGGTGCCCCACCCGCCGCACGGGCCCCGCAGCGGCCTCCACAATCCTCCCAGGCACGCTCGGCTGGGGGCAGGGCAGGCCGACCACAGCAGGCCGCTCGCACCGGGCTTGCGTGAATCACGCTCCCGGGCCTCTGGGGTCGCAGCAGCCAGGCGATCCACGGCCGTCTCTCTCTTCCTCGGCACCCTCTCTGGTGGTCACCGGACGTCACCGCAGTGGCCTGGGGTCCGGCTGAGCTCCGATGGCAGGGCTCCAGCCCACAAGTATGCGGAGGCAGCTCACGGCGATCCCTACTCCTCGGGACCTGCCGGGGCCGCCATCTTGAGGCGCAGTATTCCGATGGGTCTCCGGCAGCTTGTAATTGATTGCTCCGGCCGGGGGCCGGCTGCCCTGGTTTTCGAGCCGGACCCTCAAGGTCAGGGGGGCCCTCCGCTGACGATCCGTGCATGGAAGGTCACAATTCCGCCAGGATTCTGCAGGATTTCAATCGGTGGGGCAGGAGCAGCGCAGATATGCGACTAGCCGGCCATGATGTCAGGCCACGCCCCCTGACCTTGATTGTTTACTCCATTTTGTTTGACAGTGTGTTGACTTCTTTTGCACTGAGTTTATTCGTGCTTTCGCCACTTTGTGCAGCGCTCTGATGGATCACTGACAGAATATCGACAACACTAATATCAACCTACAGAAATATCGTGACATAAATATCGTTGTCAAAAATACAGACCTCCTATCTTCATAATGTTAAGTACATAAATATCGGAAAAAAATATCGTTGTTAAAAATATCGAAGTACAATATATCGTTTTTTTATATGTATTATAAATAATGTAAAATAAATTAAATAATATATTTTACTTAAAAAAAATATTTAGAATTATTTGTAAATTTTAACAATTATAAGTAGTAAATGTAATTTAAAAATAAATTAAACATACATATATAAAATGGCCGCCCTGCAGGGTCGGGGGCCCCCGACGACAGTGATGTTTGTGCTGTATATAAAATGTAATATATATATTTACTTAAAAATAATTAATAAATAATAATTTTAATTAATTATAAAATGTTAGAAATATAATAAAAAATAAAGATAAATATATATATACATACACCTGTAACATAAATTTAAAAAAATATATATAATATAAATTAAAATATTAAAATATGTAATATTTTTTAAACCTACATTTTAAACTACATTTAGTGCAATAGTAGGGAAAGTGTTGTATAGCGTAGGGGTAAAAATTACTATTCCCACTCCAGAGAGTGCAACAGTAGGGAAAGTGTTGGATAGCGGAGGGGTAAAAATTACTATTCCCACAGAACAAAATTCTAATTTAAAAACAAACAAAATATCAACTACAAAACAAAATATAATAAAAAAAACAAAAACAAAACATACATAAAAATATAAAAATAAACAAAACATATGCAAATATTAGAATGGAGCAAAAATCTAAAATTGACATAAAAATATTATTTTTTAAATTTAACAAACAATTTACAAACAAATAAATATTTTGTAAAAGAAATGTATCTTAATCAAAAAATTAAAAATTACATAAATGTAATATTTATTTTCCTATCCTCTAACACCACACAATTCACAACACACATCTAAATTAAACAAAAAAGTGTACCTCTATAATTAACACAATTAATTATCAATTTAACAAATATTAATAATTATAAAACACATATAAAAATGTACAAATTAATCTACAAACCAAACATTACAGCTATTGAACCTAAATCTCCAAACAAAATAAAAACTAAACAATTACCAAAAATATGTATCAATTAATAAATGAATATTAATGATCAAGTAATGATTAAATAATTTAAACTAAATTACTTTCCACCCTCTACCCCAATAAACACCAAAACACACACCTAAAAATATTTACACAATTTCCATAACTAATTTTACATTAATAAATTAATATCAATTAACAACAAATCATTAATTAATTTTAAAAAAATTACTTCCCACCATTTACCACTATAAACCCCACAACTCAAACATCGCAATTATTACACAATTGGCATATTTAAATTTTAATTAATTAGCATTAATTAACAAATCATTAATTAATTATAAATAAATTACCTCCCACCATATTCCCTTATAAATGCCACCACCAATTTCGTAAAACATGAGACAATTAACATAATTAATTAACAATTAATTAATTAATAACAATTAACAAGCAAAATTCAAATAATCATTAATAAATTAATTCACACAATTAACACTATAAAATAAAATTAATTAAATATTATATTAGAAATATTAATAAATGTATTGAAATTAAGGGGGTGATTAGGATGCCGGTCCGAAAACCATTCCGACCGCCATGGTAGCGGAAATTACCCGCCAGCTGGTACCGCGGCAAAACCGACGGTCCGATTAGGATCAACCGCCAGAAAAATCCGACCGCGGCGGAACGATACCACGAAAGCCCGCCAGTAGCGTGTGGAGCTGGTGAAAATCCGTCCGCGGCTGTCGGATTTGCGACGGAAACACCCAAAACCACCGCTAGGCCAGCGGAGAGACCGCACGTGAAATTAGGATAACATTGAGGTGACAGCAGAACGATCCGCTGTTTCCGACCGCCGCAATCGCAAACAGTGATGAATGGGAGAGCCGGCGGAAGGGCTGTTGCATACCCACCGCCGTGGCCGCACCGGAACAAATATGGCGGACGACAAAAATGACACACCACAAGGCCACCAAGTGCACACATCAAACTAGCTCAGCCCCCCAAAACACATAACACACCGCAATGACAAACCCCCATGGCAAATAAAAAAATACAAATCCCAGGACAACCCACACAACCCACCTGACAGCAATACTCCATTTTGACACACCCACATAGCTGAGTATAAAACCAGCCCCTTCCCTGACCAGAATCCTTTGCAATACTCCACCCCTGAAGGAACTAAACCCTATAGCACAAAGGAGAGGCAAACCACCACACATCTCCCCAGCACAACAACACACACACGCACCCCACTTACATCACCCCCACCACCCTCCCACCTGCACCACAAACCATTTGCACATCACACGCCATGGCACAAAAGAAAATGCCCAAATTCACTTACAGTGAGTTGTCAGTCATGGCAGATGAGATAATCAGAGTAGAACCACAATTGTTTGGTAACCTGGTCCAACAGACACCATTAGCCACCAGAGCACAAATGTGGAGAAGGATAGTCAACAAGGTCAATGCAGTAGGGACCACCCCGCGCACCAAAAGGGAGATCATGAAGTGGTGGCATGACCTAAAGAGGCTGGTGAAACAGAAGAACTACAAGAACCGTCAGCTGGCTCAGATGACTGGCAGTGGCCCTCCCATTCCACCCAGAACATTCACTGCATGGGAGGAGAAGGTGCTTGCCATACTGCATCCAGAGAGTCTCACAGGAAGACCCGGGGGAGTGGAGGCTGGTAAGTACAAACAAATGTCTACCATCACACTGCTATGTACTGTCTTGCACAATTACAAAGCTACACCTCCTAGGCCCAAATCTATTTATGTGCACCACACACTACCCAACACATGTCTCACAGATGTAACATTCACTCCCTCTGAATCACCCCAAAGGTAGCCAGCAACATTCCCAGGGTTGCATGTGTACAGGCAGTCAGCACTACAACTCCCACCAGCCCCCCTTGTCCCACCCCTGAGCAGGATGTAGCACTCCACCACACCCAGAAGCATGTGGCAGCCATTGTATAACAACAACCAAACTTACAGGTAGGTAGCCATCTTCACAGGGAGGGGGGTTTGGGGGTGGGAGGTCTGCACTACAACTCACACCAGGCACCCTTGTCCCACCCCTGAGCAGGATGTAGCACTCCACCACACCCAGAAGCATGTGGCAGCCATTGTATAACAACAACCAAACTTACAGGTAGGTAGCCATCTTCACAGAGGGTGGGGTTTGGGGGTGGGAGGCCTGCACTACAAATCACACCAGGCCCCCTTGTCCCACCCCTGAGCAGGATGTAGCACTCCACCACACCCAGAAGCATGTGGCAGCCATTGTAAAACAACAACCAAAGTTACAGGTAGGTAGCCATCTTCACAGGAAGGGGGATTTGGGGGTGGGAGGCCTGCACTACAACTCCCACCAGGCCCCCTTGTCCCACCCCTGAGCAGGATGTAGCACTCCACCACACCCAGAAGCATGTGGCAGCCACTGTATAACAACAACCAAACTTACACGTAGGTAGCTGTCTTCACAGGGAGGGGGGTTTAGGGGTGGGAGGCCTGCACTACAACTCCCACCAGGCCCCCTTGTCCCATCCCTGAGCAGGATGTAGCACTCCATCACACCCAGAAGCATGTGGCAGCCATTGTATAACAACAACCAAACTTACAGGTAGGTAGCCATCTTCACAGGGAGGGGGTTTGGGGGTCGGAGGCCTGCACTACAACTCCCACCAGGCACCCTTGTTCCAAAGCTCAGCAGGTTGGTACACCCCCCACACCCAGAAACATGTGGCAACAATTTCCCTCCACTGTGTCACAGAACAGGTAGGTTGACAGTGCATGCACCCTGCCATTCCTCTCAAAAAGCATGGAGCCATATGACCACACCAGCCCTCACATGTCAACCAACTTGGCATAGATCCAATAGCCACTACCAGTGTGCAGACAGAAAAGCGTATGTAACTGTCACAGAAACCAAAGTGTGACTCACCAAATCACATGTTGAAGAAATTCAGGGCACAATCATGCACAGCACGGAATGCTATCTGTAAGTGCCATGGGGGCAGAGCATCAAGGCCCATATGAAAACAAAACAAGCATGGTCGGTAGTGAAAAGAAAGCAAAGCACATGATATGACAAAGGTATGCATGAGACTACAATGGCTAGTTCATGCTCAGATGTAATGTCTTCCATGCAGAGTGAACAACAAAGATGCTTCACATAAAGTTGTTGTGCTGCTAGTCGTTAGATGATGACATGTCCTTGTAATCACACAATCTGCACGTTGCACATGGTACCTATCGACATGTCACACCATGGACAAGTAATGTATGTACCACCACATCATGACATGATGCTCAATACTGTGCAGACATACAATGTAATATCAAGGTGAACTGTGTGGTGCATGACATGTAACAACAAAACATCTAACACCAAGCTTGAGGGGTGCACCCCAATGACCATTTCCCCCCTGTTCCACAGGTGACCAAGAACTGACAGCTGCAGATGACCACACCAACCTGCAGAGCCAGTCTCCCCCCCGGAACCTGGACTCTCTGATGCAGACTCCATAGATTTCTCGGATGCGGAGCCCGAAGCCGGCCCATCAGGCATGCCAGGGCGCAACAGGTCCCAGTACCCCACTGTCCCCACCGCCACAACCTCAGCAACAACAACTACACTGACCCCTGCTGTAACAACCTGTGCGGCCTCCACCACCACCACCAGTGCTGCCTGCAACACTATCCCTACCTCAGAGGATGACCACCCCACCCCACAATCTGAGGAGGGCAGGGAGAGTACGCGGGTGCGTAGAGTGGTGATGCCACAGGTCCAGGACAGCAGAGCAGGTGGGAGGGCAACTAGGTGATAAGACCAACCGGACACTGGGACCGAAGCCCTGGCCAACATCGCCAGAGTCCTTGGGGCCTATGAACAAGCCCAGGGACACACGGGCCAGGCTCTGGAGGAATCCCGTGAGCTCCGCCTGCTGCTGAGGTCCATAGACGCACAATTGGGCCAAATCGTGGACCTCTTGGGCCAGCTAGTGGGTGTCCTGGGAGACAGGCCTACGGCCCAAACAACAGCTCGACCTACCTCCAGTGGCCCGCAGGATGACAGTTCCCCCACCTCCCCTGCGGCCACCGAGAGGGGTGAGTCCTCAGACACCGCTGAGCCCGCAGCAGACGCCCCCCGTGCCAAACGCTCAAGGGGCCGTCCAAAGAAATCCCAGGGAGGATCACGTGGCAAAGCACCAGCCAAACGCCAGTCAAGGAGCCAGCCATGATGGCACCCCTCCTCACCTTGCCATTGACTTTGTTGACTGTCCTTATCCACACTGCCAGGTTAATGGCATGCGTCTGTTGGACTGTGTCACCACATCAATGTGGTGACTACTCTATTGTCTCATCTACCATCACTGACAACTCATTGATTCACTTTTCACCTGTTTGTAAATATTCACTTCTCTGTCACATATACCCATTGTAAATAAACACTCCTTACACACCTATGTCTTCGTGTCAGCTCCATGTTTATTACAGGATGTACAATGTTGACTGGGATTACAATATACCTGGAGCACGGATTGTTTGGAGGCATTGAGAGGCAGAAGGGACCTAGGAAAACACAAAAGAACAATATTCACTATTCAGGTGATGGCATCACAGCCATTACACAACACTTGTCATCAAGGTACTCTAATCTGCACATATTACAATGAGCAACAGTACCGACATAGACATCCTGCAGCTGTGCACAACTACCCTGTCCCCGAAACATCAGCACCCAGCACAGAGCCAACAACAGGCAGCAGTCACAAATCTCCCCTAGGCCTTTTCACCAACAACACAATCGGCAGACAATGGCACTGTTGTATGTTTTCACTCATCTTCAAGGGAAGTAGCGGTTGATGAGCTGTTAACGCAGGTCAGCACCTTCCTCCTCTCCACTATCCTCGTCACTGGACGTGGGTGGGTTTGCAGGCGGTGGCCTTGGCTGCTCATCAGCGTCCAGGAGCAGGGGGATCTCCTTGCGCAAGGCCAGGTTGTGGAGCATGCAGCATGCAACTACGATCGGGCACACCTTCTGGGGAGAGTACATCAGTGCACCTCCGGTCTTGTCCAGGCAGCAAAATCGTGACTTCAGGGGACCAAAAGTACGCTCCACCACACAACGTGTCCTCCCATGAACATCATTGTAGTGGACTTCACCTGGGGTCCTGGGATTCCGCAGTGGGCTCAGTAACCAAGGCCAGTTGGGATATGCAGAGTCACCTAGGTGTGAGACACACAGAACTAACTTGTAACATTACTGTGGCAGAGGGCAGCATTTCACACACACAGCACGTCACTTGACCTTGCGTACTCACCCACAATCCATGCACGCTCTGGAAGCAGATTTGCCATCAGCTGTGGCACAATGCTGTTACGCAGGATGTACGAGTCATGGGCAGAGCCGGGAAATTTGGCACAGACATGTGAGATTATCATATCCGCCTGGCACACTATTCCTATTCCTGTAGATGTGCTCACGTGCCTGTGGTGGAACCAGGCCAACATGTTTGCAGTCAATGGCACCAACAACATTAGGGATGTGGCCAAGTGCATAAAAATCAGCCTTCACATCCGCCAATTCATGCCTCCTGGAGAAATATTTGTATTTGTCCTTGTGGGTCATCATAGCGGACAGGACATCACGTAGCACCATGCTGAACATAGGTTGCGACATCCCCCCTGCGCTGGACACCGTGTACTGGAATGAGCCAGTTGCCAAAAAATGCAGTGCCGCCATCACCTTAGACGTTGGTGTGAAAGCAGTCGGATATGTCCTGCGAGGCTGCAGGTGGGGCTCCAACAGAGCACATAGGTCTTGTATGGTGGGTCGATCCAGACGGAATTTCCATATGACGTCCTCATCCTCTATGTCCGCCAGCACTGTGAAAGGACGATGCACATTTGGTCGCCTCCTAGGTGAGATGAAAGGGGACACATGTCAATGCAATCCACTATGAGATGTGTCCAACATCTTACGTTTTGACTGACACAGCGCCAACAATGACTGGCATCACACTTCAGCTTACAGCACAACTTACATGTAGGGACACCTTCAGCTACACTAGTTGTACACTTGTCCAGTTTCCACACAGTGAGTACCTCCCAAACAGATTCAGACTATGTGAATGCCCAAAGGTACATGTCCACATCTTGCGTAACCAGCCCTGAGAGTAGTTCATACAGCATACGTGTGAAACAGCAACACTGTTGGCTCCTACATAGCTGCTGTACCTGCCACACCTTCTTGCGTAAGTCGAACAGGGCACACATCAACAACACAATGAGCACAGTCTGTGCATTAGGATCAAGTATGTACATGAGCAAAGCAAACTACACAGTGAAATATGCGCATTGTGTAGTCAGACCTTCATCACTGTGTGTTGCTTAGCCAGATCACACATTGACATGTGTATACATTGGAGAGTCCATCACACCACTGATCTGTGTACAATATCATAAGTGACATGTGAGGGAGTACATGCCAATGTTTGCAATCATGTGCACTGACATGGCATGTGTAGTCAGCAGTGGGCTAAATGTTACACTGACAATGTTTGCACTATCTTGTGGCATGATTCAGGTGTCTACTGTACACTGTTGAGAACTGGCCATTGCCATTGACACAGCCTGATGTGTCCATAGGTGCTGTTAACGTGCTCCGCCGCCCAAATCACGGTCATAGGCACCAATGTATAGCAGCCTTATCGCTGTAGCGACCGCCTGGCCCCTGCGGTGTGTCACCGCCAATGCCCATGCCCTTACAGCCAATGGGAATCGTGGTGTGATATACAGATTGTAAAATGGCGGTTGGCATGCTCCGCCACCCAAATCACGGTCATAGGCACCAATGTATAGCAGCCATAACGCGGTAGCGACCGCCTGGCCCCTGCGTTGTGTCACCACCAATGCCCATGCCCTTACAGCCAATGGGAACCACAATCGCGGTAGCCAAACGCAATTTTGAAAATCGCGGAAGGCGTGCTCTGCTACCGCGGAGCCGGTCATTGGATGCAATTGAAAGATGCATGATCGCGGTAGCGACCGGCTGGCCCCTGCGGTGTGTCACCGCCAATGCCCATGCCCTCACAGCCAACGGGAACCGCAATAGCGGTAGCCAAATGCAACTTTGAAAATCGCGGAAGGCGTGCTCCGCTACCGCGGGGCTACTCATTGGTAGCAATTGAAAGATGCACGATCGCGGTAGCAACCGGCTGGCCCCTGCGGTGTATCACCGCCAATGCCCATGCCCTCACAGCCAATGGGAACCGCAATCGCGGTAGCCAAATGCAATTTTGAAAATCGCGGAAGGCATGCTCCGCTACCGCGGGCCAGTCATTGGATGCATTTGAAAAAAGCTGACCTGGAACACCAATTGCAGCAGCTTAGAACCACAGAAACTACCCCAGGGGGCTATATATGTGTGTAAGAGAGCCTCACCTTTCCACTGCTTCCAGACACTGCTGCCTGACACTCTTCACCACCAACTGCTGCTGCTCCTGTCTCCTGGACCCAGACACTGCTGCCTGACACTTCAACACCAACTGCTGCTGCTCCTGTCTCCTGGACCCAGACACTGCTGCCTGACACTCTTCACCACCAACTGCTGCTGCTCCTGTCTCCTGGACCCAGACACTGCTGCCTGACACTCTTCAATGCCAACTGCTGCTGCTGCTGCTCCTGTCTCCTGGACCCAGACACTGCTGCCTGACACTCTTCAACACCAACTGCTGCTGCTCCTGTCTCCTGGACCCAGTGATGGTGAGGACTGAGAACATCAGGGCCAGTCCCTTCATCACAGAGGAGCTGGAGGTCCTGGTGGACGAGATGCTCACACAGTATGGGAGGCTATATGGTGCTCCAGATGTCATGGTAAGTGTTTCAGAGTAGGAGTGAGAGTGCAGGGAGTGCACACATGAAGCTGATCTGCTGCAGTATGTGCCTGAGAGTGTGGGTTTGTGTGATACACTGCCTAGCATGCTGACTTCAGGGAAATGGGGTTTGTAGCCTATTTCAATCATTCCCCGGGCTGCATTTCAGGATGGGAGGGACATGCAGTCTTTTTGCAGCCATACAGTGACACTGCAAGTATAGAAAGTGGGAGTCAGGACAGACTTTGCCTGTGCTAATAGATCTTTGAGTCCATGAGGTTTTACACAGGCTCTTTTGTGAAATGAGACAGACTTTACGTCCAGAGGGTACTGATGGAAGTGAGTTTGACTCTACATTGCCACCATGGATATGTAAGCATTATGCACAAGAGTGAAATGCCTGAGGGTGACACTCTTGCTGAATAATTCACATTTGACACATCAGATTGCTGTACATTGGAAATATCATCCTTCCATTGTTTTCATCATGTGTTCAGACTCGCATGTATAGGCACTGTTTGCCCTCTCATATTGTACCTGCATGTGAAAGTTCTGATGGCCCACGTTAAACCTCAGTGTGAGCCCCCCTGGCCTGCACAGTCACTGCCCAATTTTACAAGGACCCATCACTGAATGGACAGAGTGAGACATATGGGTTGTCTGCTACCCTAACCATCAAACAGCTATCTCAGGCCTGTGGATTGCACAAGACAGACCTTGTGAGAAGGGTGTGAGATTGTAAGATCATGTCCCTAAATGTGACCTCCATGACACAGTGAGCCATTCACAGGGCAAGGACATTGAGGGGTGTGCAGTGTTGGACACAGTGAGTCTGCCCTGACACATCATTTCAAATGTAATGTATGTCTTGCTCACTCACAAACTGAATCACAGATGTGGGCCTCCTTCACATTGCTTTCCGTGCTGCCATTCAGCATGTGTATGAGATGGGGCAGGTACTGTGTCCATCCTCATACCTGCATGCCTTTTGGTATGACCATCCCATGCTCATGTACTACGTGTTATGCTGTATTGTTCCTGCTAAACATATCTGTGAAGCTGTGCTGAGTTTGTGCATGCTCCTGTACTGAGAGATAGTGGTACATAACCCAGTGTAACTGACATTTCCTCCTCTTGTCTCCCATGCCTGCAGCTCAAAGTCCACCAGCGTAAGGCTGTATGGAGGGCCATTGCACGCAAGGTGCGGGCTCTGGGTGTCTCCAACATACGACACAAACACTGTCACAAGAGGTGGGATAACATCTGCCGGCTGAGCAAAAACGTGGCAGAGATGACGCTAGGGCTGCTCCCTCGGACTGGCAGGTTGGTGCGCAGGAGCGTGACACCACTAATGGTCCGCATCTTGGCAGTGACACAGCCAGAGCTGGATGCACGTTTGAAGGACCATCAGCAGCAAGCTGGGGGTGAGTATTGTGGGAAGGGTGGCTTTGGTTGTGAGTGACTGCATGTATTCCAAGCCTGAGTCAGAGCTGAGCTCTGTGATGTTGCTATTGTGATGCAATGGCTTGTAAGTGGCCTCTCTGTTGGGTGCAGCTGTCATGCATTTTCGCTACATGTACTTTCTCATGTCATTGATGTAATGGCCCTTGACCTTGCATTCTGAGTTGTGGCCTTATGGCATTGCCTGCATTGTGGGAGTCAGGGACATCCAATGGCAGTGAACGGCAGTGTGCCTCATCTGAGTGTGCTTTCATCAATGTGTGCAGTGCCTGACCTCAAAATTGTGAGAACTACACATCTGACACCAATGTGCAATTGTAGTTGTGCCCCAAAGCATGACATGGTGGATGGCATGAGCTCATGGCCATTGCGAAATGATATTTTGGTGTCTGTATCTGTGTTGTCCCCTTATGGAGACTTCATATGTGACTGTGGCAACATGTTGGGATGTACATCTTTTTCACCCACAGGGACCTAGGTATGCTCAGAGGGATCTGTATGTCTGGTTACACGGAGGCACGGGCAAGCTATTTGGCTGTGTGGACATCACATGGGTCAATTATGCCAGGTCTGCATGTTACCATGCAATGTTTGAGTTTTGAATCCAGGTTGCACAATGTGACTGCACAGGGTGGTGTGCAACATGAGGGTATCACCATCTTGTTTTGTGCGTTGATTGCATATGATGTTTGTGTGTATGTCACTAAACTGAACCTACGTCTTTGTCTCTTGCAGCATCTACCGAGGGCACAGAAGGACAGGGGACGGACACCAGTGGTGAGGCATCAGGCATGACTGCTTCACATGAGCACACTGACACTGATGTGACCAGCACCTCGGAGGGGGACAGGAGTGTGCTTGAGGAATCACAGCCAGAGACACCAACCTCAACGTCATCTGACGCCAGCGGTGACTCCTCGATGTTGGCGGGCACAGGGAGTGGGAAATCTGCCTCCTCTTCCACCACACATCGTCCAGTGCCCACCCTCCCAGCTACTTCCACTAGTGCTGCCCGTGTTCGCACCAGTAAGAAGGGAAGAGTGTCTTTCCCCCCAGGCACTGCTGCCCCTGCCCCTGTCTCCCCTGCTGCCCTCACTGTTGAGGCTGTGGACCTTTTGCGCCAGATGTGTGTGGGTCAGACAACTCTCCTGAATGCCTTCCTAGACCATGACAAGAAGTTGGCACAGGTAGTTGCCATCATGGAGGGCATTCATTCAGACGTGGGTGGGCTACACAGGACTGTCCAGTCTTTGTCCTCCACAGTGACGGCAGCCATTCGGCTGTGTAACCACAAAACCCAGAGTGTATCTGGGGTGAGGGAACCAGAGGCACTGGGTACTAGGAGTCGGCAGCCTCCAACATAAATTGTTAAACACAACAGAGCCGCTCCCAGTGGGGTGACCTAAGTGCTAATGTTTCTTAGTTCGTGAGTGCAGGCATCTCAAAAAAAGTGAAGGACTGGTCTCACACACCACCTGGTGTCATGCTTCATCATAGACCAGTCCTCGCCCTCTAAAAACTCGGTTTGATAGAGGGCGGGCATGCACCTGACGACAGGGATGCACTTCTAAACTAAGTGGGGGCCCTTACAGAAAAAAGTGAGTTTAAAAAGCCATTATAGATGTCAAATTAATTTTAATGTTGCTGGCATCTATATGATAATTAAAAATAGGGTAATCGGTGTGTCGGGGAAATTATTGTCCCCCCACCGATGTCAATGGGGTCGACATGTTTCTGCCAGATGGCCCAGAAGGGTCCGTGGCATTCATCAGGACCTAAGTGAAATAACTACGGGCTCCAGTCTTACCAGACCGTGGTGAGAGGGTTTCCACTGTGTGGGGTGACCAGGATCACACTCCACTGTGATGTGGCCTGTATTTTAAAGCCTGAAAGAAATAACATGAAGATAGAAAAATGTATAACGAAACATAGCACAAGAGATAGAATGTAATAGAATTTACAATCAGCCACATACACGAACCACTATTTGTGGGTGGCTATAAGTGCAGCAATTTGTGTCAGTCATCTGTGCACTAAAAGATAAATGGAGAAGTTGTCTCCATACTGCTTACCCTAAAGTTGGGACAGAATGCCCCATAGGAGGGTGAGGGCAGGAGACCCCTTTGGTCCAGCGCTAAAAATGAAAATAATGAGGAGAAAAGAACATAATACCAGATGTTTACAAAGCGTTGGTAGATACTTAATAGAACACACATGAGGTTCCATAGTAATTTCAGAATCAAAGTACCTGGAAAGGAAACAGTAACTCATTCATTCACACATTCATACTCTTACTGATACGTGGTGCGATCTCCGCTTCTGCGCCTATGTGTGTGCTCCTCCTCTCCTCGATGTAGAATGAGTGGAGCGGCATCCGGCTATATATAGTGTCAGCGCTAGGTAATTGGGGCCAATACTGGTGTAATTAGGTCTAATTGGGTGTCGGAGTGTGAGATCCGGTGTCTCAAAAGTCGCGCTGTAAAGTGATCAGGAACGGTGCCTGACCTGCTAAATATGGGCTTCCGGTTTAAAACTCTAGATGCCTGTTGTCCGTGCAGTTGGACATGTAGCACCCGGAGAGGTGCCGGCGTCATTTCTGTCATCAGGCAAAGGGGCGTCGATGCTCTGAAGCGTCTGAGTGCAGCGCATGCGTGTAGATGCGAAATTACGCGCATGTGTCTGTGAAAAGAAGTGCGGTGCCAAGGAGCGAGGTGTCGCGCATGGCAGTGTTGCAGGACGTATAACCACATTATTGGAATAGAGTGCACAAGATACTATGGCACAATTAAAATGACCCAATTACGAAGGTATTTGCATGGTTTATACTGGGTCCATTGAACCCAGTGCGAGTTGCCGAGTGGCCTGATAAGCGCAATTATTGTAGATAGCACCAAGATTAAAGGGAGTGGCAGAGTGTCGACAGGCACACGCTTGTGGAGTCGTTCATAGTAGATCAAGGTGGGTGGGAGCGCGCCTCACTGCAGGCCACTCAGGAATTGGGCCAGTCAAGATGTATTATGCACAGGACTGTGTGTATAACGTGTACATGCAGGTGGGGGTGGGTGCACGCTAGGTGTTAATGACCGTTACGTAAGGGCATGTACTGGTTACAGAGCTAGTTGTAACCATGGAATCTCGTCATTGAGCCCTTCTTTCCATGTTCGTGTAGTCAGACCTTCATCACTGTGTGTTGCTTAGCCAGATCACACATTGACATGTGTATACATTGGAGAGTCCATCACACCACTGATCTGTGTACATGCACAACAATATCATAAGTGACATGTGAGGGAGTACATGCCAATGTTTGCAATCATGTGCACTGACATGGCATGTGTAGTCAGCAGTGGGCTAAATGTTACACTGACATTGTTTGCACTATCTTGTGGCATGATTCAGGTGTCTACTGTACACTGTTGAGAACTGGCCATTGCCATTGACACAGCCTGATGTGTCCATAGGTGCTGTTAACGTGCTCCGCCGCCCAAATCACGGTCATAGGCACCAATGTATAGCAGCCTTATCGCGGTAGCGACCGCCTGGCCCCTGCGGTGTGTCACCGCCAATGCCCATGCCCTTACAGCCAATGGGAATCGAAGGCGGTATACCCACCTCTGCTCCCTGATATGTAGTGGTCTGGTCAGATCTGTTTTTTCATAACTTCCAAGATCACCCATTTGAGGTCTGTGTCCTTATGATTGTGTTCCAGGAAGTGTCTTGTAAGTTTGGTGTTAGTTTTCTTACATCGTATAGTACTGCGATGTTCGTTGATACGGGTCTTAATCTTTCGAGTGGTCATGTCCACATATTTCAGGTTGCAGGCTGTCACGGGCTCAGAGTCCAGCTCCAGTCCCTTCGGCCACCCCCCTGCCAGTGGCTACATCTGACGAGAGTGACCACACACCACAGCCCTCGGGCTCAAGGTACACCACGTGCAGCACACAACAGCAGCACCCCAAGCGGGCCAGAGCGCAGACACCATCCCCCAAGCAAACCAAAGTCACACCGGAGCGCAAAGGCAAAAGCCCTTCAGGTGACACTCAGGGGCATCAAGCCAAGAAGCAGGCCTCAGGCTCACATGCCTCAAACTCATCCCCATCCAAGGACACTCCCGTCCCAAAAGCGTCTCCCAAAGACAAGCAGTCAGTTGCCATGCCTGCTGTGAAGCTGGTGCCTGTTAAGAGTCGGCAGAAGAAGCCCTCTAAGGCAGATTCAGCCACAACCTCAACTCCCACCCACACCCCTGTGAAGCTGGGAAAGGAGGGCACTGTAGGGGGTTCAGCTGGTCAACAGGGGATTGAGGGGAAAAGGCAAGGCCAGGCGAAGCGTACCGCCGGATCCAGCATATCCCCAGAAGGAGGGCCACCGCCTGCACCTGATGCACCTTTGGTGGAGAGTGTGCCTGTTGTGCCCGCACCACCTCCCACTCCTACCAAGACCAAAATTACCTATCGAATCCCCAAGAAATGGAAAGGCCCCCTCCACATTCTCCCTCACACACTGTGTCTCATGGCAGCATGTCTCCGCCTCCATGTGCCACCACACAAGCCGGTCCAAGCAGCCCTCCGGCTCCCAAAGCCACTGATGCCTCTACCTCAGCTGGTCCTCTCTCTCCCAACTCCAGTCCTCCAACTGGGCACCTCCCAGTTCGACTGACAGCCAATTCTGAGGCTAAGTCCCCCTCCCACACCTGTCTCTACCACAGCGGTGCCTGGACTGCCCATTGTTATCCCCCTAGCTGTGTTGCTGACCATGGCAGTGTACGTTCTCACCCATTCCCTGTGCAGGTTCTCACATGTGCCTACTTTGAACTATGGACTGGCCACTGGCCTTGCTGTTTTTCACTGTGTTTGCTCATTCCCTGTGCAGGTTCTCATGCACACATGTGCCTACTTTGAACTATGGACTGGCCACTGGCCTTGCTGTTTTTCACTGTGTTTGCCCATTCCCTGTGCAGGTTCTCATGCACACGTGCCTTCTTTGAACTATGGACTGGCCACCGGCCTTGCTGTTTTTCACTGTGTTTGCCCATTCCCTGTGCAGGTTCTCATGCACACATGTGCCTACTTTTAACTATGGACTGGCCACTGGCCTTGCTGTTTTTCACTGTGTTTGCCCATTCCCTGTGCAGGTTCTCATGCACACATGTGCCTACTTTGAACTGTGGACTGGCCACTGCCCTTGCTCTTGTCTACTTTTGATGCCTATCTGGGTAATATGTAATAAAGACAGTTGTCTGCTTTGTCAGTGTCCTTGCTAAATAAAGAATGTTTAATGTATGGGTATGGTTTAATGTGACACATGCTCTGTATGCCACTTTAACATTGCCAATGGCTTGTTTCACTTTTTCAGGGTTTGCCAGAGGTGACAGGTACTTCAGTTCTTCTTGACTCTGTGGCTTGGGGATGCAATTATGGTTGTTTGTGATGACCTACTGTTAACCTAATCATTCTATGGTCAGATTTGCTAAATTGTACACATGTCATGTTAGGATGCACTACCAGCACAGAGGGGAATTCTATCCACAGGATTGCAGGCAGGCTGGCCAGGGTCCATCATGTCTCTGTGATCTTTCTTGATGTGTGAACAGCAGTGTTGGTGTATGGTCTTCTTGTGATGGCCTGTCTTCCTAGTCACATGGGTACATTTGAATGTGTGCACTTGAGTGGTCATGAAGTGTAAAGGGGTGACTTGGTCAGTGGTGTTGATGTGTGTGTGCCCCTGCAATGCCAACTGAACACATGTATGACCCAGGAGCTGAGTGCCTGTTTGTTTGATTTGTCAGCCCTGTGCTTGTGATTGTGTGCACATGTGGGAGTTGTATGTTGTGCACTGCGCAGTGTGTTGGTGTGTCCTTGCACTCCTAGGGGACACCTACTTGTTGTTGCTGCCAGTTGTGAGTATGCAGAGTGTGTGCCTGCCAAGTCTGTGTTGTGTTTTGTTGATCAGCCATGTGTCTTGTTACTGTTTGTGCTCACTGTGCAGACCTGCTCAGCCACACTGACATTGTTGGTGAGTTTTCTCATGCATTGCTGTCACTTGAGCCATTTTTGGCTCCAGTATGGTATGTGGTATGTGGAGTCATACCATCCCCTAGCTTTGCTTCTGATGCCTACCCATTGTGAGTGACTCCTCCATGTATTTGTGGTGCTGATCTGTGCACAGGACCAATGTGCCACTCAGGACAGATTCACATATGGTTATGTGTGATTTTCTTGTACTGGTTTGCAGTCATGGTTGCTCATGTGCAGTGCAACTGTTTGTGCTGCACAGTCCTCTGTTCATGTTGTTTGCACCTGGGTGTCCTTGAGTTGTGCATCTGTGAGTGTTGGGTTAGCTGTATGTGTGTTTGGTGAGGTACTGCTACCCTTCCAGAGTGTGATGTTGTCTGTGTCCTGTGCTGCTTTGTGTTGTGGGAGTACATGGTGTGACACTGAGATGTGTGTGCTACTGATTTGGTTGGTGTGCACACACTGCTTGGCCTGCATGCAGTGCTGTCAGTGTATGTTGCCTTGTACTTGCCAGTTGTGCATCCCCTGATGTCCAGCTGAGTTTGCAATGTGATGGATTGGCATGTGCATCTGTTATGTTTTTGTTGTGGATGTATGCAGTGCTTGGGCTGTGTTGGCTCTTTTTGCTGACAGATGCTCTGTGTGTGATGTTCTATTTGCATTACATTGTGTGTGAGTTGTTTGTGCATTGTGATACATTCAGATGTGTGTTGCAGGTGTAGTGTAGATTACTTGTATGTGTGTCACATGCAGCAAGTTATGTTCTGGTTGCTGGCCTTGTTTTGAGTGCACACTAGTGCTATGTCCTCCTATCTTTGACCTGTCACTTGTCAGGATTGTGCATGCGCATGCATGTGGTACACTATGACACCATGTTGACTTGATGGGTGGTGTGGTGTGTCTGTCTGTGTTAGCTTATTGTCCCATTGATCCCAGTTTGTGTTCATGATTTTTTTGAAATGATGCACTTCTTGTTTGTGTTGGGGTATGGTGTCTGTGCATTGGTCCTGAGTGACAATGTTGTGTACTCCTGTTCTGTCTGGGGTACCATTGCCTTTCCACTGTTTGGCTGGCCAAATGTGTGCTTGTTGGATTCCTGTGTATGTTGTTTGAGAGGTTTGTGTTTGGCTATTGTTTTTGTGCCAGCATTGGTTCAGGCATTCCTGAGTGTGTGTGTGATGTTTGTGGATGCACCCCAGGGAGTGTGATTGGTTGTCAGTGTTCTCACAGGACCTCATTTGCACCATTCTGTGTGTATGACACTGGTGTTGAGTGCTGCAGGTGTGAGGTGGGTATAGGAGGGGAATGTGTGTGAGATCAAACTTGTGTTTGACAGTCATGGAGTGTGACAATGAGCCATGTGTGTTGTGCTGATGACATACACATGTCAAGTAAGTTGAGACAGATGTGTAGCTGATCACTGTTTGACTTCAGACACTTCCTATCATTCCTGTGCCTATGCATGG
Source organism: Calotriton arnoldi (assembly GCA_963921515.1). Classification (NCBI taxonomy): domain Eukaryota; kingdom Metazoa; phylum Chordata; class Amphibia; order Caudata; family Salamandridae; genus Calotriton; species Calotriton arnoldi. The sequence continues at coordinate 293,947 of CAWUFW010003768.1, read as the reverse complement.
CTTGCCTTGCTGTCTCCCTGAGTTGTTGCACAGAGGTCACGGTGGTTTAATTCCACTCACTGTGCCAGCCATGTCTGATTTTATGGCCTAAGGGTGGTGTGATATGTCCCTTCTCTTGCATGTGATGTACACATGGTTTGTGGCTTGCTCCATGGCTTTCCAGCACTGTCCACCTCACTTTTGGCTAGCCCATTTATTGTCCTCCATTGCTGCAGACATCTGGTATGTGTATGTGGCTGTGTGTCAGTGTGGGGTGTGTCTGGGTGACTTGACAGGCAGTGTGTACAGTTAAGTGGTTGTTCATATGCAGTGTGAGTGTTCATTTTGTGATTGGACTCAGTTTGCTTGACATGAGTGGGGGGTAGGTGTGAGGAGGAGGAATGCCCTGCCCCTGAGCTTCTGTGCAGGGTGTTCCTCTTCACCCCCACCTTCTGGGACAGGCTCCCTGGTTGTTTGGTGTGTGTGGTGCAGGGTCTGGGTACACCTGGCTGGTTAATTGTGCAGGGGGGGCACAGGAGGAGCACACAGCATGTCCCCAAATCAGAGGGGGAGCGTAGTGTGTGTAGGGTGAAGGTGGGGCCCTATGATCTTTGTGGACTGCCCATGCCTGGCGCTGGCCCTGCCTACTACATTGTGCGCATGTTTTCCCACGTCTGCACTGCTGTGGTGACGTGACCGAGACATTGCTGTGATTTCGCGGTTGATGGGTTGTTGGGTGGCCCGGATGCGGAGGGGTGATTTAGTGATTTAGTGACAGGTAGGACATGTGTGGGTACACTTGGGGATGTGTTCCTGTCCCCACTAGAGTGTCTGATGTGGACAGGAACCGTATGTCAGCCCAGGAGTTGTGTGTTGTGGTTGTGTGTGGAGTTGTGTGATTGCGTACCTGCGGCGTTGTCTGCGACGGGCCATTATTTGCTGGTTGTGGAGCAGGTACAGGACCGGAAAGGCGTGTAGAGCTGGATCCGTTGCGGTCCGCACCGGGTGGAGGTGACCGGGAGTCTGGTTTCGCGCTCCGCTGTCGTGCTTCCGCCGTCTCTGGTTGGGTGGTTTTTCTGCTGCGGTGTGACGGGCTGTTTGGGGCATCCTGATTTGTACGGTGGACGCGACGTCATTCTGCACGGTGGTGGGTCTCTATTGGCTCCCACCGCCGCGGTGGCGGGCACATATTTATGGCGGTTCACGTCGCTCCGCGGCGGACGGGAAATGGGCTATGTTTGACCATTGTAATATGGCGGGCCTGAGGTCCGCTGCTGGCGTGCGGAAAAGGAAATTTTCCGCCACCGCCAGCACCGCGGATGTGCCTCCGTCCGCCATCCTAATGAGCCCCTAAATTACTTCCCACCCTACTCGCCTATCAACCCACAACCCGCTCCTAAAAAAATAACCCAATTAACATAATTGCCAATTAATTAATAATAATTAACAACCAATTAATAAATAATTAATAATAAATTAAATCCCACAATTAACAATATAAAATAAATAAATATTAATTAATAAAAATATTAATAAATTAATGATAATTAAATTACTTCCCACCCTATTCCCCTATAAACCCACAAGCCGCTCCTAAAAAAATACAATTAACATATTTAACAATTAATTAATCAATAAAAATGAACAGCCAATTATTAATTAATTAATTATAAATTAATTCCCACAATTAACACTATAAAATCAAAAATAAATAAATACTAATAAATAAAAATTAATATTCAATTTATTATAACTGAATTACTTCCCACCCTATTCCCCTATAAACCCACAACCCACTACAGAACTAAAACGCAAAATTTAATTACAATAAAATTAATAACTTCTACAAATTTAACACAAATGCAATACTTAGACAAAAAAATAGAGCACATACATTTAAAATACATACTGAAATACATAACACTAACTAAAAAAACTAAATTTTTTACAACTATATTTTTGCAAATGATATTAATTACTTCGATATTTTAGAAAACGATATTTCTTACCTGAAACTCGATATTCTTGACCACGATATTCTTGCAGTCGATATCTATGTATCTCGATATTTTGCACTCGATGTTAGTGCAAGTCGACATTTCCTACTCAATATTCTGACTCTTTACCCGCTCTGATACCCGCAAGGGTCATGTTCGCGCTTTATAAAACTATTCAAATAAATAAATAAATTGATTTCATTGATACTTGCAACAGACAAAGCTGTGTGAAGCCAGGTGCTAAAAAGTGTGATTTAGGGGGTCATTAGGATGGCGGGCGGACTTTAGTCCGCCCGCCAACCCAGTGGTTACGGGACCGGCTGCCTGCCATTCGGCGGTCCCGCACCCCTGATTAGGATGCGACCGCCACCCTGGCGGTCACATTCCGCAGTTTAACATTGCTTACAGCAGCACCCGCCGCAATATCAAATTGACATGTTGTGCATTTCCATGCACAACGTGGCAGGCCCCGCACGGTGCCTGCCACATTGTGCATGGAAATGGAGAGGGGTACCAAAGGTACCTCCCAAGTGCACCCCCCCGTTGGTCCGCAACGGGCCCCCAAAGCAATTCCCCGCCAGCCTTTCAAGGCCTTTAACCGCACGCATACTAATATGGATGGCGGTGCCTGCTAGGCACCGCCACCATATTACACCATATTAGGGGCCAAGTCCGCCCGGCCGGCAATCGGAACGATTGCCGACCGGCGGAAAAGCGGCGGACACACTTTGCGTCCGCCGCGATACCCCCGCTATTATAATATGGCAAGGGTGTTACTCGTTACAATGGCGTAACGGTCGCCACCGCCGGCTAAGCGGTGGCGAACTTTACAGCATCGTAATGACCCCCATAGTCAGCAATATTTCATCACAAAATGAGCAATACAGAGAAGATGCTTTACTAGAATACCATCTAGCAATACACTTACTGAAGGGATTGCTCCTAACCAATACTCAAGGAACGAAACATTGAGCTTCATTCAAGTTTAGATATTTTCAAGCTCCAGTTAATTAAAGCTCAATATCATTTTCAGATGTCCAGCTTTTCCATTATTGTATTTCTTTGCAAAAGGTAATTTTTAATCTGCTTGACCGGTCTAAGCTGTAATTGCTGTCATCTTAAACCAGATGCGGTTTTCAATATCAATTCAATGTCCTGATCTTCTATATTTCCACAAGGCTTCTAAAGATGCTGTCATGATGTTGGTTATGTTAAAGTTGGTTAGCCGTGGAGGCAGGGCAACTAGTTTTGGCTCAATGGTGATAAAAAGGTAGCTTTATCATCAGAGGTGTCATGTTTACTAACCTATCTGCCTAGTGGCCACTACACCTTGCCTCTACCCCTGACCCACCAAAGTCAGTAAGGTATCCAAGTATGATCATTAACACTGTTTTCAACCTCATGTCAACACGGAATCCAAGATCTGTCTTTACTCAATCTCCAGTTGATGTCAGCTGTTGGAACAAGATTAAAGAATATTGTTTGTGCAGACCATAGTTCATTCTATGTTTCTATGTTACAATTTAATATAGTTACTTCACCGTATCTAAAACATCCTGAATAGACCTGAAGCAGTTCAGGACCACACCACAGGTATTTTAGCATACGTAAACATGATCATCCAAGGCCATTTTGCAATGAGCTGAAAAGCTACATCCAGTTACTCACAAATCAGAAATGCACCAATGGTGTGGATGTTAAATGTCATATGTGGACTGCAATGCACATTTACAGTACCCACATATAGAACCAAAGTATTCTGCTGTGTCTTTACTGGGCTGCAGTTTAAAATCACGGCAGTGACACATTGCAAGGAAAGGAGCTTTGCCATATAACCAACCTGATTTCATACATATAGTATTTCATTCCCAAGGGCCGATTACGAGTTTTGGCAGTGCTGGAGCGGGCAGTACGCCACCGCTGTTTCCCTGCACCGCTGAGACTTGCCGCCCGCCTTCCAGATTACAACTTTAAAGTGGTCTGGCGGGCAGGTATTGTGGCAGTCCCATGGCTGTGCCTTTGAAAAAGGCACTGCAATGGCACAGTACAGCACGTTTCCTGCACGGTATGGACTTGAAAGTCCACGCTGTGCACTAACTGGTGTGCATGCACACAGGGGGGCACATGTTATGCTCCCCTGTGCATCCACATGCGGAGGAGGCACCGGGGGGCCTGCAGAGCCCACTTTGTTTCCTCTCTGCCAGAGTGTTTATGGAGGAGGAACCTCCTTGACACTGCTGGCGGACAGAAAACTTGTAATATGCTTGGTGGGACTGCAGCGGTCCTAATAATAAATAAAAGTTTGTTTTATACCTTCACTTGGAAAAATAGTTGAAACGTGATTTAGGGTTCTTTTTCACTTATAGTAAAATCTAATAAAATAGTAAAAATAGATTTATGATATGTGTAATGGAAAAGCAAATTTTTAAACATATACTTAGTTCTGTTTAGGGACAAACTGGAATTAAAACTCAAACTTCACTGCATCAAATCCACATATATATACTATGATGATGTATATATCTTCAATGTATGTACAGTTAAGAGTTACAGTTAGCAAATCTATACTTACCTGCTTATTCTTTTCTTTATACTAATATTGTAGGCAATATTTTGGCTACAATATTTTTGCATTTCGATATTTTGCCCATGAAATTCTAAACTAAAACCAAGGGTATACAAGATTCCTGCAAGGGGAAAAAAAGCTAGGACAATCTTGAATAATGGACTCTGGGGAAGTTTAGATTAAAGTGAAAGAGGAAGTGCTTTGAAAAGAGGTTTTTTTCCTTTCATCGTACAGTTGTCAGAATCAAATATTGGCAATGCCACTAGAATAATGCAATCAACAGCCATGGCATTTTCTGAATAACTTTGGATTTATCACACTTTTCACATAATCCATCATCTGAGTATTAATTTGCAGATTTTAACAAAAAAAGTTTTTACAGTTCAAAAATGTAAAAGTTATCAAATTGTCACTTTCAATTGCTGATTGCTTTGTAGAATTTTTCTACAATTGAACTGAAAAATACATTAATATTTGTTGCTCTACACTTGAATCCACACACGCATAGTAACATGGGGTTATTGCAGTTGAAACAAAATCATTATGATGTGTTAAATTTTGTTTTTCTGGCTTAGATTTAATTAGGCCCCACTGCTTTCTTATTTGAAAATGGATGCTTAATCATGATGCTCGTTCTTTGTTTATATTTTTCAGTTCACACAACATGCAGCAAGACTTGAGTTGTTTATTTTTATATGACTCGCTGTTCTTGAAGAATTCAACAGAGGAAGTCTTTAGCAGCAATGTTCTTCTCGCTAACACACTTTATTACATTCATTCACAATCATTCTCTGTTGTTTGTTTAAGCAGTTTGTTTGAACATCTTTGGATGACATTAAGTCAGAAGGTTCAAATCAGTATTCATTTAGTAGGTTAGTGCTAGTGTGATAGGATTTTGTAATGTTTTAAAAGTAGAAAATATGATTTGTTAGAGCAATGATCATACCTTGCTGACTTAGCAGCTCCTGCAATTTTCTATGTACAAAAACTGTATATAAACCCTTGTATTTGGGGATGAGTCAGATTAACATTTTGAGACCCTTCCTGAGCCTATAGGGATGCTGCCTGATTTCTATTGATGTGCTGCACATTTGAGACTTAGGGCCTGATTTCTTCTTGGGCGGTCCTGGGACCACCGTCGCTTTTTGGCTGTCTGACCGCTGCATACCTTCCAGTCCTACAGCCAGATCACAATGCAGGTGGTGAGACTGCCATCAGACCGCCTCTAGACCACCGCCTCCACCTAGAGCTGAGCTCCCGCAGTGGTGGCAGTGAGGATAGTGGTGGTCAATGGTGATGGTGCCGGCATTGGCACTCCTGTCAGTATCATGACCTGCCTTTCCGCCTACATTTTACAGGCGGGTACACCGCCATGAAGAGGTCAGTGGAAAAGCAGGGTTTGGGGTGCAAACATGTCTCCAGGGCGAGTGTGCCCTGGAGACATGTTCACTAGTGGCAACTGAGTGTGCCCCCATGCAATTGGCATGGTTGGGCACACTGTTTCTCATGCCTACCATGCTGTGGAGAATCAGTGCACCCGACTACCCAAAAGCATTGCAGCATGGCCGGCAATGGCTGCAGGCTCTTTCCTGGAGCGACAGCATGCCACTCCCATGACTGCACAGCCGACACATCGCCAGCCCGCGGTGATGTCGTAATGCGCCTGCTTGGCGATGTTTTCCCGACCGCCATCACGGTGGGCTGGCAGCGTGTCCACTAGGGTTATAATCAGGTCCTTAAACTATTTTCTGATTTTGCCTTTATTTCTGTATTATTCTGAATTTCAAACACTTCATGGCAAATTATGTCTATGCAATTCAATATTATAGCCTTTAATTTTCCTTTTCTTTTCACATTATTTAGTTACCCTTCATACATTATATTGTTCATTCGCTGCCACATAATTTCAGTGGCCCTGGATAAAGAGATGTAAGAAACTGGGTTATTGGTTGAGGGGGTGGAACTCCAACTCAACCACCACAATCCTTGTCAGGGTGTACCGCAAAAGTCACGAAATTAACATGTGCTTAACCCTGTGGTAGCTTGACACAAAGCAGTCATGCTTAACTTAGAGGCAAAGTATAAAGTATTTATGCAGCACACAAATAGTAATAACGTGAAAACACAACACAAGAAAAATCCCAAACCAATTTAGAAAAATAGAGTCAATTTTAATAATGTAAATAAAAATCCAATCAGTAGAACCTGAGACTGGGGGAATGTCACAAGTTTAGGCTGAACGCGATGGAGTGTGTGTTTGATTCAAGGAGCAGGTTACTCCTGCTGAAAGAGATATTATCTCAAAGTTCACCTCAAAGAATTTTGTTTGTGGTGGAGAGATCAGCGAGGAGCAGAGAGCATCATGGATGGTTGCCGCTGTAGCTCGAAGAGCAGGCTGGGCGGTCATTGCTGTAGAGCAAAATCAGGCGTTGTAAACGGTCATTGCTAGAGTTTCATATTGGCGGTCATTGCGACTGTCGTTGCTGTAGCTCGAAGTGCAGATCTCAAGTTGCCGGTCGTCGCTGGTGATCCCTGTAGCTTGAAGAGCAGGACTTCCCCAGAGACTCGCGTTAGGTGTTGTCACAGTGACAGTCTCGGCCCAACGTGACGAAGAGCCTAAACTTTAAGATTTCATCTCTTCTTCTTGGGAGGAGATCAGACAGCCAAGGATCCAGGACCTGGGGGAACCTTTTGGGAATCAGGAACTCACTCTAGCAGAGGCCAGCAGGGCTCGAGCAGGTCCAGTTGCAGCAGATCAGCTGGGCAGTTGCGGGGAAACCTTTGGAGCTTGTTCTGTCCATTTCGCTCAATCAGGAGGTCGGCCAACTGACCCTTGGAGTTACTCAGGATGAAGGGATGAAGGTGAACAGGCCCAGTCTTCCTTCTCAGACTGCAAGGCAGTGCCCAAACGCCGGGCAGTCTTTCTTCTGTAATGTCCACTGGTTCAGGAGTGTTCTGATGAGTAGGTCTGGAGGTCCAATAGTTTAACCCGGTACCAGCCTTTGTGTGTGGGGGTACACCCTGTCCTTCCCCCTCATCTAGTTCTGGAAAGTTCTTCCCTTCTCCTGTCAAACATCCAAGAAATCTGGGGTGACAAAAGACTGGACAGGCTTGGTGTTAGATTCACTTTGTGTGAGGGAAAGCTCTCTGAAGTACAATGTAATGTAATGTAATGAATACTTGTAAAGCGCACTGCGACCCGCCGGGTATCCTGGTGCTGAGAGACGGGAAAAAGCCTGTGGCAAGGGCAGAATTGGCATTATACTCTGGGATAAAGCTAAGTTTTTATTTTTTTCCTGAACGGCAGAAGATCTTTCATCCGCCGCAACTCTGTGGGTAGGCTATTCCAGAGCCTTGCAGCGGCAACACTAAAAGCTTGCCCCCCCAGTTTAACTCTTCTGACCATAGGTACTTTCACCCAGTTAGCTGAGGAGGACCGAAGACAGCGAGTGGGAGCATACCAGCTGAATTTATTCTGTAACAGTATTGGCCCTAAACCATGCAGTGCCTTGAACACGACACAGAGGGATTTGAAGTGAACCCTCTGCAGAATTGGGAGCCAATGAAGCTCCACCAGGGCCTGGGAGGACGAGGTCTCATCAAGGCCAGCTTGGCCGCTGCATTCTGAATTCTCTGCAGTCTCCCAATTAAGTATTTTGGGGACTCCAGCAGCAAGGCATTGCAGTAGTCCAACCTGCTCATGATGACACTCCTTACTACCAGTGCACGAGTATGTATGGGGAGCATAGGGAGAATTTTCCTGAGGGCCCTGATAAGGGAAAAACAGCTCCCAACGGTTTTATTGACTTGATTTTCCAGAGTTAACTTCTCGTTAAAGCAGATTCCCAGATTGCGAACCGACTTAGAAGGTGCCAGCGGGGGATCGGCAGGAATAGGCCAAAAGTCAGCTGGGAGAGGATGTGACATTCTCCCACCTGCAATATAAAGAAGCTCTGTTTTATCTGCATTAAATTGCAGGGAGTTGTTTCTCAGCCAGAGTACCACGCTCTGCATACAGGCATGGAAATTCTCCACAGAGGATGACTGTTCTCCCTCCAAGGAGAGAATAAGCTGGGTATCATCCGCATAATTTACTAGGCCTATGCCGTGAGATTTAATGACCTCCACCAAGGGGCGCATATAGGCATTAAATAGAATACGCCTGATCGCAGAGCCCTGCGGTACACCATGATGTATCTTGGTGAACTTAGACTGAAAAGGGGGAGGGCCACAGCCTGACATCTGTCCGACAGATAGGAATGAAGCCACTTTTGAGCCAGGCCCACTACCCCCACTCCTTCCAAACGTTCCAGGAGAACCTTGTGATTGACTGTGTTGAACGCGGCGGACAGGTCCAACAAGATCAGTATGGCAGAATGACCCTTGTCCGCACGCAGTCAGCAAGGCAGTCTCCGTACCATGTCCTGGGCGGAAGCCGAATTGCACGTCATCAAGTAAATTATTTACCTCCAGAAACTGGGAGAGGGCCCTACTTACAAGGCGCTCAATGATCTTCACCGGGTATGGAAGGAGTGAGATAGGCCTGTAATTTTTAAGACAGGCTGGGTCAAGCGACGTTTTTTTTAATAAAGGAGTTACAACTGCTTGCTTCCAGCAGGAGGGGACTATCCCAATACCCAGGGATTGATCACATAACTGTCTTAGCAGAGGGAACAGCTCGGCGCCTAACGCTTTCCAGATCCTATAGGGAAGAGGGTCCAGTGATGAACCAGAGGAGATCCCAAGAGCTATCCGATTAAAATGCTCCACCGAGGGAATATCAAAGTGATCTAGGAGAGGCCTCTGGTTCGAAGCTTTACTTAGCCCCTTCCAGTCCTCCTTCCTATCCTGTGGGGGACCACTAGCCCCATCAACTGTGCTATCCCTTTCCAACCCTTCAATGATTTTGCAGATCTTATCTTCAAAAAAGGCAGCCAGGTTGTCACAAAGTTCCTGCGTAGGGAGAGTCTTATTTTTAGTACAAGCGCGGCTAGCGATATCATTCATTATTTTGAAAATGCTTTTAGAGCTATTGGGTGCTTTCAGAATTACATCTGCAAAAAATTCAGCTTTAGCACAAGCAATATTTTTCTTATAGCAGAGGATTTTCTCCTTCCAATCGGCTTTGTCTATATCAGAATACCCCTTCCTCCACCGCCGTTCTGCTTGTCTACAATCAAGTTTTAACTTTTGCAGTTCAGCAGTGTACCAAGGAGCAGAGGGTTTGCCTACTTTTTTAACCTGTTTTCGTGGGGCTAGCTGGTCAAGTTGATCATTAATATGTAGACAGAAGGTGGCGTAATTATCCTCCACCTGTTTCCCAGGGTCAAAGGATTCTTCAAGATGAAATACTGGGGCAGCACTAGCTTTCCTCAGGAGACCTTTCCAGTTCCTGCTAAGAAGACATTTAGTTTCCTTCATAGCGGGCTGTTCTGCCTAATGTTAAACATATCAAATTGAATTAGATAGTGATTGGTCCAACCGACCGGCAAAACATTCACCACTTCCATTGAGTCTTTTCCAGCGAAAATAAGGTCCAGAATATGTCCCCCCGTATGTGTAGGTCCAAGTGGGGCTGGGTGAAGCTTCTCCCAACCATCCTGCCAGAATGGCTTATCCTGCCCTCAACTAAGGTGCGTTTGTGTCACTGTCTGAAAGGAGTACACAAATGTCAACAGCAGAGCCATTTGCAGTCATGTGACTCTTCGTATGTTTTAAGAGTGTCTCTGCAATATACCATGTCCATTATCCAGTGTTTGTCTGTGGGATACGAATTACTGTCCCAGTGCATTGACACTCTTATTTTTGCTAACAGCAGCGCTACCGCACCAAATTTGCGTTTGTCCGATTGCAATTGTTTAAAAAAAAAACAACAAACAGATTCGAATTGAACATTCTCTTACATAACATTTTCATGACTTGTTCCCAGTATACCTTGACCCTACCACAATTCCATGCTAGGTGTAAAATGTCAGCGTCATCCACCCCGCACCTTCGGCAGATTGCCTCCTCCCGTAGCCCATATGTCTGCAATTTTGCTGGTGTGTGGTATGTTTGGTGTAAATATTTATAATGTATAATGCGAAGATTCCCGTTTGGGGTTAGAATTTCCATTAGTGCACAGCAGAACTGCCATTCATCTACTCTCAGAGGAGTGTCCAATAACGTATTCCATCTCCCCTGCGACTTACTAGTGCCTCTTGCTATTTCAGTTTCCATTGCCTTATATAATTTTGTAACCGTGTGCGTGTTATCTGAGTTAGTTATTATCATTTGCAATGGCATTTGGGTTCGCTTTGGGAAAGTTGGATATAGTTTTTTGACTGCTGCCCATAATCTGTGTTATGTGAATTTAAACAATAGCGATTGATTGCTTACATAAGCTAAGTCATCTGTCTCGAGAAATGCGCCGTCTTTGTATAGATCTCCCATTGTCACTAGTCCCACCTGCTGTAGCATTTCCATGCTGCCCTTATCTTGCGTCACAGAGAGCGATGGGTGTTGTGTTAGTGGCATAGCTGGGCGCATATAATGGCAGTTTGCGTGCCAGTTTTCCCATACGTTGCCATGCTGAGGCTGTCGATTGTATTGTGTTTATTTCATTTTTAGTCACGTGTTCCCGTTGGTGTGTCAGTATACTGCTGAGTGGGATGGGGTTTGCATCACCATCCTCTACTGCCAAGTGCGGCATATATCGTTTTGGGTGCTACCAGTAGTGTGCATATTGCGCTTGTGCACATAAGTAGGCCTGGGCGGTAAATTCCGTTCCGCTCGCGGAATTTGCGGAATTTGGGTAATTTCGCGTTCCGCGGAGAATGCGAAATTGACAAAAATTCCACGATCCGCGGCTTCGCAGAGTTTTTTGCTTGTTCGCACTTTCAAAATGCGTGTTCGCAAGATATTTCTCCCCGAGCACGCAAACAACGTTCGCGAACAGGAAAAAAGCATCGCGAACGGGCGGAATAAGCAATTCCGCGTGTTCGCGGAACTTTTGCGTGCTCGCGGAGATTTTTTACCGTTTCGCGGAGTTTTGCGTAGCGCGACTATGCAAATTCCGCCCACCCCTACACATAAGTAACGTAGCAACAAATCTGGTGTTGCAAATCCCTCTTGCGCATATGGCAGTGTTAAGGTTTGTAAATCTATATGTGCCTGCTTTCCAGCCCAAATTAGTTTGGACATGCATGCTTTTAATCTATTGAAAGTAGGGGCTGGTGTTGTAATTAGAATATTAGTGAATAAATATACAAATTTGGGTATCGCCACCCCATAGTTTGCACTTATTACAGTGGCTGGGTCTCTATGGATCCATATTCCTAAATATGTAACTGGGTCATCCTGCCAGGTATGGGGAAATTCCTTAGTATGTGGCTGTGTGATCTCTGTCAATGGGAGCACTGTGGATTTGCTCCAATTAATTTGTAATCCAGATTGCCTCCCGAATTTAATGTATTCTCTCAGCAGCGGTGATAAATTGTTTCTCGGGTCGCGCACATATAACACCATATCATCTGCATACAGGGAAATGCCTATGGGGCGCTGGCGGAATTTTAGTGCTGTGGCCATGTGTTGTTGCCTTATTTTACATGCAAGGGGTTCGAGCGCAATGGCAAAAAGTAAGGGGTATAAAGGACATCCCTGTCTTGTTTCTCTTTGTATTTGTTTTGCGTCTGAAATATATCTGTTAACTTTAATGCGTGCTATTGGCTTAGTATACAAGAGTTTTATCTATTGTAACAGTATGGCAAGCATACCCATTCTTTGCAATATCACAAATAGATATGTCCATTCTACCAAATCAAAAGCTTTAGCAGCATCTAGCAGTACTGCCGCTGCTTCTAGCTTAGGGTTTAATTGGTGCTGTAAAGCAAATATAGTGCATATATTGTGTGCTGTGGATCTTGCTGGTATAAATCTAGATTGGTCCGGTAATATAATATTCTGCATAAGTGGTTGTAGCCTTGTAGCTATGATTTTAACCAGTATTTTTGTGTCTGTGTTAATGAGCGATAGCGGTCGGTATGACTCGCATCTCTCTGGGTCTTTGTTGGGTTTTAGTAACACAATTAATAGTGTTTCTCATAGTGTTGGTGGCAAGACCTGTTTGCATCATCGTACATTTCCACTAAGTATGGGCTTAGCAGCTCTGCATATGCCTTATAAAATTCTCCTGTGAACCCATCAGGTCTGGGAGCTTTACCATTAGGTAGTGTTTTGATAGCCTCTTGTACATCTTGTATTGTGATTGGTTGTGACAGATATTCCCTTTGGCCTTCCGACAACCATGCTATGGCTATGTCATCAAGGTATTCTGTAATTTCTTGTATACCCGCTGTGTCACATGAGGCATAGAGTTTACCATATGTTTCTACAAACGCCTCTAATGTTCCTTTAGTGTCTTAGGGGCAGATGTATCAAGGATTGCATTTGCGATTCCTTAATAGCGAATTTTAGCGAATTGCTATTAAGGAATCGCAAAATGCTATGTATGTAGGAATCGCAATAATAATTGCGATTCCTTAATATTCCTTAATTGCGAATTGCAAATTGCGATTCGCAATTAAGGAATACCTTCCCATTCATTCCTATGGGCATAGAGGCCCATAGGAATGAATGGGAAGACATTCTCAATTTGCGAATCGCAATTAGAGAATCGCAAATTGAGAATGCAATTTCAAGGGTGCCAGGGTGTCCTTTTGTCACCCTGTTGCACCCCTGAAATATGTATGTGTGCACATGTGGTGCACATACATGCCCTAAGGGCATGTATGTGCGCCACATGGCACTTTGAAAAATTATAAAAAAGGGCATTTTTCAAAGAAATCGCATATTACCACCAACTTGAAGTTGGTGGTAATTTGCGATTCCTTAAGGCCAAATTGCACTTTTTTGGTGCTTCTTACATTGGATTTAAGGAATCGCAATTTGCGATTCCTTAAATGCAATCTCAAAATAGGGAATCGCAAATTTTGCGATTCCTTATTTTAAAGGCAGTTTTGCCTTAATACATACCACTAAGCAAAACTGTGTTCGCAAACGCCGAGTTTGCGAACGCAATTTTGCTTGATACATCTGCCCCATACAGTGTTACCTCGTTTGTGTCTGTTATTTTTATGATTGTCTGTGCTTTATGTTCAACCCGTATTTTTTGTGCCAGCATGCGGCCACGCCTGCCCCCCTCGCCGAATGCTCTAGCATTTTGCTGATGTGCCAAGAACTTGATTTCGCTATCCGCAAGTTCTTTGTAGTTAGTGAGTTGTTCCCTAATGTTCCCCAAGGTGTCTACCTGGTGTGTGCATTCGTATTCTTCTTCCAATTTCTTAAGAGTGTTTTCACACTTCTTCATTGTGTAAGTATGTCTCTCAGGATTCCCGCATTTGTAATTGTTACCATTTTTGAAGGAGAGAGCACAAACTCTTTAGCACTGGTTAGCAGTGGTAAAGTGCACGGAGTCATTAAGGCCAACATAAACAAATTGAGTGAAACAGGAGGAGTGAAGGCAAAAGGCTTGAGGGAATACCACACCAAGGATGTCAGGCCTGATAAGAGACTTCTACGATTATTGTGTAGAGCACAGGTTATGAACAGCATCTAACCAAACCTCTGCAGAACATTTCTGTAAAAGGAAAAATAAGAAGATTCTGCCTGACCTCTGGGGAAAAGAGGACTCCTGCAATCTACTGGTACCCAGGGACTGCAGATGCTCTACAAGCATTGTGTTGTAGATAACGTTTCCTCACAGATTGGCATTTTTAATCAGTGTACAAAGTTGGAAGAGTACAACATATCTCCTTTATATAGCAATCTCATTAGAATATGCCATTCAGCTACAATATACTCTTTATGCCGCACAGGTACTTTCCGATGTCTCTGCTATGAGATGTTGTGTAGAAAACTTTATTTTGCCTGAATGTCAGGTTTACTTTTTTTGCCAATGCTCCACACCTATCAAATTTCCAAGGTTACCACATTGTCTTATCTGTGCATACTTTGGCAGGTAAGGAAAACTTTAAGAGTTTCAGGGATAGGTGTGTTGTGGTAACGTGATTACTCTCAGATATCCAACCCTTGCTCACCCAATCTGCTGTTGTACATTTTTACATACTTCTTTTGGTGAACATGGTGTTCATGATACTTCATTTCCCTAATTCGACAGGAGTTCCTACACAACCACAAAGGAGCCTTCCTTCACACAACCACGAAGGAGCCATTTAGGTCCCTGATGTTCTGCCTTTCAAGGACAAACAAATGGAAATACCTGTAACACTGTGTGGAGTAGTATGATAAAACCATATCATGTCCAAATAAGGCTTTTCTCTGTACTGTATACCATTAATCATGTTTAGTTGAATACACTATTTGATCATTCTATTAATGCACTCGATTAATCCATTATTTCTGGTGTAATATAAAGCAGACTGCAAATGTGTTGTTGGTATACCACTTAAAATTCTTTAATTTCCATATATGTAAATTGTACTCAATTGTCAGTTATTATAGTTCGTGGATTACTTTCAATGAAAAATACTTCACATAGGAAGTCAATGACTACAGTAGTGTTGGTGTCTTGGACTATTTTTAGGTCGAGGCTAGGCAGCGTGCATGCGCTGTATGCAAGACCTGCTGTAATCACTATACGTAGTGTAATCCCACCTGCTGCTTGCCATTGGTTCACTCCTGCATTGCTCTTCTTTGCTGGCTCCTCATTGGTTGACGCTCCCACTACATCACTTCTGTTTTTCGCTCAGGAGCACCGGCCAACTACAGTTTCCTTACACTGTATGTGTTTATAGGATCCTTTGGGGACTACTTGTTTTATTTCCTGTTCTTGTAATACTGTGGGTGCCTGTTCCTAGTACTGTGCACCTTTTATTTGATCATCAAGGGCGCCCGCTTCACATGCTGCCACACACATAACTTTTAGGTATACGGGTGCCGTGCTTCAAGTTTCAGCCCGCTTTTATGTTTCTTGTTTTTTAATGGCTACCTAACTTTACACTCCTTTATTTGCAGTTGTGGCATGAACTTGAAAGGAAGGTATTGGAATGCTTTACTTGAGCACCAGTTTTCCAATTCCAAAGTTGTAGCTCGTCACACTAACATTATCCTATGAGGACATTTAGGAGGGAGGGGGGCAGTACAGAAAACTGACCACTTTTTTTGTGTGAAAAGGGCTACTTTATTGAAACAGGCGCACATCACAAATTTTCCTGGCATAACCGCCTTTAAAAACTAAAACCTCGCTATACATCCAGTACACTAGCCCCAAGCCCCACCCTCATCCCTACGGTCCCCCCAACATACCCACCCTGCAACTAACTCATTTAACTGTATTTCATTTCAACATTTCCAACTTTCTATTCCCCCTACATCCTATGACTATATGTAGCATAGGAACATGTAAGTAACTAAATATCCTAAACTGAACCTTGAACTACCTGCCTACACTCCTCTTGCCCATGGTTCCCCAACTGGCAATGCAAACCAACTTGTGCCAACTCCTGGCAAACTTTTAATTCCGCCATCACCCAGACAAGGGGGGTGTTGTGCAATTACCCCCCTTTTCTGCCCCTCCTGCCTTCTCAGTGTGGTGAGTGACCCAATCACCTACCGCCTGATATTTAATGCTTGGCCAATACTTCTCAGATCTCTAAGAAGTATAAGTCCATGCCCATCATTAGCAGGTGTACCCCGTCTCGCCTGAAAAACTCAGTGGTGTCAAATGTAATTTCGGAATGATAAATTAGACCTAAACCGTTCCCCCTACAAAAATGGACCATCTCTCTATTCAATGTCCTTCTTACTCTATCTATCGCCGCTGGTTTTCACACCCCTCTCCAAGACCGCTGGGGCACAAACTTGGTCCATAACATGTAACACTCTGCCCAATTCTCTTTTCTCTCTGCCAAGTCTTTTTTCATAGTCCTCCATGGCACCACCCCTTTCTCCTGCACCAAGTCATTCTCACCAAGGTGAATAAGTAACACATCCGGGCACTGTGCTTCAACCATCATGCTATTCAATGTGTGTAACAAGTCCCTCCAAAGCATTAGACTCCAGTTCCCTCTGTACTGCCTGTATGGCTGCCCACTTGACAAAGGAGTGGCCCCCCACACAAATATCCAATTCCTCGGCCGCCGGGTCTGCTATGGTACCTGAAAAAAAACCAAGCAGTAAGCGCTTCACCATGAAGCATCCGCCCCATTTTCCCTCATCCTCCAGCGCCCACACATAACACCTATACCATTCGGATGACTAGCGGCCCATCTGCTTGATATTTTTGCGCACACAAACCCTGTTTCTGGCTACCGATGCTACCCTAATGCAAAAAGAGTGCGTACCATACTCTGCTGCCTGAACTCCCAGCTGAACCAATGCCTTTCGCAGTAGAGCTGGTAGCTGAAAGGCTGCTTCCTTGACTCCATTGTTGTGCGTATACACCAGACCAGATTCTTCTGTACAACAAGCCGCCCAGTGCTCCCCTCATGCCACTGGACAAGAGCCTGATGAACCTACAGATTTTAGACAACCCTTTTCCTCTGAGCCCTCTGATCCAATTTGGAATGGCTAAGCCATATCTCCCATCTCCCTGTTGCCTTGTCATTATCCTCCCACTGTATTCCACCCATGCCCCAATCTCTCAACAATTCCAACACTCTGAAAATTCTGTAAAACATCCACACCATAAGTGTGGAAAATAGGCAAGTCTCACCGCATCCCCGGCACACCTCAGGCAATAGCTGCAACACTTTACCAAGTAAGTTCAAAGACAAAGGCTTTCTGGCGCGCCCCCTCCAGCCTTGCTCTTGTGCCAATCCTGCCAACTTCCCAGCAATGGTAACCCTCAATAATCCCTTGTCTATCCACCTGCGAACGACCCACCTACTGGCGCTACACACCCAACGCTAGGAATTCCTTCCATGCCTGAACATATGCACTGCGCATTGAATCTGCAAGGGACCCTACCACCAGTTGTACCATCCGGCATTGCCTACCAACCACAACTTCTTCAGCATGTGTGTCGGGTCTCTGTCTGCATCCTTGGCTAACACACAAAATCTCCCCCACTGTGAACAAGAAAAAGCATCCGCAATGTCATTGTCCACTCCGGGCACTTGTTGCACCCTGAAAGAAATGTCATATTGCAAGCAGCCCAACACAAAAACCCGCAGCAACTTCGGGACCTGCATGTTCCTAGCAGACTGTCTATTCACAACCTCTACTACCAACATGTTGTCAACCAGAAAGAGTAGTTTCCTGTTTGCTAATTATATGCCCCATAGTGTCACTGCTACCACCAAGGGGGACCAGGGCCGGACTGGCTACCGGGCGTCTTGGTGGGCTGCCGAGCTGGGGGCCGATTTCACTGTGGTGGGGGCTGATTTTGTGGATGGAGACCTGTATGCACTTCTAAATAAACAAAGCAAAACAAATGGTTTTAAAGCATACTTTAAAACCATTTGGTTTTGCATTGTTTACTTAGGAATGCCCGGTAGCCAGTCCGGTCCTGAGGGGGACAGTACCAAGAAGGCTATGCTCCTGCCCCCATTGCTCCACTGTGGCAGCCAGGGCTCTGTGCACCACCTACCCTGCCAGTAGAGTCCAAAACCCCATCCTCCTGCTGCATCTAAAAAAAATTGCACATCCCATTTTACATCCTCCCTTCTTGCCAAAGGAACTGCCATTGAAATTGTGTGGTAGGAAACACCACATTCCCATGTTCTCCTTGACCCCTGCTGAAAGCCTAACATGGTGAGGAGGCAGTGAAAACCCGGATAAAGCCCGCCCCAACCTCCTGCTGAATGTCCTCGCTGCCCGTAGCACTCTGCGTGCAAAATGAAGGTGTCCCAACAGGATCTGAATCTCCTTCACTTTCACTTTTTCCCTTCCCAGAATGCACATTAACAATGTCAGCATTTTCTCCTTTTTGTCCTGTGGTAATCTGGCTTCCATCCGCATAGAATCAATTATAATGCCCAAAAACAATAGCACTTTTGTGGACCCACTGTTTTCTCTAGTGCCAACGACACCCCTAGTTCACCCATGAGCTCTTGGAACCTTGCCAGTAGCTGAACCGGGTGACCCCACAATAAACAAGTCATCCAAACAGCGGGTTACCAGCTGATGGCCCATCTGCCATGTAAACACCCATTGCAAAAAGGAACTGAAACACTTGAACAGAGCGCATGAATCAGTGCAACCCATTGGCAATGCTTTATCCCTGTACCAGTTTCCTTCGAATTACAAACCCAGTAGCTGAAAGTCCTCAGGATGTACCGAAAACAACTGAATAGCTGATTTTACATCACATTTTGCCATTAAAGCTCCTGGGCCCGTCATCACCACCAGTGACATGGCCACGTCTGCCAAAGAGTATGAAACCAAAGCCACTTCCTCTGCAATGAAATTGTTCACTGACCCACTGTCAGGCCAAGACAAGAGCTGTATCAAACAAAATTGGCCCATCTCTTTCTTTGGCCCCACTCCAATTGGGGACACCATCAGATCTGCCGTTGGCCAATCCAGAAAGGACCCAGCCATCCAATCTTACCCTCTGAGACCTCCTTCTGCAATTTCTCCTGCACTGCCTGTCTATGTTCTGTTGCTAAACGAAAGTTGTCCACCCACCGCCGCTGCCAAGGACCCTCGTACCCCAAACAAAAACTCTAACAAAATCCCTCCTGCAACAACTTTGCCTCCTCTGGTCTCCCATAAAATCCTAGCCAATACTCCAACTTCTCGAGATTACCGGAGTACGAGCCTCTTGCACCAGATCTGTGGGTTCCCCTCCCACCTCGGGGACCTGAGAATTGCTGCTGTTGCCCTCCCTGGCTACTCCTGTGTTGCAGCCATTGCCCCACTCCCTGGCCGGGGTATCCACTCCCGGACCCATAACAGTTGACAAGAGGGTACCGTCCTGCGCATTTCGAGCATTCATGGCGGAATTTGAAATATTCTCGAGTACATATTCCATTAATAAAATTCTCTGTCCCTGGTTGTGCCTTTGGTGCCCCTCCCACCCCTCCTCGGGTGGGACATTGCTGAAAGGAGCGATATTCTATAGGCAGGCCGCTTGCTATAAAGATGGTCTTCCCCAGTTTCGTGGCCCCCATGGTTTGTTGCCAAAGATCAGAGTCCAGATCCCCCCATTTGGCTTCCAGATCCCAAGCCAGACACGCCCGTAATTCCTCATCGTATTGGGCTTGCACGTATCCCCTGTGAGTTGTGCTTTCTGCACCACATCCATGTATTGAAACACGGCTACGTATTGATGCAGGTATTTCTTGTAGCATACACTAGCATAAAACAGAATTGCTGCAGTCTCGTTTTCTATAGTGAGGAGGACTTTTGGCTGCTTTGCCAACTCATACTCCACTTCCTTTAAACCCTCCTTCGAGCTCATCTCTCTGTGCAGGAGTTTCAGCAATTCTACATACTCCCCCTTTCAAATGCACTTTTTCGTTGCTAACATTAAATGGGCCCCAAGTGGCATGGTCACCCCCATATATAGTAGCTTTTTTATATTGAGCTCTTTGCTTTCGGCCCCCACCTTCTTTTCTCCTGCCTCGACTACCCCCCACTACCTACCCCGCCTCTGTTTTGCTTGCACAACTGCCCTGACTCTGGGCACTGTCCTTCTCCTCAGTACCTACTCCCAGATCTATCATGTATTCTCCTGTGCATAGCCTTTCTTTATCCCCTCCCGACAAGCTGCAGGCATTCACACCTGTGAATACCATCTTAAGTGCATCTAATGCTTATTTGTCTTACCTGGTGCCAAGATCAGTGCCTGTGCCATTGCAGTCCCCTCGCCAGTGGTCTCTCCTTCTCCAAACTCCTATTTGGCCATTCTTTGTGCACCTGCAACACACTGAACACCTGACTAGTGGACCCCTCACCCCTATTCCAGTCCGCTCCTCCTCCCATAGTTCTCTTTCTTCCAGACAATCCTCTATGGAGTCCAATATTGTGACCCCTAGCAGGTCTTCCATCTCACCCCAGCTGAAGCCCCCGATCTATTGTGTAGAAGCCAAACTAACATTCACATTCGTAATGCGATGCCCGGCATCCAGGAGGGGGGCTTACTTAATCCTTCCCTGCCGCTCCGCCAATGCTACTTGCCTGCCTGCATTTGCATGGGAGCCAGAGGCCATTTGAGACCCACTGGTCACTTGGGCCAACGAGGTTGTCCTGGACCTTCGTGCATTGGCCATGCTGGGATCCCCCGCTAAAGTCAGGCAAACCGCGCTGGGATCAGCCCTTTCTTCTCCTCGGTCTTGACAAGCTGCACCCAGCTCTGCCAAGTCTGGATTGACATGCCGCACCACACTTGAAATAATCAAGACAGGACTGGTGTGCCGGCACCCTGAGCCTGACCTGCTTTATCTGCAGAACCCAAAAACTTTTCCAACTATTCTTGATGGCTTTACCCTCGGACTCCTGCGCTACCCCCAGCCTCCCCCAAACACCCATGACTACCTCTCCCACCATGACCCTGAAATCGTCATCCACCAAATCTTCCACCTCTATGGCATCTTTCCCCCCGCTCCACTCCAACATAGCTAGCACTACCGAGAATACGGGGTCCGAGCCACCCACCGTGCTATATGACCAGTCCTCTGGGTATTGCTCCCATGTGCCTCTGTCTGCGGCCCCACTTCTTGCTGCTGGCTAAGCATCAAGATCTGGCGCTGCATATGTGACTCCCCCTGCCCCAGCATCCACACGCCTCCCTTCCGCGCCTCCTTACTGACCTCCCGATGTGCCATGTGTGACTCCACAGATGCTGCTTACTTGGGGTGCCCCTCCTCCCATTTGCCTGATAAAAGGCAGGCTACTCAACCAATGCCACCAGCTTCCTCATTGCCTTGTTCGGAGTGGCCCCCTATGCAAGCATACTGCACGGGTTGCTCTGCTTCCCACACCCCTTCTGACGTCTCCCGATGCTGGGAGTGCAGCCAGGCCCAGCATCCCCAGCCCAGCCCCTAGCTGCACCCCTGCCCCCTCCTCGGCCTCAAGGGACCGCTCCTCTGCGGGCAGCACGGCCCCTCTCACTCACCTCTTCCCAGACATCCCCAGCCACCTGCCATTTTCTCCGCAGGGAACATGCGAGTACCGCTGCCGCAACACCAACGGACATCCGATGAATAGGGCGGCCTCTGCTTTTCCTCCGACCACAAGATCTAACCTCCTAGCCTCCCACAGAAGCAGTATCATTTAGACCACACAAGCATCATTAGCCATCTTGTACCAGGTAAGTCACTAGCAGCTCGCAAAGAACTCTAGAGTGAAAGGGAAAACCTAACTAACTACCTCTCCAGGGGTAACTACACTGAATTTTAACTGCTCTAAAATCCCAACTACCAGCCACCAGGTCACCTGAACCTAAAATGGTGGCTGGCAGCCCAACTATACCCCTCAAATATGTTGGGCTATGTTTGGTCAGCTGCCCCCCAAGGCCTCCTTGTATTATAATCAGCGCAACTGCTCTGTGCACTAATATGAAGCATTGTTTTATTTCACTTTGCCTGACTGCTCTGTGCAATAATATGAAGCATTGTTTTATTTCACTTTGCCTGACTGCTCTGTGCAATAATATGAAGCAGTGTTTTATTTCACTTTGCCTGACTGCTCTGTGCAATAATATGAAGCAGTGTTTTATTTCACTTTGCCTGACTGCTCTGTGCAATAATATGAAGCAGTGTTTTATTTCACTTTGCGTGACTGCTCTGTGCAATAATATGAAGCAGTGTTTTATTTCACTTTGCGTGACTGCTCTGTGCAATAATATGAAGCATTGTTTTATTTCACTTTGCCTGACTGCTCTGTGCAATAATATGAAGCAGTGTTTTATTTCACTTTGCCTGACTGCTCTGTGCAATAATATGAAGCAGTGTTTTATTTCACTTTGCGTGACTGCTCTGTGCAATAATATGAAGCATTGTTTTATTTCACTTTGCGTGACTGCTCTGTGCAATAATATGAAGCATTGTTTTATTTCACTTTGCCTGACTGCTCTGTGCAATAATATGAAGCATTGTTTTATTTCACTTTGCGTGACTGCTCTGTGCAATAATATGAAGCATTGTTTTATTTCACTTTGCCTGACTGCTCTGTGCAATAATATGAAGCATTGTTTTATTTCACTTTGCGTGACTGCTCTGTGCAATAATATGAAGCATTGTTTTATTTCACTTTGCCTGACTGCTCTGTGCAATAATATGAGGCGGTGTTTAATTTCACTTTGCAATTAGGCATGCACAGTTGGGAGCGCTTCGGTGTCTACACACACTAACGCAGGCACTGTTATCCTGTTGTCATTTTATTTGCAGTTGTAGCACAAACCCGACTAGAAGGTATTGGAGCGCTTCACGGAAGCACCAGTTCTCCAGTTCCAAAGTGGCAGCTCGCCGCGCTTCCAAAGATGTGACGATATTTTTCAAATCTACAAATTGGGCTTTCAACTGACTTTTCTTAACAGTTTCCCATGGCAAGTCATAGAAAGACCCCAATGTAATACAACCAAAACAACAAAGATAACACACAACTAAAAGCACATAACGCACTCACTTAGTATTTTTTTTACAGAACTAATATTAGGCCCTTCTGTGCAGTAACAAACCTCAAAGTCCAGTAGTAAGAACCATCTTTCAAAAGCACCCATGCATGCCCATGATAAGGTAAAAAGCTATATCAGTCAGTGTTCCACATCAGAAAAGGATTGATATCCTAACTTCAAAGCTGCCAAGCTTACCCGTGAAAGGCCCGGCATCCTCCAAATCCACGTCCATGAAAAGGGAGGGCACCCGGTCTACCTAGTTTAAATCTATCACAGAAACCAATAACAGAACTACTCTTAGAACTTACCACAACATATATTCATCTCACGTGAAACACCGTCATGGATTTAAACCCCTTGAACATTACCTTAAATGCCGATCACAGGATGTGTACATCCAATATGCAAGCCGTCAATTAAAAAAACTGTCCTTCATTACGAAGCGTAAGCAACTGTGAATGACTTTAAATGTACAAACTTAACACCATTTTTCCTACCTGCCTGAAGAAAAAACAAAATCACAACATAAGGGAGACTCAAACCTCTAATAATTCAAGGCAAACACAATCCCCTAATTTTCAGTGCTATCCTTCCATAATAATTTGCCACTGTTTATTTTAGGCTTATCTAAACGTAGAATATCGACCAGACACTTCTAAGCATATATTTCCAATTACTATTATAAGCCTATACAGGACTCGATCCTCCAACATGCTGAAGCAACTCCAATACTGTAGGGGTTTGCTACATTTGATTTTGTGTTAATCTGAAAAAATAAAATGAAGACAGACAAAATAGATTAGTAACTCTTTAGCTTACAACCAGTTACAAAAACAACAACTAAAGTACCATAAAAGTACACAATATTTCCTATAGTCCAAAACCAAAGATTATAACATGTGGTACACATGCAATTCCTTCTCATTACTCCCAACAATTATGGCATCTTTATGTGCTGCATGTAATAATTATCATCATGTAGGGAAAAATCACAGAGGAGGTTTGAACCTCCAACGTTGTCAGATTTCCTTTGTGCTTTAGTAATCAGTGCTACCCCACTGAGGTAATATTCAACACTAAGGGCCAATTTAGAATGAAGGTCTTCGCATCTCATTTAGAGATGGGCGGACCTTCATTATGTTGACAGCGGAGACTACTCTGTCTCCACCGCTGACATAAACCTCTGATGGCCCGAAAGAGTATGGCTTAGAATGGGCGAACAGATGGCCAGTTTTCACTGTCCCTCACTGCCAGTAACAGCGTTGACGTGCAGTGGAAACTGAAAAATGTCTGCCTCGCCATGGGACAAAAACTCCACGGTGATGGGGTTTTGTTTAGTAAATTTAAAAAAATGCGTTGTAAGTTTGCTGTAAGTTTGCTGTGTGGCTCTGCCATGTTGACAGAGTTGTCCATCAAACTTAGAATCCATTGACAGGAACCACTGTGACAATGATTCCTACCAATGCTAGAGATGTCTGATGGGCTGGAGGACATCTCACAATTTGGCAGACGGGGCTCTGTCAGAGTGATGGAGTACTTTACTCTACATCTCTGATGGAGCCAAACTCTAAATCAGGTTGTTAGTATTCAACCTACTTGAAAGAACAATACGAGTGAAGTACAGCTGAGCGCTTCAAGCCATGTCATTCCAATCTACAAAACTGTAGCTAGATGTGGTGTTTCCTAATGGGTAAAAACTTCTCTTCCTGGTAGCAATTAATTATGACTCAAATAATCTCTCCCATGCTCCTGTGGCAAGGATAGTAAACAAGAATCAGAGAGAAATCAAGGTGGTTGACTCATAGTAGTTGCTAATATGTTAGGATACAGTAGGACAATAAAGGTATGAATGAAATGTAATTACCTTCAAGATTTTTTCTTTGTGATAGGTGAAAATGCAAAATAATGCAAAAAAGATAATACTTTATATCCTAACCTTTCAAACTTCTATTAAAATGCAATATAAGCTAATACATATGTGGACTAGATCTAGTGAGTAATGTAGTTAGACTGAGGAATTAAGTCACTAACCACAAAACAAGAAGAAAATCTTTACTTTCAGAAAGTCAATCATTTCTGTGGTGGATAATAGGATGCAGTACTTGGCATAATAGCAGTCTTTGTAGCTCTCAGTATGCAGAGAACTGAAGTCGACCGCATGATAAATATGACAAACACAGTTTCCACCGCTAACAGGTCGAAAGGCTATTGAAGTGGGAGAAATAGAATGAGAAATTGCCCCAAAACAGACTCTTCAGTACTTGGGTCTGATTACGATGACGGTGGGTCCCCCACTGACGGCCCGTTGTAATTATGTTTTCCGCCTGCCACATTAGGATGGCGGGTGGATGGGCGGCGGACGGAGAGACCGACCGCCACGTATCCGATGGGCTCAAGGAGCCCGTTGGACCCTTGGAGGGGAATACAATCCCTACAATAGTGGCGGCCAGGCACTGCCGTAGGGATTATGATGTCACTCCCCGCCAGCTGTTTCAAGGCGGTTTACCCGCCATAAAAAGGCTGGCGGGAAAGGACATTGGGGGCCCGTAGCGGGCACCCCCTTCCTCCCTTCCCCCCCGGCACTCAGCAGTGAGTTTTGGGGGGCACCTTTGTGTAGTGTCCCCTTTTTGTACTGCGGCTTGGGCTGCAGCCCTCAGCACCCGCCGCAAAATAAAATATAGGCATTGTGACCGCTGTGGAGGAGGTCGCATTCCTAATGCGTATGGCGGGACCGCTGACATCCTGTAGGGCGGTCCAACCTCCGATAGGATGGCAGTCGGACAAAAGTCAACAAAGGAGTGTGCGTCAGCTTATTGTTTTTATTGTCTGGCTTGTCAGCATAGCTGTCGCCAGACAGTTATAGAAGCAACACTAGAGAGAGGCTTTGGCTCTGCCTACATGTTGGGAGTATATATTTTGATTGGACAGAATTTGTGTGCTTCCACAAAAAAGTGCTTGCCCTCCAAGCAGCTATGATCATGTTGTTTATGTATCCAGCTGCCTAAGCGGGAACTTTAAGGAACACACGCATGACATTGGAATGATATTAGAGTGTCTTAGATAAATACATATTTTATGGGGGGTTTCTCTTTCAGCAGCACATAAACAGGAGGAAGGAAGTCATTAATGTGCATGTATTTGTAGGTCTGGCTGGACGGTGCAACTGTAACCTGACCCTTTAACTATCACCAATATTATTCTACAGTTTTTTGCTTCCACACAAATGAAGATGTAGTCCCATGTTATTTACCTGTAATGCTTCACATTACCATACATCATTCCTTTAAATCCAGGACATGTTGGCATTGTCAATGCTTGTTTTTATTATTCACATGGCTCAACAGTAAGAAAGGCAAGCAGAAAGGGGCGGGGTCATGGAAATAAGCATGTAATTGTGATGCTAGAAAGCTGTGGTATGTTTGATGGCTGCGTATCAGGTCTGTTCTGACATTGGTTTGATTCAGAGTAACATAATCCCAATGTCAGCCTCACTAGTGCAATACGTTTATGTCATTGCTCTAGGTCTATAAATAGGAGCTTTCTGATACTTTTTGAATTTCGTCAGAATGTAACTCTTGTACTGTTCTCTTGTATATTGCTCTGTTGTTTTACAGCTAGGTTCATGCTTTATAAAGTATCATAAATACACACATGCATAATTTTTGGTGTTTTCTACAACGTAGGCAAAATGGAATGGCAATGATCCCTCTACAGCCCTGTTTATGAGTTGCATGGTACTGGCACCACAGAAAATTGCTTACGGTTTTAGAATCACTGCCTGGTAAAATTACCTCAGTACTGTAAACCTTATGGGATAGGGAATTACTGTTGGGACTGATTTTTCTAGTCATAAAACCACATAGAATTAGCTATTTCATGAGGTTTTACCACATTCATTTACAGTAGTTATTTAATGTGCAGGCTTGTTGTGGAGGGGTAGGTGTGTGGGAGGAGGTGGAGGGATAAGGTAGGGAAGGGAAGCTTTTTTTCAAGCTCCAGCCAAAGTCTCATGCAATTTTCCATCTGGGACTACCGGTTGGAAAAATTGGGCCAGATTCTCCCACAAAACCTACCAACTCATAATCAGGCAGTGTGGAATTAACACATAAAATAAAATGCAATGCATTGCATGCATTAATTTTGTTCCACCTAATTTGCAATTAAAGTGGTTGTATGCAAATACAAGTCAATGTAGCTTGCCACAGATTTCTGGAGTTCATCAGAAACAACGTGCAGCGGCCATGTTGTGATGCAGGAACATCTATACCCATTCGGAACAACTGGAGATGGAAAATACTGCTGCATTAACCACAGTAGAATAAAATGTATAAAAGATCACAGTACTACATAGATTTTGGGATACCACCAAATAAAAAAACTCCTACTTATACGGGGCCATCAGAAAAAGGAGGAAAAAGGAAATGTATCTACAGAGGAAATTACCACTTGGCCAAATGATTCAATCAATTAAACATTAATTACTGCATTGCTTTTATTTTCAAATCTACTTTACATAATATAAAGATTTTTTATAGTACAAAAGTCTTCAATTGTTTAAACATAGATTGAAACATTAGTTATTTATCAAACATTTAAACATGTATACAGACAAACCATACATATTGCCACAAATCAGCATACAACAATGGACAATAATCCTAAAAAGCCATTCATTTCTAAATTCATCAAAGTGCAATTGTGCAGACATACTCCTCCTTCAGAAAGACAATGTTCAAAGGCAGCTTTTAGCCATTGGTGTTTCCAAATAGCAATACATTTGGTCGACACGTTTCGGTGCTGAAACTGAGATGTAATGCACCTTCTACAGGACCACAATTTATTCAGTCAAGGTTGGCGAACATACTTCAAGTAGGACGGTATCTAAATGGAAACAACATAATTTTATTGTTTGCTCATCTTAATTTCTTTTAAGCATAATTTACCTGATTTATTTAATCAATCATTTATCTCCCAGTGAGCCTATCATATATGCCTGTGTTCCCTTCACCAATTTACCTCCGTGGTCAATATAGGTTCATGCGGGCCCATATTCCCGTTCCGAATTCCCCCTGTGTTCTATTTAGGTTCAGATAGGTGTATACATCTATCACTAATTCACTCACATGTTTTTCACATTCCTGGGTGTTTTCTCAACTATCTGATATTCATGCACATGCAATTGCGCACAGAAATAGTTTATTTGTCTTTGGTGTACATGCTTACTTACATCAATCAAGTACTTAATTTAGATTACAATTGAACAAGTTCTAATTTTTCTGTAAGATGGGGCATACGTTCCTATCTGGATTTGAGTTAGTTTAGTGTATGATCCTATAGAAAGATATATGACGAGGGGTGTGCTCTGGCCACAAGAGTAGATGGCGGCCCGAGCTGTGGGCTCCGCTTCGAGACGGGCCCCAGACAGAGGCAGTGGCTTTCCATATGCTGCTAGGAGCACACAATGGGCTTTCTCCCCTCTCCTAAGCCCTCCGGACTGCGGCAACACGCTGAAATCCGCAGGCAGCGATCTGCATAGCCGGCGAAATCCCCTGCAACCGGGCGCAGCCACTGGGCCTGACATCATGGCAGGAGCCTCGGCCCTTGGGTAGAGGGCCAGCCCACCCCTCGTTCCCGGACGCTGCAGCTCACAATCCGAGGCCTGCCTCTCGCGCCGCACTGGAGATGTCTCTGGGGAGTGTGGTTCCCCGACCTGGCCGACGGCGGTGCACCTGGCTCTCCAGCAGGCTCTTCCGGTACCCCATCTAACACCGCAGATGGGACTGGATACAGCCCCACCATCAGAAGGGCAATGGCAGCACCGAGGGAACAGAAGCCGCGAGACCTAGAGGCAATGTGACAGCCTCAACTCTAGCAGCCTCATCATTACTCCTCGTGCCCTGCGGACGCCCCTTGCTCTCCATACTATGCATGCCGGGGGATAAGGATGCACAGATGGAGCAGGTGGCCTTAGAAGAACCCACCACAACCTGCAGTCCAGCATCAGACCTGCAAGAACTCCTGGACTGTCCCACACCGCAGGCCCAGCAGACACCCGGGCACGTATAGGGGGTCCACACCAACACGTATCCCTTCACAGGTGAGCAGCAGGACCAGAAGGGGCACACCGACACACAGCGGCCTTCCTTCCCCCCCCTCCTTTTTGCCAATTCGAGTCCCAAAAGGGCGGGAACTGGTCAGCAGGAGAAGGCCAGAGAAGACTGGGACAACCCAGGAACTTTTCCTATCCCTGCAGGCCCTCCATCTGGGCGAGAAAGATTATACCTGCTCCATCATCCCTCAGTCGACCTGTGTGGCCCCGCTCCCAGGGACATAACGGAGGACCTTCACACCAGCCCATGCCAGCCCTACTGCCCAATCTGGGGCACATCCATAATTTGTGAAGCACCGCACTGTGCCCTGCTTACCACCGGACCCTGTGACGGGTGGGAGGACGGCCCACCCCCAGACCGCGTGCCATACAGGAGCTCGTACCCTGTACCTCCTAGCCCCAGCAGACAACTGGGCCCACAGCGTCAAGACGGAGAGGAGGAAGGACCGGGCAGGGGGCTCCCTCTTACGTGGCCTCTTGGGACAGCAAACCTTTCCTCCCTTGTACTCTACGCTTCGACGGCCATCTGGGCCTTGACGCCACCTTTTACCCTACCTCCATGAAGAATTGGTGAAACCTCCATAACAGGCTGTGCACACCTCTACTTCGCCTTTTAAAAGAATCTCCTGTGCAGTCATCCTACACACAGCGGAGGCCAACAACCCACCACCACCACCACCCTGACGACTCTCTCCTGCAGGAGCCAAGTGCAACGGCATAGGAGAGCAGAATATTGTCACACCCCAGAGGGCGAATGTCTGCTGGCAAGCCCCCGAGCAAGCCCACCAGACAACTTCTCTTGGCGGAAGCTCTCAAACAGCCGCGCACCATGGCCACAAAGGGTACCGCCCCTCCCACGAGCAATGCACCGCAGCCCCCGCCACCTCCATGCAGGGCGAGACCATGGACTGCATCCTGCAGGAAATATCGCCAGTAAGCCAACGTCTGGAAGGAATGCACACTAACATCTCCACACTTACGGAGGAAACAAAATCGATAAAGTCGGACATTGCGGGGTTCCACATGCGAGTGGAGGGGTTGGACCAAAGAGTGAAAGGGGTGGAAGGCAGACTCGACAAGGTTTTGGACAAGGACCGTGAGCTCCTGTTCCTCCGCAGTAAACTAATAGACTTGGAGGACAGCAGTAGGAGGAACAATGTTAATTTTTTGGGCTTCCCGGAAACAGCGGAAGGATCAAACACCAAGGCATTTCTCAGAGACATCGTCCCGGGACTTACGGGGCTCACCTTTGACCCCCGCTGTAAATGCAATGTGCCCACCGCATCGGCCCCCCACGCAAGGACTCTGCGGCGTGTCCTTGACCCCTCGTTGTCTGTTTCCTGAGCCATGAACAAGCGCGACAGCTGCAGTCTGCGGCCCGTACGCAGGGTCCATTCACATATGAAGGCCATGAGATCCACATGGCAGCGGATTTCTCTAGAGAGACTAATGATCACGGCAAGGCCTTTCTCTCCCTTCGACCCCGGCTATGACAAATGGACATTAAATATGGTCTCTTTGAGCCTGCTCTCTTCGGGATCACCAGGGAAGGTTTCTCCAAGGACTTCTACGACCCAGGAGACCTGCGCCTGTTCCTGGACACTGTTGAACCACAGGACATAGAAGTCCATTGCCCCATGGCCGGACACAAATGCAACAGTGGATCTCCCCCTCCTGACCCGGGAGGCAAGCGAAGAACCACCAGTGGGTCGCGGAACCATGGCAGAGACCAGGAGAGAACAGTAGGTATCCAAGAGGACAAGGTCCTGGCCCTTCAGTCAGTGACTGCTTTCATCTACGAGCAAAATAGAGAAAAATCTCGCTCTCCTTTAAAACCCACCTCGGAGGTGAAATGAGGGGATGAGATTTGCTCTATTATCCCCTCCAGAGATGTTCCATAGTACTGATGCTGCAATATGAGACTTGGCGGATTCCAGCCGTCAGACAACTGAGTATCACTCTTACTCTCACTGTATCAGTTTCATGCACAGTTGCCCACATGACCAGTGCATGATGGCGATGTTATGGCTCTTGTTGGTTCTGTTGGAATTATTGCTTGCCTGATCACTGTTATGCTAACTGTTATGTTCCTTGTGACGTTGTTCCTGTCTCCGTCTAGCTCTCTTACCTCTCCCCCCCGGAGACAACAGTATTGCATCCTTGCTACCCCCGCTACTACTACGGCGCATGTGGAACCACATCCCCTGGACCCAAATCCCCCCTTCCCTTCTCACTGTACGCCCGACGCACTAAACGCAGGCCCCCGCTCGGATGCATACAGGGGCACACACGACCACTAGCATCATGGGACCCCCCTGGAGTCTGCACTGTCTGTAAACACTGCCCTTTCTACCCCTCCTTTCCCTCCTCCCCTCAGACCCTGACTACGCTACCAGCCTATGCCATTCGTCTTGAACCCTACTGCACAGCCACAGCATATTTTCCTGAGCCCCCCCATACGCCACTTCCAGGCTGCTTAAGCAACCAATAGACCCACATCGGACAATGCCCTGCCCTTCCGAAGGAGCCCCCCCCCTCGAGACGTAGGCCCAGCGAGTTTAGACCCACGGTACAAAGTTCAGGACTCCAGTGCTGCGTACTAGATTGCAGACACTCCCCTCCCCCCTTTTTTTTCTCATGCCCACCCCCCCACCACCCCACTTTCTCCTATCCCAGTCCTAACTTAGCATTTTCACCCCCTTATTTTCCTTTCTTCTCCCAATCGGATGCTGCTCTCGCTATCTGCCACATTACCAAGCCCAGAACCAGCCCTTCACAGGTGCTGTCTACCCCACAGTAGCATCCCATATCCTCTGCATGCCAGGGATCCTCCCCACACCCCTCTTCCCTTTCTCCCCCCTTACGGGCCTATCTCTAATCCCTGAGCCCCTCTCCTTTTCTACCTCAGACCCCCCTACCTCCTACATATATCCCCGGATGCCAATGTCCCTCCACATACACTATATCCGAGCTTTGTTCCCGTCACCTCCTCTCGCACCGCCCACCTAGCGATCTGACATGTGCCAATAAGAGGTCACATACCCCAGGCCACTAAAGCTCTCACCATGGGTGCCACACATTCCCTACATGCCATATCTTGGAATGTAGACTCACACACTACATTAAAAGGAAAAAAATACTCTCTTACCTCCAATCCAATCCAAGTGGGTGGATGTAGCTCTACTACAGGAAACGCATTTGAATGCTCTAGAATCTGACAAACTACGCCGGGACTGGGTGGGAAAGGTGATCCACATTAATGTACATAATGAAGGCACCCAGGGCGAAGGTCCACCCCGTAAATGTGCCGTAGTAAATCCCTACCGGTTATGATAACAAAGACGTGGCAGACCCAGGTGGAAGGTATGTGTTCGCCAAACTATGCGTAGGGGACAACTCTATATGTGTAGGGTCGGTGTACACCCAACGGGGGCAAAACGGTTGTTCCTTCTCCAACCGAACCGTCTCTTAGTAGAGATAGGTGCCTCACACTACTTCCTCGGTGGAGATTGGAACCTAGCGAGGGACCTGGTCCTTGATAGAACAGGGCCCATTGACAAAAGTAGTGCTGCGGACAGGGCACTGATGGACGATGTGCTTCCGGACAATGGTCTTATAGATCACTGGCACCTTAGCCACCTGACAGACAAAGAATTCACCTTCTCCTCCCCGGTTCACGGCACGCTGTCCAGGCTAGACTACTTTTTGGTCTCCCACAGAACGGTAGAGCTTATCCAAGACTCTCAAATATGGGAGGCGGTGCTCTCGGACCACTCCCCGGTCCTCCTGTCCCTGGAATTAGGATTGGCCTGTCCAGGGCGCAAGCCCTGGAGCATGAATATACAGCAAATACAAGGAGATGGTGGACGGAGTGCTGAAATTCTTCAGACACTCACCCCAGTCACAGATCTGGGTTGAATCCATCATCGTTCTTTAGCTCACTTTTCCACCTCAGTTCAGATCCAACCATATGCAAATCAGTCTTGACCCTGTACTTCATGGGAACAGTCCAGCCCAAACTGCCAAGCCTGGTCTTCCCTGAACCGGAAACAAGCATCTTGGGACAAGTTTCGGGGTAACGCCCCTCATCAGCCAGGCTAGCTTGAATCCAGGGGCAAAGTGAGCAAGGGACCCACTTATGGGCTTCCCTGCCAACTTAGAGCGAACAAAGCAAACAGAAGGATATGATGGACGGAGCGCAGAAACTTTTCAGACACTCACCCCCAGGCACAGTTCTGGGTTGAATCCATCATCGTTCTTTAGCTCACTTTGCCACCTCAGTTCAGACCCAACCATATGCAAATCCGTCTTGACTCTGTGCCTCAAGGGAACAGTCCAGCCCGAACTGCCAAGCCTGGTCTTCCCTGAACCGGAAACAAGCATCCTGGGACCGGTTTTGGGGTAACACCCCTCATCAGCCAGGTTAGCTTGAATCCAGTGGCAAAGTGACCAAGGGACCCACGTCTGGGCATACCCTGCCAACTTAGGGCGAACAAAGAAAACACAAGGAGATGATGAACGGAGCGCTGAAACTTTTCAGACACTCACCCCCAGTCACAGATCTGGGTTGAATCCATCATCGTTCTTTAGCTCACTTTGCCACCTCAGTTCAGACCCAGCCATATGCAAATCAGTCTTGACCCTGTGTCTCATGGGAACAGTCCAGCCCGAACTGCCAAGGCTGGTCTTCCCTGAACCGGAAACAAGCATCCTGGGACCGGTTTCGGGGTAACACCCCTCATCAGCCAGGCTAGTTTGAATCCAGTGGCAAAGTGAGCAAGGGACCCACGTCTGGGCATACCCTGCCAACTTAGGGCAAACAAAGCAAACACAAGGAGATGATGGACGGAGCGCTGAAACTTTTCAGACACTCATCCCCAGTCACAGATCTGGGTTGAATCCATCATCATTCTTTAGCTCACTTTGCCACATCAGTTCAGACCCAGCCATATGCAAATCAGTCTTGACCCTGTGCCTCATGGGAACAGTCCAGCCCGAACTGCCAAGCCTGGTCTTCCCTGTACCGGAAACAAGCATCCCGGGACCGGTTTCGGGGTAACACCCCTCATCAGCCAGGCTAGCTTGAATCCAGTGGCGAAGTGAGCAAGGGACCCATGTCTGGGCATAACCTGCCAACTTAGGGCAAACAAAACAAACACAAGGAGATGATGGACGGAGCACTGAAAGTTTTCAGACACTCACCCCCAGTCACAGATCTGGGTTGAATCCATCATCGTTCTTTAGCTCACTTTGCC
Organism: Calotriton arnoldi; assembly: GCA_963921515.1. Taxonomy (NCBI): domain Eukaryota; kingdom Metazoa; phylum Chordata; class Amphibia; order Caudata; family Salamandridae; genus Calotriton; species Calotriton arnoldi. The sequence continues at coordinate 259,482 of CAWUFW010003768.1, read as the reverse complement.
ACCTCAGTTCAGACCCAACCATATGCAAATCAGTCTTGACCCTGTGCCTCATGGGAACAGTCAAGCCCGAACTGCCAAGCCTGGTCTTCCCTGAACTGGAAACAAGCATCCTGGGACCGGTTTCGGGGTAACACCCCTCATCAGCCAGGCTAGCTTGAATCCAGTGCAAAGTGAGCAATGGACACACGTCTGGGCATACCCTGCCAACTAAGGGCGAACTAGCAAACACAAGGAGATGATGGAAGGAGCGCTGAAAGTTTTCAGACACTCACCCCCAGTCACAGATCTGGGTTGAATCCATCATCGTTCTTTAGCGCACTTCACCACCCCAGTTCAGACCAAGCTATATGCAAATCAGTCTTGACCCTGTGCCTCATGGGATCAGTCCAGCCCGAACTGCCAAGCCATGTCCTCCCTGGACCGGAAACAAGCATCCTGGGACCAGTTTCGGGGTAACACCCCTCATCAGCCGCGCTAGCTTGAATCCAGTGGCAAAATGAGCAAGGGACCCACGTCTGGGCATACCCTGCCACCTTAGGGAAAACAAAGCAAACACAAGGAGATGATGGACGGAGCGCTGAAACTTTTCAGACACTAACCCCCAGATACAGATCTGGGTTGAATCCATCATCGTTCTTTAGCGCACTTCACCACCCCAGTTCAGACCAAGCTATATGCAAATCAGTCTTCACCCTGTGCCTCATGGGAATAGTCCAGCTGAACTGCCAAGCCTGGTCTTCCCTGAACCGGAAACAAGCATCCTGGGACCGGTTTCGGGGTAACACCCCTCAACAGCCAGGATAGATTGAATCCAGTGGCAAAGTGAGCAAGGGCCGCACGTGTGGGCATAGCCTGCCAACTTAAGGTGAACATAGCAAACACAAGGAGGTGATGGATGATGAATATACAGCGCCACCGGATTCCCCAGGGCAAATCTCAATAGAAGGGACATCTCACAGAGTACCTCTCCGACAACCAAGTGTTGGTGGATTCCCACAGGACCCTCTGGGATGCCGTGAAGGCCACCACAGAGGTCACCTCATGAGGGACGCAGCACAGGCTAACAGGCAGGCGGCTGCCAGACAAAAGGAACTAGAAAGGGATATCTCGTCTAATACCCGTCTATACTCAGCAAACCCTACCCTGCAGCACCGCAAGTCCCTGGAGCAGGCCCGGATGGCCCTAAAGAGCCTTTTCACCTCCAAAGCAGAATATGTCCTGCAACGGATGAAAGGGAGACATTATGAACAGGGGGGAAAAGCGGGCGACTACTGGCGGCGCAGCTTCGCCAGCGCGAAGCAGCCATGGCCATCCCTGCATACAATCAGCAGGAGGCGAGATCCTCACACGTCCTCAGGACATAGTGAACAAATTCGCTTCGTTCTACACAACACTTTACACCCCTGGAGACGCCTCCGAGGATGACCACATGGATACTTTCTTGAAGAAGGAGGACACCCGCCTCTCAGACAAGGGTAGAGAGCTTCTGGATGGGGACTTCAGCAAGGAGGAGATCGCGTTAGCAATATCTAAATTACCGCATCACAAAGCCCCCGGGGAGGATGGCTTCCCTGCAGAATTCTATTGGTGGGCAGGAGATAAAGCAGTCAGTACTCTACAGACTGCATTCCATGAGACGGAGTGACCGCCCTCCCTAGGCCCCCTCTCCAACAAGGCGATGATTGCCATTCTACCCAAGCCTGGGAAAGACCCCCTACTATGCAGCAGTTATCGGCCCAGCTCCCTGCTAAATTGTGATATCAAAATCTTGGACAGAATCTTGCCTCCCGTCTACACAAAGTCCTTCCCTCTCCGATACATCATACACAAGTAGGTTTCGTGCCCGGCCATTCCTCCAGGAACCACCTACGCACCCTGGCCCACATGCTTTGGTCAGCTAAAACCCTTCGAACAGATGCACTGGCTCTCTCACTTGACGCCGAGAAGGCGTTCTATTGCATTGAATGGAATGACCTCTTTAAGGTGATGGAACGCTTTGGCCTGGGTGATCAATTCATCGCTAATGTGCGATTGCTGTATGACAGCCCAACTGTGCAGGTCAATTGTGGGGGTTTCCTATCAGACCCCTTTCCAATTTGTCGAGGGACTCGCCAGGGATGTCCTCTTTCCCCTCTCCTTTTCCTCCCAGCCATGGAACCCCTGACCTCACCATACGCAACGCCGCCAATGTCACAGGCATACCCCTCCCTACCTGCACCTCTAAAATATACCTCTAGGTGGACAACATCCTGCTAACACTCACGGACCTGCACCGTTCCATACCATCTCTACTAGGCATTATAGATGACTTCTCATCCTTCTCCGGATACAAAATCAACTGGGACAAGAGCGAAGCTCTCCCCATCTCGGCTGGCACCACTAAGGTGGTCATACACAGACACTCCTTCCGCTGGCAACCCTCTCACCTTAAATATCTGGGTATCCTGGTGAACAGAGGACTGGTGGGAATGGTACAGGACAACTTGAACCCACTGATTGCTCAGATGCGATGTGACTTTGAGAAATTGACCACATTGGGATGCTCTATGTGGGGCAGGGAGAAGCCGTTCGAATGGTGACCCTCCCACGCTTTATCTACATCCTTGGAATGCTCCCTATCCAGGTACCTCTTACCACACTTCACCTCATAGACTCCAGGAAACGGTCCTTTGTATGGGGCTCCTCGAAACCCCGCATAGCAGTGTCCAAATTGAAAGCCCGCCGTAGCAGCCGAGGCCTGGGCCTCCCATCTGTTGAACACTACTCCCCTGCCCTCCAGCTCTCCCAGTTGACGTACATGCTACGTGAGGCCTCAGACCCACCACAGTGGGTGCACATTGAACGGCAGCTACTATCAGCAGATCAGGGCCTCTCTGCTCTATATGGGAAAGAGGCATGCCAACATGACTCCACCCATCCAGTACTGCATGCCATACCCGGCCTGGCAGCATGCACACTGCTTGCTAGATGCAAATCCACGGCTCTACGAGAAAGCCCCCCTATGGGGGAATGCTAGCATAGACATCAATTGACAGAGTCTGTCCTGGCTCTTTGAAAAGCAGTGGGAATACACACCCTTGACCAGCTCTTTCATAATGGGGATTTCAAATCGTTCGAATGACTTGAAGAGGAGTTTGGCCTCCCTGCCCCACAATTTTGGTGCTACATGCAATTACAGCACTTCCTGAGGGGATGCCTGGGCCCACGCCCATGGTCCCTGACTTCATCACCAGTGGTATCATATTTCCATACCTGGGGGAAACACAAAGGGGTGACGTCAGGAGAGCACACCATGCTCTCTTCTCGCAACCTCTATCGCAAGCTCTTTATAACAGATGGCAGGTCAGGCTATCAGTCTCCTTTTAAGAGGATGAGTGTGCGGACATCCTTGAAGCCCTGGACAGGGGTACCAGAAAGGCGCAGCTGAAGTTCTGCCTCTTCAAGACATTACACAACTGGCACTGGACTCCAATGAAATTGAGCAGAGCAGGCTTACTCCCACACGCAAACTGCTGGAAATGCGAGAATACCCGCTGCGACACAACTCACATCATCTGTGAGTGCCCATCAATCCAGCCCTTCTGGTCTTGTGTAGGTCATGTCCTGAGCGCTTCCATGCCATCCAATTGCCACCTACCCCCTCAGCTATTCTCTTACATGATTTGCGGAATATACCTGATCTGTCGAATCCGCAACATCGCCTCTTTCACACAGCAATGGCTACATCCAAAACCTGCATCCTCCGACAGTGGAGGTCACCGGCACCCCCATCTCAGGAGGCCTGGATAGTTATCATGATACACACTGCATCTCACAAACGAGTCATCTGCAACTTACAAGACCAGACAGATCTATTCTTACAGACAAGGGCACCCTTTCTGCGCACGGGGGAAGACGGAAGAAATCCTACACCAAGCGTTCATATGCCTAATCCCATTGTAACAGTCTAAAATGTCTGGACCGAAGCAAGCATTGCTGCCCAGCACACCGGCTTGGCTCCCGAGTTACTGTACCCCCCTCCTGCACTCTCAAACTCTCTCTTTTCTGCCTCCTCGCCACCTCTCCTCTCGCAATGTATCTCACTGTCTTAGACACACTCTTCCTCTATGACTCCCACCCCCCTTTATCTTCTCCATATAACCCTAACTATGGTCCATCCCCGCCCCCTCCTTTTATATCCCTTTACGCTCCCCCCATACATCCCCCCTATCCCTCCTCACCCCTCCCTTCCCTCCCGGCCCTGTCCTCCCCCTCCCCTCCCTGGTAGATATCTAAATGTTCTGTCTTCTAGGTTGGGAGTGAACCCGCCCACCCAGTTCTCCACATATGATTGTTAAAAGACAAATTATACTGTTTTGCAAAATTAGGTGGTGCAACTGCATGCTTTTCAGGAATGTCCATTCTTGGTTGCCTGTCTGGACTGGTCTGGTAGATAAGCAGGAATATTGTTGAACTCAGCTTTTGCCTTTCATTTGTGCAGGAGACTATAAGAAGGCCTGTGGATTGTAAAAGAGAAACTGTATTTTAGAGTTTCAGAGTTTCACTTTTGCCACAAGTCCAACACACACACACACACATACAAACACAGCAGCATTTCACAAACGCACCTCTCTCCATTCCAGATAACTAAGTACTAGGCCTCAGACTCTTGGTTTACCTTTGAACTGAAGTCAATAACGTCTTGCTTATAGCTGTTGATGAGGTAGTCCAGCAGGTCCCGCCCTTAGATCTTCCATCTCCCTTATGACTCCTGACTCCGAGTAACTCCGTCTGAGACCAGTCATCATCATGACCCGAGCAAGATAGACGTGTAGTGCACTTCTGTTGAAGAACAAGTAGAAAAACAGAATTGCAGTATTTTGCATTGATTTTGTTCCTTAACTAAAGTGACTGTTCTGGTCTCTGAAGAACCAGAAAAAAGGAGAGGACCCTGCAATTAAATCTGTGTGAAAGGGCCGATCACCTCCAGACAAAATAATAATCGCCCATCACTCAGGCTGCAAACATTGCAAATCAATAATTATCTCAAAAATTTCCCGTATCAGAGTTCAACACACCCTCCCTCACTGTCAGCCACCATATCAATCATCATTCACAGTCACTCGATAATCTGATCACTTATTGATGCAATGATTTCCTGTTCCAAGCCAAGCACAGTGGTAGGTACACTATCTCCCCTTTGTTGCAAGCAACAGATTGTAATTTGGCAGTCTTGTAAGTCAAACTATTGTATGGGGCAGCCAAAACAGAAGGATCATAGGAGTTGACCAGACAGGTTAATTAATTTTCACTAAGTACATTCGTAAAGGCCAACCACATCCAGGGAAAAAAATGATCGCCCATCACTCAGGTCCCAAACATTGCAAATCAATCATCTCAGGCATGTTCCTACATTACAGTTCAACATCTCCCTCACTGTCTGCCACCACATGAATCACCAATCATCATCATCACTCAAGCTATCACTCACTCACCATTGCAATAGTTGTAGTTACCTCTTCCAATCCAAACACGGGTAGCTTAGGTATTAGGTATTCATCTTTGATGCAGGCAACACAAATTGAATTTGTTATTGGCAGGCCGGCTTGTAAATCAACGATCTTCTGGTGCCAAATAATGCAAAAAGGGACAGACAATAGGCATGCGAAGGGGCAGGCATTGTCTCCAATGTCATGAAGGAATTGAGAAGCCTTCTTCAAAGCACACTGGTCCAACTGCAATCTGTCAATATATGAGACAAAAAAAATAATGGGGCAGCATATATCTGGCACAAATATAATAACGGTCCACTAGCTACATTTTTTTGTTGCAAAGATAGAAGTTCAATGAGAAATAATTAAAAAGTTCTATATATAGGCACTGGCATACTTAGTCCGGGAAGAAGAGTTTGTCCTCAAACTCAGGTGGTTCACCCAGAAGTTGATTAGCTAACACATTTGATTCAATTTCGGGGCAATCACCCTCCACCTGCGCTGTTTCAGGAACGGTGTAATTGTGTGGTACAAAATGTTGGTTCATTTTACTCATAGTCAATCCCTCCATGATTTAAGGCATGAGACTGGTCCTTCTCACTGTAACAACTACACCAGCTGCACTAAACACATGTTCAGCAGACACACTAGTGCAGAACAAGCCAGATACTTTATTGCAAACCTGCTGAGCTCTGGCCATTGGCGCATCTTCCTTTACCAATACATGAATGGATTTTGATCCACATAGACATCTTTTGGATCATCCCGATACTCCTGGAACATCCTGTGGATGGTCATTGGTGCTGCCACTTGTTCAACCTGTTTTGCCATCTCCTCTGTACTGGACTTGAGCCCTGCCGATTGAAACCAATACAATGCAGAGGTTGGATCTGGTCCTTCTGTTGCTGTTGTTGCTGGTGCTCTGGTTGATTGTGTTGTTGGCTGCTGTAAAACAAAACTGCCCTCTCTGGAAGTTGAAGGTGGCACCCCAGAACTGCAGGGTGTGACTCTAAGTTCCAACCGTTCTTATTACAAGTCTCTGGCTTGCTCTACAATGCACCTATTGTATTTTGAAACATCCTCTTCAGAAAAAGGAATGAAAGTGGGCGGATTTTTTTTGTGCCGTGGATAAAGTAGTGTGGCACAGATATACTCTTTGGAAGTGATTTTGTCATGTTGCTTCCTTGTATTATAAGCCAAGCGAAGGATTGCGGTCTCAACCAAGGCATGCACTTCTGTGTTTTCATTCACACCTGCGGGGGAACCTTTCAGACACCTACTTTACCTGCTCCTGTAGGAGATGCACCATGGGAAAACTTGGTCTATCGTATAGTTCTCCTTGCTCACTTCCAATGTGAAAATATCAAAAGGGAGTAGCATCTGTGTCAGGCATTTGACTAGGCCCCATTTTTCTGCATCCATAGTCATAGCTTTCCCAACTGCATCCCCTCTACTTTCAATGACATAGTCGTTGATCTGTTTGAATTGTTGAAACAGACATTGCAACATGTAATAGGTCAAGTTCCACCATGTTGGCACCTCCTGTATCAGGGCTTTAACTGGTGCTCTATTATAACACTAAATAATCTGCAACTGCTTTCAGGCATTAAAAGAATGGCTGAGATGAGTGCAGATACTTCTGCAGGAGGTCAGTATGTTGCTGACTACGTCTTCTTTTTTAGGAGGTTTTGTATCACCAGGTTGATGCAATGGGCCAAATACAGGACCCTGAAATAGCCTCCTCTGACTTGGCCTTGACTATGTTAGTGCCATTGTCTGTGGCAACAAATCCAATTCTGAGACCTCTGGGTGGCAGTCATTCATACAAATTGCTCTTAAATTCCTCCAAGATGTTTGCAGCTATATGTGACTTCTCCATGTCAAACATGGGTACTGGTGCATGCCGCTGAATGCTCTTAAAACTTGCTTCAGGGCCAAGACCTGCAGATATCTTTTGCTTTACCCCCGCAAAAGAGATCAAGTGTGCATTGTTGCACATGTAATGTCATCTGCCAACTGGTCCACATGTCTGTCATCAGATGGATGGTGTGAACAACACTTTGCTGCACAGCTTGTCCAACCAACTGCAGCACATCGTGATGCAGTGCTGGAACAGCCACTCTGGCAAAATAGGTCCGACTTGGTACCTTCCACTACGGGCAGATGAATACCACAAATTCTAAGAATCCCACTCCTTCCTCAAAAGAAAAAGGGAGGAGGTCCAGTGCTAACATATTTGCCAGCTTTCCATTGTATAAACGTGCAGTTGGGTGCTTCTGCTTGTAGGGCCCTTCTTGCCAAAACATGCCCGGAATAGTAGCTGGATTTTCTTCTTTTTTGGGGCCACTGACACAGGCATCTTTCGAGAAGTAGATGGCTGTGGCAGACTCAATGTGCATCATGGTGAGGCACTCACTGTATGCTGTGGTGTCTCCATCTCACTCAGAGTCTTCTTGTGCCATTGTGAAGTCGCTGGAGACAGAGCTGCTTTGCGTGAAAAGTCACCCTCTTCTTCCACATCATCACCTTCCACAGGGATTGGACTTGTGGCTGATGTTCCCCGGCTCTCCTTACCACCATGGCCACATTCAGCAATTTTTTAAAGGTGCTCTTCCCACTGGATTGTGTGGTGTTTTTTCATATGGGTCATTTGGCCTCCAGTAACATAATGTGTACCAGGCTTACCTTGACGAACAGTCATGCTGCAAATGCTGCATCCTGCAATGTGCTCCCCCTCTTTACTAACCAAAAAAAAGTCCCATACTGGGGAGGAGTGCTTTTTTACCGTGCCACTGCCAATGCCTGAAGAAGAACTGGAGGTAGGTGGGCATGTTGTTGATTGCCTCTCTGCTTCTTGTGAGGTAGGGGTTGGTGCAGGTCTCAGATGGGGGCTTTGCAAATATGGGAGCTGGTGGCGGTGCTACCTGTGCCACATCCCTCGGAGCAGGTTAAATAGCAATGTCAGGCTCCTCTGTGTCACCTTTCACCATGACTGCCTCGCCGTCATCATCCTCCTCATCATCATCCCCTTCCATAAGTCTAAGCATTTCAGGAACTTTTATTTTCCCTTGTCTCCGTTGTGGCCTAGATTCTGCTGGGGTCCACTCCATGTCCCTATCATCATCATCAGAATTGGTGCTTGGAGAAGGCGGTGGAGTAGTACCCTTCCTTTTCCTTGCTGGATATCTGGGAGCCAATGATTCTAAAAGAGTAGGTTCAAGCTCAAGAATGACAGTCCAGATAACTTTGTATGTCTGGGCACTCCCACAATATGTGATTGAAGGATGCCTTGGGTGTATTACAATGAGGCCACACTGCCGGTGTGCCCAGGAACATGAGGTGATGTGCTTTGGGGAGAGGTAGAATTGATGCAAGTAGTTGAACTGCAGGAGCCTCAATCTTAAGTTGAGTGAGATTTGCTTAGGGTACCTTTTGGCATCTATCCACAAGGGAATAGATTGTTTTGAGGTTGAGAGAATTCTACTTAGGTTGAACTTCCCCAGGTCATCTTTATCATGATACACTTGTACCCCTGGTTATTTAAATGTGTCTGGTGCCCAAGACAGCTTGGTATTGAGAGCCGTGGTACCGTCACACAATGTCTGCTTCTCTGAAAAGGAAAAGACAGCACTTTGTCCAATTCACCTTAAGTCCTCATTGTTGCCCAAAAGTTGTCCAGTGCCGCAATGAGACTCAGCAATGAGTTTTTAGGTTTATATAACAACACCAGCGCATAGTCTGCATATAGTGATATCAGACGTTATTCGCTAGCCTGGAGGATACTCCACTCCGGGGCACTTTGCCACACCATACATGCCAGAGGTTAAATGGATGGAGAGGAAAGAAATGAAGAGAAGTGGCAAACCCCATGTTTTTTAACACCAGTTCCAGGTAGGGCCAACTCTGTGTATTGAATGCTTTCTCAATATCTAAGGACACCACAACTTTGTTTCCATCTGTTGCCTCCACTTCATCTATCATGGTGTCAGTCTGTGCACATTAAAAAACGTAATCCATGTTGGGATTAACCCATTTGGATCTGTATGGATCAGTGCCATTAGTAAGGGCAGCAGCCAATTGGCTAGAATGGAGTTTAGTATTATATAATCTTGAATGAGAAGGAATGGAGGCGGTAGGAGCAAACATCCAGTGGATCTGTCCCCTTTTTTCGAAGTATCACAATTAGGGCTCTCACGTCGAACTGAGGAGTTCTCCTTTATCCAAGGCTGCAATTTACACTAACAGCAACTTGTTGTCAGCAGAGTCCTAAATGTGGCCTAGAACTCTGCCGGGAATCCGTCCAACCCCGGCACCTTGTTGCATGCCATCTGGCATATTGCTGCGCACACCTCATCTATAAACAGCAGTTCATCCACCTCCTGTTGCTGGACGGGTCCAGCACCAGCATGGGTACTGTATACACATGCTGTTGCTGCCAGTCTGGAGTCATGTAGTCCCACTGTGTCTAAAGTTCGCAATAATAGTCACGAAAAGCATCGCATAACACATCTTGTGTGTTCACTATGATCAAGTCCTGGTTCCATATTGCCGCTATCTGTTGCCTAGGGATCTCCGATCGCAGCAACCATGCCAATGTCCTCCCGCTCTCTAACCGTCCACATGTTGATTGGCCAAGTAGGCGGTGTATGCCAAGTGGTCCATTCGGATGCGCAGTTCTGAAAGTCACTCAAGCAGGTCTCCCAGTGTCACCCCAGTGTCTAGGGAGGTCACTACTTGCTGCTCCGCCCATCTAATAGCCCCCCTCCAACTCTTGCAGCTCCCTGAGCAGTACATGTTGCACTCCCCAAGTAGTTTTGAGACAGTGGGCTCTGATGACCACCTTGAAGCCGTTCCATTCTGTTCTTGTGTTTGTGGCTGTCGCATCATTGACCTCACAGTATTGTGTTATATTTGTGAGTATTTCTTCCCGGTATGGACTGTCCTCTAGTGCTTCTGCTCAGAGTCTCCATGTGGGAACCCTTGCACTATGTCTTACTCCATCCCCCAAGACAGCTCCAGCTTCAGTGGATTGTGGTCAAAGATATCCATTTACAAACAGTTTCAGGCAAAGGTTTCTAGAGCATAGCCAGCAGTCCAGCCTGAAGTGATGTTGGTGCATCTGGGAGTAATACGAGTATTCCCTCCCAACCAGGTCTCCAAGCATCAGTCAGTTGCCTATCCATCAACCAGTTCTCGAACCAGGGTTCCACCCTGTGTATGGGAGCATCCAATAGCGATGGGGCAGGTCGGTCAGTCTCAGTGTCTCGTATGGAGTTAAAAGCTACTCCCCAGAGTTGTGGGTCTCGTGGATCATGGAGCAGTAGCATAGACAAGGTATCAAAACAATCCAATTGCTGCATGTTCGGGGTATTGATTGCAATGATTGCCAAGGGTTGGCCATCTAATAGCCCCTCAAGCACCACATGTCTGCCTTTTATATCAATCAGTGTGCACTGCTTCATGGAGAGAACCCACGGTTCCACCCATACTATATTGAATGTGCAGAATAAGTGGTGCAAAAGATCTGCCCTACCCACCTGTATGCCACCTTCCAAATTTTGACCCCTGTGAGGTGCTCCTCCTGCAATGTCGTAAAGTGCTTCATATCCTTTCCAGGAGGGTTGCCATTCCCCTGACATTCCATGTCAGGAATGTGTACTGTGTCGTCAGCATGCTTGCAAAGTTCTAAGAGGGTTTAGTCCATGCTCAGCAAGCGGACCCTCTCAGTTTTCTCAGTATAGATCTGTGGGGATTAAGGGCATGCCTGTGGGCAAGTGTGGCCCCCAGTTTGTCATTGGTGCATGGGGTCAAGTCATGAACAAATAAATAACCCAACTCCCCTTCCTTGGTAAAAAGCCCAAAACTAGCTTTTGCCAATGAACTCAAAGGTCAAACTAAAGAACAAACCAAATGTCCAATGGGTATCCATCATGTGGTTGTCTCAAGGGGAGTGTTGGTATCAGCACAGTTACCCAACCAGGACCCGTTATATGGGGATTTTGCTTTGCCCCTTTCAGCAGCCATGCCCCCACCACGGGGCTCAAATGGTCCATGAGTTCCATTAAATCATATCATCAGCCAGTAGAGGCATCACTCAAGGGCCCTGTAGTCCCTCCTTGCACAGCTCATCTTGGTCCTCTGTAGAGTTTCCTGGCTCTTGGCTTTCTGAAGTTGGCGATTTAGGTGGGCTGAAGCTTTCACGCCAGACATCTTTAATCACTTGTGCTATAGGCCTCAGTCGCCATCCTCTGTGTTGGGCATTCTTTCAGGTGTTTCACACGGCATTTCCAGCTATGCTGCCACTCCCAGGCCAGTGTTAGGTGGTATGCCAACACCCTTCTTCTAGAGCTAGTTCCATGCATCTGCTGGAGTCATGAGGAAGGTGATCTTCCCTGGTCAATGACCCGTAGCTTAGTCTGGTAAATCAAGGTGTTTTTTGATTTCCATATAGTTGGAACTTTGGCGCTGGACCGCCGTGGTGTAGTCTGGGTATATGGCCCTTTAGTGCAGTCTATTTTTTAACAGCAATTCTCTGTCTCTGAAGTTTAAAAGATGGGCTACTATCGGGTGTTGGGGGCCTTCAGAGGGGAGGGCGGCCCACTCCACTGAGAAGAATTTGGAAGTCTTGCCTTATAGGACAACCACAGAAAGCCAGTTCTCCATGAACAGCAGGGTGCTGGGGCCCACCTCATGTTCCGAGACCCCTACTATTCTCACATTGTATCATCTCGACCGCCTTTCACCATCTTCAGCTCAAAGCTGGTGAACTATCTCCGCTTGGAGCCCCTTTACATGGTCCTGTAGATCACACACCATTGGCCTCATCGCAGTGAGCGTTGATTCAGTGCTGTCCTCCCTAACCGCTAGCCTTCTGTGGTCCTCCCCTAGCAAGTTGACATCTAGTGCCACTGAGTCTATTTTAGCTTCAATTTGACCTCTTGTACGGCGTGCAAAATGGAGTAGAACTTATAAGTGTAATAATCCAATGTTGCTTCCAGGTGGCTGATTAATGCATCATTGGCTGGATCCCCTGTGGTAGTAGGGAATTGCTCCTAGCTGGGAATAGACTGTTTTTGCCCATTGTGCTGGAAGAGGGCCATATGCGGGCAAGGTTTTGGGGGTGCAAACTGGACCTGTGGCTACTCACTCTTGGCATATGGTAGTGTTTTATGCCTGTTCGGCGTGTTGTGTCTTTGGTGGGTGGACAATGTGCACCCCAGTCAGCAGGATTATTAACCAGGCCCTGGTGGGCCGCACTGGTCTGGTCCAGCCGCCATCTTGGCCAAACCCCCTTTGTATAGCGATATAGTTACTTTATTTAGATAATACTGAGCATCATAGATTAAGGAATACAGCAAGAATTTTATTTTCACTTTAATGTTTTTGATATACTCATTTCATGAAGGAACTTGATTTGTGTTGGCATATTGGCCATTATTATCTACAACAAAGTACACAAAATTAGGTTAAATGGATCTATAATTTTTCTAAATTAATAATTTAACATTAAGTTGCAGAGAACAGCAATCTTTATATGTTCAAATAAGGCTGATCACATGGTTTATTACCACTACAGCGCTGACATATGTGCCTTACTCATTTAATATGAAGGTTAAACAAGTTTACAGAAGTATAAATCAATGACAATCTCTAGCGACTATACTTATTTATATTTATTGTATGCCATAAACAGTCACTCTTATTCAGTGGGCAGTGTCCAACTATATGGAAAAACCCCAGAAACTATGTTTCATATAAAGGCTCAACTGATTCTTACATTGGTGAGTCACTTGTAGTTAGCAGCAACTTTGTTTATGTTATTTACTTATGAGGTGAACCCTTTAAAAAAAAACTACTTAAGGCCCATCCTTTCCGTGACAGTTACATATATTTTTTGTGTTCCTTAACAAATCATTCACTGAAACAAGTGCCCCCATTATGCTTTCTTTCAGGTTGTTATATTCTGTGGGTGTGCCTGCAATGAGTTTATCACTTGTTATGGTCTCCTATTTCTTATATAACTGTGTAGGCACTCTTTAAACATATCTTGTGCACTTTATATTTGTGTCTAATGTCTTTGTGGGTCTTTATGTATCTCCTGATGTTATTTTTGTACCTCTTTCATTCTAGCACATATACTATTGCTTTAATCAAGATACCTTTATCCCATGCAGTTTTTTAAATTTCTATGTCAACTATAATTGAGACATATCGGGGGAGATGTGCAAAGTGGAAGGGAAATCCATAACACAGTTAATTCAGAAATTATTGTGAGAAATTGGGTTACTGGTTGAGGGGGGTGAAACCCTTACTGAAGCAGCAACCACAATCCTTGTCAGAGTGAGGCACAAGGAAACCCCAAATTTTACGATGCTCAACCCTCTGGCAGCTTGGCACAGGGCAGTCAGGCTTAACTTGTGAAAGCACAACACAAGAATAAACCCACACCAATTTAGAAATGTAGATTAAAAATTAATAAATAAATCAAGACCAAAATGACAAAAAACCAATTAGCAGAACCGGAGATATGCAGTTATAAAGATTTAAGTGAAAATAGCACAAAAACGCCAAAGTGCCACTCACAGCTATCTGGCCATGCGAGAACGGGAGAAAGTCACAAGTACAGGCCAATAGCGATGGAGCATGTGTCAGATAATGGGACCAAGTTAGTCCAGCTGAAACGTTACCTTCTCAGTTCAGCACAAAGAGTCCTGTTCATAGAGGAGGGGGCGTGAGGAGCAGGGAAGCATTGTGGACGGTCGTCAGTGCAGCGCAAAGAGTCTGGGAGTGTTGCAGCGCGTACAATAAAAACTATTCTCCTCCTAGGTCACTTATCGGTCATCCAGGGGCGACTTATATTTTCTCACATCCACATGACGATGGGGCCCATAAACATCGCCTATCACACACGCACACACACACCTGGATTTCCTTTACACCTTTACGAAATGTTGTACTCCTAGGAGAAACATGAGAACTAAATGGAAAACACCATTTATGTACCGCTGGAAAGAGCCGGGATACCTTATTACCTATCGCTTTCTTAGTTATTTCTTAAGATATTCCTGCTCATTGTTTTGTCGATGGATCATCTAGTAAGAAATTAATTTGTAGTGATTAAGACCAGCTAAATCACAATAACTAATTACTAGTGTCACAATCATTTAGTAAAAATAACCACTGAGTCGTTTGATTAAGAATCTTAAATTTTATATAATTTTTAAAAGCATGAGAAAGAATTTAGACTTTTTATTCAATTATTCATTCATTATTAATTCAAATATTTATCAAGCAAAATCAATTTTATTTCAGAAAGGAAATTTTATCATGAAGCAAAATCCCTAATTACCTGCCTATCTTCCCTAATTTAGCCTAAGGATTTCTAACCTAAGTTTACAAATTAAAAATATCTTGATTCTCATACTCAACTGGAAAAATAAGACAGCAACAGAAACTTCAGCTCGTCAGCATCAGCTACCTGCAACCCGTCTCATCTAACAGTCTTTCAGCATCTCCCGCTCAGTAAATGGATCGATCTGGACCACCAAGCACTGGAAACCACCAACACCAATACCGACTCTGACTGCGACTCTCCAACTCCGACTGTGTACCCCTCCCACTAAGAGTAGGCCTTCTTATACCCTAATTCTAACTTTGCTAACTAATTGTTGCAACATTAATAACACGCTTTTCTTTCATTGGTCCATTCATTTCATCTATTCATTCGTAATCAAGTTCTCCCGGATCCAACTTGTCCTTTGGAATGTATATGATCATTTCCTTTCTCACAGTTCAAGACATGTTTCCATCCGCTTCGCTCAGTACATTTGTAACTTCTTTCGATACATTCGAGAACTCTGCAGGCATTGTCCTTTCTCTTAAAACAGTTTCCCACGGTTCCTTGCTGATCACCACGGCACACTATCAGTTCAATTAGGTCACATCAGCCTTGACCATTCTCGCATCCTAGCCTCTCAGCATCATCACGTGGTTAGCTTTTCTCCAACTTTTTCTCCCTTGTCACGCGTTTCCCCGCACATGCGCACTTCATTAACCGGCAGCCATTTTATATCGCCACTCGTTTATACTTAGAAGCACTATTTTGAAATAAACAAAACATAATTAAAATAGAGAAACATAGCCTTTTCGTTTCCCACCCGTCATCTACGTACCCCAATTAGTTATTACCTAGCAGAAAGCAACATTTAAGCTGTTCCTTACTTACCATCACTATTGTTTTTGCAACGACACGTTTATATTCTATGAAGCACAAATCATGCATTTATTATAAATTTAGTACGCAATTATTTTTATGTTATAATTAGACACACAGACATTCGTTAATAGATTATTCAGCCCATATACTTGCGTGTTACCCTTCCCTCACGTACAGTGTTGATTAATACATTTAAACGAACATTTTATTAATTATTTATAAAATTTGTTAGGGGTTAAATTTTTTATTTTCTCTGCTCCATCAACTCCCCCTTTGGTGATTTTTAAATCACCACATAATACCCAAGTTATACTTCTTTTTCAGGCAGCATATGTCTTTCATCCTTTTGCTTTTTGTTAGTTACACATCTGTTTCCCTTTCATCTTGTCTTCTTGTCTCTTTATACATGCTTTCTTTCATTTTCTCTAATTCAATTTCACCCATTTCTCTCTCTCTCTCTCTTTCATTATTCTGTTATTTCTTTTTATCTTATTTTGTCTTACTTTTCTTTTTATAAACGTTATTACAATTTTCAACACCATGGCTAACAATATTGCTACCGTTGCTATTATTATAACTTTCCCTATCATTAGTCTACTCATTCTGGTTAACCAATTTGCTACGGAAGAAAACCCTCTTCTAAGTTTTCCCAAGACACTTTCAACCTCCAGTGGAACTAGTTCTTTGTGCAAATTTGTAATATTTGTAATATACTTTTGTATATTTTCACTTTTATCAGGAATGTAAGTGCAACAATGTTGGACTTTCAGCATTCCACAGACTCCACCCTCTTTTGCCAAAAGAATATCAAGGGCAAGCCGATTTTGCATCACCATAGCTCTCATGGCAACCATTTCGGTATTTACCATCAAGAACCCTCCCGCAGTATCTGTAGACAAACGATCTACTACTGTGGATAACTTCCGAATTTTAAATGCATTCAAAGATATTCCCACTGCTGGTATTAATGCTCCAAAAATATCACCTACAATTTCTGAAAAACTTTCCCTCTTTCTACGTGTAAAGCTATTAATCATCTTGTATGTTCCTTTTTCTTCTCTGTCCATATGAAAGATTTTTGGAAAGACCAGGCCTACATAGCAAGTTCCATACCAATGGTCCGGTAACCTGTAATAAGCTCTATTCCCACAAATATAATAGATACCTGGAAATATTGGATCTTTTCCACCTTTGAATCCCCAACCTCCCAAAATTTGATAATTGTCATGGCAGATACTGGAACCTACAAAGTAATTGTCATAGACTGTCTTATTTCTCCTAATACACAACTTTCCTGTTTGCGGCCAATCTAATGTCATTGCTGCATTTATCTTCTTCCCTTCATGATTTTCTTCCTCAAACGTCCATAGATGTGTTCCTTCCTCTTTTATTGCTTCTTTTTGAAATTTCATTCTTCTTTCTTCAACCATTTCTAAAAATACCTTTTCTTCTTTCTTTAATTCGCAGGTAAGGTTGTTTTTAGCTATTTCTTCTAAGGTTAATTTTCTATGTTCTAAAAAGAATTCTCCTAAAACTTTTGCTTGTTTTACTTTGTTAAGTTCTGGTACTACAGGAACGTTTGCAAAAATCTTATCTATATCAGTATAATAAGACTCTAATCTACCTGTTTTATAAATTAAACTTGCTATTACACTACAGGTTATTCCATAAGTTAGAGGTAGGTGATGATAAGTCACACCTTCTGACACTGATGCAGGCAACTGCATACAAACATAACAATCTCTCACATCCATTGTCTCTACATATTCGTACAACAATTTTGTAAAAACATTTTTAGAAAAGTCTGTTACTGACTTATCCTTATGTAATTCTGCACTACTTCTTTAATATTAGTTTCTTTTTCTGGTTTAGTATCATTCTTCGCTTCTATTACAGCTAAACTAATAGGAATTGTGATTGCTAAAACTATCCATACGGTCATTAATAAACCTGTACAAAAGCAGCACATTTTACACCATCTTTTTACAAATTCACATTTATCTCTTCTATCCCTAGTATTTTCCATTTTGCTTTTATCTTTTTGTTAAGTTTCAGAAAATTGTGTCACTACACCTCAGAAATGACTTAGATGCCACTCTGCTTTCAAAAAGTCTTTGCTTGGTACTTTCTTTTAATTCTCTCCAGAATTCTTTCGTTGTCACATCCGGTGATTTGTCATATCCAGTAAAATTGTCACGTCCGGCAGAAGCACTATAAGTCTTCACTTCAGGTTTGTTGCATCTCACCTTTACCCATTCGATTTCTTAGTCTCGGGTTCTCGTGAGTGCTTCCTTCTTCTTTGTAATCCGTCAGTGCGATATACAGCCACTCAGGTGACTTGTACTTTGCATTCACTTTCTTCGTTCTTTTAGACTTTTGCAGTCGTTTTCCACTTGGCTTTT
The DNA here is from genome assembly GCA_963921515.1 of Calotriton arnoldi. Classification (NCBI taxonomy): domain Eukaryota; kingdom Metazoa; phylum Chordata; class Amphibia; order Caudata; family Salamandridae; genus Calotriton; species Calotriton arnoldi. Next base: position 241,393 of record CAWUFW010003768.1, on the reverse strand, counting down.
CTTGTTTCTTTTGACTTGTTACTTCATTCACTTGTTCAGCACTTTTTTCTCCTATTCTTATTATTCTATATCTCAATTTTCTTATATAGTTGCTGGGCCAATTATCTCCTTTTCTTGGCCTTTTGGCTTCACCTTCTTTCTCTTCTCTTTCTGATTTCCAGTTTCTTTTTCTTGATTCAGTTTTTGTTTTCTCTTCTTCTCCACTTTCTTCAGATTCTGTTTCAACTTTTTCACTATTGTCTCTTATTTTGAAGCTTATGATCTCGTCTTCTCTTACTGGTGGATCTGTTTTCTCCTTCTTGTGTTCCCTTATTACTGTCCCTCCTCGGTGTTCTTCCGAATTGGTATTTTCCTCACTCTCTACTTCTAAATTTCCCTGTTCTTTTGTTTCACTATCTGTCCCTATTGCTCCTCGGGGTTCTTCTCGATTTTCTAACTGTTTATTTACCTCTTTCCCTACTTTGTCTATTAATATTACTTTTGAAGGATTTCCACCATAACTTGTACTTGGTTGCTCATCTAGATCATTTTCTTGTTCATTCTCTTCTCTAATTGGTTTATATCCCCAAGTTCTCCTTCGAAATTCTTCACAGTTTGCAACTGAATCATCAGATCCTAAACTTGTGTCAGATATTTCCAGATGTCGACTTACAGGTCGATCTTCAGGTTCTGGAATTTCTGAAATTCTTCCTTCTTCTTCTTCCTCAAAGGTGCTTGCAGTTGGGGTTTCCAGATGTCGACTTTCAGGTCGATCTTCAAGTTCTGGCACCCTTTCTCTTATTCCTGTTGTCCCAGTTGTTAAACTCTTATCCCACACTTCCAGACGTCGACTCACATGTCGATCAGTAGGTTCTTGAACTCTGATTGTGTGGCTGGCATGGACCCAGTTCTTCACTCCTGCACACTTGACTGCAGTTGTTGTCACTAGGATTACCTGTCGTGGCTCGTCCCAGCGAGGAACTAGACAGTTTCTTCTCCTGTGGATTTTTATGCGGACCCAGTCTCCTGGATTCAAGTCGTGGGCTGGTTTTCTTTCAAGAGTGGTCTCATCCGGTCCAACCTGATGAAACACAGAACGCACCACATCAGCCAGTCCTTTGCAATAATCCAGTACTAGATCATCAGTTATAGTCAATAACTTGTTGACAGGTACTTGTGCTTGTCTCATTGCTCGTCCCATGATCATCTCATGAGGACTAAGTCCAGTTTTCTTTTCAGGGATGCTTCTGATGGTCATCAGAACAAGGGGCAGTGCATCTGGCCATTTGAGTCCTGTAGCTTGACACATTTTTCCCAATCTGTTCTTAATTGTTCCATTAATTTGCTCTACTACCCCAGAAGCCTCTGGTCTGTATGCACAATGTAGTTTTTGTTTAATACTCAATGCTTCACAAATCAATTGGATCAACTCATTTTGAAAATGTGTTCCTCTATCTGTCTCAACCGTGACTGGAAAACCATACCTTGGAATGAACTCTCGCAGCATAAGTTTTGCTACCGTTGTTCCATCATTCCTTCTAGTGGGGTATGCCTCCACCCAACGAGAAAACAAACAGACGACCACTAGAACATATTTTAGTCTGTTACAAGGGGGCATTTCGATGAAGTCTAATTGCATTCTAGTGAACGGACCTCCTTCTCGTCCTATTGTTCCTAGACTCACTATTGTCTTTCTTCCTGCATTAAACTGCTGACAAATAAGACATCTTTGACAAAGACTTTCAGCTATTGCTCTGAATTTTGGGTTATACCAGGTTTGTCTGAAAAGTCTGATCATTGCATCTCTCCCAATATGAGCTTGTCCATGGTACATCCGTGCCATGTCTGCAATCATGCTATCAGGCATAACTGGTCTTTCATCTCTGTATACCCACACACCATTGTTTTCCTGTCTTCTACATCCTGCTTTTATCCAGTAATCTTTTTCCTCATCATTTGCAGCTTCCTGTAACTGTCTCACCTCATCCCATGTCTCGACAGTGTTAGTAAAAAGCAAAGGAGAAGAGATATGCTCCCTTTCTCTATTTTTATTTAGGGATACCATGTTCTCTGCACAATATCTGGCAATCTCGTCCGCGTAGTTATTGCCAACAGCTATGTAATCTTCATTTTTCTTATGTGCCTTGCACTTCACTACAGCTATCTGTTTAGGCAGCTGTATCGCCTCAAGCAGCTTCTTAACAAAATCTCCATTTCTGATAGGTGTTCCTGCAGACGTCAAGAAACCTCTTTGTGACCAAATCTGACCGAAGTCATGCACAATACCGAAACCATACTGGCTATCGGTCACAATCGTAACTCGCACATTTCTTCCCAACTTACCTGCTTGAATCAAAGCAATCAGTTCCGCAACTTGTGCAGACCTTATTCCTTTCAGACAAGACGCTTCCATCACAGTTGCCACTGTGCACACTGCGTAAGCTGCGCTTAAAACTCCTTCTTTCGTTCTCAAGCATGAGCCATCCACAAACATGACATAATCTGATTCCTCTAAAGGTTCATCTTTTATGTCAGCTCTTGGTTTTGTGCAATATTCCAGCACATTCAGACAATCATGATCTACTTCGTCTTGTTCAATTATACTCTCTTCATCTGGCAATGATGTTGAAGGATTCACATTCATACATCTATCTATGGTCACATTTTCTGCACTCAAGATTACTTTTTGGTACTTAGTCAGCCGACTATGTGTCATGTACTGTGTTATTGTTCTTGTCAAAAGAATTTCTACTGAATGGGGAACATATACTCTCAGTGGATACCCCATCACTATACCTTCACTTTGTTCCAGACTTACACAAGTAGCAGCAACAGCTTTCAGACATCCAGGCAACGCTTTTGCTATAGGATCTAAAACAGCTGAAAAATAAGCAATTGGTCTCTTCATTGTTCCATGTTTTTGTACCAGTACTGAAAACGCACATCCATCTCTCTCACTGCAGTACAATTCAAAATCCTTCTCATAATCAGGCATGCCTAAAGCAGGGGCCTCACACAATTTCTTTTTCAACTCTTTGAAAGATTTCATTTCTTTGTTATTTAACTCAAAAGGGTCTCTTACATCTTTCTTGGTCAGTTTTTGTAATGGTTTAGCAATTAAGGAGAAACCACTTATCCATTGTCGGCAATATCCAACCATTCCCAGAAACATTCTTACCTCTCTTTGCGTCATTGGTGCTCTCATTCCTTGAATCATTCTTACTCTTTCTGTCGCTATCTTTCGCACTCCTTTCTCAATTTTATGCCCTAAATATTGAACTTCTTTTGGCAAAATTGCAATTTTGAAGGGGACACTTTATGTCCTCTTTTCTCTAGATGGTTCAGTAAAGCAATAGTATCACTTACACATGCTTCTTTTGTTTTCGATGCCACCAACAGGTCATCGATATACTGCACCATCACTGACTTTTCTGGCATTTTCAAATCTTCCAGAGATTTCTTTAAAATCTGATTAAAGATTGAGGGGCTTTCTGTATACCCCTGAGGAATTCAGCACCATGCCAAAATACGCTCTCCGAACCGGAACGCAAATAATGGCTGGCTATCTGGATGCAAAGGAATAGAGAAAAATGCGTGACACAAATCTATCACTGTGTACCACTCAGCTTCGTGTGGAATTTGATATAGAATTACTGCAGGGTTTGGCACTATTGGACAACAAGGCACAACTATTTTGTTGATCTTTCTCAAATCCTGTACTATTCTATATGTTCCGTTTGGCTTTTTCAGTCCCATAATAGGTGAATTACATGGACTGCTCATTATTTCTTTTAGAATTCCCTGTTCGATCATTTTATTTATTACAGGAGTTATTCCTTCAATTATTTCTGGAGTTAATTTATACTGTGGCGTATTTGGGTAAGTTGTTCCTTCTTTTACTGTTACTTTTACGGGATCAACTTCTTTCATTAATCCAATATCTTCTCCTGTAAAATCCCAAACATTTTCTTTAACTGCAATTTTTAGTTCTTCCGGAAGTTTTTCTGCATCAAATGCAGGAAACAAACCATTCATTTCAGGTTCCTGATTCATCAAAGTTACTTTATACAATACATCTTCATCTGGGGTCTGAAATCCAATTCCATCTGGTGTACAATAAATTGTGCAATTCATTTTACACAAAAGGTCACGACCTAAAAGATTTACAGGACTACAATCACACACTACAAATCTATGCATTTTGCTAAAAGAACCAATTTTTACCTCCACTAATTCAGTAAGTGGTGTTTTAATCTGCTGATTTGCTACTCCTATTACTTGGATGTATTCACCTGAGAGAGGAAGGTTTTGAATTTCCACTGATCTAACAGTAGAACGGGTAGCTCCAGTATCGACAAGGAATGTTACATTTGCACCATTCACTTCTCCATCCACAAAGGGACCAGACTGATCTACCTCTAGAGTTGCGCCAAGTACGCACTCTTTTCCCTCTCCTAGGCACCGTCATGAGCTTTCATCCCATGTCTCATCCTCACTCTGTCGCAACCAATACTGAGAAATGTTAGCTGCTCGTGGCAACTGTGTTACCTGCTCTCCTCCGTAGAATCCTGTTTCTGTACTGTATCTTTGCTGGTTAACAGTGTTGGGAAGTGGTGGTTGTGGCACCTGACCTTGTTGAACAACTACCTCATTCTGCACCTGTGGAGTTAATGATTGATTTTCCGGATTAGGTTTAGGTGGGAACTTACACTCGTTTCTCCAATGCCCTAATTTTCCGCAATTATGACAGGGCCATTTCTTCTTTGCCTCCTCTAGACTCACTTGACCTTTCCCTTTACCTATGTTAGGTCGCGTTTTATTCTGTCCTGTTTCATTCCCACTATTATTATCCAATTGAGCTTCTTGTTTTTCTGCCACTTTCACCTGTGCCCACATTGCCTTCTCTTTCAATTTACGCTGTCTACTCTCAATATCATCACTGCAATACTTAGCATACCTCAGTACCTCGTCTACTGTGCCATTCTGCCAATTAATCATATGCTGTTTAATCATTTCACTAATCTCTGGTTTCAACCCAAACACAAATCTGTATACGAAATGACTCATATCTTTTTCACTTAACTCCTCATATCCAATATACTGTTTGAAAACCAACAACAACCTTTCATAGTATGCATGTACAGACTCTTTGCTTTCCTGTGTAGTTCTATCAATTTTCACCCAATCTATTTCTTTAGGAGGAATCTTATTTTTCAAAAAGGTAATCACCTTATCGTACTTCCTCATCACCTCAGGACCTGGAGCTCCTGTCTTAGGATCTCTTGGATATTCTGTAGTTGGCCAGTCAACTGTAATTTTACACTCTGACCACAAATCAGTTGGTACCACTATGTCAAATAATCCATCTAAATCTATCCACAACACTTTTGAAACCTTTACAAACCTCTCTACTTGTCGGTACCATTCAACTGGTTTCTCTCTCAGCTTTGGAAATTCATTTGTAAATGACAGTATATCCTGCCTAGTCCAGGGAACATGCACATAACTACCACCTGGAGTTTCTCTCATAGGGTATTCTCTGGCAACAGGTTCTTTTTCAGTTATCATAAAAGCCAAAGAAGCTTTGTCTGTAGTTTTCTCATTCTTTTTTGTCCATCTAACTTTCCATCTGTCCACATCACCCCATTTTCTCAATAACACAATTAACTCTTTTATCTGTGTCAGCCTTCCTGCCGTGTTCAAGTTTTCAATATCTTTTTCACAAAAGTCTACTCTGTAGGGTTTCTGCAATGTTTTCACTTTCGCAAAATCTATTCCAATTTCACTGGCTACCTCTTCTAGTTTGTCATGTAAATTCTTTGCTCTCCATGTAATACTTTTGCACAGAAACATTATTTCATCATCCTGGTAATTTTTTATCTTTTCTGTACCAATCGTTCCTAGAATTAATTCTTCCATGTCAATTTTTAACCTAATTACATCTAATGGTTTTTCTTCTGGTTCTTTCATTTTAATTGCCTTCATCCACTCATTTAACTCATCAGGTGTCGGACCTATGGGTGTATTATTTAGTTCTATCCAATTACCACTCTTTTCAGGAGTCTCTGTTGCAGATTCTGTTACCATATGCATTTTCCTACCATTGCACTCATTCACAGTCAAATTTGTAGGTGGACTTGGTCTGTAAGTACTAGCCAAATTACTTGTACTTGGTTCCATCCTTTCTTTTTCTCTCTGAAATTGTGAACTCATGGGAATCACTAAAGATCGTTCATCAATTTTCTGATTCTCAAAAACTGGTATTACTGGACCTATTGTTACAGGTACAGTCACAGCTTCCATGTTTTTCGTTAATTCCCTAATTTTCTCAGTTAGTTCTTTTGTTGTCCTTGCCAATTCGCTTGCATTGTCACTTTCTATTCCTTCATTTTGTGAAGTTCTTATTTGATCTTGTGACCTATTTATTTCAATTCTTTTTATCGGACTTTTATTTCGCACAGTCTCTATTAGCGGCGCATTTGGTGTCACAACTGTAGAACTCTGCTGATACGGAGGTGGATTTCTATTTAAAATATCTTCCAGCAATTCATCATCCGTTTCGCTCTCATGCATATATTTCTCCCTCTCCACATGTTTCTTTTTCTCAGTACGTTTTCTCTTAGTCTCTTCCTCAACTGTAAAAGCCGGAAACAAACCTCCTGTCATGTTAGCACATCTCCATCGTTTTATTCTATCCTCATGATTTATTCCCCACATTCTTGAAGGCATAAACTCATGATCTCTTAAACCTCTGAATCTCTCTCTCTCATACATCTCATCCTCCCATTCCGTCAATGCCTCAAACTGTGTCGGTGTAGGTCTAGGTTCTAGATTTGTCATCTTTTCTCTCAAATTTCGCAAAACCGCTACACTAAATGAACCATTCTCAGGGAAAGCTAATGCACCATCATTCTTCGTATACTTTGCCCAATTTTCCAACCACATGCATGTATGATATCCATATTTCAGCATCATATGTGAAGCTGCTGATTTCGGCGGAGGAATTACTTGTCCCTCTCTAGTCACAACCTTTTTGTCTTTCTTAAAGAAATTCTTTATTTTTGTCGTCCATGACGTTCTCTCCCTTTCATACTCGTAATACGGCATGTTTTCGATTGGTTTTTCTCTTCAAACCAACACTGTTCCGTGTACGGAACTTTAACCAATCACAGCGCGACTCACACTAACGCACCAATCAGAACAATTCCCTTCGTCCGCGGACCAACCAATCCTAGCGCGGCACTTTTCTACGTCACTCCTGACTCTGTGTTCACGTGACTAGCACACTATCCAATCCTAGCGCGGCACTGTCGATGTCACTCCTGCTCTTTTACCCCTCCTTTACAAAAATTATCGGCAATTTTCTTTTCACTGTTTTCTTCGTTAGTTACAACAATTAAAACAATTCCATAGTCTGATTCGCTAAACAAAAGTGACAGCTTTGTCCTTTTACACAAGAATTCTGTATTTCCAGTAGGCAGTGCTTACCTCTACCCTACCACAGAATTATTAACTCTCGCCGATAAAGTAGCACTTCCCTCTACCTTACCCTTCTTTCAAGCAAACAATTAACTCGTTTCTCTGGGGATAAGACACATGTGGAGACTAGGCTCCTGAGAATTAAGGCCAAAGTTTCACAAGAAAACGTGATTTGCTATTTCAGTTACACACCTTTCGTACAGAAAATCCCTAACATAACACAACCTGTGTTATTACCAAAATGAATTCAGACCATGTACCAAATTCCATGTGACTTCTCTTGCCACACGTGTTCCACTTCCTACATCCCAGAAGCGTGAAAACTCACATATAACATAACTCGACTCAACATATAGTGTTAGTCATCAAAAATAATCAATAATCAATAATCAATAATCACTAAACTAATCTATAGAAACCATAACTCTGCTACCAAAAAATCTGTTGCAGCGCGTACAATAAAAACTATTCTCCTCCTAGGTCACTTATCGGTCATCCAGGGGCGACTTATATTTTCTCACATCCACATGACGATGGGGCCCATAAACATCGCCTATCACACACGCACACACACACCTGGATTTCCTTTACACCTTTACGAAATTTTGTACTCCTAGGAGAAACATGAGAACTAAATGGAAAACACCATTTATGTACCGCTGGAAAGAGCCGGGATACCTTATTACCTATCGCTTTCTTAAGATATTCCTGCTCATTGTTTTGTCGATGGATCATCTAGTAAGAAATTAATTTGTAGTGATTAAGACCAGCTAAATCACAATAACTAATTACTAGTGTCACAATCATTTAGTAAAAATAACCACTGAGTCGTTTGATTAAGAATCTTAAATTTTATATAATTTTTAAAAGCATGAGAAAGAATTTAGACTTTTTATTCAATTATTCATTCATTATTAATTCAAATATTTATTAAGCAAAATCAATTTTATTTCAGAAAGGAAATTTTATCATGAAGCAAAATCCCTAATTACCTGCCTATCTTCCCTAATTTAGCCTAAGGATTTCTAACCTAAGATTACAAATTAAAAATATCTTGATTCTCATACTCAACTGGAAAAATAAGACAGCAACAGAAACTTCAGCTCGTCAGCATCAGCTACCTGCAACCCGTCTCATCTAACAGTCTTTCAGCATCTCCCGCTCAGTAAATGGATCGATCTGGACCACCAAGCACTGGAAACCACCAACACCAATACCGACTCTGACTGCGACTCTCCAACTCCGACTGTGTACCCCTCCCACTAAGAGTAGGCCCTCTTATACCCTAATTCTAACTTTGCTAACTAATTGTTGCAACATTAATAACACGCTTTTCTTTCATTGGTCCATTCATTTCATCTATTCATTCGTAATCAAGTTCTCCCGGATCCAACTTGTCCTTTGGAATGTATATGATCATTTCCTTTCTCACAGTTCAAGACATGTTTCCATCCGCTTCGATCAGTACATTTGTAACTTCTTTCGATACATTCGAGAACTCTGCAGGCATTGTCCTTTCTCTTAAAACGGTTTCCCACGGTTCCTTGCTGATCACCACGGCACACTATCAGTTCAATTAGGTCACATCAGCCTTGACCATTCTCGCATCCTAGCCTCTCAGCATCATCACGTGGTTAGCTTTTCTCCAACTTTTTCTCCCTTGTCACGCGTTTCCCCGCACATGCGCACTTCATTAACCGGCAGCCATTTTATATCGCCACTCGTTTATACTTAGAAGCACTATTTTGAAATAAACAAAACATAATTAAAATAGAGAAACATAGCCTTTTCGTTTCCCACCCGTCATCTACGTACCCCAATTAGTTATTACCTAGCAGAAAGCAACATTTAAGCTGTTCCTTACTTACCATCACTATTGTTTTTGCAACGACACGTTTATATTCTAAGAAGCACAAATCATGCATTTATTATAAATTTAGTACGCAATTATTTTTATGTTATAATTAGACACACAGACATTCGTTAATAGATTATTCAGCCCATATACTTGCGTGTTACCCTTCCCTCACGTACAGTGTTGATTAATACATTTAAACGAACATTTTATTAATTATTTATAAAATTTGTTAGGGGTTACATTTTTTTATTTTCTCTGCTCCATCACAGCGTAAAGAGTCTGGGAGTGCTGTAGTCGCAGTTCCAGGATGCTTGTTTCCAGTCCTGGGAGGACCTGGCCTGGCAGTTCAGACTGGACTGTTCCCATGATGAACAGTGTCAAGACTGATTTTCATATGGCTGGGATGGCGTGGTGAGCAAAAAAACAATGGATTAAACCCAGATCTCTGTGACTGGGTGTGAATGTTTGTATTGTTCAGCATCCCGTCTATCATTTGTTCTGTTTGCTTTTGTTGCCTTGAGGCAGGAAAATGCCAAATTTATAAAAGTGTGATTTTCAAAATTGTAATTTAAAATCCAACATTACTATAAGAGAGGATTTTTCATTACAATTCCAAAGACAACAAACATAAACTGGTGACCTGTTCCCATTTGGAAGGTACATCTTATTAAATGTAATAAGGCAACTCAAATATTATTCTCTGGGAGAGGTAGGTATCGTAGGAGTGAAGAAAACAAATTTAAGAGTTTTCACTACCTGGACATGGAAAACTTAAAAGTTTATGTCCTACTTCTTAAATACACTGCACCCTGCCCTCTGAACTGTCCAAGGTATACCCTAGTGGTGACTTATATGTGCTAAAAGGGAAGGGTTGGGCTGGCAAAAGGTTTCTTTTGCTAGGTCAACATGGCTGTTTAAAACTGCACACTCAGGCAGCATTGGCAGGCCTAGGACATGTTTAAAGGGCTACTTAAGTGGATGGCACAATCTGTTCTGCAGGCCCGCTAGCAGCATTTAATTTAAAGGCCCTGGGCACGGGTAGTCCCACTTTACTAAGAACTTACAAGTAACTTAAATAGGCTAATTGGTTATGTTATGTTTAGAGGAGAGAGCACAAGCATGTTGGCACTGTTTTTTTCAAGTGGTAAAGTGCACAGAGACCTAAAAGCCAACAAAAATGGGTTCAGAAGACAGGAGAATTAAGTTTTCGGATGACCCTGCAGAAAGAGCCAAGTCCAATAATTATTGACTAAAAACATCTGTTGATCTGTTAAGATGTTTTCAAATAGCTTCACAATTATGGCAGGACATGTGTGCCAGGGAAACACTACTATCATACATGCAGTCTCAACGGGCATTGATCTCATGATCTTCTCCATCAAACTTACAAAAACAACACTTGGAGCCCCTGGTGCATTTACAACAAGACACTTCTAAACTAGCAACATATAGAAGCCAGGTACTATGTTGGCTGAGCCCCTTAAATGACAGTTTCAATCTTAGCAAACAAAATAAATAGAAACCTTGGGGCATATTAGCAAGGGCACTATCGCCGCTTTAGCGGCACTTTTGCCGCTAAAGCGGCGATATTCTTATCGCCCTATCAGCAAACTGTCTCTAACAGCAGTTAGCGACAGTTTGCGGGCATTAGCGCCCGTTTTTATCGCTTTGCATGTCAGCGATATTTATCGCTAATGACATGCAAAGTGGGCGTTCCCGACGAACAAACCTGGGAAACACTCGCTAACAGGCCTATCGCCTATTAGCAAGGTGGCCATGGCCCCAGTTAGCGACGTGAAAAGTCGCGCTAACCGGGGTCATCGCTATTTATTTAACACCTGCAATTAGCAGGTGTTAGCCATACCTAACATGGGGGTGGATTATGCTGATACGACCACAGGGTCGTATCAGCAAGGTGTTCTCCCTTCTCCATGCAACATCGCTGGTTTTTCAGCGATGTTGGCCCATTTCCTCGCTATCGCTGGAATATTCATCGCCATAGCGCTAATCGTTGCTAATACAGCGTTAGCGTGGCGATATATTCCAGCGATAGCCGACGATAAAAAAATTACGCTAAGCAGGGTTAGCGATGATTATCGCCTCTTCTTGCTAATATGCCCCCTTATTCTTTTTCAAATTAAGCATTGATGATACATTCTACAGTATAAATTGTAAAAATCTCCCTCATTTTGCGCATTCTCAGCAAAATGAGGGAGATTTTTTTACAATTTATACTGTAGAATGTATCATCAATGCTTAATTTGTAAAAGAATAAGTGCTGGAGCTCTGCTCAGAACTCCAAAGCCAGTGTAATTAATTATCATCATTCCCAATACCAGGGTTGCATTGTCTTTATTCCACTTTGTGCCTCTTTAATCCACTACCAGACACTCCCTTCCACTTTATCTCACTCCTGCGGGTTTCTGCTTTTTCTCTTTAGGACAGTTTTCCATTTTTGTTTTCTTCTGTTTTTCCATTTTTGTTTTCTCTCTCTCCTGCCCTCAGTAAATGTCTGAGGCAGAAAAATAAGTGCTGGTCCCCAAAAGTGAGTTCCGGTGGCCCCCACCGGCAACCACTGGCTCAAATTAAGCACTGTATATAACTCACTGATAAAGAGCCCATTCTGAAAAATAGTACTACTTCTTGCAATTCAGCAAGTGAATTTCAAGAGTCAGGGCTCAATTTCTTTCAAATTTCTTGGGTAAAACTATTTTCAAACATCCAAAGTCAATATGAGAGCCGAACATTGTCACTGAATAGCCTCAGAGAGCCAGTGGGGTAAAGGGAAAATATTGTTTTTGGAAACCTTAAAGTGCTGTATGACAGATAACCCCATGAACATAATTAAACTTGACAAGACCCTCCATAGGTACCAAAGCAGTTCTGGTTACCATTTCTCTCAAGAGTACCTAAAGCAGAAATACAGTATTACTCCCATGTAATTCTACTGAATCACTGTTGACAATTTTCACCCCCAAGTAAAGCGATGAGAATTCATAACAGTGTTTGAAATTGTATATTTTTTTGTAAAACTTCCTGAAAATTACAATGAAGTAATCATATGGCACGCAATGTACTTTGACAGTATCTTGTATTACATTTTCATGTGATGGCATATCTCATGTGAACAAGTCACCCATGATCCCAGCAAAAGACAGGTTCCAATTTTCTTTTTGAAAAGTTTTTATTCAATACTTTCAAGACAAATCATACAATCAGGATTGCAGAACTATGAATGGCAGATCGATCATATACAATACCCCATTAAAAAAAAAAACTCCTCCCATCCCCCACCCCCGTCTCCCAGGCAAACAGCTATACTATAATCACTACTCCTCCTCAATATTACAATACATTTTCTGCAAGAGATAGACAGATGCAAATAGGAAATGCAGACCTTGAGGCATCTACTTGATGTTCAGTCAGCCAATGGACGTATGGGCAAGATCAGTCTGGTTTAGGACTGTCGCAATTCTGATAGGGTCCTCCAGCCCAGTGGGCAGGTCATTTAAAATATGTCAGGGTGAGACATCAGGTAAGCTGTAACTGGGGCCCAAATATCCTTAGGGCGTGAGGACTCAGGTATCTCCTCTTCATAGACTTGCAATTGATCCCTACAATAAACCAATTCTCGAAGCCACTGCTTTACAGTAAGGGTGGACCTGGAGCCCCAACGTTGCGCCACCGCCCTCTTTGCAAACAGGGTGGAGATCGCAACAATACGTCTACTAGCCAGTTTCAGGCACTTAACATAACCAAGGAGACACAGTTCAGATATGCAATCCACCGGCTCCAACACCACATCCGTCAGTATGCAAGCTACTTCCGTCCAAAAAGCATACACACCCCCACTCAGCCATGCGACGTGATAAAAATCTGCGTTAACAGCGCCACACCGCACACAATCTGCAGTCTCTCTCAGGCCGTATTTGTATAACCTCAGGGGGGAGTAGTATACTTGATGTAAGTATTTAAAATGTATAATTCTGAGGTTACAGTTGGCCTTGAGACGACCCGTGAGTTGACAGCACTCTGCCCAGACCTCCAGCGCTATAGGATTGCCTATTGCAGCCTGCCAGCGCAGACATGATGGGTGCTCCTCTTGTTCTCGTTCCCGCAGTGAGGAGTTATAAAGCTTAGTGATAAGTCCCCTTCGACTTTCCCCCGACAGCAAGGCCTGCAGTGCCCGCAGTGTGGTAGGTTCCGCAGTAAACTCCGGATACACAGCCCGGATAGCCTGCCGAACTCGAACATATGTAAAATTGAACATAAAACTACGGTTTACGCCATTCTGAGCCTCGCGCAGTGTTTTAAACCGGCCCTCCTTATACAGATCCCCCATTCTGACAATGCCCGCACCCGACAACTCTCTCAGTGCAGAGGACTCCCGTGCCGCAGATATATCCGGATGAGAAGCTATAGGCAGTAGTGGAGCATATAAATGAGACACCCCAGCCCTGGACGCCAGTGCTCGCCATGCCCATGACGTGCATAACGGAGGATTTATCTCTGTCCGGGGCCCACCCGAGCTACCCGAGAGAACCATCGCCTGCAATGGACGGGAAGTACCGCATCAGCTTCAATGGCCACGTGAGGTTGGAATCGCTGCGGGAAATGCCAATAATGAGCGAAGTGTGCTTGTGCACAGAGGTAATAGAGACGTAGATCTGGAGCCTCAAAACCCCCCGATCAAAGGGCTGCACTAATAAATCCCATCTACACCTGGGTTGTTTCGCCCACACAAAGGTTAATAGGGCAGATTGCAGTGTGCGAAACAGCGCTATATTCAATTTTATGGGTATGTTGATAAAGAAGTATAGCATCTTAGGCAGGAAGACCATTTTTACCACTGCGATCCTATCTGCTAATGACAGAGGGAGACGCGACCACCGCTCAGCCTGCTCAGAAATGCGAGTAATGGTCCGCCCATAATTCTCGGAGAGCACCACAGCGGGATCCCGGTGTATCCACACTCCCAGATACTTCACGGGGTCGGAGGTCCAGGATAGTGGAAAGTCTAGCTCTATTTCTTTGGCATGTGCAGTAAGTGGGAAAACCACCGATTTGGACCAGTTGATTCCAAGTCCCGAGAATCTTTCAAATTGGACATACTCCCTTAAGAGCGGGGACAGATACACCGAAGGCTCACGGACATAAAGCATCATGTCGTCCGCATATAAGGAGACAATCAATGGTCGCTGTCGAAACCTTAATGCAGCAGCTGAATGCTTCTGGTGCAACTTACATGCCAGAGGCTCTAGAGCCAGGGAAAAAAGCATGGGTGACAGGGGACAGCCCTGACGCGTGCCCCTCTCTATGGGAAACAAGGACGATACCCTGCCATTGACTCGCACTTCGAGCAACCGGCCCGCTGTAGAGGACTCTAAGCCACTGCACGAAAAAGGAGGGAATCCCATCCTGCTCAACACAGTAAACAGGTAAGACCAGTGCACAGAGTCAAAGGCTTTTGCTGCATCGAGCAGCACAGCCACCGCTTGGAAATCAGGTTCAAAATAGTGCAGTGTGGAAAACAGTGTGCGCAGATTATGAGTTGTGGAGCGTTCCATGACAAAGCCAGATTGATCCGGCAGTACTAAAAGGGGTATCAATGGCTGTAATCTAGTGGCAATCATTTTAGCTAAGATCTTCGTATCAATGTTAATAATCGAGAGAGGGCGATACGACCCACACTGATTAGGGGGTTTGTCTGGCTTTAGTAAGATGACAAGGAGGGCCTCCCGGAGGAAGGGTGGAAGGATCCCAGTTTCATAGGCCTCTGCGTACACCGCCAGCAACCGAGGAGCCAGGGTTGCCGCATATGCCTTATAGAATTCGCTCGGCAAGCCATCCAGACCAGCGGCTTTACAAGTTGGCAGGGACATGATAGCTTCCCTCACATCCTCCTCATCAAAGGGTTGCACCAGATATTCACGATGTGCAGTGGACAGCCATCCCAAAGCCACATCATCGAGATAATCATGTGTCTCCTCCGAAGGAGGGGATTCCCTAGCTGCATATAAATCCGTATAAAATTGCAGGACAATATCACAGAGGTCCTCCGTCGAGTGACGAGGCCCACCATTGCCATCAATGAGCTCGGTGATAGCTTCCTGGCATCTTAGCTCTGCAAGTTTTTGAGCAAGAAAGCGGCTTGGCCGACCTCCCTCGCCGTAATATCTAGCTATTCTGCGCAGCGAACAATGCCGTAGCTCCTGGTCCACCGTTTCATTGTGTTCCGTGACAAGTTCTCTTATTTCTGCTAGTTTGGCAGCAGAGGGATCCAAGTCAAAAGCGCGTTCCAATTTTGAGATGTCAGCTGCCAGTTTCCTTATCCTACGCCGGAGGTCTCGTAGAACACCGGACTGTATCCCGATACAGGCTCCTCGGATGGTGACCTTAAAGGCCTCCCAGAGCACACCAGCACTATCCACAGTGCCTTCGTTTTCTATGAAGTAATTTCCGATCGCCTCCGCTATGGCCTGCTTAAATACCGGATCCTTAAGCTCAGAGGGTTGAAGCCGCCACGCAAAAGGCGGTGACTGATACTCCGGTAGCCGCACCTCAAGGAGTACAGGAGAGTGATCCGACAAGGAGCGGGCCTCATGCGATACCTTCATTGTCCAAGTGCAGACCACCTCCGAGGCCAATCAGAAATCGATGTGGGACCAAGATCCATGCACCGCTGAAGCACATGTGCTCTCCCGGGCATCGGGATGACGCCGGCGCCACACATCATGCAAGTGGCCTGCATCCATGAGCCCCAGTAACGTATCTGCCGCACGTTTGGACCGGGCCTCACTTGCTCCCTGCCTATCCATAGTGACAACCAAACACAAATTAAAATCCCCTCCCCAAATAATTGCCGCAGGTGGAAACGATGTGATTCTGCGCTACATGTCAGAGAAGAACGAAGGGTCATCTATATTGGGTCCATATATATTTACCAGCAACACACTCTCACCACTCAATCAGCCATGCAAAATCACAATCTGGCCACTATCATCCGCCTCCGTTCTGATCGCCGTAAAGGGGACCCCCTTTTTTACCAAGGTCAACACCCCCCTGGCATAGGATGAGTAGGAAGACGACGCTTTCACATTCGCCCAACGCGCACCTTTGTTTTTTACCGACTCCGTAGTCAAATGGGTCTCCTGCAGAAGAGCGACATGTACACCCAAACGATCCAGGCACGCAAACATCATCCTGATCTTTTTTGGCGTGTTAAGTCCGCGTATATTCCATGTAAGAAACTTAATACCGTTACTCATTACAAGTCATCAGTAGTAGTAGATACTTGGCTATAGACCATGAACAGAGTAATATGAGGCAGTGGCTAAGAACATACACACTTATTATATGCCTAGAGAGAGAACCATGAACATTCCCCACCCCAAACACCTCCATCCCCCCACCCACTTCAGCACCCCAACCATGCCAAAGCCATCCCAACACCCATCTTAACCCCTCCCCCCCTACAGTAGCAAAACAAAGTCGGGGTACACCCATATGTGGAGGGCACAGATACGCATCCCTCCCACAGAGTAGGAGTCGACTGAGCATACCAATGTTAGAGCATCCCATCCCAGAACCAGTAGTCCTTCACTTCGCTGAGACAGAGCACACATTACCTGAGGAGAAATCAACAGCACTTAACGTTGCAATGTAAAGGCACAATAAAACATGTACTATATGCAAACCCCTGCTTAAACTCTATCGAGGTTGGCAGCCAGGAGTGTAGCAGTTCATCTATAAAGGAAAAGAGACTGCATGTCCAGGCCAGAGGACCTAGTTATCCTAATGTTAGCAACCCTCGGAGCATTGTCCATAAGTACATCAATAACTGAGCAGGAGAGACAATGTGAGCATGCAAACATAATAGCGTGAACAAGCGGCCAAATAGCAGAAACCCCAAAGTGTCCTCAGAGAGTTTGCAGATAGCACAGCGCCCCCCTACTCATCCTCTTCGGGCGCTGCCGTAGAGTCCCGCCTCGCACTTTTCAGTTTTTTTAGCATGCTCCATTGCGGCCTTTGGGGAGGAGAAAATCTTGTTGTCTTCCGCAGCCCCTACTCGGAGCCGGGCCGGGTACAGCATAGCATAGGGGACCCCCTCATTCCTCAACAACTGTTTCACAGCGCTAAATTCCCTCCTAGCAGCCTGGACTGCGACTGTAAAATCAGGAAAAAAGGCCAATGTATTGCCCTGATGCACAACTGTGCCCTTCTCCCTAGCCAGGCGCAGGATGGTGTCCCGGTCCCTATAGTTCAGGACCCTGGCTATGATAGGCGAGGTGGAGCTCCGGGACCGGCCGCGCAGCTAGGGACCGGTGTCGCGCTCCACAATGAACATGCTGGACAAATGCTCTGTACCAAAAATGTCCAACACTAAGTGCTCAATAAAAATCTCCATCTTTCCCACATTGGTCGACTCCGGCAGCCCAGTAATACGTATGTTATTGCGCCGGGACTGCGCCTCTAAATCCTCGTTCTTTGCTTGGATGACTGAGAGGACTTTTTCCATGTTTAAAGTTTTGTCAGAAACCGTAGTCAAGCCATCTTCAGCCGCAGAAACCCTTTGTTCCACCTCCCCCATGCGAGCGCTTTGTTTCTCAAATTGTGAGGACATGTGGTCAAGCCGATTATTCACCGCAGCCATCGCGCCCTCAATAGATTGCAATGTGCGTTGCATGGCCACCAGGGTAGATTCCAGCATGGGGGGGCCGTCTGTGTGCGCATCCGCCTCAGAGTCAGAAGCAGCTTTCTGCGGAGTCTTGGGGGGCCTTCGCAACTCGAAGTTAAGGCGTGGCTGATTCTTTTCTGTTCTCCCCATTTTTATAATTAGTGTCCCAGTGCGATGGGGGGAGAATCAGCGTGTGGAGAGTCGGAGCTGCAGTCGGGCACCCCCCCTAGCTAGGATCCTCCCCAAATGACTGATGCGGCGTGGCGATCCGGTAAGCGGGCCGCACAAATTCCAAGGCAGTCCCAAAGTGCGGCAATGCAGGGATCAGTGTATTCCGCAGTGCAACTCCTCGCAGCTAAGCCTGCCCCCAATATCAATACACCAAGTACAGCTCGTGCAATGGTTGGTATGAATCAATAAACTTTCTAGAGGTACATCATTGGGAGAGCTTATACCCGCAGTACTCCATACGTCATGAAAGACATCAAAGTGACCGTTGTGGAGGCGTTCTCATCAGAGTTGCACCTCTTTCCACCTCAACGCTGCCGCCAGGCCTCACTGGATCAGCAAGCAGTAGGCCCATCAATGTCTCCTGCAATCTGTCTCAACCGCCTCCCTCAGTGTAGAGCGTGCATAGCCAACCATCGCCCCGAGATATCAGACGCCACTTAGAGCCGCTCAATGCGCGGCGAACCCCTCGCTCTCTCCCAGTGGTTGGAAGCGGGGAGACTCCGACCAGGCAGGCCGCCGGCACCGCGCTCCGCCTCCCTTAGCCGCTCCTGGGTTTGGCCCCCGCGCCGGCCGCAGTTCGCAGGACGCGGCCACAGCCCAAGGCCCGATCCCGCCTCCACGGTCCGAGCCCCAGCTGGACCCAGCCCCACTCACCGCAGCCAGTGCCGACGGGCGCCAGTAGTCAGATCGTCCCCAGCGTCGACGCGTACCAAGAGGAGGCCTCCTCCAGCCGTCAGCTTCCTTCGCCGGAGCTCCGCGCAACCTCCCCCTCACATCCAGGTCCAGCGGGTGGCTCCTCACTCGGCTGGCGCAGGCCCCGCAGGACGGCTCCTCACACCTCCGGCGTTTGTCCTGTGGGTCTCAGCAGGGCGGCCAGCAGCCTCCGTAATGCACAGTCAGGCGGCCAGCCCCCCAAGGCTACGCACTCAGGGAAGGCCTACACGCACTCCTCAGCCGCCATTTTCCTTCTCCCTGTGTCCGGCCGACTCAGTTGTTTTCTCCCAGTCGTAGGGATCGGACGGGGCCCCAAGCACCGCCAACGGGCTCTGCAAGTAGATAGGGGTCCACTCAGGGTCCCAGCAGCTGTGAAGTGGTCACGATGCAGCAGATATTAGGCGGATTATGGCTCGGTCAGGCAGAGCCTCACAACAGTGCGGCCATCTTGCCGTGCGCTCTCTAGCCCAGGTTCCAATTTTCTGTATTAAAAAAAAAAGGCACAATATCTTGAAAATGTAAAATTTCACTATATTTTTGCCCAATGGCAAATTTGCAGATTGCATGACTAATTAAAATTTCAGCTGGGCCCAGTGCTTGTCTCAGCTTGTTTGACTAAATTATGCAGAAAGAAAAAAATAAATGATATGTTGGAGTAAGGCACATTTTTGACAGTATTACTTCATTAATATGTCTTTGCTGAGGTGAATTTGAAGCCAAGTAGACCTGTGAAGTTGCCCTAAAAAGTATAACATTTCCTGAGAGAACCCTAACAAGGAAAGCTCTTACCATAGTCACTCCAGAGGAACAGTGTTGAATTCTACATTCAAGCAGAAGCAAGTAACATGGCAATATCCCACACCGTGGATGTCTACAGAAATTTGGTTTGTGAGTGTTGAACCAGACTATCACTGTCAAAATATTGTTTGACAACATTTTTTATCCTAAATATATAGTTTACATAGATATCGCTCCATTGGTGTTAATAATAGAATATGTACGACCAATTAAATCCAATTTCTGTAAATTATATTTAAAACAAGATAATTATATAAGACAATAAAGCTGCATATTATTTATTTGAATTCAAGCATGCATGAAATGCGCATTTTTCCTGGTATGTGCTAGAACAGATAGAACAGATGTCGAATCTATGAATTATTCCTTGCTAGCATTTATGCTGTGTGTATGAAAATGCCTCTTTTTGCAATTATCACCGTATTTTTTTGGACTGATGCTGCTGATGTTTGGTTCTGTACACTAGGAATGTGCTCACCAGGCTCCAGTGCATACGCTGGGACTCCTAAAACATGTTGAAATTGGCTCCATTCTTGATTGGCATATTTAACTTACCTGTAAGTCCCTACTGTATGGTACAAAACATGCCCTGGGTTTGTACGTTAAATGTCACTAGTGGATGCAGCACCCATTGTGCCACCCACCATAGTGACCACGGAAACATGGCTGTGGGCCTATTATTGTAGCCTGGCTGTGAAGTTTTAAAACTGTAAATTTAATCTGTTATCTTTACCCCTTTTTGACATGCCTAAACCTTTCACTGAAATATGAATAAGTCACTCCGAATTAGACCTTACTGCCCATAAGGTGGGGTGTATGGTATTTAAAAGTAGGACATGTAAAAATGTAATGTTAAACATGTCCTTATAGTGAAAAGGCCGCAAAAGCAATCTTCATTGTAGCATGGTTAGCTGTTCCATAGGAAAGCACTGTGACACAATATTGTATGTAATAATGTTATCTCCAGGTAGAAAACAGCTACACATTCCATTCTTGGATTATTAAAATATTTATTGCAAGCCCAATTCATTGGTAAAGTTGGATTTGTAATACCTAGTTTGGAAAAAGTTCTTTTAGAAAGTTACCTTTTTCTAAATCCTCTGTCTTCAACTGTCTCCCATGAGGTGAATAGTCCCATTGATTAGGTGTGAACTTGCTAAAAGAGACAATATTAAGGCTCTTGGGTATTAGGAGGTGTTCTATTCCTCGGACAGGATGCCCATCTAGGCTGTGCCCAGGAACCTGATTAACTTCAGAGAGGTCTACCCTGTCCCAGGCAAATGCTAGCTGACACCTGGACAGGGTCCTTCTTGTTCCCCAAGTCAGGAAGGCACCAGCCACCAGTGGTAGAGGAGCTACACCAGAAAAAACATGAAGTAACCACAGAGGAAGGGTGGCTAATTTCCCTGTTCAAACCTCAGAGGTGGGCACATAGGCCCTGCACAAGGGGGGAAGGTTTTCACCATCTTGGATTTAGACAGAGAGGAGCACTGTAGGATTGTTTGTAGTTGGGCACACAGGAATTGCTGCAAAAGTGGGTTGGGATACCCCTGTGAACTCTTTCCATACTGGTGAGAGAGTGGTCATCTCCACCCACAGGATAGTGCCAGGCATAAATGTGGCACCCCTGGACACCTTCCTCAGACCACTACTGGACCTGTGGAAGACATAAGTAGGACTACACTTGCTGTTTAAACCTGTTAGGAGACCTGTAAGGGTGGACCTGCTCCAACTTGTAACGAGGACAAAGAGGCGGACTCCAAGGATCAGTTAGCTCACCTTCTGTTAAGCTACAGGACTACAAGGAGCTGAAAGAAGCCCATTTTCTTGAAGAGCCCAGCTGAACAGTTCCAAATGGACCTGAGTCTTGATCCCCAAATACTGTTCTTGAGGTCCCGGGATCTTTAGCTGTGCTAAAGTGTACTCCTCCTAACAGCTGGGGAAACCTGAGACTTATAAATTGTTATGCTCCAAAGACCCAACACGCTCCCTACACGTACCTGATTACACAGCCGCAGCTCCTCCCGCATTCAGCAATGAACACCAGCACCAGCTAGAAAAAAGAAAGCAAAGCTTTAGGAAGGTGACGGAGACAAAATCATCAAATAAAACGCGGACAGTGAGAAGGGACTCTCGATTGCAGGAGCAAGAGCACTAAAAGGGATGACGGACCAAGGAGAGGAGGCCCCAAATCCAGGAAGCAACGCTGGCTTCAAGAACGAGAAGGAGAGGAGAGAAAGTGAGGACTGCATGGAGCTTTTGGAGGAAGTTGATGGAGGTGAGGCAGAGGGCCGCCATACCCAGAAGGCAAGAGAGGAACTCGATGAAGGTACAGAAGATTGGAGCGAAGAGTGGTGGACAGCACCAGCCTTCAGGCAGACGTCCGCCACAACTCTGGTGAGTTGTGGCTTTGCGGATGAGTGACACTGGGACAGGCTGAAAGGGGAAGCATGAATGGAATTTAGTTTTTTGACTCCTACCCCTCACTTCTTTTCTAAAAAAGTCACTATCAAAGGAGCCACTCTGGAGTACTTTTGAACCTCAGGCATGGGTAAAAGAAGGGCAAAGGGTACTCTTACTCTTAAGTTATGTTTGATAGATTGTTTTCTTTCCCCCTCTGAAAGAGTTACCATCTCATATGACGTCCAGGTGTACATAATGTTGGGAAGACCCAGGAGAGGGAGCCTGGAAGAAGGGGGGTAATGGGCAACAACATGAATACAGGAGAAAACAATTCCACATAAGGTTAGGAAGCTAACCAGGAGATAGAACCCTTATTATATGACTGTACATGTCCATTCTTTGTTTGCTCACTTATCACCTTTGGCATCTCACTGGTGATTGGTGATGGGATCTACAGAAGCACAACCCACTTGGGCTGGTCATAAAAGGGGAACCAGACTAGCAGGACTCAGCTGTTGTGTGGCATTATTCCACATTTTACTTACCACAACATTCTCCTGTTTTTCCAAGGGTACTGGTGGCAACCATCTTGTAAGACCTAAAAGGAAAATAAAAGAAGAAAAGTGGGGCGAGGTTCATACAGTGGTAACATCCACCCTTAGGAAAGATGACCTCATCCAACTTTTCATAATTCTACTGGGGCTATATACTTTATGTATAGTTCTGTCAAACCCTTCAATAAAGCCACCATCGAAAAAACCGAAAAACCTCCTAAGCCATATTTATGCCCATCCCTCCACACTCCAGCACTGAGGATTAACGCAAGCCCATCTTGGCCACAGCCTGCTGCCTTGCACGGCTGAGTATTTGTGACTTCCATTTCAGATACTAAGGGCCTTACTATGAGTTTGGCTGCCTTGGAGCAGGCCCCCATGTCAGAGCCCTGCTCCAAAACTACCAAACCCATAATTAAACTGCCCGCCAGTTTCTGACTGGAATCCAGGTCGGGCGGTCCTGCGGCGGCTGGCCCATGGCGGAGCTGTGCTAAGATGTGAGCCTTAGCAGGCACCGCGATGGAAAAGCCATTGCATGTTCCTGCATGCCATGGACTGTGAAGTCCATGCCGTGCATGAACTGGGAGTGCATGCAGACAGGGGGGCACACCATACGCCCCCTGCATGGATCCCCTGGCATAGAAGCAACAGAGGGCCCTGTAGGGCCCCCTTAGTTTCCTCACCACCACACTTTTCATGGCAGTCTCACCACCATGAAAACTGTGGAAGTGAGAAAACTCGTAATATGCTTGCTGGTGCTGCAGCTGCACCATCAGCATATTGCGGCCAAAGACCACTGCACCACTGCCGAGGGATCTTGGATCCCCAGTGGTAGCAGTGGTCCAGTGGCAGTCCGACAGCCATAGTCAGAATATGTGGGGTGGACCACCACCATGGCTACGGCGGAACAATGGACAGCCGTAATGGCAATAAGGCCCTAATTCAGAAGGTAAAACTTCCAACAAGGAAAAACCTGGTTTCTGTATCTGACCTCCGCTTCATTGCTGTTGGCCTCAAATCAAGCCTAGGTCCTGATCAAGTGCAATCAGATGACCATGGTTGACTCGTAATGCTGTTTGGTATTAATTATATTTAAAAATGCAACAATTCATCAAAAATCCTTCAATGGCTCCCCTTGAAGTATTTTTGTCATTTTGGTGTCATATTGTTCATTAAATTATTCTCTATTTTTATATACTGAAGTGGGATGTTTAGTGTGATTTTTTTGACTTTTAACTGATTTGGTACTGCTAAATTCTTCACTCATTTTCATAAGTTAAGCCAGTCACCTCTGTGTCATAGCTACAATGGGTTGAGTTCAGGTTTAGATTTCTGAAACGTGTACTAGACCTAACAAGTGACATTGTTACTTTTTTTCAAAATAAGATACAATTGATAGGATGTTGGCAGTTTTGAAAAAAATAACACCAACACATTATTAGGTCGCTCGCTCCCTCATGCACATAATGGCCGCTCTATCAAAGAGACATACAGGGGAAAATGTCCTCATCATTAACATTGCATTAAATTGTGAAATATTCATGCACTAGATTAAATTGGATTTGCATGAAACACGTGCATAGTGAGTTGCTGCATGATCAGTAATCCACTGCTATCATGTTGCACTCAGGTATTGTTTGCAAACATTCTCATGTTTTACACTGAGATTAATGAGATTTGAGTGGCCGTCGTTCGGCCTACAAGTGAAGTAATTGATCTTCATGCATCTGTGATAAACACACAGGAGAAGAAAGGT
The DNA here is from genome assembly GCA_963921515.1 of Calotriton arnoldi. Lineage (NCBI taxonomy): Eukaryota > Metazoa > Chordata > Amphibia > Caudata > Salamandridae > Calotriton > Calotriton arnoldi. Next base: position 216,944 of record CAWUFW010003768.1, on the reverse strand, counting down.
TGTTTTTTGTGTTTCTAATTTATGATTTCTGACTGGCATAAAATCTGCAGCCTGGCACCCATGATGCTCCCTGCTTTCAGGTTTAGAAGGCAGCATACTGAAATTATCTCATATATTACACGAAAGTATTGCACAAATTTGAAATTATTTTCTACATATGTTCTCTATTAATAAACACAAGTACTGTGGGATAGCCTCATGGAAATGTTGTGGCTACACACCTAAGAGCGGATATGCAGTTGCATTTGAAAGCCCATCCTATATGCATGTCAGAGCAGTAAACATGCACACACTCTTCAAATATTGGTGGAGAGGATGCCAGAGCTGCCAACTTTGGAACTGGTGAGAAAGGTTCGACTTGAGCATCGGCTCAACATCCTGTTATTCTGGGCAAACCGCTTAATTTTGACTTTGGTGGATGGGATTTATTCTGTCAGGGTGATAGAGTGAAGTACTACATTGCCCTGATGGAGTACCCACCTGCCAAATTTAGAGATGTCTTCCGGCCCAGAGGACATCTCTTGATTTGGCAGGGACTGCCTTTGCGACGTAGAACCCTCTCTTACAACCTCTAAATCGGGCCCTTAATCTCCCCATGACTTAAAAGCGGAATGAGTCTCACTGCGATTGGAGACTGCTTAGCTGGGTAAGCAAATAAAGATCCTTGCATTTGCCTTTGATAGGCCAGACCTTTTTTGAAGTTAATCAAGTTCCTGGGCATAGTCCACTGATCATCCTGCCAAAGGAACAACAACACCTCCCCACACCCAAGGCCTTTGTCTCTGCCCTTGGAGCAGTTCTTACATCTATTCAGTAGCTCAGTGACAGAGCTCATGCCAATAGGTCTGTGGAAGCTTTAGGCATGGAAAAGGTAATTTTCTAAAAGTACCTTTTCCTTAATAATTATTAAACAATTATATAGGCAATAAGGCCAACTAAGGGGTGAGTCATAAATATTTAAAAGGAAGTTTTTGACCTATCAAAAGTGGTTATTTTGACAGGTCGAATTTGCAGTTTTAAGCTGCAACAGTCTGGCTACAGTGGTAGGCCTGAAGTAATGTTTGTACTATCTCTGTAGTGGACGGCAAAATAGGTGGTGCAGACTGCTAGTGACAATTAACTTACATGCTCTGGATGCACTTTGTACCACATACTAGGGTTTTATAGGTTAGGTAAATACACCAGTTAGTGGTATACCTATTTCATTATGTTGAAAGGGGGATGCATAGGCACATATTAGTAGGGGTAAAGCACACAAACTGCTGCAGCCATCAAAAACAGTTAAGCATAAATTTGGGAGAAAACCGCACAAAATATCATTTCCTACAGTAATTTTCTCAAATAATGTTTAAGGTAATTGAGATATAGTGTTATTAATAAATGGGTATTATTTATAATATAAATCATGGCGGAAAAATTTAGTGGTATAATGCTATTTACATCAACAATTAATTTAATCCAGTATATGCACATTTCATCCAACAAAAAGATCTATTTTTGGTATTCAATCATTTTTTGTACCAATGTAAATGAAGATTAGTAGGGGAAATAATGGAAAATATGATATATTGCTGTACAATTTTAGATTGTTTTATAATAGGAAATTTATTAATGGCTGACCAACTAGATATATGGGGTATTTCATTAAACGTAAAGTCAAATATTAAGGGGCCGATTCCGATTCGGGCCGGAAAACGTACCGTCCGACTCAGTACGGGAATTTAGTCCGACCGACACATACCGGCGCTGCCCGATCCGCCTAGTAAGATGCAATGCATGTGAATTACGACCGACTCGTACGGAACACAAGCCGAACGACCGAACCGCACGGAAACCAGCTATCTGGCCGGGAAACCACGCAAATCGAAACGACCGACACGCACCAGGAAAGAACCCGACAGAAACGTACCCGCGAACTCCGACCCGCGCAGTACGATGCAATGCGTGGGAAACCAGACCGAGTCGCACGGAGCTCAAGCCGTACGACCGACACGCATACAAAACGGAGCCAAAGCAACCCAATACTCCGCGACCGACGCGTACGCCGCACATGAAATCCATCAGAAACACAGCGTGAAAGACTCGGAGAGGCTCGCACGAGCCAACTGCAGCGTCCGACTCCATCAGAAGAACGTCTCCTACATGCCCAGAAACTACAAAGGAAAAAATACAAAAAAAAGGGCCAAACAAGCAATGACAAAGTCAATAAATACTGGGGGGGGGGGGAATGGAACAAAGACACACCCACAACTCCATCCATATAAAGGCCACAAATCCCTACCATGATCCTTTGCAAATTCAACTGACCTGCCAGCACAGAACACCATCAGACAGCAACCACAGACACACCCACAACTCATCCATCACACAAGCCACACACCATTAGCACCTCCCTAATAGCACCCTCACATACACCCAGCAAAACTGACACTCACCTACCCTCACTTGCACACTCACACACACATCAATCCCCACCACCACCCATCACCATGCCCCCAAAGAAGAATCCAAAGTTCCTAGACAGTGAATTGGAAGTGCTGGTAGATGAAATCCTCAGGGTAGAGCCACACTTGTTTGGTACATTGGTCCAACAGACCCCCATGTCGCAGAAAACCAAGATGTGGGAGAGGATCGTCGACAGGGTGAACGCACAATCATCATGTTTGCGCACAAAGGAAGACATCCAGAACAGGTGGTATGATGTGCGCAGGAGGGTCAAGGCCCTACTCAAGAAGGATTACACCTTTAGCCATCGCACTGGCAGTGGCCCTCCTGCCAAACCAGTATACCTCAGGCCCTGGGAGGAGAAGGTGCGGGCCATCCTACCACCAGAGAGCATACATGGACTATCAGACATCCCAGTGCCTGGTGAGTACACAACCAATATACCCAATATCGTGTGACAATACACACACATCACTGTCAAGGGGATAGTGAAACCATGCACTGTTAGCAAAGCCACAGTAGCCAAAACAGAATCATCCCAAGATGTGTATGTTAGTCAGACAAACACAATACTTGCCATCCCATAGTGATATGTAACTGTGTCATGACATGTACAAACCCAACAACAAATCGAGCAAGGCAGTGGCACAAATCTAAACAACAAACACTGTCAGACATTTTGCCACCACTAGAACATCACCTCACCGGGAAGCTCACTGAAAGGAAGGAATTCTGTGTATGCTGGTGAAGTCAGTGTAGCCAACAGCATGATGGGAGTCGTAGTCACAGATATTGGTCACCCTCACAATTGGCCCATCAACACCACTCTGAACCATGCTCACATCACAGGGAGTGGAAAAAACTGACAAGATGGCTGACACTGGGTACTGCTGTGGGGAGCACAAGGCCCTGCTGGGAACTGTGCACCAACCAACAGCAGGACACCACTGACTGACATCCTGAAAGCCAACTTGCACTCCCTGCAATGGAAGCACGTTCCATGGTGGGATATCTGGCTGGGTGGGAAGGAGGACTGACATCACTGACCATAGTTACCAGCAGCTTTTCTCACACACACCCTTAACACAAACTCCACACAACTCACCTGGGAGAATGCATTGCCTCACACTCTAATTAAATATCCCACAAAGAACCACCACCCTGGGTTATGCTGTGTGAAGCACAGGGACACTTTTGGGACTTGTAGCCAAACTAACGCAAGGACAACACTGTCAGCCATCCTGGCAGCACAGGCACACTACCCCACAGGGAAGCAGAGTCAAAAGGAAGATAGTATGGGCATGCTGGGAAGGGGGTGTAGGCAATAGCATGATGGGAGTGGTAGTCACAGCTCAACATCCCCCACCCACATGGCCCGGCAAGCTCACACTGAAGCATGCACACCTACCAGGGAGTGAACGCCACTTCAAAGATGTCTGACACTGGTGCTCTGCTGTGGGAGCACAAGGCCCTGCTGGGAACTGTGCACCAACAAACAACAGGACACCACTGTCAGCCATCTTGCCATTGCTGTCACACTCACACACAGTGAAGTCCACTCAAAAGGAAGGAAGTATGGGCATGCTGGGAAGAGGGGTGTAGGCAATAGCATGATGGGAGTGGCAGTCACAGTTCAACATCCCCCACCCACATGGCCCAGCAAGCTCACACTGAAGCATGCACACCTACCAGGGAGTGAAAAGCCACTTCAAAGATGTCTGACACTGGTGCTCTGTTGTGGGGAGCACAAGGCCCTGCTGGGAACTGGGCACCAACAAACAACAGGACACCACTGTCAGCCATCTTGCCATTGCTGTCACACTCACACACAGTGAAGTCCACTCAAAAGGAAGGAAGTATGGGCATGCTGGGAAGGGGGGTGTAGGCAATAGCATGATGGGAGTGGCAGTCACAGCTCAACATCCCCCACCCACAAGGCCCGGCAAGCTCACACTGAAGCATGCACACCTACCAGGGAGTGAAAAGCCACTTCAAAGATGTCTGACACTGGTGCTCTGTTGTGGGGAGCACAAGGCCCTGCTGGGAACTGTGCACCAACAAACAACAGGACACCACTGTCAGCCATCTTGCCATTGCTGTCACACTCACACACAGTGAAGTCCACTCAAAAGGAAGGAAGTATGGGCATGCTGGGAAGGGGGTGTAGGCAATAGCATGATGGGAGTGGCAGTCACAGCTCAACATCCCCCACCCACATGGCCCGGCAAGCTCACACTGAAGCATGCACACCTACCAGGGAGTGAAAAGCCACTTCAAAGATGTCGGACACTGGTGCTCTGTTGTGGGGAGCACAAGGCCCTGCTGGGAACTGTGCACCAACAAACAACAGGACACCACTGTCAGCCATCTTGCCATTGCTGTCACACTCACACACAGTGAAGTCCACTCAAAAGGAAGGAAGTATGGGCATGCTGGGAAGGGGGGTGTAGGCAATAGCATGATGGGAGTGGCAGTCACAGCTCAGCATCCCCCACCCACATGGCCCGGCAAGCTCACACTGAAGCATGCACACCTACCAGGGAGTGAAAAGCCACTTCAAAGATGTCTGACACTGGTGCTCTGTTGTGGGGAGCCCAAGGCCCTGCTGGGATCTGTGCACCAACAAACAACAGGACACCACTGTCAGCCATCTTGCCATTGCTGTCACACTCACACACAGTGAAGTCCACTCAAAAGGAAGGAAGTATGGGCATGCTGGGAAGGGGGTGTAGGCAATAGCATGATGGGAGTGGTAGTCACAGCTCAACATCCCCCACCCACATGGCCCGGCAAGCTCACACTGAAGCATGCACACCTACCAGGGAGTGAAAAGCCACTTCAAAGATGTCTGACACTGGTGCTCTGCTGTGAGGAGCACAAGGCCCTGCTGGGAACTATGCACCAACAAACAACAGGACACCACTGTCAGCCATCTTGCCATTGCTGTCACACTCACACACAGTGAAGTCCACTCAAATGGAAGGAAGTATGGACATGCTGGGAAGGGGGTGTAGGCAATAGCATGAAGGAGTGGTAGTCACAGATATTGGTCACCCTCACAATTGGCCCATCAACACCACTCTGAACCATGCGCACATCACAGGGAGTGAAAAGCCACTTCAAAGATGTCTGACAATGGTGCTCTGTTGTGGGGAGCACAAGGCCCTGCTGGGAACTGGGCACCAACCAACAGCAGGACACCACTGACTGACATCCTGATAGTCAACCTGCACCCACTGCAAGGGTGGCATGCTTCATGGTGAGATAACTGGGCTGGGGGGAGAAGGAGGGCCGGATGTCAACCAAATACCACCAATGCTGGCCATGCACACACCTCAACATTCACATTGAAATGCTTCAGGTTGGCAGGACAATGTGCTACACCAATATCAACCTTTGACTGTGACAACTTAGGACAATGCAATGTACAGGCCCGCATCCAGAGGTACAGTCACAACTGTCAGGTGTTTGAACCATTGATGCCTGTAGAAACATAACATACATTGTGTGTCTCTTCCAAAAACAGGTGATGATGGGGACACAGCAGCAGGCAAGGAGGAGTCCCTGTCCCAGGCTCCGGGGGCCCCTGAGCTCCCTGGTGTGGAACAGCCTCTGCCCTCCTCTGATGGCGAAGACCTACCTGGCCCCTCCGGTATGAGTCATCATGCAGCAAAACCAAAGGGGATGATGGACGGAGTGTTGAACATTGCAAGCACTCACCCCCAGTCAACTGATCTGGGTTTAATCCATCATCATTCTTTAGCTCACTCCGCCACCCCAGTTCAGACATGGCCATATGCAAATCAGTCTGACCCTGTGCCTCATGAGAACAGTCCAGCCCGAACTGCCAAGCCATGTCTTCCCTGGACCGGAAACAAGCATTCTGGGACCGGTTTCTGGCTTACAGCCGTCATCAGCCAGGCTATCTTGAATCCAGTGGCAAAGTGAGCAAGGGACCCACGTCTGGGCATACCCTGCCAACTTAGGGCGAACATAGCAAAACCAAAGGGGATGATGGACGGAGTGTTGAACATTGCAAGCACTCACCCCCAGTCAGTGGACTGTTCTCATGAGGCACAGGGTCAGACTGATTTGCATATGGCCATGTCTGAACTGGGGTGGCGGAGTGAGATAAATAATGATGATGGATTAAACCCAGATCAGTTGACTGGGGGTGAGTGCTTGCAATGTTCAACACTCCGTCCATCATCCCCTTTGGTTTTGCTTAGTCATCATGCAGCACCAGCAGGACCACCATCTGCACCCCCTGCACCCACTCCTCCAACATCTGCCAACACACAGACCACCCCGCCGACACGGACAGACCAAGGACCACCAATGACAACAGCACAGGGACCCCGGCCCACCGTGAAGCAATGGACAACAACCCCAGTACCAACCCCCCAGGGGGCCTAGGGTCACCTGTGCGTGCCACCGCAGGTCCCGCACGTGTGGCCAGGGGTGGTGGGAAGGGTGGTAGGCAGAGGTCGCTGTTTGCAGAGGGGTCTGGACTGCATGATGACCCACAACTGGCACGCATTGCTGATGCGTACCAGAATAGCACCGGAGAGGTCAGCCAGGTAGTGGGGATCCTCAAGGACATTCAACAGCAGCAGGCTGCCCATCATGCCCGCTTGGACTCCCACATGTCCCGTGTGGAGACACACATGTCTGGCATGGAGTCCAAGTGGGACACATTTGAACAACTGACAGCGGTGCAGAGGGACATATTGACATGCCTCCGCCAGATTAGCACCAACATGGCCACACCGCCCTGTGTGCCCACAACATCTGGTGCCGCAACAACTGCAACTGCCACAGGGAGGGAGGATGACTCTGGCGGAGAGTACTCTGCACCGCAGCGGCCTGCACGTGAGGGTCCCCCCAGAAAGAAGAGGGGTCGTCCGAGGAAGGAAAACTGAGAGCCAGATGGCCATGTACATCCCCCAGGAACCCAACACCTGTTCGGGAAATTCTCCTTTGTGTGCAAACTGTTCACCCTGTCGAATGCAACCCAACTCTCCCACATGACATGGGGAGTTTAAGTTGGACCAATGTATCAGATGACTGTGGACTTTACTCAGGACATTTCTGCTACCAACACTTCCAACTCATCTGGGAACTTTGGATTCCAATCCCAATGTACAGCACCCACCATCCTGTGCACTATCCTCACACATGTATGTAAATAAACTCACTAATACACCATACTTGCCTCTGTTGTGATTACAACTTTGTTTTTGTCATGGAAATGATGATCTGCTAAATGACACTGTGCATGCTAACTGCTACAGCAAGTTCAACACCGTCATGTGAGTCATGGCGACATGACACATATGAGGGAGACACACCACTAGGGCTACACAACACATACACACCAGGGCCATCTGACCCATCGCCTACACTGATGTTGCCAGGAAATACAGTGGAATGCACAGACACCACACCTCTTCAGAGTCTGTGTCAACTAGCCCACAGGTGAAGTAAGCAAATGTCAGACAGATGTGTGACCACAGACAACGCACATCCCAAAGTGAAGCACAGGTTTATTACACATTTGCAACATGTTGTTTCCACTACAGATGCAAGGTAATCCCACGTGGCAGTGGCCACTCAGTCACCAAGTGTAGAGGAAATAAAGTCCAGGGGTGTGTGGCACATCACCTGCAGGGAAACGACTGCTTCCACCCCGGAAGTTGAATCATGGTGTCGGAGGATCCGAGTTGACCAAACAACTCTGAAAGTACCCTGTGAAGGACAGACATGACACACAGTCAAAAGCACTGAAGAACAGGACAGAACTGCAATACTCATGCCCAATACATGTCACAAGATACCTACACAAAACCAAGTTAGCATGTCAACACTGTTGGGGAGTACAGACTACCTGTAAGGACACATCGCTGCACGCATACAGTCAAGTAGCACATGGCCACACTCAAACAGCAACAGAGCACCACCAACACATATCATGCAAACTCAAATCATTGACATACGAACTCTGTATACTCACATTCAGCTGAAGAAGTTGGCGATGAGCTGTGTGCGGACATCACCCTCATCATCATCATCATCACTGGCATCGTGGCCCAGGCCAGGATCCTCCACAGGTGGCGGATGTTGGTCATCGTCATCCAGGATGAGAGGCAACTCCTTCCGCACTGCCAGGTTGTGTAGCATGCAGCAGACGATGAAAATCTTGCACACCTTTGCAGGGGCATATGGGAGGGCCCCTCCTGTCTTGTCCAGGCAGCGGAAGCGGCTCTTCAGGAGACCAAATGTCCGCTCGATCACTCTCCTTGTCCGACCATGTGCCTCATTGTAGCGCATCTGGGCTGGTGTCACAGGGTTCCTGAGGGGTGTCAGCAACCATGGCATGTTGGGGTATCCGGAGTCACCTACATAAAGACAATTTCACATTAGCTGAGTTGGAAAAGAGGGTGGAATACAACATTGCAGAACACACACAATGGTACAAAGTCAGCACCCACCGACAAGCCAGGCACGCTGGTTCGGCATCTGTGACATCATCCTCGGGATGCGACTACTCCTCATGACGTAGGCATCGTGTGCAGAACCGGGGAAATGTGCACACACATGTGAGATGCTCATATCTGCAAGACATACCACCAGGGCATTGATCGAATGGTAATGTTTCCGGTTCCTGTATGCTTGCTCATGTGCCTGTGGTGGTACCAAAGCCACATGTGTCCCATCAATGGATCCGATGACATGTGGCATCCTCCCCAGGGCATAGAAGTCACTCTTCACGTCAGTGAGTTGTTGACGTTTAGGGAAATAGATGTAGTGGTTCAAGTATCTCAACATCGCCTCCAAAACATTGCGTAGCACACGGCTGAACATGGTCTGTGACATCCCACCTGCAGACGCCACAGTGTGTTGAAAGGTACCAGTGGCAAAGAAGTGTAGGGCTGCCATCACCTTCACCTTGGGGGTCAGCGCTGCAGGGTATGGCCGGCCAGGTTGCAAATGTGGGGCCAAGCGCACCGCCAATTCCTCAATAAGCGGCCTGTTGAAGCGGTACCGTCGGATGCAGTCATGTTCCACCATCGTTGCAAGGTCAGGGAATGGTCAATGGACAGCTGGTGCCCTGCAGTGCATAGGTGAACAAAGAAAGATTGTCAGTCACCCCACATATGTGGCATTGACCATACTCAATATCACATGATACATCATTACGAGACACAAGTACTTGATGTGTGTGCCCTTCTATATGGACATATATGGCACCTACATGGCCAACATCTGACATCTCAGTTCAACATGTGTTGACAACAAGTTCCAGGTCATGCTATGGGAAATCATTCGGCTGTGTCACAGTACCCATGTACTGCTGTCACGTTCCAAACACACACCACAGTGACAAGTGAGGACAGATGTGCCCCAGGCATCACACCTCTTTGACAGGTCGATTCCCAGGGACCCTGTATTGCCACATGGACACTGGCATGACATGGCGTATCATGTACACGTCAGCAAAACAACCATGACTCCCACAGGTAGTGGCCCCTGTTGCCTCTGCAGGACAGACATGGACGTCTGTGACACACACACGCACAACATCAAAGTCGATGCACAAACAACGTGGATGTGGAGACTGTCTCCCATTGTGCACATGGAATCAGAGACATCTGAAACACAACATGCACACAGACTGTGGAGGGCCATCACAATTGTGGCAATGGGTCACCCTGTGACGTACATACCATCCCACATGGGACGCAGGGTGTAAGTGACATAACACACACATACACAACCTGGAGATGTGACCATGCCACATGCTCTGAGATGAACTGTTGCACATCACAGTGCTCATGTGCACAACACACAAAGGATTCTGTCCCCATGAACACGTGCACAGCCTGGGAGTGGCTGCCCCCAAGTGCCACACAACAAACCACATGTTGACCCCCATACACACACAGGTAATGCAGCCTTACATGCCTTAGGATACAGTGTGGACAGGCTGTGGTGTTGTAGGTGTGCCCCTGAGTCCCTGTCAAGTAATTGTGGCTGGCATACGTTCACCACTGACAACCATGGTGACATATGCGAGTGACTTGTGCAGGGACGCCTCGTACAGCAATGGACCGATCAGTGCGCACGCATTGGCCATTGCATTTGATGTGGACGGATGCGTGTTGTCATCCGAAATACGCGTTGTACAGCAATGGACCGATCGGTGTGCACGCATTGGCCATTGCATATGATGTGGATGGATGCGTGTCGTTTCCCGAAATGCGTATTGTACAGCAATGGACCGATCGGTGCGCACGCATTGGCCATTGCATATGATGTGGACGGATGCGTGTTGTCATCCGAAATACGCGTTGTACAGCAATGGACCGATCGGTGCGCACGCATTGGCCATTGCATATGATGTGGACGGATGCGTGTCGTTTCCCGAAATACGCGTTGTACAGCAATGGACCGATGGGTGCACACGCATTGGCCATTGCATATGATGTGGACGGATGCGTGTTGTCATCCGAAATACACGTTGTACAGCAATGGACCAATCGGTGCGCACGCATTGGCCATTGCATATGATGTGGACGGATGCGTGTTGTCATCCGAAATACGCGTTGTACAGCAATGGACCGATCGGTGCGCACGCATTGGCCATTGCATATGATGTGGACGGATGCGTGTTGTCATTCGAAATACGCGTCGTACAGCAATGGACCGATCGGTGCGCACGCATTGGCCATTGCATTTGATGTGGACGGATGCGTGTTGTTTTTCGAAATACGCATTGTACAGCAATGGACCGATCGGTGCGCACACATTGGCTATGGCCTGACATGGCAACGGACGAGTTTTCGAAGCTTTAACGAGTCTGATGCAGTGAATTCAGTTGGCCACCCACAACAATGTTGCAAATTCATGGGTGTCATGAAGTTGAACTTTTGAAGGATGCTGTGGGCGTGTATAAGTGGTGCAATTGCATGGATTGGCCAGATTCAGAAGATGCAAACGACTTGGACCTATCACTTTGGACACATGGGTCAGTATCTGCCTCTGCAGCACACATATAATGCTGGCTGTTCCCCTGAGAGCTCACTTGCCTGCACTACATGCTCCAGGACGACATCTGCCACCACCACTGCTGCTGTATCTGCATCCTCTGGCTACTGCAATGGCACGTACTGTGGAGAGAGCCCCAGCCTTCACCAATGAGGAGAACCAGGCCCTGCTGGACAGCCTCCTTCCACAGTACAGCAAGCTGTATGGGAAACCAGGGGAGCAGGTGAGTGTGCTGTCCACTGCCTTACTAAATGTGCATGTTGTCTGACTAGCAAGACTTACAGTCTGCACGCCACTGGCTAGCATGCTCACTGAGTAGTTGTCACCCCCCAAAGTGTGTAGTTACATGCACTGAACAGGTATAGTGCAGTAACAGTGCATTCCAACAAGGTTTTACTTCCCAGGCAATGATACCATTTGGTAACTGCTGGCAAACGGTTCATAGCCATAGTTGCACTGCCTGTGTACATCATATGCCCCTGTGATTGAGACATGTATATCCAACTGTGTGATGCACGGAAATGTTTCATGTGTAGTAATGGCCTTTTCACTTTGTCATCCTCACAGGTTGATGCACACCAGAAGCAGGACATCTGGCTGACCATCGTCCGGGCAGTACGATCGGTGGGGGTCTACAGGCGCAGGATCCGCAACTGCCAGAAGAGGTGGCAGGACCTTCGGGGCTGGACCCGGAGGATCGCAAGGGTCCAGCTGAAGCTGTCGCCTCCTCGCAGGAAGGGCGGACACCGGACCCTGACCCCCCACATGCTCCGGATCCTGGCGGTGGTCTTCCCGGACCTGGATGGGCAGCTGAAGGCCAGACAGCAGCAAGGAGGGGGTGAGTCCATGACTGCACTGTGAACTTTGTCTGACATGCTATGTGCCCTCCTCTGGCCTGGTTAAACTTCCACAGTACATCAGTCTTGTGGTCCAGGACCCATGTCCCTCAATTGTGACATGCCCACTCCTCATCTGATACCCAGGTGTGGCCCTTACAGTCAGGAAATTGTGTCACTTGGGTACTGTGTCCTTGCATTTTGCTTAGCTCAAGGTGGGGGACAGCATTTGTTCCCGTAACTTTGTGGTGGGCTTCAGGGGTGGGTCAATTGCTTACACAATGCCTGAGTTCTGACATGTAATCTGCGTGTAACTTTGATATGTGGTCCAATTGCTGATCTGACTCACCACATGTGCCTGGGGTATTTGGCACACACCCATGCTGCGGGTGGGAACAATGTTTGGGCCTCAGGAGTATGTATATCAAGTGTGTCACACATGCTTAGCCACCTGCCTACTGTCCAGGGCTCATCCCTCTTTCACGTGGAGCAGGACAGTCATGCCTACTCCAGGGCATACAATACACTCTGTACTCCCACTCCCGTGTATCAGCTGACACGTTGTGCTCAGTGAAATGTTCCCTCAGGTGTCTGCCTCTGTGTCATTGTGCTGTGGCTTCGTTGTCAGGACTACTGTGGTGTTTATCGGTTAGGGCTCAGCATGCCATCTGAGATGTGACCATAGGAGACGATACTTGTGTGACATATAGGTGTTTGATCACTTGACTGGGCAGACTGGTGTATGCGACTGTGAAGTTCAGGCAGCTGTTTTTCATTCACAGCAGACTGTGAGGTGCTCAGGTTCAGAGAGTTGTGTTTCATGTCTCCCATATGTCCAATTGGTATGACGTGGACAAATAAGAGTTCAGATGATGTGGTTTGTGGGGGATGGAAATGTGCACTTGTCAGCTACAGAACTTGCATTCCCCATGACCTAGGATTGTGACACAGTGCAGACTGTTTTTGGCTGGCTGCCCTGCCCATGTGACTGGAGACGGTGATGTATGACTTTGCAGGCATGCCTGTGCCATGGCATTAAACTTCCTAAGAGTGATCCTGCAGGGGAGTGACATGTGCTACATGCACCCCATTGTGGCATTGACTATCAGGACATGGGTGCATCATGGTGTCTGGTGCTGGTATGCATCACATGCATTTCAAATTAGACTCTGGCCATCCCTTTATCCGGACACCTGTACTGTCTCAGTGGCAAGAGATGTGATGTGTGCATGTTCACATACTTCACCGTGTTCTCTGCAATGTCCAACAACTGTGTAGGTGGTGCAGGTGTCCACACTGGGGTATTACCATCCGACAGGCACCAGACAGATGGGTGCAAGGCCAGGAGGGATGTGAGTGCCATGGTTGACCATCAGACTGACAATTGGCTTCTCCTAATCTGTGTGAGCACTTTTGGCAATGTTCAACTAAGGATGCCAGGGCTTGCTCTGTAATGTGCTGTACTTACTGTGGTGTGTGCGGTCAGTGCAGGTGACTGATGTTTGTCTGTTTCCCTAATTGTTTGCAGATACATCCACGGCCACAGGAGGGTACAGCTCCACGGACCAGGAGGAGCTGCAGAGCCAGACTGGGTCAGCAGCCGATGAGTGGTCTGAGGGACCCAGTGGCACGGAGGGCGAGGGGAGCCACACCGAGGAGTCCTCAGCACCATCCACCTCAGCTGAGGACCACAGCAGCTCGGAGGATGACTCCCTTGTGGAGGCGGGTGTCAGCAGCCACCACACCCCAGCTAGTATGGCTGGCCCCGCCACCACCACCACCACCACCGCCCTCCCATCGGCTCCCATTCCAGAGGTCCGTGGAGGCTCCCGTGTTCGGGAGCGTGTCTCCTTCGTGTCAGGCACCGCACCCCCTGCCCCTGTGTCCCCTGCTGCCCTGAGTGAGGAGTCTGTGTACTTACTTCGCCAGCTCCATGTATGGCAGACATCAATGCTGAGTGTCCTCCATGCACACACCACTCTGTTGACACAGCTGGTGTCGTTCATGGAGGGCATCTCATCGGGCATGTCTGCCCTACAGAGGAGCAATCAGTCCATGGCCTCCTCCCTGACGGCAGCAGTGTCCCTCCTCCAACAGTCCCTCACCCCTCCTCCCTCTGCCCCATCCACACTTCCTAGCACCCTACCTGTCCCAAGCACATGCTCACCTGCACAATCACGCAAACACACAGACATGAGCAGCACAGAAACACCCAAAACAAAGTCCAAACGTGCATGCAAGCATCCTCAGGGGACTGATACCACACCCACAAGGGATAGGGAACAGACACACACACAGGCATCCACAGTCACTCCGCAGTCCTCCGATACCTCTCCCTCCAAGACCCCTTTCCTTGCCTCACCTGCAACCCCACCTACAAAGCAGCTCTTCCTCTGTGACCTCAGCCTCTTCCCCTCCGATCCAGCTGATCCAGCATACAGGGGGAAGAGGAAATCCACCCACACAGAGGGGAGTGCCCCTCACCCCCGGACACCCTCTTCCAGGCACAGACAAACTGAGGCCCCCACCCGCAAGTCTCCCCGCACCCGGAAGAGCAAGACCCCGCCACCGCCCTGCAGCTCAATTACACAGTCTCCTTCCTCCATCCCTCAGGCCCCCACTACACAGTTTCCCCCACCACACCCTGCCCCAGGTTCCCCCACCCACAGATACACCATCCCCAAAATGATCCGGCCTTCTCCCCCTACCACTTGCTCTTCCAGACCCACACCCCCCGCTGCGCATGTTTGTGCCACTGGTGTGGAGACCGTGTCCTCCCCCTCTGTCCTGCCCACCTTACCTGAACCCCATTCTACTCCCCTGGAGATAGGCACTGCAGTGGAGTCCACTACCACCCCGTCTGACTTGGGCCTTGCAGTGGGGAACCTGTCCACTCCATCTGCCCAGCCCACTGCAGTCGTGCCGGCACCCACACCATCTGACTCATGCCCCCCAGTTGTGCCGGCACACACCATGTCAGACACCTCCACTGCAGTTGTCAGTGACTCTCCAGCACCCACCACCCCTTCCCTGCCTCCTTCTGGTGAGCCCTGATCCTGTCCCTGCGGTGCCTGGCCTGCCCCCCGTATGCCCCTCCGAGGGGAATGTCCCTGGTCCGTAGCAGTGCAGGCAAGCAAAGGGTGACATCTGCCACTGTCACCCTGTTCGGACTTTACTAATGGACTGGCCATTGGCCTTTGTGTTTTTTCAGGACTTTCAATTTTACACCCACATATGCTGAATAAAGCTACTTTCTGTTCTCTAGTGGTTTTGCTTCAGATGTACATGATGTTGATGATGCCCTTGCTGCAGTGATGGTGATTTTTGATATCAGGAAAATGAAGTGTTACTGTGCAGGACCCCATGTGGTCCAGGGGGAATGTGTCCTATCCTGGTGTGTATCCATGTCATCCTTTGCAGCAATATGAGGGTGTCATGTTTTCAATATTTGGCAATGGCATTTCCTACTTTTATTTGCAATATCACATCTGTGGCTTACACCCCTGCACATCTGTTGTGCTTGCCATTGTTCAATTTGTCTATTTCCCTGACCGTGTGACCATCTCCACTGGACATGCAAGTTTGGGCATCAATGGGGAAGGACTCATCTGTGTTATCAGTGCAACTTGCTATACATGTGTGTTGGATCTGTGCAGATTATTTTGGTGACACTCCCATGACCAGGCTGATGTGACGGGAGCCTTCATTTTGTGCTAATTGTTGACTGAGTGACCAAGTGTTCTGCTGACATGATAGAGCCCTGCAGAGACAACGTATGGCACAGCTTTCCTTACACAGGAGTGGAGTCCCCTCATGGCAGTGTGTAATTCCGTGACATTGGCTGAGCCCAAGGTGTGTGTTGTGTGAGCATGTCTGTGTGTGTTCACTTCCATTTTGCTACACAGGCTGGGATCCCTAGTGATGTTCCTGTTTGTGATGCTTGCTGAGTTGACCTATGTTCCCCCAAAATCTTCGCCCTGGGTTCTCTGGGATGTGGGTACATGGCACATTACTGGTCATCAGGGTGTCATCCATAGGTGTGTTTGCTGTCAGGGCTGAGTTTGTGGGCAAATGCAGATGAGACACAGTCAGGATTCCCCTTGGCACTTGTTGGTTACACAAGTCATGTAATTTACAGTTTGTGGTAGCTTTCAGTGATTGTGACACCTTGTGTGTGTGACTGCTGCCACTCCTCAGGGTCAGAGCTGCAATGTTGGAAGTTGTCTATGTGTGTTCTTTGTGGGTGACCTTGGCTTCTTCATTGGTGTGTGACTGTGGCCAGGATCCCATTGATTGGGGTGGGTTTGATGTCATGCCCATGTACGGCGTACTGTGCAGTGTGTCAGACATTCACGAGACTTGTTGACTGGCCATGTGTGATGGGTTTCTGCACCTTAGTTCCCACCACCACCCCTGGGATTGTCATGGGTGCATGTGCAATGTCACCAGTCCATGTGAGCTTCACTGCTGCACATTGGTGGAGATCAAGGTGTGTGGTGTTGAGTGTGTGCAAATGAGAGTTGTTGCACGGCTAGACCCCTACCTCCATATTGGCCTTGGCTGACAGGCCGTGCTGATTGATTTGTGCTTGTGTAGGTGTGATGGTAGTTTGTTGCTCAGGACACATGACTGTGGTTCACAGTGTGAACGACATCTAGCTTTGTCATCACAGTGGGATTATCATGCAGGCCAGTGTCACCACAATGTGGGGTCCCTGGGGGTAGTGCTGTGGTGGGTCTGTCTCTTGCTGTGTTAGTTGCTGTTCCTACAAGCTTGTGTGACATGTGTAATTTGGGCTCCCTCTCATCTAACAATGCCTGATTGCCCACATAGGGGAATCAGATCCATGAGTTACTTTTGTGTGGCACTGTATACACATCTGTGTAATTGGGATTCAGGCCTCCTCATGTGTTGTGTGGTTGCCTGGGGACACTGGCACACCCCCCATCACCTGTTGTGTTTGATATGCAGTGTGAGGCTGCCTGTTTGTGTTTGTGCATCTGCACCACTGCATTGGCATATCTTTAGTGTGCCATTGGCTGTATGTTGTTTGGTGGGTTTCCCCTGCTGTCCCTGGCGCTCCTAGGTCATCAGTCAGCACAATGATCATGGTTTGTATGTCCCATTGCTGCCATGGTATGGTATTTGTTCACCTCACATCTACAGTCTCCACAGGATATCTACATTTGTTTGTCCATTGGTGCAGATATGTGGGTCTGCATTATGATGGTCACTTCTGTCATTGTGTAATTGATGAATGTTTACAATGTCAGCCCCCATGGGTGATTTTTGTCTGCACATGGCCAAAGGTATGTCTTATTTGCACTGCACTGTTTTCCTCACCCAATCTATGTTGCTTTGGGACACAAGCACTGATGTGTTTGTTGTTCTGTGACCAGGAATCATCCATGCTGTTTGGCATTTGCAGCTTTTTCCATGACAACACTTACATTTTGGTCACTGTGATGATGGGGGTTAGACCCCATTGCCACAGTGGTCATGGTCTGCTTGCATTGTGGAGGCCACACACATTTATGTGTGACACATGTGATAGGGGTCACATTGTATGTTCAATGTCATGTTCAGTGCTGTAGGCATTTGACACAGACTACACACGCTTGTCATGGTGTTGGGGGATGTCTTTTTCTGACATTCCTTATGTTGGAGTATGCTGGTTGTGTCATGCATTACCCGTCCTATGAGTAGGGGTGGTGGTAGTGGTAGGCATCCAGCCCCCCATGAGCAGGGGTGGTGTTGGTGGTAGGCATCCAGCACCCATGAGTAGGGGTGGTGGTAGTGGTAGGCATCCAGCCCCCCTGAGTAGGGGTGGTGGTAGTGGTAGTCATCCAGCCCCCTGAGTAGGGGTGCTGGTAGTGACAGGCATCCAGCCCCCCTGAGTAGGGGTGCTGGTAGTGACAGGCATCCAGCCCCCTGAGTAGGGGTGGTGGTAGTGGTAGGCATCCAGCCCCCCTGAGTAGGGGTGCTGGTAGTGACAGGCATCCAGCCCCCCCTGAGTAGGGGTGGTGGTAGTGGTAGGCATCCAGCCCCTCCTGAGCAGGGGTGGTGTTAGTGGTAGGCATCCAGCCCCCCCTGAGTAGGGGTGGTGGTAGTGGTAGGCATCCAGCCCCCCCTGAGTAGGGGTGGTGGTAGTGACAGGCATCCAGCACCCCCTGAGTAGGGGTGGTGGTAGTGGAAGGCATCCAGCCCCCCCTGAGTAGGGGTGGTGGTAGTGGTAGGCATCCAGCCCCCCCTGAGTAGGGGTGCTGGTAGTGACAGGCATCCAGCACCCCCTGAGTAGGGGTGGTGGTAGTGGTAGGCATCCAGCCCCCCCTGAGTAGGGGTAGTGCTAGGCATCCAGCCCCCCCTGAGTAGGGGTGGTGGTAGTGGTAGGCATCCAGGCCCCCCTGAGTAGGGGTGGTGTTAGTGGTAGGCATCCAGCCCCCCTGAGTAGGGGTGCTGGTAGTGGTAGGCATCCAGCCCCCCCTGAGTAGGGGTGCTGGTAGTGACAGGCATCCAGCCCCCCCTGAGTAGGGGTAGTGGTAGTGATTGGCATCCAGCCCCCCCTGAGTAGGGGTGGTGGTAGTGACAGGCATACAGACCCCCTGAGTAGGGGTGGTGGTAGTGGTAGGCATCCAGTCCCCCCTGAGTAGGGGTGGTGGTAGTGACAGGCATCCAGCCCCCCCTGAGTAGGGGTGCTGGTAGTGACAGGCATCCAGCCCCCCCTGAGTAGGGGTGCTGGTAGTGGTAGGCATCCAGCCCACCCTGAGTAGGGGTGCTGGTAGTGACAGGCATCCAGCCCCCCCTGAGTAGGGGTGGTGGTAGTGGTAGGCATCCAGCCCCTCCTGAGTAGGGGTGGTGTTAGTGGTAGGCATCCAGCCCCCCCTGAGTAGGGGTGGTGGTAGTGGTAGGCATCCAGCCCCCCCTGAGTAGGGGTGCTGGTAGTGGTAGGCATCCAGCCCCCACTGAGTAGGGGTGGTGTTAGTGGTAGGCATCCAGCCCCCCCTGAGTAGGGGTGGTGGTAGTGGTAGGCATCCAGGCCCCTATGGGTGTGTATGGCATTGGTGATAGCCATCCCGCCCCTATGGTTCTGAGGTTGCTAGTGTATGTCATTTCTGCATCCCTATGTGTGTGTGACATATGTCGGGTACGTGTCGTTTGTTTGTGTAGTGGGTGTTTGACTTACCGTCTGCGCCGTACGCGTCCCTACCGGTCCCGGTAATAGATGTAGAGTATTGGTAGGACCTGCGCGATGGGATTCATGGTTGGTTCGTCTCGTTCGGGTTTCATCGTTGCTTGTTCTCGTACTCGTCGCTGGCTTGTTCGTCTCGTAGCCGTGGATCGTCTTGTGGCGCGAATCGGAGCTTATGTGCGGCTCTCCCGGGTGCTCTGACGTGCCGGACGTAGCGACGGGTTTGGCGCTTACGGAAGGCGCATCGTACTAGTCCGGCCGGAAGGTGCTCTATATTTGCTTCCGTGCAACTCCATTCTGCGTTTACGGATCCGGCTCGGGGGGGGGAACAGGAGCTGGAATGGGTACGTACGGCTGGGTCGGGATCTGGGCAGTTATGCGCATCGTACTTGCTCGTTCGAACAAATGTTCGAATCGGTCGGGAAACACGCGTTCGGCTTGTTTTTTTTCCGGACGAATAGTGTTTGGTGCGCTTACGGCCGAGATCGGAATCGACCCCTAAGTCTTTTTCTAGTGATACCCAAGTAAGAGGGGAATTTCAGTATAAGTAAATTGCAAATAATTCGCCTATCTAATAAGGACCATTAGGTATTACAAAGGAAGGTTTAGGCCTGGTGAAAGGTTTATTTTGACAGGCTGAAATGGGGGTTTAAATTTGCACACACAGGCTGCAGTGGCAGGACTGATACATTTTTTATTGCCCACCAGTAGTAGTTAGTAAACAGGCCCTGGGTACAGGAAGTAATATTACTTACAAATAAAAACTGTGGGGCTGAGGGAGGACCCCTGCAACACACCACACCTTAACTGATGCATCTTGGAACAGAATGGCCCTTTGCTGACTATAAATCTCCTGTTGGATAAGACAGAAGCAAGCCATTTAGGCGCCTTTACTGTAATGCCATTTGTTTTCAGTTTGTGAAGGAGAACAGGGTGTGATACAGTGTCTAAGCCCGTGCTCAAATCCAAAAGGATAAGTGCAGCTGACACACCCTGATCTAGAGATTGCTTTAAATCCTCTGTGGCCATTAGCAGTGCAGTTTCTGTGCTATGGCATTGTGGAAATCCTGTTTGCATGGGGTGCAAAATATTGTTCACTTCTAAAAATCCCAAAAGATGTTTATTAAGCACTTTCTCCAGGACTTTGTTAATCCCCGGAAGTAGTGAGATAGATCTATAGTTATCTATCTATTCCAGGTCTAGCAATGTTTTTTTTTTTTTTAGTATTGGACAAATAGCAGCAAGCTTCCATGCAGCCGGGACCACCCCACTGTCTAAGAATGAATTATAGATAATTGCCATAGCAGTAGCAATGGCATCACCTCCTTGCTCTAGGGGAGCAGGGTCCAGCAGATAGACTGATTTAGTCAGCCTTTCAATTCCAAGAATGTCTCTC
The DNA here is from genome assembly GCA_963921515.1 of Calotriton arnoldi. Taxonomy (NCBI): domain Eukaryota; kingdom Metazoa; phylum Chordata; class Amphibia; order Caudata; family Salamandridae; genus Calotriton; species Calotriton arnoldi. The sequence continues at coordinate 196,030 of CAWUFW010003768.1, read as the reverse complement.
TTCTCCAGTGGCGGAAACATATCGAGCTTAGCACTTAGTTGATTGACAGTGATGCTCTCAATAGTCATGTCATTAGATTCAGCTTCATTTGACAAGGCATTGTAGATGAGGCTGACTTTGGCCAAAAAAAAAAAAATGGTTGGCTAATGCCTCACAATGGGACTCCGAGGGGCTAGGACTTGTCACTGAAATAGCAGATTTAAAAAATGAATTCACAATAGTGTAGAGTTCCTTAAAGGAGTTCTCTGCCTATTTAATGCTGCTTGCAAAGTTGTTCAGCCGGGCTCTTCGAATAGCGTGTTGATATATTTTCAGCGACTGTCTATAGGCCTGTTTATTTCTATCACTATAGTGGGCACTCCACTTCCTCTCTGATCTCTTACATGCTTTCTTTAACTCAACCAGCACCTTAGAAAACCGCAGGGTTTTATTACAAATGTGGGTCTTCTTGCTTACTCTTAGAGGAACCAATCTGTCTAGGGTGGTATTGATCCATTTGGTGAATGCTGAATATGCTGTTGTGACATCTCCCACAAATTCAGGAGAAGATTTCTGCAAGGACGTTTTCCAGTCATGGTGGTACTTACTGCTCTTTGTGCCTGGCAGCCTATCTCCAATACACGTCAGGGTTGGGTGACAGCTACACTTTGTGCATTCCTTCTAGACAGCCTCAAACACAGGAATGTGAGGCTCATCTGCATTCTGAGAACTCATCTGTGTTCATCTGCATTCTGATGGATCTTCCTAGGCAGGGAGGAATAGGAGGGTCTGATACTTACACTTCAACAGGTAGTGCCCTGGCCACACACAAAGCACTGATTTACTCCCCACAGGTAAGCTGGCAGAGAGAACTGGGTCAAAAGGGAACCATGTGCACTTCAGAGAGATTTTTTGAAGTCATCCCCTACATCAATGGCACTTTTGGATATAAGTACTGGGTCTCTGACCCTCTAATATCAGACACTTCTAGATCTTAAACTGAACCTCTGTTAGAAGGACTGCTGTGCTGCTTAAAGGACTCAACTGGACTGCTTTTCTGCTTGTTGCCCTGCTGCCTACTGTTCCCTGACTCTGCTAAAGGAGAGCTGGACTCTGCCTTTCCACCAAGTGATCTCCAAAGGCTTTCTGGCTTGCCTCCTTTTTTCTGAAGTCTCAGGGACACAAAATACTTCCTACAATGCTGCTGGTGCTGCTGGACTCCGCCTTCTGTGAGTCCTACCCTTGCCTGAAGTGCCTTCTCCAAGTTCTGAAGTGGGTTCTTGCAGCTTCTTCCACATCAACATTGATGCAGCAGTGACTTCGCGCCGATCGTAACCAACGCATCGCCTTCAACACCTCAGCAGTGGCCGCTCGACTACAGCAATTATACAGCCGGTGAATCTCGACCCCAACGGTCAGTGCGGCTTGACACCGATGCATGCATCACAAAGGGTTCAACACTAAAGCTTCCATCAACGGCGCGGATCGGCACAGATGCTCACCTCCATCCACGGATGAACGACAATGTGGTACCTTCTCTACTCTCGCCATGAATCTTTGACACCTACACTTTGCTCCATCCAAGGTACTTTGACTTGACTGAGTCCTATAGCGAGCCTGCCCTCGATCGCGGTCAGCTTGAACTTTGGATTTGCACCGGTCTTTCGAGACCTCAAGTAACCTTTTGACCACTAGTGACTTCTAAGCACTATTTTTGCACTTTTTTGCATTTAATCTTTTAAAAATTCATGTCTCAACTTCTACTGATTGGATTTTTGTTGTTTTGGTCTCATTTTGCTCAGATAAATATTCTCTATTTGAGTAAACCTGTGTGGAGTCTTTTTGTGGTGTATTCATTGTGTTACTGTGAGTGTTTTCCACAAATACTTTACACATTGCCTTTGTAGATGAGCCTGACTGCTCTGTGCCAAGCTACTAGAGGGTGAGCACAGGTTATCTTATTGTGTATCTAGCTTACCCTGACTAGAGTGGTGGTTCCTGCCTAGCCAGGGTGCATACATCAGTCAACCAGGAAACCGAGACCGGTGGTGGCGCGGCTCTTCAACTATAGAGATTGTGATCATAAACTGCAAGTGTCCAGAAGCAAAGGGCTGTTGCAGAATTAAAATGGGACTGACAACATTTTCCCCGATAATACGTCCCAAGTACAAAGATGTAGAGAATCCTTCACGGCTGTAAAAAGAAAATTACGACAACTCAAACTTAAATATGCACTCATGCACCTAGCCAAACAGTGGGTCTCTGATGCTATCAAGGCCCATATCTTTTTGACACCCAAAGCTGCATGAGACTGGCTCAAAACCAAGGCGGTACCATACACAGATTCCAACGACACATGAACAACGCTCTAGGTGATCCAGAAGATGATGACTATGGGTACCTCTGGGCAGGCCCAAAAGGATCAGGCGATGCGGAAGAGAGTGCAGAAAGCTACTGGACTGATGCACAACACTAGTCCGAAGATTAAACCAACGGGAGGCGCTACAAGTTTGCCTAGAGGATACATGGATGACACACTTGTAGACACTGTGCTAGAGCTCAGCGAGGGTCCAGCTTTCACTCCAATGGCGTCCGACCATATTATCTGAGTCTTAGAGTCCTGTATTTGTTCACACAGTGATGTTATGCGATGGCAGGGCAAGCGGGCAGAGGGTAGATGGGTGAGAGCCACATGCAAACAAGCCTGTGGTTATGGAATACTGGGTGGTGGTGTGGCAGGGGAAGGTGCACCAGAAACACTGCATGACGCGGTGGGCCGCTGCCCCCGTACAGACTAATAAGACAGAAGTCACACAGAAATTCCCAAGGGACCGACATGAAACTTTTTTTTTTTGTTTATTGTTAATTGTTTCTTGGTGTTCATGGACCAGTTTTAGTTATGACCTTTTGAGGACATGCCAAAATTGGACGGTGCTGTGTTATGTGCTGGAGGCTTCACAAACAAACAAGCAGGCATTAATGTGACCTTTCTGAATTACTACACAATGGTGTACATGACGCTGATGGCGGTGAACAGATCGTCCATCCGGGCTTATGTGATGATGATTCCAATCCCAAGCATTAACCCCCTCCAGTGACAGGAGCTTCATGAGCCTGTCACTCTGAAAGAGATCTGAAATGCCATTGACCTGGCATGCAATAAACTCTAGGCAATGACGTATTGTCCATGGAATTCTATTCCACGTATAAGGTTACGCTCGCCCTTAAATTACTCCAAATGTATGAAACTACACAGAAACTGGGAAATCTCATTACTTCCATTATAGAAGTGCTGATTGATGTGCTACATAAGTCGGGTTGCGACCTACTGGACATTGGATCCTATAGACCTGATGTCTGTCCACATTGATCCATGCCCACCAAAATGGATTTATATATGGTCGGAATACGTTTTTAAACTTACGACTTCGGTTACACCTAATGTAGGAGAACCCCTAGGAGGGCCATCCAAGGACGGCAAGGTGCCTTGACATTGAAAGATATTTTGATATGCTGGAATGCCCCTATATTATGGTGATGCTTGAGTCCATGGAAATGGGCAACAACATAATGCAGTGGATACGCTTAATGTATGATGGTTCCATGACGAGGGTTCATACATGAGAACTCAGTGATGTTTGAGATTATCTGGGGCACACGTCAGGTATGTCCACTCTCCCCAATAATATTTGGCCTCGCAATAGAACCACTTGCGGTAACAATGAGGCAAAAAGGGTCAGAATGGAGGGTGTTGAGTGGCGACAACTGGGAAATCGTGTCCCTGTATGCCGACGATGCCTTACTATACCTAAGAAATGTGCAAAAGAACTTTCATAGGATACTGGCACTGCTAGACGAGTTTGGCGCCCTCTCGGGTTTGTGGTTAAACTGGGCCGAGATGTGCCTTTTTCCGCTGGTATTTAGACAAAATATTGAATCAATAATATTGTGGGACTTAAATATTGTATTCAAAATATTGTGTAAATAAAATATTGTGGTATGTAATATCAAGGTGAAGAATATCAAAATTAGGTTTTGTTTTTAATATCACTGTAAAAAATATTAACGTTGTAAATATCATTGTTTAAAATATCGATATATTAGTTTAATTTTTTTATATTTTGTAATAAATATTTTAATTTTTTTTAAAGTTGTTTTATAATGTAACATAAATGTGTTTTTTGTGTTTAGTCATTTTTTTTTTTAGGAGCTGGATGTTGGGTTTATAGGGGATAAGGGTGGGGAGTAATTTAAAATATATTGGAAACAAATTGTTTACTATTAAATTAAATTTTATTATTTTTTAAAAAATTGTTTTTAATAAAATTTAGGAGTGGGGTGTGGTGTTTATAGGGAATAGCGGTGTGGAGTAAATAAAAAAAAAGTTTTAAATGTAATTGTAAAAAACTGAAATTTACATTTTAAAAATTTTGAATATAATTTACATGCTTTGTTGATAAATTTGTGTTTGAGTTTTAAATTTTTTTAAATTTGAAAAACATTAAAAAAATAATTTATTTTTAATTTTGATTTGCGCGCAGTTTTTAACATTTATTCAGGAATTTAGAAAAATCATTTTTGTTTAAGAAAAATGATACATAAAAATTTTGGATTTTAGAATTTTATTTGTTGGGTTTTGAGTTTTTAAAAAATGGGTGTTGTAATTGTTAATTTATTTTATTTAAAAAGTAACTTTTAATTATAGTTGCTAATTATAATATTGATAATGTTGTATAAAAATTTTAAATAAAAAATATTAGGGGCTCATTACGATACCCGGCGTAAAAAAATCCGCCAGGCATGGAAGCGGCAAAAATCCGCCCGCACACACCGCCTGAACACCGACCACGCCATTATGAGTACACAAACCGAAAACCGCCATCGGCGGAAAAAGCACACAAAATACCGCCCGCCATCGTCCGAGTCGGAGTCAAACCGCCCGCCACGGACGGAAACACGCACCACAAAACCGCCCGCCCACACGGCCGACACACCGCACGTGAAATTACGATCGCACCGCCATGAGCGCGGAAAAACCACAAATATACCGCCCGCCAGCGCAAACAACGCCGATGAGAATCGACACAGCAGAAGCCATGGCGCCCACGTACCTGCACAGAAACCATCCGCACACAAAACCAATAGCACACAACATGGCCAACAAGTCCACACAGCAAGGCACACACAAATACACAAGCACAGTACACATCCCGAAAACACCCCCCGGACAAACAAAAAATACAAAGGCCAGAACCCCAGACACAACACACCTGAAAACAACAGACCATGAGGACACACCCACATAGGTGAGTACAAAAGCAGCACTCCCACAGACCACAACCCCTTGCTACATTGCAAACCAGAGAGGAGAGGAGAGGACACAGTGACACAGCAAGGACAGCAGCACACCACAGAAACGCACACATCACAACCACCACCACCACCACCACACCCGGCACCACAAACCCCCTGCACATTACACAACACACACCGCACCAGCACCACAAACACCATGGCACCACAAAGGATGCCCAAGTTCACGCCCATGGAGCTGACGGTCATGGTCGACGAGATCATCAAGGTGTACCCACAAATCTATGGGAACATGGTCCAGCACACACCACTAGCCACCAGAAACAGAATGTGGACCCGGATCGTAGACCAGGTCAATGCAGTCGGGACCCTGCCCAGGAACAGAACCGAGATAAACAAACGTTGGAATGACGTAAAGAGCCTGGTCAAGAAGAAGGAGGGCAAAAACAGAGAGCTGGCTGCCGTCACTGGCGGAGGGAATCCCGCGCTCTTTAAGACCTTCAAAGCGTGGGAGGAGAAGGTGCGAGTCGTAATCCATCCGGAGATCCTCGCCGGATTAGCAGGGGGAGTGGAGGCTGGTAAGTACAAACTAATGTATACTAGCACACCGCTATGTACTCACATGCGCAACCACCATGCCACAGCTCCCAGGGACAAACACCCCCATGTCCAGCACACAATACACAACACATCACACGCACATGCAACAGACACTACCACACACAGGCCAAACCGAACAACTGTAAGATGCGTGGGGACATGTGTACACTAAGCCAGCCACGTAACCACCAACAGGTCCCCAAATATGCCAGAAGCGCCACAACGAGCACCCACCACACCCATGTGTCCGCCACAGCTGCACTAACCGACAAGTAAGAGGTAAGTGGCAGGAACACAAAGTGCAGTGGGTGGGAGGGTGGACAGCCCAAGTACAACACACACCAGGCCCCAGTCCCACAGCACAGCAAGGAGGAGCATCCCCCACACCCCACAGCCACGTGTCAGCCACCGCAGTGCACAACGACAGCCGAAAGGCAGACATCACGGTCCACAGCAATCGGTGTCAGTGGGTGTCCAGCCACCCCCACGACCCACTACACCCCCCCACCCCCACAGACCTGCAACATGGAGCACCCCCGCTTAGAGCCATGTGGCATCCAGTACAGTGCACGCACGAACAACTTGCAGGTGGGAAACTGGACAGGGCTGGATTACTGGAGGCATGAGGACCATAACACCACCAACACATGGGACATGTCACGTAGCACACGGACACGCAGCACCGCCCACCGTCACGAACAAGTGAACAATGTGCACACGGACATGAACAGCAGACTCACACCCCACATGACCCATCACAGACATAGCAACACCCAAGGAGCCACGTCTGCATGCACAAGCCACACTGAATATAGTCCCACACGGCAGCCACAGTGCAACTCATCACACACAACCGAAACACCATTGAAGTCCTGTCCATGTAGCCCCCACTGCCTGTCAACCCCACACCCCACAACTACGCCTATGTAAGACAAACAACACTAGACGCAACAGAGCGGAACAACAGAAATGCACACGAACACCACTGAACCCATCAAACTCACAGACACACCATGCACATACAACATACCATCCATCCCATCCGTCAGCCCCAGTCACATGAAAGGCATGTCATCCGCACAGCTGCCACACATACAGCAGTCACGCTAAGACACATGCCCATGACCAACCATGTGCCAGAAGTCAATTAAGCGCACAACACACTGTGAGCAACAACACACAACATGGGCCACACCCCCCGAGCACTGCAGTGATGCACATGGCACAGGGCAGCACGCACACCAAGGAGATGGGACAACTGCAATACGTTGGCTGGCACACAACTATCACTCACTCATAACGATGCGTCCAATGCCATGTCCAGTAACCACAACAGACAGCAAATATGCAGGGCATGTCAGGCATGCACACACCTCAGACCATGCACTGTCATGCTGCCACAACACATGTCACGTTCGGCACCCATGGCTCACAGCATGTACCCCAAAAGCATATCCCTCCCAAATGCGAATCTGGGGCATGGCCCCCATGTTGCCATATGCGTTCCTAAGCGTTCCATTTGAACCCCAAAAGCATATCCCCTCCCAAATGCGAATCTGGGGCATGGCCCCCATGTTGCCATATGCGTTCCTAAGCGTTCCATTTGAACCCCAAAAGCATATTCCCTCCCAAATGCGAATCTGGGGCATGGCCCCATGTTGCCATATGCGTTCCTAAGCGTTCCATTTGAACCCCAAAAGCATATTCCATCCCAAATGCGAATCTGGGGCATGGCCCCCATGTTGCCATATGCGTTCCTAAGCGTTCCATTTGAACCCCAAAAGCATATTCCATCCCAAATGCGAATCTGGGGCATGGCCCCCATGTTGCCATATGCGTTCCTAAGCGTTCCATTTGAACCCCAAAAGCATATCCCCTCCCAAATGCGAATCTGGGGCATGGCCCCCATGTTGCCATATGCGTTCCTAAGCGTTCCATTTGAACCCCAAAAGCATATTCCCTCCCAAATGCGAATCTGGGGCATGGCCCCCATGTTGCCATATGCGTTCCTAAGCGTTCCATTTGAACCCCAAAAGCATATTCCATCCCAAATGCGAATCTGGGGCATGGCCCCCATGTTGCCATATGCGTTCCTAAGCGTTCCATTTGAACCCCAAAAGCATATTCCATCCCAAATGCGAATCTGGGGCATGGCCCCCATGTTGCCATATGCGTTCCTAAGCGTTCCATTTGAACCCCAAAAGCATATTCCATCCCAAATGCGAATCTGGGGCATGGCCCCCATGTTGCCATATGCGTTCCTAAGCGTTCCATATGAACTCCAAAAGCAAAGTACAAACCAGACCCAGGATGGGCCAGGAGCCCGCATACACCAGAGTCACAATGAGTAGGGGCAAAGCAACACACCCATCGGCATGGCCAATCCGTCCCATGCCACATGTGCACAGCACACAGTCCCATTGCCTAGCACACACAACTACAGATGCCACAGCCACACACTCGCCTCCGGGAAACCCATGTACGAGATTGCACGAACTGCCAATGTCAGACGACTAATACATACTTCGCCAGGTGCAACACAATAACAAATCTCATTTTCTCCACTGGTGACGAACTGCTGGACGCTGGGGATGGAGACAGCAGCCAGCACAGCCAGCCTACAAGCCCCCAACGAGGACACACGGATCTGGAGGATCTGTCCACCTCTTCGGACACGGACCACCAAGCTGGCCCATCTGGCGTGGCAGGGCCCAGCCGCTCCCCAGGACCCCTCCTACCCACCAACCCATCATCCAGGGATGCTGAACAGTCCCAGTCCCCTGCTGCCACTGTCGTTGCGGCCACACCCACGGTCATTGCGGCCACTACCACTGCCGCAACCGCCACCATCGCCGCACCGACCACCACCGCCTCCACCACCACCACGTCTTCGCTGGCACCAGCCCCAGCGCAGGTGGTGGCCCGGCCGACTGGATCCACCCTGGGAGCCACAGCGAGGACCGTGGTGAGCAATGTGGCTAGTGGGCAGGGCCGGTGGCAGCAGGACTGGTAGGAGGAGCAGGGTCAGGGAAACGCCAGCCTCCCCTGGGAGCCATGCCCTGCCTCAAATGGCCAGAGTCCTTGGGGCCTATGAAGAGGCCCAAGGACAATGGGCCAGGTCTGCTACTGACACGCGGGAGGTGCTGGGGGTGCTGAGGTCCATGGACGCCCATATGGGCCAATTCGTGTCCCGTATGGACCAACTCGTGGACCTCATGGGCCAGCTGGTGGTGGCGGTGGGGTCACAGGCAAGGCCAGCAACACCACCTCCGCCACCACCTGCTAGGGCGCAGGGTCGGCCAGCAGTGTCCACTTCCCTGCGTCCACAGCCAGTGAGCACACCTCACCCACCACCAGCAGGTCGCCACCACACACCCCCTCCCAAACGTGGAAGGGGCCGTCCGAAGAGGAAACAGATCTCCCGGGAGGACTTCGCACGCTCCAGTCGCAAGTGAGGCAGCCAGCCAGCCTTCCGCCAGCCTTCCTTGACCAGCCACTGCATTGACTTGCTCTACGATCCCACTCCACACAGCCAGCTGGATGGCATGTGTGTGTTGGACTATGGACATAGAACCAGTGGGTACACCCTGATCATCACGCAGCCATGACCGACAGCTCATTGTCACTGCACGCACCACTTTTGTTATCACCTTACACACAATCACATGTCACAGTTCGTAATAAATGCACCTTATTCACTAACTGCTGTTTGTGCCCTGTGTTTTATTTGTACGGAATACAACGGCCACCTTGGGCGGAAGGGCACCTGATGCGTGGCATGGCAATGGAATCCGGAGGGCCTGTAGGGACCTAGGGGTGGGAGACAGAACAGGAGCACATTCAATGAGTGTGTCACACACCCATCACACAGTACATGTCAACAACTACAAGCAATGTACACACATCGCACAGAGCAATAGGGCACAATGCCACAGTCACCAACAGTGGCATACTACCCTGGTCATGGAGCATTGACACACTGCACGCAGTGAACATACGGCCACCCTGACACAGCACACACACACCTGCACAGATACAGACACATCATCCGTCGTACATGGACACTCACCGTCAAGTGAAGTAGCGGGCGATGAGCTGCTGGCGCACATTCCCAGCTTCCTCCTCTCCGCTGTCCACCTCACTCGAGCTGTCCTGGTCTGCGGGCTGGGGCCCTGGTTGATCTCCGTCATCCACAATGAGGGGGATCTGCTTCCGAATGGCCAGATTGTGCAGCATGCAGCACGCCACCACTATCTGGCACACCTTCTGTGGGGAGTACGCCAGTGCACCTCGGTGCGGTCCAGGCACCTGAACCTGGACTTGAGGAGGCCAAAGGTACGCTCGACCACACGTCTGGTCCTCCCATGTGCCTCATTGTATCGATCGTCTGCTGGGGTGCGAGGATTCCTCAATGGACTGAGCAGCCATGCCCCATTCGGGTACGCAGAGTCACCTGGGTGTGAGGGACACAGAGAACCGTAGCTATTCCAACTGGACAGGGGACAGCATCGCACAACCAGCACGCTACACCACTCCACATACTCACCGACAATACAGGCACGATCCTGTTGCAGATTGGCCATCAGTCGTGGCAAGATGCTGTTGCGCATTATGTGTGCGTCATGGGCCGAGCCTGGAAACTTTGCACACACGTGGGTGATCACCATGTCCGCAAGGCACACCACTTGCACATTCAGGGAGTGCGTGTGCTTCCTGTTGCGGTACAGGTGCTCAGTGGCCTGTGGTGGAACAAGGCCAACATGAGTGCAGTCAATGGCTCCCACGACGTGTGGGATTCTGCCAAGGGCATAGAATGCACCCTTCACTGCCGCCAATTCACGAGCCCTGGGGAAGCGGATGTACCTGTTCCGGTACAGCATCATGGCTGCCAGTACATCCCTCAGCACCTTGCTGAACATGGGCTGGGACATCCCTCCTCCACTGCCCACTGTGTGCTGGAATGACCCAGTGGCGAAGAAATGCATGGCGGCCATCACCTTAGCCGTGGGGGTGACAGCAGTCGGATACACCCTGCGGGGACGGAGATGGGGCTCTAACATGGCACACAGTCGATGCAGAGTTGGCCTGTCCAGCCGAAACTTCCTGATTACCTCTGTATCGTCCATGTCCGCCAGCAATTGGTATGGGCGGTCAATGTTCGGTCTCCGCCTGGGTTAAATGGCAGAGGACACATGTCAAAGCAACACGGCACATAGCAATTTCGCATACACATCACTGACATGACTGAGCAAGCACATGAGCCACAGCCCAGCTGTCAAGCTGGGACGGCACGGCCACAATACACTTACACAGGTCTCCCAACAATGGCAATGGCAAGTGAGACATACCACTGCCATGTGCATGCACATGGGGATCTAGGCCCCAATGACTTGCGGGGCGTGCTGATGGGGACTGACTGCATATTCGTCAAGCGGCAACGCCACGGCAACATGAGTGTCTGCTGAGCATGGAACTGCTTCCGAGGCTGGATGAGTATGGCACACGACGACGACGATGTGGGCACGGGCTGAGCGGCCAATACAAGTGGGACCTGTGGCACGAGGGGATATGAGACAGTAGTAGGTGTCAGCACTGCACCCTATGTACAGCACTGTACGGATCACAGCTCCCGAAACATTGACTGGTGTTCACATTGACAGCCCCATGCCAAGACGGCTGTGTGCTTGCAGTCACACGTCACAGGTGAGAGGTTACATTGCACGTGCCAGGTGGCAGTCGTACATAGTGGGAGCTGGCATGTGTGTGCATGTGTCTCCTGTTCAGGATCCACCAGATGGGCGCTGACTCTGTACTGACCATTGGACACAGCATGTTCCGTGGAAGGCTTGTGTGTGTGGGATGGTGGCACTGGATGTGCCTCCGTTGGGTGGGGGGCCATGCACAGGGCGGGTACGTCGATGATTGCGCATTGTTGGACACGGTGGGTGCACCAGCTAAGATGTGTTGCCCTGTGTTCAATTCCTATGTCCGCATGATGATGGACTGTAGATGTGGGCAGACTACACATTGGTCGATGTGCTGTCTATATGCATGTGCCTTCACACCAGGCACAGCTGCCCCTGCACATGTGACCCCTGCTGGACTCGCTGCTGGGTCTGTGGAGCTGATGCACCTTCTGCACGTGGGGCGGACAGCTCTCCTCACTTCCCTCATTGCGCATGTCATGACTTTGCCGCAGGTGACATGGATCATGGAGGGCCCACATGTACGCGTGGGTAGGCTACACATGATTGTACACTGGTCGCCACCCCCAGTCAGTGTTTCGAATGGGAAGGTTGTCGTGCTGGTGGTATGTTCGATGTGGCGGATGGGCGGGCCTAGGTGCGGGCTTACATTCCGGACATGGGGGTAGTTGGATTGGCGACTAGTTGCAGTGCACACGGGACACGTCTCTTCCTTTCCACATCTGGGTCATCCCTTGTACTAACTGACAGTGATACAGTCATCTTCGCCCCAGCCCTCATGTCCTCCCCTCGCTCCCCCAATATGCATGCTCACCTGCGAGGCTAGCGCTTGCACAGGCAGCCCCAAGCTCGCACCAGAGAGGGCAAGGAGTGTATGTGTGGGTCCAGTTGCACGAGTGGGCTGTCTCAGGGTATGATGTGTGGCGGGACGCCGTCCACCTGCGTGGTGCCCCAAATGGAGACCCGGCCTGCATGGACTATGCATCACAGTCTTCGCCTTCCGGATCCGCCACCTGCGACACCCAGTGGCTGTGGCTGCCCTTGCGGCCAGGCCGCGTCCGTCTGTGGCTGATGGCCCACACATTCACTCTTTGGCCTCTCTGGGGAGGGCTCGGGGTGGTGGCGCACGCGCTTGCACTTAGTCGCAATGGCATGTGGCGTGGTTGGTATGATGGGCAATGGATGGGATGGTGCGAGCCACCTCCCGTGACGTCAGTGCTGCTCGTGCTGTGGTGCGTCCCCCTACACTTCCATCTGACTTGTGCCATGCTAGACGTTGAGGTTCTATTGCCTGCGTGATATGAGCAGGAGGAGCGCGAGGAGACCTCTCACACACCATGCTCCACTGCCATGCCGTGCCCTGTATCGCCTGTGTGGATTGACTATGTTGGGGTTACACCTGGTCGACTGGGGCTGTGTGTGCCTTGTCAAGGGGCATGGCGGGCGCACAACAGGATCCAGCTTGTCCACAGAGGGTGGGCTGAGGTGCGCCTGGTACCGCCTTGTACGTGTGCCCGGCTGCTGTGCACACACGTGTTCACTCCCCCCGACAGGTGTCCTCTCACAATGCCCAGGGAAGCGGTGGTGTACTGTTCATGACCCTCCCAACACGGCGTGCTCCAACTTGGCATGTGCGCATCTACCCGTCGCACCCACCCACCTGAGCACTGCGTCCATACGACTTCACACGACACATGTGTGTCTTCCACAGTAGTGCTACTCATTTGCGTTGACATCCAATACCAGTGGACTACATGGTCATGTCACGACTGCCGTGTACTTCACATACTCTCATCCTCTCTCATTCGTACTTGTGAAATGAGTCAGCGGAGACAGTTTTGGTTTCAAACATTATATTGAGTCTTCTGTCCTCTGTGATGCAGTATAGTGGACACTACTGGCAGCGGAATACATGTTGAGGATATACTGAGCATGATTACGAATGGGATAGGGTGTGGGGTTACATCTGCTTGGCCAAGGCTGTGCTAATGTACATTTACGTATAGCTGCGGAGCTGCGGACTTTGACACAGACGGTATACATGTAGCCTACCAGACCGCTCGGCATCATGGGCACAGTCCATCTCAGTTCCATGTGACAGGTTTGCTGCGGTTGTTCCTCATGCACGCGTGCATGTGAGATGACATCAGGGCATGTGCTTGCATGCATGCAGCGGCGTGCCACTTGTTGTTGCACTGTGGTGGTTACTGGACATGTCACAGTCACTGGGGTCGTGTTGTTGTTGTATGCACTTGTCGTCCATGCAAAGGTCCTGGTATGGGATTCCCGGGGCGGGGGTGGGAGGGGTGCAGCACCCACAGACTCCAGGCGACCTATTCATGTCCACTGAGCGGTGTGTGTGTCCATGTGCGCTGGATCCATGTCGTGTCCTGGTTGTTCGTGCAGTTCCGTCCATGTGGGTGCGATGCACAGAGCCCATGCCACTGCCTCCCACGATGCATGCGGTGTTCCTGGATGTGATGGGGAACAGTGTGCATGTCCCGGTCATGTCCGATGTCATGGCGATGTCGTTGATGGTGTGGTTACAGTTGCCGGTCGTTTGGTATGGCTGTTGTGGTGGTGACTGGCCAGTCCGTGCGGAAGCTGAGCATGGGTGCGGGGTTGGACTTCATAGGTCACTCGGGGAACCTGCGTTGTGGTCCGACGTATTTACAGGTTGTCAGGTATGCGATGCCGTCCAGCAGGGCTTCCATGTCATTGGTGGTGTACATGTTTGCCAGCCAATGAAGCGGATGGTGGCTGTCAAGGTGTTGTTCGTAGGTTGTCCCTTGGAGGACCATGATGGGGCATGCTGGGTGACATTCGATGTAGCTGTTCTCGATGATCCGTCGTGTGGAGGCACAGTGGTTCCATTTCAGTGCGCGTGCGATGTTGGCCACATACGCCATGCCCCCATAGGCAGAGCAGGCCCTGTCGTGTGCGTCCAGAGGGAGGAGTAGTGGTAGCAGGTCTGCCTTCAGACATGCCGGGTTGGAGAGGCATATCTCGACGGGATGCTGGTAGGGACACCTCCGACAGTAGAAGACGGGCATGACGCAGCTGAACAATGTGATGCGGTAAGTCAGTCGGTAACTTACGTTCAGCAGGGACAGGAGATCGCATCCCAATGTATGTATCGTGTTGGTTTGGTACAGCTTGAGCTGTTCGGCGTAGTTGGGTAGGTGTGTTGCGGTTGCCATTTCGCAGCGGTTCGTAGAGGTGGCGTGCTCCGGCTGTGTGTGCAGTCTGCAATGTGCACGCTCCGGGGTTGCTGTGAGCTCTGTGTAGTCGTGGGGAGACAGGACTTGTGTTCTGTTGGATTGTTTGGAGGACACGGGCCCTCTTCCCACATGCTTCTCAGACAGTTCAAGGTCAGTGCTGTGTGACTCCTTCCAATTAACTTGCATGTGGCCGACATGGGGGAGTGTTTTCTTCTTTCTTCCCCGTCCGTTGTGTGCTTCTGTGATATGCGCTATCTGCCGTGTGGTCGGTCCCTCGGCATGCCTGTGTTGGTCTATTCTTGGACAATGGCTGTATTCACCGGCTTCTGTCGTAGGGCTGTGGTTTCGGTGTTGGAATGGAAGGTCATTCAGTGCTGTCTGCTCTCCCTTGTGTGGGCGGCAGGCTGCCTTTCCGCTCTGCGTTGGGCCTTGTGTGTGGATGTAATTCTTGGGCCACCTGTTGTCGGTCCCCGGGCTCTTTGGTGTTCCGTTTCATGTGTCTTGTTCATATGTGCAGGGTGGTATGGGTTTTTCAGTGTGGTACTGGCGTTCCTCTTCCCGAAGGGGCCCTGCTTCTCCTAGTTGGTGTTGCCGCCGCTGTGTGCTTCGCCATGTTTGTTACACTGGGGTGTGTCCTGCTGTTGCGTGACTTCACTGACATGTGTGCGTCGGTTGTGTGGCGTTGGGTGTTGTCCGTGAATTGGGCGTTGGGGACATGTCTGTGGCCGGCCTGTCACGTGTCATGTGCGTTCGGGTGGGGCTGATGTGTGTGCTGCTTGGTTGTGTCCCTGTGTCTGTGTGCGACGCATGCATGGCGCTGCGGTTGGCCTCTGCGTTGTGCGCATGTGTGGCGGCGTCATCGGCGCTTTGTGGCCGTGACGGGGTGGTTGGTTCCTAGTCCCAGGTGGTGTGTACACATGTGTTCCGCGATGTTAGGATTTGGCCTGTGTGTCATATGTGGATGCAATGGTGGATGTGTAGTGTGCACGCGCTGGTGGGGGGTTGTCCGCTTTTTCCGCCCTTGCACTGTGTGCGCTGTTTGCGTGCACTTGTTGTGTGTGTGCCTACCTGCGTCTCCGCGGTACGTTGCGTCCTTGGTGTTGCATCAGCAGAAGCATGGGAAGGGCCTGCAGTGCTGGATTCATGCCCGGGGTGCCGCTTCTTCGTTGTCCGTGCTCTGCGTCCGTGTTTCCGCCTCTCTTTCACGTGCGGTGTCTCTTTGCCGTGGGAGCCGTTTGTTTGCGGCATCGTAATTTATGCGCCGGGCGGGACGTGTTTCGTCGGACGGTGTGTGTCAGTTGTGCTGCGCCGCTACGTGTGCGGGCGCACTTTGATGGCGGACGGTGTTGCTGGCTTGCCGGCGGTGTTTGGCCTGCTTTTCGCATCATAATTGGGCGGGCGTGTGGACTGCTGCGTGCCGGCGGTAACTGGTGGTTTTTGCATCCGCCAGCACGGCGGTTGTGCTTCCGCCCGCCATCGTAATGGGCCCCTTAGTGTTTAATATTTAAATATATTTATTTTATTTTTGGTTATGGTTTTTAATTCATATTAGTTGGTGTATTTTCAAAAATGTTTATGATTTAGGTTTTTTGAAGAATGTATTTGTATTTAAAAAACATTATTTTGTAGACAATTTATTTTAGTTTTTTTACAGTTATATTTAATTAAGTATATACTTAATTATTTTTTATATGAAAAATAAGATTTTAGAGCAATAAATTTCAATAAAATTTAGTAAAAATTAATTGTTGGAATATAAATTATTTATTATTAAATTTAAATTTAGTATGTATTTATACTTAATTTTATTTAGAATTAATTTTTTTACTTATGTAAATTTAACAATTGAAAATAAAACAAACTAAGTGAATTTCTTGTTAATGGTTAAAAAAAAAAAATTAATTTGTAATTTAAAAAAATGAAATGCAATATAATAAGGGATATACTTTTGTGTTTGGTTAATAAAGTTGTGTTGTTTATTTATATTTTAAACAAAAAATATTTAAATTTTATATTAAAATATTGTAATTTTAGTTATTAATTTAAAGGAAAAATGGCAGTGTTTTTGGAAAATTTAAAATAGAAAAAAAAATTAGGGGCCAATTCCGATGCTGTCTCATAAACGGGACCAACTGACCTCCGATCGGCGATCCCGGTCGCCTGATTTGGATCCGACCAAACACTGTTCGGTCGCATTCCGACATTTTTCTATGGGAGCATGTGTTACGGCCGTAACCCGGCCATAGTACATGCTCCCATAGGGAAATGGGAGGTGGTGTTAATCCCTGCACCGCTTGGCAGGCACCTCAATGTGCCTGCCACGTGGTGTCGGGAATAACAGGGGGGGCACCATAGGTGCCCCCTCAGCCAACAACAGGAGGCTGCACACACAAGTGGGCCCTGCTAGGGGCCCCCGAACATGCTTTCCGACAGGGTTTCCATGTCAGAAAGGCCGGCATGGCAACCCTGTCAGAAACCGTGGATCATAATCCCAAGGGCGGAAAGACTGCCCTTTGGGATTACGGGCCGGCCTCCTACTGGCTGACTGGCTCCTTGAGCTCATCAAAAGCCAGATGGAATGAATGGCTGGTTTCAATTCCGACCGGCTGATTCATAATCAGCCAGTTGGATTTGAAACAGACGGCTTTCCGACCGCCATCGTAATGAGCCCCTACGTTTGGAGAGAGAATACTAACTTATTTTTAAAAATCATACTGTTAATTCTATAGGGATGACTTATTTTGGAATATTTATTAGTAAATTATGTATGATCTTTTTTCAATTTCTAATTTATTTATATTTGAGAGGTTAAAATAAGTTACAATTGTTTACTGTTTAGCACTTTGTATGTTTTAAGATTCATTGGTGTGGGAATAGTTAATTATGTAGGTTTAATGATGAAATGGTAGCCAAATTTAAGGTATATTGTAGTAGTAATATAAAAATATGTATGTTTAGTTTTGACTAATTTCACTGACTTAAGATATATGTGTGTTAACAGTTTATTATTTATGATTTGTGTACAGTATCTTTCTTTCACCTAAGTTTTATTGGAGTGCGATTAGTAAATTATGTTTGTTTAGTGTCTACACCTTCCTTGACCTGATGTAGATTGGAGTGGGAATAGTAAGTTAGGTATGTTTAGTCTATAGCACCTTCCCTGCCTTAAGGTAGTTTGGAGTGAGAATAGTAAAGTATATATGTTTAGTGTCCAGCACCTTCCCTGAATTAAGGTAGGTTGGAGTGGGAATAGTATATTATATGTGTTTAGTGTCCAGCACCTTCCATGATTTAAGGTAGTTTGGAGTGAGAACAGTAAAGTTTATATGTTTAGTGCCCAGCACCTTCCCTGATTTAAGGTAGGTTGGAGTGGGAATAGTAAATTATATGTGTTTAGTGTCCAGCACCTTCCCTGCCTTAAGGCAGTTTGGAGTGGGAATAGTAAATTATATATATGTTTAGTGTCCAGCACCTTCCCTGAATTAAGGTAGGTTCGAGTGGGAATAGGAAATTGTATATGTATAGGGACTTATTACGATGTTGGTCGGAGTTGCCTCTGACCGACACAGTCTCGGACTTGGGACAAACCGACCTGAGGTCGGCGGTTCTGACCACCTGATTCCGACTGTTCTCTATGGGAGCTTGTGTCACAGCCGTAAACCGGACGTAATACAGACTCCTATAGAGAAATGGGTGTGTGTGTAAAACCCTGCACCCTGTGGCAGGCACCAGGCACCCGATGGTGCCTGCCACGCAGTGCAGGGTGTTACAGGGGGGGGTACCATAGGTACCCCCTTGACCACAAACCGTAGACTGTGGAGGCAAGGGGACTCTCCTAGGGGTCCCCAAAGTCATTTTCCAACAGCCTTTCCATGTCACAAAGGCCTGCACAGAAAGGCTGTGGGAACCGACATCATAATCCCGACGGCAGAAACGCCATCCATAAGGGATTGCGGTGCAGTTCTGACCGGCCAGAAGATTCCGAGAGCCGGTTGAACCAAGTCGGAATGACCGGCCGGTTTAGGTTCCGACTTCCGACATTGTTAATCGCGTGGTCAGACCGCAAACCGACCAAGTCGGCCAGAAAGCCTCCGACCACAGTCAGAAAGCCTCCGACTAGCGGTCGTAGGCTTTCTGACCTAGATCATAATTGGCCCCTTAGTGTACAACAGCTTCCAAGACTTAAGGTAGGTTGGAGTGGGAATAGTCAATTATATATGTTTAGTGTCCAGCACCTCCCCAGCGTTAAGGTAGTTTGGATTAGGAATAGTAAATTATATATGTTTAGTGTCCAGCAGCTTTCTTGACTTAAGGTAGTTTGGAGTGGGAATAGTAAATTATATATGTTTACTGTCCAGCACCTTCCCAAATTTAAGGAAGGTTGAGTGGGAATAGTAAATTATATGTGTCTTGTGTCCAGCATCTTCCCTGACTTAAGGTAGTTTGGAGTGGGAATAGTAAATTATATATGTTTAGTGTCCAGCAGCTTTCTTGACTTAAGGTAGTTTGGAGTGGGATTAGTAATTTATATATGTTTACTGTCCAGCACCTTCCCAGATTTAAGGTAGGTTGGAGTGGGAATAGTAAATTATCTATGTGTAGTGTCCAGCACCTTATGTGATGTAAGGTAGGTTGGTTTGGAAATAATAAGTTATGTATGTGTAGTGTTTGGTATTTTAAATTAATGAAACCATTTATTTATTTGTTAAAGTAAATTTTTATTTATACAGATAAGAAATTGAGCTAGGTTTTTGTAATATGTATTTAAAATGTATTGCAACAAAAATGTAGATTTATTGAAAGATATAATACATAGAACAGGTTCTTACAATAATTGTTTGGATTTTTTAAATTATTGTATTGTAAAAAAGTTTTGAGAAATAAAAAAAAAGACTAAGGGGCCCATTACGATACCCGGCGTAAATAAATCCGCCAGGCATGGAAGCGGCAAAAATCCGCCCGCACACACCGCCTGAACACCGACCACGCCATTACGATTACACAAACCGAATACCGCCATCGGCGGAAAAAGCACACAAAATACCGCCCGCCAACGTCCGAGTCGGAGACAAACCGCCCGCCACGGACGGAAACACGCACGACAACACAAAACCGCCCGCCCTCACGGCCGACACACCGCACGTGAGATTACGATCGCACCGACATGAGCGCGGAAAACCACAAATATACCGCCCGCCAGCGCAAACAACGCCGATGAGAAACGACACGGCAGAAGCCATGGCGCCCACGAACCTGCACAGAAACCATCCGCACACAAAACCAATAGCACACAACATGGCCAACAAGTCCACACAGCAAGGCACGCACAAATACACAAGCACAGTACATATCCCGAAAACACCCCCCGGACAAACAAAAAATACAAAGGCCAGAACCCCAGACACAACACACCTGAAAACAACAGACCATGAGGACACACCCACATAGGTGAGTACAAAAGCAGCACTCCCACAGACCACAACCCCTTGCTACATTGCAAACCAGAGAGGAGAGGAGAGGACACAGTGACACAGCAAGGACAGCAGCACACCACAGAAACGCACACATCACAACCACCACCACCACCAAACACCACCACCACCACCACCACCAACACCACCGGCACCACAAACCCCCTGCACATTACACAACACACACCGCACCAGCACCACAAACACCATGGCACCACAAAGGATGCCCAAGTTCACGCCCATGGAGCTGACGGTCATGGTCGACGAGATCATCAAGGTGTACCCACAAATCTATGGGAACATGGTCCAGCACACACCACTAGCCACCAGAAACAGAATGTGGAACCGGATCGTAGACCAGGTCAATGCAGTCGGGACCCTGCCCAGGAACAGAGTCGAGATTAACAAACGTTGGAATGACGTCAAGAGCCTGGTCAAGAAGAAGGAGGGCAAAAACAGAGAGCTGGCTGCCGTCACTGGCGGAGGGAATCCCGCGCTCTTTAAGACCTTCAAAGCGTGGGAGGAGAAGGTGCGAGTCGTAATCCATCCGGAGATCCTCGCCGGATTAGCAGGGGGAGTGGAGGCTGGTAAGTACAAACTAATGTATACCAGCACACCGCTATGTACTCACATGCACTACCACCATGCCACAGCTCCCAGGGACAAACACCCCCATGTCCAGCACACAATACACAACACATCACACACACATGCAACAGACACCACCACACACAGCCCAAACCGAACAACTGCAAGATGCGTGGGGACATGTGTACACTAAGCCAGCCACGTAACCACCAACAGGTCCCCAAATATGCCAGAAGCGCCACAACGAGCACCCACCACACCCATGTGTCCGCCACAGCTGCACCAACCGACAAGTAACAGGTAAGTGGCAGGAACACAAAGTGCAGTGGGTGGGACGGTGGACAGCCCAAGTACAACACACACCAGGCCCCAGTCCCACAGCACAGCAAGGAGGAGCATCCCCCACACCCCACACCCACGTGTCAGCCACCGCAGTGCACAACGACAGCCGAAGGGCAGACATCACGGTCCACAGCAATCGGTGTCAGTGGGTATCCAGCCACCCCCACGACCCACAACACCCTCCCGCCCCCACAGACCTGCAACATGGAGCACCCCCGCGTAGAGCCATGTGGCATCCAGTACAGTGCACGCACGAACAACTTGCAGGTGGGAAACTGGACAGGGCCGGATTACTGGAGGCATGAGGACCGTAACACGACCAACACATGGGACATGTCACGTAGCAGACGAACACGCAGCACCGCCCACCGTCACGAACAAGTGAACAATGTGCACACGGACATGAACAACAGACTCACACCCCACATGACCCATCACATACATAGCAACACCCAAGGAGCCACGTCTGCATGCACAAGCCACACTGAATATAGTACCACACGGCAGCCACTGTGCAACTCATCACACACAACCGAAACACCATTGAAGTCCTGTCCATGTAGCCCCAACTGCCTGTCAACCACACACCCCACAACTACGCCTATGTAAGACAAACAACACTAGACGCAACAGAGCGGAACAACATAAATGCACACGAACACCACTGAACCCATCAAACACACAGACACACCATGCACAAACAACATACCATCCATCCCATCCGTCAGCCCCAGTCTCATGAAAGGCATGTCATCCGCACAGCTGCCACACATACAGCAGTCACGCTAAGATACATGCCCATTACCAACCATGTGCCAGAAGTCAATGAAGTGCACGACACACTGTGAGCAACAACACACAACATGGGCCACACCCCCCGAGCACTGCAGTGATGCACATGGCACAGGGCAGCACGCACACCAAGGAGATGGGACAACTGCAATACGTTGGCTGGCACACAACCATCACTCACTCATAACGATGCGTCCAATGCCATGTCCAGTAATCACAACAGACAGCAAATATGCAGGCCATGTCAAGCATGCACACACCTCAAACCATGCACTGTCATGCTGCCACAACACATGTCACGTTCGGCACCCATGGCTCACAGCATGTACCCCAAAAGCATATCCCCACCCAAATGCGAATCTGGGGCATGGCCCCCATGTTGCCATATGCGTTCCTAAGCGTTCCATTTGAACCCCAAAAGCATATCCCCACCCAAATGCGAATCTGGGGCATGGCCCCCATGTTGCCATATGCGTTCCTAAGCGTACCATTTGAACCCCAAAAGCAGATTCCCTCCCAAATGCGAATCCGGGGCATGGCCCCCATGTTGCCATATGCGTTCCTAAGCGTTCCATTTGAACCCCAAAAGCAGATTCCCTCCCAAATGCGAATCCGGGGCAAGGCCCCCATGTTGCCATATGCGTTCCTAAGCGTTCCATTTGAACCCCAAAAGCATATCCCCACCCAAATGCGAATCTGGGGCATGGCCCCCATGTTGCCATATGTGTTCCTAAGCGTTCCATTTGAACCCCAAAAGCAAAGTACAAACCAGACCCAGGATGGGCCAGGAGCCCGCATACACCAGAGTCACAATAAGTAGGGGCACAGCAACACACCCATCGGCATGGCCAATACCGTCCCATGCCACATGTGCACAGCACACAGTCCCATTGCCAAGCACACACAACTACAGATGCCACAGCCACACACACGCCTCCGGGAAACCCATGTACGAGATTGCACGAACTGTCAATGTCAGACGACAAATACATACTTCGCCAGGTGCAACACAATAACTAATCTCATTCTCTCCACAGGTGACGAACTGCTGGATGCTGGGGATGGAGCCAGCAGCCAGCACAGCCAGCCTACAAGCCCCCAACGAGGACACACGGATCTGGAGGATCTGTCCTCCTCTTCGGACACGGACAACCAAGCAGGCCCATCTGGTGTGGCAGGGCCCAGCCGCTCCCCAGGACCCCTCCTACCCACCAACCCATCATCCAGGGCTGCTGAACATTCACAGCCCCCTGCTGCCACTGTCGTTGCGGCCACACCCACGGTCATTGTGGCCACTACCACTGCCGCAACCGCCACCATCGCCGCACCGACCACCACCGCCGCCACCACCGCCACGTCTCCGCTGGCACCAGCCCCAGCGCAGGTGGTGGCCCGGACGACTGGATCCACCCTGGGAGCCACAGCGAGGACCGTGGTGAGCAATGTGGCTAGTGGGCAGGCCGGTGGCAGCAGGACTGGTAGGAGGAGCAGGGTCAGGGAAACGCCAGCCTCCCCTGGGAGCCATGCCCTGCCTCACATGGCCAGAGTCCTTGGGGCCTATGAAGAGGCCCAAGGACAATGGGTCCGGTCTGCCTCAGACACGCGTGAGGTGCTGGGGGTGTTGAGGTCCATGGACGCCCGTATGGGCCAAATCGTGGACCTCATGGGACAGCTGGTGGTGGCGGTGAGGTCACAGCCAGGGACAGCAGCTCCCCTCCGCCACCACCTGCCGGGGCGCAGGGTGGAGCAGCAGTGTCCAGTTCCCCTGCGTCCACAGCCAGTGATCACACCTCAACCACCAGCATGTCGCAAGCAGGCACCCCCTCGCAAACGTGGAAGGGGCCGTCCGAAGAGGAAACAGATCTCCCGGGAGGACTTCGCACGCTCCAGTCGCAAGTGAGGCAGCCAGCCAGCCTTCCGCCAGCCTTCCTTGACCAGCCACTGCATTGACTTGGACTACGATCCCACTCCACACAGCCATCTGGATGGCATGTGTGTGTTGGACTATGGACATAGAACCAGTGGGTACACCCTGATCATCACGCAGCCATGACCGACAGCTCATTGTCACTGCACGCACCACTTTTGTCATCACCTTACACACAATCACATGTCACAGTTTGTAATAAATGCACCTTTTTCACTAACTGCTGTTTGTGCCCTGTGTCTTATTTGTACGGAATACAACGGCCACCTTGGGCGGAAAGGCACCTGATGCGTGGCATGGCATTTGAATCCGGAGAGCCTGTAGGGACCTAGGGGTGGGAGACAGAACAGGAGCACATTCAATGAGTGTGTCACACACCCATCACACAGTACATGTCAACAACTACAAGCAATGTACACACATCGCACAGAGCTATAGGGCACAATGCCACAGCCACCAACAGTGGCATACTACCCTGGCCATGGAGCGTTGACACACAGCACGCAGTGAACAAACGGCCACCCTGACACAGCACACACACACCTGCACAGATACAGCCACATCAGCCGTCGTACATGGACACTCACCGTCAAGTGAAGTAGCGGGCGATGAGCTGCTGCCGCACATTACCAGCTTCCTCCTCTCCGCTGTCCTCCTCACTCGAGCTGTCCTGGTCTGCGGGCTGGGGCCCTGGTTGGTCTCCGTCATCCACGATGAGGGGGATCTGCTTCCGAATGGCCAGATTGTGCAGCATGCAGCACGCCACCACTATCCGGCACACCTTCTGTGGGGAGTACGCCAGCGCACCCCGGTGCGGTCCAGGCACCTGAACCTGGACTTGAGGAGGCCAAAGGTACGCTCGACCACACGTCTGGTCCTCCCATGTGCCTCATTGTAGCGATCGTCTGCTGGGGTGCGAGGATTTCTCAATGGACTGAGCAGCCATGCCCCATTCGGATACGCAGAGTCACCTGGGTGTGAGGGACACAGAGAACCGTTGCTAATCCAACTGGACAGGGGACAGCATCGCACAGCCAGCACGCTACACCACTCCACATACTCACCGACAATACAGGCACGATCCTGTTGCATATTGGACATCAGTCGTGGCAAGATGCTGTTGCGCATTATGTGTGCGTCATGGGCCGAGCCTGGGAACTTTGCACACACGTGGGTGATCACCATGTCCGCAAGGCACACCACTTGCACATTCAGGGAGTGCGTGTGCTTCCTGTTGCGGTACAGGTGCTCAGTGGCCTGTGGTGGTACAAGGCCGACATGTGTGCAGTCAATGGCTCCAACGACGTGTGGGATTCTGCCAAGGGCATAGAATGCACCCTTCACTGCCGCCAATTCACGAGCCCTGGGGAAGCGGATGTACCTGTTCCGGTACAGCATCATGGCTGCCAGCACATCCCTCAGCACCTTGCTGAACATGGGCTGGGACATCCCTCCTCCACTGCCCACTGTGTGCTGGAATGACCCAGTGGCGAAGAAATGCATGGCGGCCATCACCTTAGCCGTGGGGGTGACAGCAGTCGGATACACCCTGCGGGGACGGAGATGGGGTTCTAACATGGCACACAGTCGATGCAGGGTTGGCCTGTCCAGCCGAAACTTCCTAATGACCTCCGTATCCTCCATGTCTGCCAGCAATTGGCATGGGCGGTCAATGTTCGGTCTCCGCCTAGGGACAATGGCAGAGGACACATGTCAAAGCAACACGACACATAGCAATTTCGCATACACATCACTGACATGACTGAGCAAGCACATGAGCCACAGCCCAGCTGTCAAGCTGGGACGGCACGGCCACAATACACTTACACAGGTCTCCCACCAATGGCAATGGCTAGTGATACAAACCACTGCCATGTGCATGCACATGGGGATCTAGGCCCCAATGACTTGCGGGGCGTGCTGATGGGGACTGACTGCATATCCGTCAAGCGGCAACGCCACGGCAACATGAATGTCTGCTGAGCATGGAACTGCTTCCGCGGCTGGATGAGTATGGCACACGACGACGACGATGTGGGCACAGGCTGAGCGGCCAAAACAAGTGGGACCTGTGGCACGAGGGGATATGAGACAGTAGTAGGTGTCAGCACTGCACCCTATGTACAGCACTGTACGGATCACACCTCCCGAAACATTGACAGGTGTCCACATTGACAGCCCCATGCCAAGACGGCTGTGTGCTTGCAGTCACACGTCACAGGTGAGAGGTTACATTGCACGTGCCAGGTGGCAGACGTACACAGTGGGAGCTGGCATGTGTGTGCATGTGTCTCCTGTTCAGGATCCACCAGATGGGCGCTGACTCTGTACTGACCATTGGACACAGCATGTTCCGTGGAAGGCTTGTGTGTGTGGGATGGTGGCACTGGATGTGCCTCCGTTGGGTGGGGGGCCATGCACAGGGCGGGTACGTCGATGATTGCGCATTGTTGGTCACGGTGGGTGCACCAACTGAAGATGTGTTGCCCTGTGTTCAATTCCTATGTCCGCATGATGATGGACTGTAGATGTGGGCAGACTACACATTGGTCGATGTGCTGTCTATATGCATGTGCCTTCACACCAGGCACAGCTGCCCCTGCACATGTGACCCCTGCTGGACTCGCTGCTGGGTCTGTGGAGCTGATGCACCTTCTGCGCGTGGGGCGGACAGCTCTCCTCACTTCCCTCATTGCGCATGTCATGACTTTGCCGCAGGTGACATGGATCATGGAGGGCCCACATGTACGCGTGGGTAGGCTACACATGATTGTACACTGGTCGCCACCCCCAGTCAGTGTTTCGAATGGGAAGGTTGTCGTGCTGGTGGTATGTTCGATGTGGCGGATGGGCGGGCCTAGGTGCGGGCTTACATTCCGGACATGGGGGGTAGTTGGATTGGCGACTAGTTGCAGTACACACGGGACACGTCTCTTCCTTTCCACATCTGGGTCATCCCTTGTACTAACTGACAGTGATACAGTCATCTTCGCCCCAGCCCTCATGTCCTCCCCTCGCTCCCCCAATATGCATGCTCACCTGCGAGGCTAGCGCTTGCACAGGCAGCCCCAAGCTCGCACCAGAGAGGGCAAGGAGTGTATGTGTGGGTCCAGTTGCACGAGTGGGCTGTCTCAGGGTATGATGTGTCGCGGGACGCCGTCCACCTGCGTGGTGCCCCAAATGGAGACCCGGCCTGCATGGACTATGCATCACAGTCTTCGCCTTCCGGATCCGCCACCTGCTACACCCAGTGGCTGTGGCTGCCCTTGCGGCCAGGCCGCGTCCGTCTGTGGCTGATGGCCCACACATTCACTCTTTGGCCTCTCTGGGGAGGGCTCGGGGGTGGTGGCGCACGCGCTTGCACTTAGTCGCAATGGCATGTGGCGTGGTTGGTATGATGGGCAATGGATGGGATGGTGCGAGCCACCTCCCGTGACGTCAGTGCTGCTCGTGCTGTGGTGCGTCCCCCTACACTTCCATCTGACTTGTGCCATGCTAGACGTTGAGGTTCTATTGCCTGCGTGATATGACCAGGAGGAGCGCGAGGAGACCTCTCACACACCATGCTCCACTGCCATCCCGTGCCCTGTATCGCCTGTGCGGATTGACTATGTTGGGGTTACACCTGGTCGACTGGGGCTGTGTGTGCCTTGTCAGGGGCATGGCGGGCGCACAACAGGATCCAGCTTGTCCACAGAGGGTGGGCTGAGGTGCGCCTGGTACCGCTTTGTACGTGTGCCCGGCTGCTGTGCACACACGTGTTCACTCCCCCGACAGGTGTCCTCTCACAATGCCGAGGGAAGCGGTGGTGTACTGTTCATGACCCCTCCCAACACGGCGTGCTCCAACTTGGCATGTGCGCATCTACCCGTCGCACCCACCCACCTGAGCACTGCGTCCATACGACTTCACACGACACATGTGTGTCTTCCACAGTAGTGCTACTCATTTGCGTTGACATCCAATACCAGTGGACTACATGGTCATGTCACGACTGCCGTGTACTTCACATACTCTCATCCTCTCTCATTCGTACTTGTGAAATGAGTCAGCGGAGACAGTTTTGGTTTCAAACATTATATTGAGTCTTCTGTCCTCTGTGATGCAGTATAGTGGACACTACTGGCAGCGGGATACATGTTGAGGATATACTGAGCATGATTGCAAATGGGATAGGGTGTGGGGTTACATGTGATTGGCTGTTGCATGTGGGATGTGGGCTTCAGAGTGACATCTGCTTGGCCAAGGCTGTGCTAATGTACATTTACGTATAGCTGCGGAGCTGCGGACTTTGACACAGACGGTATACATGTAGCCTACCAGACCGCTTGGCATCATGGGCACAGTCCATCTCAGTTCCATGTGACAGGTTTGCTGCGGTTGTTCCTCATGCACGCGTGCATGTGAGATGACATCAGGGCATGTGCTTGCGTGCATGCAGCAGCGTGCCACTTGTTGTTGCACTGTGGTGGTTACTGGACATGTCACAGTCACTGGGGTCGTGTTGTTGTTGTATGCACTTGTCGTCCATGCAAAGGTCCTGGTATGGGATTCCCGGGGCGGGGGTGGGAGGGGTGCAGCACCCACAGACTCCAGGCGACCTATTCATGTCCACTGAGCGGTGTGTGTGTCCATGTGCGCTGGATCCATGTCGTGTTCTGGTTGTTCGTGCAGTTCCGTCCATGTGGGTGCGATACACAGAGCCCATGCCACTGCCTCCCACGATGCATGCGGTGTTCCTGGATGTGATGGGGAACAGTGTGCATGTCCCGGTCATATCCGATGTCATGGCGATGTCGTTGATGGTGTGGTTACAGTTGCCGGTCGTTTGGTATGGCTGTTGTGGTGGTGACTGGCCAGTCCGTGCGGAAGCGAAGCATGGGTGCGGGGTTGGACATCATAGGTCACTCGGGGAACCTGCGTTGTGGTCCGACGTATTTACAGGTTGTCAGGTATGCGATGCCGTCCAGCAGGGCTTCCATGTCATTGGTGGTGTACATGTTTGCCAGCCAATGAAGCGGATGGTGGCTGTCAAGGTGTTGTTCGTAGGTTGTCCCTTGGAGGACCATGATGGGGCATGCTGGGTGACATTCGATGTAGCTGTTATCGATGATCCGTCGTGTGGAGGCACAGTGGTCCCATTTCAGTGCGGGTGCGATGTTGGCCACATACGCCATGCCCCCATAGGCAGAGCAGGCCCTGTCGTGTGCGTCCAGAGGGAGGAGTAGTGGTAGCAGGTCCGCCTTCAGACATGCCGGGTTGGAGAGGCATATCTCGACGGGATGCTGGTAGGGACACCTCCGACAGTAGAAGACGGGCATGACGCAGCTGAACAATGTGATGCGGTAAGTCAGTCGGTAACTTACGTTCAGCAGGGACAGGAGATCGCATCCCAATGTATGGCACAGGTTGGTTTTGTACAGCTTGAGCTGTTCGGCGTAGTTGGGTAGGTGTGTTGCGGTTGCCATTTCGCAGCGGTTCGTTGAGGTGGCGTGCTCCGGCTGTGTGTGCAGTCTGCAATGTGCACGCTCCGGGGTTGCTGTGAGCTCTGTGTAGTCGTAGGGAGACAGGACTTGTGTTCTGTTGGCTTGTTTGGAGGACACGGGCCCTCTTCCCACATGCTTCTCAGACAGTTCAAGGTCAGTGCTGTGTGACTCCTTCCAATTAACTTGCATGTGGCCGACATGGGGGAGTATTTTCTTCTTTCTTCCCCGTCCGTTGTGTGCTTCTGTGATATGCGCTATCTGCCCTGTGGTCGGTCTCCTCGGCATGCCTGTGTTGGTCTATTCTTGGACAATGGCTGTATTCACCGGCTTCTGTCGTAGGGCTGTGGTTTCGGAGTTGGAATGGAAGGTCATTCAGTGCTGTCTGCTCTCCCTTGTGTGGGCGGCAGGCTGCCTTTCCGCTCTGCGTTGGGCCTTGTGTGTGGATGTTATTCTTGGGCCACCTGTTGTCGGTCCCCGGGCTCTTTGGTGTTCCGTTTTATATGTCTTGTTCATATGTGCAGGGTGGTATGGGTGTTTCTGTGTGGTACTGGCGTTCCTCTTCCCGAAGGGGCCCTGCTTCTCCTAGTTGGTGTTGCCGCCGCTGTGTGCTACGCCATGTTTGTTACACTGGGGTGTGTCCTGCTGTTGCGTGTCTTCACTGACATGTGTGCGTCGGTTGTGTGGCGTTGGGTGTTGTCCGTGCATTGGGCGTTGGGGACATGTCTGTGGCCGGCCTGTCACGTGTCATGTGCGTTCGGGGTGGGGCTGATGTGTGTGCTGCTTGGTTGTGTCCCTGTGTCTGTGTGCGACGCATGCATGGCGCTGCGGTTGGCCTCTGCGTTGTGCGCATGTGTGGCGGCGTCATCGCCGCTTTGGGGCCGTGACGGGGTGGTTGGTTCCTAGTCCCAGGTGGTGTGTACACATGTGTTCTGCGATGTTACGATTTGGCCTGTGTGTCATATGTGGATGCGATGGTGGATGTGTTGTGTACACGCGCTGGTGGGGGGTTGTCCGCTTTTTCCACCCTTGCACTGTGTGCGCTGTTTGCGTGCACTTGTTGTGTGTGTGCCTACCTGCGTCTCCGCGGTACGTTGCGTCCTTGGTGGTGCATCAGCAGGAGCATGGGGAGGGCCTGCAGTGCTGGATTCATGCTCGGGGGAGCCGCTTCTTCGTTGTCCGTGCTCGGCGTCCGTGTTACCGCTTCGGTTTGTCGTACGGTATCTCTTGGCCGTGGGAGCCGTTTGTTTGCGGCATCGTAATTTATGCGCCGGGCGGGACGTGTTTCGTCGGACGGTGTGTGTCAGTTGGGCTGCGCCGCTACGTGTACGGGCGCACTTTGATGGCGGACGGTGTTGCTGGCTTGCCGGCGGTGTTTGGCCTACTTTTCGCATCGTAATTGGGCGGGCGTGTGGACTGCTGCGTGCCGGCGGTAACTGGTGCTTTTTGCATCCGCCAGCACGGCGGTTGTGCTTCCGCCCGACATCGTAATGGGCCCCTAATTTTTTTATTTAGGATATTTTGAAATAAAAATGTAATTACAAATATTATTTTTGATAACATTATTTTATTATTATTGACAATATATTGTGATATAGAATATATACATATACATTTTAAAGTAGTATAGAAAATTGTCAAAGAAATTTTTGCATGTAAAAATCCTATAAGTATATATTTTTGAATAGTTTTATATTGTTCATTTGTTACAATACTTGTAACTTTTTTAATATATATTAAATAATTATATATAGGGGCCGATTACGATCTTGGTCGGAAAACCTCCGACCAAGATCGTCGGTTTCACTTCCAACCGCCTAATTACAATTTAGGCGGTCGGAAGTGAAACCGGCTGGTCATTCTGGCTGGATTTCGTCAGTTGGAGACCGGCCCGTAATCCATATGGACGGCATTTTACTCCATCCGGACTACAATGCTCAGTTTCCAGCAGGCTTTCCATGCTGGGCTTTCCGACATGGAAAGCCTGTTTGAAAGTGAGTTTGGGGGCCCCTAGCAGGGCCCCTTTCTGTTTGCGGCCTCCAGTTGGGGGCTGATTGATCCCTGCACCGTGTGCCAGGCACCATAAGGTGCCTGCCACATGGTACAGTGAGGAACACAACCTCCCATTTCCCTATGGGAGCTTGTGCCACGGCCAGTTCACAACCGTAGCACATGCTCCCATAGGGAAATAGAAGTATGCGACTGCACCATGTGCAGTCGCTACCACAATCCAGCAGAGCCCGACAGAACACATTGCTGTTCTTAACTACATACACTGCAGCCACCCCTTCACAACTTCATGCATCCCAATTGCATCACTCACTGCACATTTCACTTTATTTAGTTCCTTCATGTTCTGCACACCTCTTCAATCTCACATTCACTAACTCACAATGGTCAAAAAGCGGCAGCCACGTTTCTCAAGTGAGGATCTGACAGTGCTCGGGGATGAAATCCTCAGAGTAGAGCCACAGTTATTGGGGACCCAAGTACAACAGACTTCCATCACCCAGAAAAACCTGATGTGGGACAGGATAGTCAACTAGGTGAACGCAGTAGCCAACACCCCACATACAATGGAGGATATCAGGAAGAGGTGGTACGATGTCAGAAGGAGGGTCAAGATCATAGTCGACAGAAACCACTGGGTCGCACTGCAGAACGATGGTGGGCCTCCCGTGCCACCTGTGCCCTTTACTGCCTGGGAGGAGAAGGTGTATGCCATCATGCGCGGAGAGCCTTTTCAGAATACCAGAAGGACTTTGTGAGTGGCAGACACACTTTGCTTTTTGATGCTGACTGATCCTTTGAGGATTTCTAATTACTTTTTGGATTTAATACTCTATGCCACACTTGGTAGCAGATGGACTGAGCGTTGCCTTGCTGACCAGAACTGAACTTGAGATAGACTCTCTCTCTCATTCTAGCCAATGGACAATGCCATTAGAGACTTTAATTTCCCATCCCTGGATTAGAGTAGTAGTTTCTTATTAGATTTGGAGAAACATCCTTCTAACTAATGGTAGTTGATCTCTGTACCTCTGTGTTCTGAAGCTTGAATTTCTTGCAGAAATTCTGAAAGCTTTGATTACAGTGATTGTTTTGCTAACTGAAATGTTGAAAGGATTATTAATCTTTATGGGTTTTGGATCACTAACACAATACCTTAAACTAAAATTGGGTCGGAGACTTGTATTTGTGTCAATAGTACTTTATTGAACGGTGCAGATAATGGAAGTACGGGGCAAGGGTCAGATTGAGAGAGCAATCATAAGTTCTTGATAGTATCTAGAAAGTCACCCCTCCCATCATCTAAAAAAGATTCTTCGAGAGTAGTAGATGCAGTATAATTTACTCCAATCGTAGGATGGCCCAGTGCAGTTAAGGAAATGACAATAAACTTTATGCTTCTGCACAAAGTGATAATAAAATCCACTCTCTCAAATGTCTTTAAGCCATGTTGTCCAGCAGCACACCTGCTGTACAGAATGGCTGAAAGTTACTGCAAGCCCAGAATCACAGTATGTCTCTTCGCCCCCCATGTTGAGTTTATTGTCCTGCCCTTCCTAACACAAAAAAAGCGCTGTGACGTGTCCTGCACTGGCCGCATCATACCACTTTTTTCAGTGACTTTAAGCCACACTGATCAGCAGATGTGAGGCTAGACAACATGGCTAAAAGACATTCACAATGGCAACACCAATAGCTCAGGCATTGCTGAGATCTAAAGGCTATGCCAATGCTTGTTCGGTGTTGACGGGGTCTTGCTGAACAAATGTGGAAGTGAAAGTAAGGAACACTTTAGGAGCTTTGAAGTGAAGTGAGGATGTGGTGTAAGGGCCAGAGCTGCTGACAAGGGAACTGGCGAACCAGGTTTGACTCTCAGTGTTGGCTGAACAATTTGTGATTCTGGGCAAACCACTTACACTTCCCCCTGCCTACAATAATAAATGTGTCATTGTGTAATGTAACTGGTGAGCACTTAAAGAGCTCCAATACCTTTGGCTGGTGCTAGCACTAAGGCAAGATGGAGGACGGAGCAAGCGCTCCAATACCATTGGATCGTGCAAAACAAAAAAAGCAGCAATGAGGTAGGTAGTGGAGGGACAGGTAAAACAGGGAAGCAGGAGGGGTTGGGGAGATGGACAAGCAGTGACGGGAATAAGAACCTTAATTGAATCAGAATCTGTCATTGTGTAATGTAACTGGTGAGCACTTAAGGCGCTCCAATAACATCAGTTTGCGTTTGTGCTATGGAAAGAGGAACAACGAAACGAGCACTCCAATAGCATCAGATCGTGCAAGATAAAATGAACAAGTGCTGTTTGTGTTTTAACAACTTTTTAGCAAATGCATTTTTTTATGTACACATGTATGCATTTTAGTGGTATGTGTGTATGTGTACAAGGGAGATGGCCTGAAAACACAAGTACTCCTATGGAGTGCTTGAAAACAAAGGAAAAAATAGCTTGACAAACAGGGAGCAGTGTAAGGAGACATTTACTTGGTCCATGCACTTGGGGAGTGCCAAACACACAAAGAGGGCATAACGCCCGCCTGCCATGATGAATGGCATCAAAGAAAATGAGAGCAACTCTGAAGTTTACCAGTGGTAGAGATGGAACACAACACATCTCTTCGAGACAGGGCATGCACTGTCTAGCCGAGACCAAAACAAGGACTGCAAAAATCTGCTGTAAATTGAACAAAGTGCAATGTTCTGCCAAAAAAAGATGGACGGATTTTGCATTTGAACTGCAAAGGTGCGAGCATCTGACCTTGGTCTCGCCGTGGAAGATATGCGTTGAATATCTCATACCGCAGTTTAAGTTGTCGCCTCTAAAGACAAGAAGGTCGAACTTGTAGTTAGATGGAGTGGAAGAACAAAACAACATGTTCTTGCTGTAAAACATTTCATTTCTTTCACGGAGGCACTCCGTGCCAAGGAAGGTGGAACACTCCGTGCCAAGGAAGGTGGAACAGCTCCCAGGGGGAAAGATGTGTGCAATATTTGCATTCACTTTCAAATCCATAAGATGTAGGGAATTGATTTTTCTGCGTCTTGCTGCTGTAAGTGAAGGGCAATGCAAACGAAATGTCAATACCCCCAGAGCAGCACTTTTGAAGCTGCTGGGGTGGCAGATTCGGGCGCCGCCTTAAAGAAATAACAGGTTGCAAGCACTGTGTGAAATGTGACTCCGGCTTGTGTGCGAAAATGTGTTAAAAAAAACAGGATTTTAAAGTTTGTTACTGAAAATTGCAATGGAGAAATTGCTCTATATCGTGTTGAAAAGATCACAGCAAAGTGTGATGGATATGGGCAGATTGTAACCATTAAATTAAAATTAGGTGCGCTCTGCTTCCCGCAATGAAAAGCATCTCTAATCTCACGGAAGCGTAAAACAAAGGAAAGGCCTTTCTGGGCACGACCACATGCACGGCTTTTCTCGTAGATGCCCCCCGTCTGCGCTGAGCAGTTTCCTGCACTCCTTGGTATAAAACGAATGCTTCATTTAATGTGCACTCGGCCGGAGTTCTGCTCCATTGGCACACCACAAAGAACCGTAGAGTGTCACAGCACATGCACAAGAAACACAGGACTTCTGAAAGTCTATTCAATAAAAGTCTACTTAAATATCAAGTAAGAACATCTGGAATAAATAATAGGTACTGTCAAGTTGGAGAGGAAAAAGCGAGTGCCTCCAAAAAAGTAAGAATTGCTTGGGTAAAGCCGAAGTCTATTCAAGACAGTTTGGAGTTAAAACAGGTATGGAATCGTGTACATCGTGGGCATGGTCAATCAATCAGTACTTGTTGAGCATGGCTACTCACCCGTGAAGGTCTCAAGGCGCTGGGGGGTGGGGAAGAGAGGGTGGGGGGTTGCAGGTCCGACTGGGCTCTGTGGTCCATTCAAAGAGCCAGGTCTTGAGATCCTTCCTGAATTGTGTCAGAGACGGGGAGAGCCTGAGGTGGAATGGCATGGCGTTCCAGGATTTGGCGGCGAGGTAAGAGAAGGATCTTGCTCCGGTCGTCCTTTCTGTCAATATTTTCTGCGAATGTATATACATCTTGAAGAAAATCGATAATCTTTAATGTAGGTATTTAATTCACACCCCTGCATTATTGTGACTTTCCATATCGTCTGTTTTGATATTTCTTTGTATTTCTGTTTGACATGCCTTACAGTGCCTTGTGTGACACATGTTGGCACTGTACAAAGCACCTGAGATAATTAAATGCAGAAATAAATGTACATCAACAACAGAGTACTATGAGTAGATGATTATATAACATTAAGTATGTATCCACAAGAGAAGTCTCTTTGGCATGAAAGTTGTCAACTGGAATAATTCTCCTCAAACACACAAGCTGATGTAGTTGATTCTAACTATGAACGCCCTCTCATGGGTTTTATGACCTTTAATGAATTTACCTCTCTGACAGTCAAGATGGTGACAAAGCAAATTGAATTGATTAAATAAGGGGCTCCAGTAGATCATTGTCCTACTAGAATACTACATCTAGCACCAGAGACAGTAGCCTTACTTCTCATCATGCTTTTAAACATTATGTTTAATTTGGGATAGTTCCCTAGACCTTGGGAAAAGGCCTCTGTTTTACTGCTAATAAAAAAAGCCACGCTCAACCATCACAAATTTAATAGCTATCCTCACATCTCTTGACTACCACTTCCATCCAAAATAGTTGAGAAGGTTATGAATGAGGAACTTTCCTCTCTTCTTAATAATAGTCATTTGCTAGACTACCCTCAGTTTGGCTTCAGAAGCAATCATAGTACTAAATATGACCTGATTTTAGCAACAGACGAAGTTAGATTGATTGTAGATTTATCAATCAGGGTTGGTAAAGCGCAGCTACTCACCCGCGAGGGTCTCAAAGCACTAAGGTGGGGGGCGGCTCCATTGAGTGCTGGGGTCATCCAAAGAGTCAGGTCTTGAGGTCCTTCCTGAACTGAAGCAGTGTAGGGACTTGCCTGAGGTGGAGGGGGAGGTCGTTCCAGGCCTTGGCTGCAAGGTAGGAGAAGGACTTTCCTCCCATTCTGGTCTTGTAGATACGTGGGATGGTGACCAGAAAGAGGCCAGCTGATCGGAGGTGTCTCTTGGGTGCGTGGAAGTAGAGGCGGTTGTTTAGGTATGCTGATCCGATGTTGTGGAGGGCCCTGTATGTGTGAGTAAGGAGCTTGAAGGTTATTCTTCTTTCGATGGGGAGCCAGTGGACATCGCAGCAGTGTTGGGTGATGTCGTTGTGACCAGGGATGTCTAGGATCAGTCTGGCTGTGGCGTTCTGGATGGTCTGGAGTTTGCAAAGTTTTCTTGTTGATTCCAGCGTAGAGAGCGTTGACGTAGTCGAGTAGATAACAGTGGTAAGGCTGCACTCATCCTCTTAGATTTGTCGGCTGCGTTCAACACTGTCAATCATAAAGTGCTCATAGCCTGTCTTGAGAGCTTAGGGATCAGGGACTCTGCCTTGGCCCTACTAAGTTCTTGTGGGAGAGAGCCCAACACCGGGTCCCTTGCAGCCCACTACTTACCGGAGGTAAACCCATTGTACCACGGGAAACCACCGAGGACACAGAAAACATCCCGAACCTGGAGAAAAGAAGATAAAGAAAGGGTTAAATCATTCCTCCTGACCTCTCCCATACAGGAAGGAGGAGGAGCCCGCCCTGGGAAAAAACAATCCGTGAGCCTGTAAGGAGGAGAAAAGGACCTCACCCCGGAACAGGAAGGGTTGGAGTCCGAGGTCGAGAGACGGAGCCAGGAGGTGCCAGAGAACGCCGAGAAGGAAATCCCACAAGAGATGCCGACGAGTGGAGATGGCGAACCTGAAGAAGACTCCGGGGACGAAGAGGAGTTGCACGAAGAGTGGAGTGAAGACTCGTGGATTCCCCTCAGGAGGAGCGTGACTGCAGCTGCAACTCATGAGAATTTTGGCACGGGCGGCGAGTGACCAGAGACAGTTTTTTTTATTCTTTCTTTTCTCTCTTTTGTTTAAGAAGGGGGGTAGCAGGTCTGGGAATGGATACTGTGGGAGTGGAGTCGGGATCGCACACTGGGCGATTGGGGTCAGAAACCCTGAGAAGTTGACCTTGATGCCACACAAACTTACCCACCTGCTTTAGGTGGCCCAATAGAAAAGGGCAGATTTTGTTTGGCAGCGAAAGCAGGCACATTATTTTGAATCCTGGTGCAGTTTTCCTCCCTCACTGTACTCGGTCCTAATAGAAAACCCTCAGGGCAAAATCCCAGGAAACGGGGTGATGACTAAAAGAAGGCACACAGAAGGGCCTTAGAGAATCAGCCCAACCGGTTAACTACGAATCGTTTCTTTTTTTGTTCATCTCTTTTTTTTTATTTTGTGTGTTTTCCTGAGCCTGTGTGTGGAGATAACCACCGCTACCTATTCTAATTACAACAGTGTGAGAGAGAGTGGGAAACATACCAGGACAAGACCAATCTCCCTCCAGTACTACTCACCTCTCACCCATCCCTAGAGAGTGTGTGAAATCCCATTCTTGACACTTTTGGGTCTGGTGAAGGGCACTACTGCAGTCCTAAACAAATCTTATAATCCTCAAGATACTCACCGTCCTTTTTAGGTCGAGCATTCGAGACCTCTTGTATATACTTTAGTATATACTTATTATATACTTATATGTGTATGTTCTTTGTGGGCTCTGGAGATCAGCCCTGGGACTTGTCTGCTTCTGCTTAGGGACTTTTTTTTCTTTTCAAATGCCTCTATTTAACTGTCTTGATAGAAAACGACCAGCAGAGGTCAGTAAAATACCAGAATTGCTTTCTGGTGAGAGACTTTCTTTTTTATTTTTCTGGCAACTGCCTCTATTTAACTTTCTTGATAGAAAACGACCAGCAGAGGTCAGTAAAATACCAGAATTGCTTTCTGCTGAGAGACTTTATTTTTTTTATTTTTCTGGCAACTGCCTCTATTTAACTTTCTTGATAGAAAATGACCAGCTGAGGTCAGTAAAATACCAGAATCACTTCAGCATTCTCTAGATTCCAGTCCATAGAAATTGTCTTCGACGAGCACCCGTAGACAATAATATTTTTTTCAAATCTTGTATTTTCAGTAATATGACCACCGAAGGCCCTGATTTTATATTAAAAACAGAGCTTTGGACTATACCATTTCCCGCTGAAAGGCAATATTTCTCTCCATGTGTTCCCATACCTGGCGTGTCATACAGTTTGGAGCTTACTTTCCCTCCATGTTAAAGAACAGTAGATGTTTCAGCACCCAGGCTAATGTGCTGCATAGCTAAATACATATAAGGTCCTAAAGGCGAGACCGATTGCATTATTATTATTATTATTAATTAGCATTTATAGAGCGCATAGCTACCCAAAGGCATCCCAGCGCTGAACGGCAATTAGGGCTAGTAAGGGAGGGCTAGTCAGGTACTGTTCTGGAATAGCCATGTTTTTAGACCCTTCCGAAAAGAGAGATGAGTAGTTTCATGGCGGAGATTAAGAGGGAGGGAGTTCCACAATCCAGCTATGTTATATGAAAAGGAGCGGCCTCCACTCCGCTGCCTGTTGACTTTAGGAATGCATGCTAAATTTAAATTCTCCGATCGAAGAGATTTCCTGGGGAGGTAGGCGGTGATCAAATGCTGATTAATTCTGGGGCCTGTGCCCATAAGGGTCTTATGAGCAGTACATAAGGCTTTAAAGGAAATTCTTTCCTTTATTGGTAGCCAGTGAAGGGCTTTCAGACTGGGGCTAGCTGACTGCCTACTACTGCAGCCTGTCAGAAGTCGTGCTGCGCAGTTCTGGGCCACCTGGAGTTTCCTTAGGGTGGATTTTGGGGCTCCCAGATACAATGAATTGCAGTAGTCCAGCCGTGAAAGAATCAGGGCCTGGACTACTATCTTCTTAGCTTCAGTGGGTAATAGGGGAGGACTTTCCGTAGTTTCCTAAGGATGCCGTGACACGCCCCGTCACTGCCACTGCCTGCTGATCAAATTTGAGTGAGTCATCCAGCCACACACCGAGGCTCTTGATCTTGGACTTCGGAATTGGAGGGGCACCTAGGCACTGAGGCCATGATAGTGTGGGAGTTAACTTGGCAGTGTTGCCCATATACATAATTTCTGTTTTTTCTCCATTCAGTTTAAGGCAGGAGTGTTGCATCCAGGTAGCTACCCTTCCTAGGCAGAGCTCCAGGTCTGCAGGATCAGTCCGCGGATGCTTGTTGTCATCTCTCGAGCCTACTTGGGTTTTCTGCCTGGAAAAGAGGGACCTGTGGAAGAGAAGAAAAAGGGAAAAGAGTGATCAAGCCGAGTAAAGCAGGAGTCCAGGCAAAAGACATTAAACCGCTCCTATGTAAATTCGTTCTGTGAATAAAGAAGCAAAATTGAGAAACATATCAAGCCTCCTAGCTTCTATTTCCACCTATCCCTCCCACAGTTCTTTTCTCTCAGATAGAGAACAATCTGTTTCTCTTGTTGATTACATGTCTAAGCTTTTCTCTCTCCCTTGCGGAGTTCCACATAGGTCCTTTTTAAGTCCCACAGTATCCAATGTTTATGTTATACCTTTAGCTAGACCAGGGTTCTCCAAAGTCAGTCCTGAAGGGCTGGATCCATGACATATTTCCCTGCATTCCTTGTGCGCAGCAGAAATTAGAGATAGTTGACTTAGTGCTATCAAGACTTGGCTATTGCAATGCCCTCTATGTCAACATTCAACATTGACTACTAAAACTCCAGATCTTTCAAAATGCAGCTACCTGCCTTGCCTTAGGCATTCTTAAGTTTCAGTCTGTTTCCCAGGCTCTATTTAAGATTCACAGGCTACCAGTAAGGAAATAGATTGCTTTTAAGACCCTTTTCATTGCCCATACGGTGCTTCCCGACTGTGGCCCGGTATATTTGAAGCTCAGATTCCAGTGGTATGTTCCTAATAGAATGTTACAATCTGCTTTCTCAAAAAATCTGGTGGTACCTAAATCCAAAAGGGCATCTTGGGGAGGCAGAAGCTTTATCGCCTCGATTGGAAAACTATGGAATAATCTTCCTCTGTTCCTAAAATCTCCGACCAACTTGGCATAGTTGAGAAAATGGCTCAAAACCTGGCTGTTCTCCAACCAACAGCTCCAGCTGGGTTACAGTTTGTTCATGACAGTTCGCCAGTGCCAGGCACCTTTGGGCATTTGCGCGCTCAATAAAAATATTCATCCATTCATTTAGCAGAGATTTTAGCAGCTGGAAAGTGTATCAGCATGCTTCTCTTCTATGGGCTTTACACTGGCTATCAATTAAGCAATATACCATATTTCAAATACTAAGCAAGCTATGTCCAACTATTGTGGGAGTTATTTATGATACTATTAATAGGCAATGGAACGTCTGCCAAAGTTCAAGAGTGCTCTGATCAAGGAAAACTAATAAACAGATTATTTCTACATTATCCAACACCTATTGAAGGGCAGATCCTTTGCTGCTTAAGATGCTAAGCTTTGGAATTCCTTTCCTTTTTATCAAAGTTGTGCATCATATCGACACCAAAAAGCTTAACACCCATGCCCATCTCAGAATTCGCTGAAATTGCGGAGAGTATGGCGCGTTTGTGGTGCAGTGGGTGCTTTTTGATAAGGGGTCAAAGAGGCACATCCATATGGATTGTCAATACAGCAGACACTACACAACTGGGATTTATCCATCAACTTCCTGCTTTGTGGTAAGTGACTGAGGACCAGAAAGTGGGGGGAGGTGGGGTATAGTCAGGTGTCGTCAAAGCACTGGCTGACCTCCAGCACACCATCAATGAAGGATGGGTAACACTGCAGCTCCAGGGCAGTGCAATGGGCACGCTTGCATGCGAGTGCACACTGTAACACTGTGCATCTGCACAGACTGCCACTGCAGGTTTTTTATAGAATGACCCTGACCTTCACTCTAATTAAAGTGGAGGCGGTTTGAGCTTTTTCCTCTACATACCAGTATCAAGCCGGCTTGAGTAAAATAGCCCTGGCTTCTTTCTGCAAGTGTTCTATGGCCTTTCATTTTTTTATGTCTCAGGATTTATCGGCCAAGTTTGAATTACTTGCTAGCTTTCAATTTTTTTTCTTTTGCTAAATTGGAGTGAACGTAAGTAACAAGGCATTATTTTTAATTTCTCAAGCCAAAATGAAGAAAAACAAATGAATGGGGCTTGAGAAGAGGAATTTTGAAATTTGCCTCAACATTCGTGGGATGCAGAAAATCAGTCGGGCCAGACGAAAAGGAAGCACAGTTATCAGATGCCAGAGGAGTTA
Source organism: Calotriton arnoldi (assembly GCA_963921515.1). Lineage (NCBI taxonomy): Eukaryota > Metazoa > Chordata > Amphibia > Caudata > Salamandridae > Calotriton > Calotriton arnoldi. The sequence continues at coordinate 154,306 of CAWUFW010003768.1, read as the reverse complement.
TGCAGGCAACTCTACATCAGAGCAAACTCTTCCATTTCCAGTGTGGGCTTCAGATCCAGAGGTCCCCTCCCTTTCTACTCCTCGAAGTATCTGTAGGAAAGACTAATGGAGAAAATCGGAAATTGAAGAAGAAGTTTATTTAAAGTAGAATAAATGTGGACAGAGAAGGCAAAATGTAGAATGACTGTGAAAAGGTCTTTTCCTCGATTCTCTAATGATTGAACCATCTGTATTCTAGACTTTTTGCAGTTCAGCCACACGATTTTTAGCAGTGTCCAAATAAATTAAATTTGTATAATCTGCTTCTGAATTTACAGTGACCTGAATGATCAAAGACTGTAACCCAAGCGAAACCTAATCAATTACTATTTTAGCCTATGAAATATAATGCATACTTATCTAAGCCACAAACACAGGCGCTGGCCCAAGGAAAGACGTTCATACAAAAATTAACAAAAAGGCCCAGATTTACCAACATTATCACAAAGCAGTTCGACCTTGTAGAGACTCACAAGGAAGATACTGTCTGGACCTGCCTGTCAAGCGGTCTGCGGTGCATCCTGCTGTCCACTTGAACTCAGGGATTGGAAAAGCTCTCCAAGGATCTGTTGGCTAGCCTCCTCTACACGCCTCAGGGACACAAACTGTGAAGAAGAGGTCCATCCTGAGCGGGAACATCAGCTGCCCAGTTGGGAATGGACAATACTGGACCCCAAGGGATTCTTCACTTGAAGTCTGAAAGCTGACTTCTACATGATCTTCAGGAAATTGGGACTCTCAGTTGTTGCAGGAAGCAAGGTCTACCTTGGACTTAGAACTGGGACAGTATCCCCAGAATAGCTCCAGGAAGATTGCACACATTTGAATGTACCAGCCTTAAAGGTAACTGACTCCACCCATGCCTTCTCTGCCTTTGAGATGCAGAACACTTTGCTGGTAATTTTTCTTTGTCTTTGTCTTTGATACAAGTCTGCCCTCTGGCCTCTACGTTTGGTAATGCCCAAACACCAGCATTGACTTTTATAACATCATTCATAATTACAATGAATATTTTCTGAATTTAGAAACTTGAAAATGTATATCTCCAGTTCCCTGATTTTTACTATGTTTATGTCTATATATTCACTAATCTTTGCTTGATTTTTCTAAATTCGTTTTGGAATTTTATTTTGTTGTTTTCTTGACTTTGTTGGTATTTGGCACTGCTTGAAACTGGCATACAAACATTTCTTTGCTGAATGGCTGGCTGCTTGTGCCATAGCCATAAAGGTTCGAGTTGAGCTTCCTGAGTGGACTGTGTTGTAACATGATAGTGCTTTACTTGCTTTATCCCACTTACTTCAAAACGAAAATAGTGTTAGTTTCAAAAACCGCCCAGGGAATAGAAACTTGTCTGATCCAAAATAATTTGAATAGTATTTTAATAAGTGAAACAAATTCAACTATCATTTAAGTTGTGCGCACCTACAAAGGTCGCCAGTTTAGTGGTCTCTCCCTACATCATTATGCTAATTGGTAAGTGATTAGTTGGCATGTTTAATGTTATTCTTCCCCACAAGGGTGCTAAATGGCAAATTCTTGGGTGATTGGCCTTTTGCCCGTTGACGCAAATAGCTGTTTTCTTTTATAGCATAGTAAAACACTGAATTTGAAGGTACACGGTTCAACATTGTAATTTCTGGCACAATCAGAAACAAAAGAAATACACATGGAAGGATGTGACATCATTGCTACTGCCATCAAATATATAGATGCCTGCCTGTACTACACACTAATAACATATATAAACACAACAAAAAAGACAGAAGGTCAAGGCACTCAAGACCAGCACTAGTCAGTATAGTTTTTCTATATTCATAACAAAGATATGGTGCAAAGAGCCAGGAACGTGACCTTCCTACGTCCCTAATTTTTTGGTAAACCAAAACCACATAGAACAGACTAGCTCAGCACACAACTATGATCAAGTACAGTTTCCAAAAATATATATATATGCATTAATATGCAATCATCAGTGATTAAGCATCAGCAAAAATGTCTCCCAACAAAATCAAGTAAAACCTTCCTTTATTCTTAATTCTGTGTTACGATTTTAAAGAATTTTGAATAAAGGAACAAAACAATAAAGGAAGGATTTGTTTTTAGCAAATCAAAGTTTTACTTGATTTTGTTGGGAGACATTTTTGCTGATGCTTAATCACTGATGATTGCATATTAATGCATATATATATATTTTTGGAAACTGTACTTGATCACAGTTGTGTGCTGAGCTAGTCTGTACTAATAACATATATGACTCATTTTCCCACCCACTCCTGAATGTGTAAGCAATGAGTAGCTTTTTCATTTTTGGCTTTATTTATTTATACATTCATGGCACTTCTAATTTTAATTTTTACCATTACGAGTTGAGAACGACAAGTCTCAGAATCCAAAGAAAAAATGAACCAGATTAGTCACTTATGCTGGCCAGGAACAACCTCCACCACTTAAGCTCCACAACACACCATAAAAGTTCCACCATGGCATAGCAAATACAGTGTGCGGTACGAACACAATGCAATGACAGCTATTTTAAAAACCACTGACCTGGTGGGAAATTAAAACACTAGCTTGAAAGAATGCCTGCTTTTATTTATTTTTCATGTACTTTATCAGGCAGTTTTGTAAAGTGTTGTAAACCATATTGTGGTAGGCACGGAGAGGTTTGGATTAAATACATAGAAAAGGGCAAATGAATCATGTTCGTGACAAAGAAAACATGCATCACTTTCAAGTGTAGTATTAGCATATGGTGTCCATCAGTCTTTTATTCTGACATAAAGGTGGCAAATACTTTGTAAATAGTCAATAGAGTCAGAAGCATGCAGGAAGAATGGGATACAAGTCGATTTCACTTCTATTACCAACAGGCCCGAGGTTCCTGAAAGAGAACAGAGGCAATAGTAGGCATAGGTAGCCATAAAGTTTCTTGAAGCGATAGGATTTAGCAACCTACATTCCATTGTTATAGCCAGTAGAAGAGATTTCCTCATAGATGAGTCTTGCTTACAGAGGTAATTCCTTTAAAGATTTTTCAGTGAGTAGAGTGGGCAGACAGTAAGTCCTGACTATCAGAACTTAGACATTGGGAGGAAATTAAGGGATGAACATCTGTGACAAGTAATTCAGAGCTCAGTCATGCAAGGCTTTGTTTGCAAGGCAGATGTTTTTGATAATTGCGCTTTATTTTACTGGGAACCAGTGGAGGGCCTTTAGAACAGGCTTAAAGTTGTATTTTCATTTCAGAATAAACAGGGGGTACCCAGCATGGTTCTTTACGCTCTGATGTTTGGATTTTAGTTGGTTAGAGAGTTCATCGTGGGGGCTGTTTTAATTAGCAAGGTCAGAGATTAGGATGGTAAGGATTAAACCACTTTTTTTAATGAGATGAAGTAGAGTTGAAACATCTTTGGGAAATTCTAAGTGGGAAAGATAGAATTCGTGACAAGAATTGTTTGGGTTTGAAGGACAGCTGGAGGTTAAGTATCACACCAAGCTGCACGTTTTATCATTGGGCCAGAGAGTTATGCCAGGGATTTAGGCTTCAAAGCAAAGGAACGATGTTGTAACACATTTTTATAAAACACAAAAAAGAACTATTCAGATATCCACACCATGCCTCACAGCCAAAATATGTACTTCCTAGGCGGACTTGAAACATTCTCACATCCCTTCCAGTGAAAACAGTTAAAAAACCCAGAAAATATTACTTGTCACCATCACAGCCTCCATGATCAGACAGTAATCTTGGCTCTCTCAGTGGAGTTCAACCATGAATGTGCAAAGATTACCCAGGGGGTCTTCACAGCACCGAGCTAGGAGAGTAAATGAAAGAACAGCTCATCTCTGCGAGAAATGAGATATGAATGGCTAATCTCGAATTACCATATTTGTAGCAAGTAGGCTGGGTAAATGTGAATTCTGATTTCCAAACCTTTACTTTCGATTTCTGATTACCAAAAAATGACTATTATGTTATGTTAGGTTATGCTAGTTTATGGAGCGCTCACTCTCCATAGGTTTCTTGGTGCAGGACCGTCCAAAACAGGAAGGCTATACCCGAGAAGCAGAGTAGAGGTGGAATGGCCAGGCTTGCATGGAATGCATAAAAGAGATATAATTACTTATGATCCGTGGCTTATGACTCCCATAGTCTAGCCGAGCATACCAAGGAACTATTGAGAAACTAAGGGGCCGATTCCGATCTCGGTCGGAGGCGCACCAATACCATTCGGTCGGGAAAAAAGCCATGCGAAAGCCTGTTTCCCGACCGATCCGTACAGCACACCGAACGAGCAAGTACGATGCGCACAACAGCAAAGAATCCGGCCGAGCAGTACTCACCCAAACCAGGTCCTGTTCTCCGACCGAGGCGAATCCGGAAACGCCGAATCTAGTCGCACGGAAGGAAAAATGCAGCCCCGTCCGGCCGGACAAGTACGATGCGCTTTCCGTACGCGCCGAACCCGTCGCTACGCACGGCACGTCAAAGCATCCGGGAGAGGCGCACATAAGCTCCGATTCGCGCCACAACACGATCCACGGCTCCGAGACGAACACGGCAGCGACGAGGACGACGCGAAGCGACGAGGACGAGGCGAAGCGACGAGGACGAGGCGAAGCAACGAGGACGACGCGAAGCAACGAGAAGGACGAACGACACGAACCAACCATGAATCCCTTCGTCCCGATCATACCAATATTCTACATTTACTACCGGAACAGGCACGGACGCGTACGGCGCAGAAGGTAAGCCAGACACCAACCACAAAACACATACAACACGTACACGACACATCACACACACACAGAGGGATGCAGAATATACTTACACCAGCAACAGCAGCACCATAGGGGCGGGATGCCCATCACCAATGCCACATATGCACACAGGGGCCTGAATGCGCACCACCACCCCTACCCAGGGGTGGCATGATGCCTACCACCACTACCACCCTCACCCAGGGGGGCAGGATGCCTACCACTACTACCACCCTTAGCCAGGGGGGCAGGATGCCTACCACTACTACCACCCTTAGCCAGGGGGCAGGATGCCTACCACTACTACCACCCTTAGCCAGGGGGCAGGATGCTTACCACTACTACCACCCTCACCCAGGGGGGCAGGATGCCCACCACTACTACCACCCTCACCCAGGGGGCAGGATGCCCACCACTACTACCACCCTCACCCAGGGGGGCAGGATGCCTACCACTACTACCACCCTTAGCCAGGGGGGCAGGATGCATACCACTACTACCACCCTCAGCCAGGGGGGGCAGAATGCCCACCACTACTACCACCCTTAGCCAGGGGGGCAGGATGCTTACCACTACTACCACCCTTAGCCAGGGGGGGCAGGATGCCTACCACTAGTACCACCCTCACCCAGGGGGGGGCAGGATGCCTACCAGTACTACCACCCTTAGCCAGGGGGCAGGATGCCTACCACTACTACCACCCTTAGCCAGGGGGCAGGATGCCCACCACTACTACCACCCTCACCCAGGGGGCAGGATGCCCACCACTACTACCACCCTCACCCAGGGGGAGCAGGATGCCTACCACTACTACCACCCTTAGCCAGGGGGCAGGATGCTTACCACTACTACCACCCTTAGCCAGGGGGCAGGATGCCCACCACTACTACCACCCTCACCCAGGGGGCAGGATGCCCACCACTACTACCACCCTCACCCAGGGGGGCAGGATGCCTACCACTACTACCACCCTTAGCCAGGGGGCAGGATGCTTACCACTACTACCACCCTCAGCCAGGGGGGCAGGATGCCCACCACTACTACCACCCTTAGCCAGGGGGCAGGATGCTTACCACTACTACCACCCTTAGCCAGGGGGCAGGATGCCTACCACTAGTACCACCCTCACCCAGGGGGGCAGGATGCCTACCACTACTACCACCCTTAGCCAGGGGGGCAGGATGCCTACCACTACTACCACCCTTAGCCAGGGGGCAGGATGCCCACCACTACTACCACCCTCACCCAGGGGGGCAGGATGCCCACCACTACTACCACCCTCACCCAGGGGGGGCAGGATGCCTACCACTACTACCACCCTTAGCCAGGGGGGGCAGGATGCTTACCACTACTACCACCCTTAGCCAGGGGGGCAGGATGCCCACCACTACTACCACCCTCACCCAGGGGGGGCAGGATGCCCACCACTACTACCACCCTCACCCAGGGGGGGCAGGATGCCTACCACTACTACCACCCTTAGCCAGGGGGGCAGGATGCTTACCACTACTACCACCCTCAGCCAGGGGGGCAGGATGCCCACCACTCCTACCACCCTTAGCCAGGGGGCAGGATGCTTACCACTACTACCACCCTTAGCCAGGGGGGCAGGATGCCTACCACTAGTACCACCCTCACCCAGGGGGGCAGGATGCCTACCACTACTACCACCCTTAGCCAGGGGGGCAGGATGCCTACCACTACTACCACCCTTAGCCAGGGGGCAGGATGCCCACCACTACTACCACCCTCACCCAGGGGGAGCAGGATGCCTACCACTACTACCACCCTTAGCCAGGGGGGCAGGATGCTTACCACTACTACCACCCTTAGCCAGGGGGCAGGATGCCCACCACTACTACCACCCTCACCCAGGGGGGCAGGATACCCACCACTACTACCACCCTCACCCAGGGGGCAGGATGCCTACCACTACTACCACCCTTAGCCAGGGGGCAGGATGCTTACCACTACTACCACCCTCAGCCAGTGGGGGGGCAGGATGCCCACCACTACTACCACCCTTAGCCAGGGGGCAGGATGCTTACCACTACTACCACCCTTAGCCAGGGGGGCAGGATGCTTACCACTAGTACCACCCTCACCCAGGGGGCAGGATGCCTACCACTACTACCACCCTTAGCCAGGGGGCAGGATGCCTACCACTACTACCACCCTTAGCCAGGGGGCAGGATGCTTACCACTACTACCACCCTCAGCCAGGGGGCAGGATGCCCACCACTACTACCACCCTCACCCAGGGGGGCAGGATGCCTACCACTACTACCACCCTTAGCCAGGGGGGCAGGATGCTTACCACTACTACCAACCTTAGCCAGGGGGCAGGATGCCCACCACTACTACCACCCTCACCCAGGGGGGCAGGATGCCCACCACTACTACCACCCTCACCCAGGGGGGCAGGATGCCTACCACTACTACCACCCTTAGCCAGGGGGCAGGATGCTTACCACTAGTACCACCCTTAGCCAGGGGGCAGGATGCCCACCACTACTACCACCCTCACCCAGGGGGCAGGATGCCCACCACTACTACCACCCTCACCCAGGGGGGCAGGATGCCCACCGCTACTACCACCCTCACCCAGGGGGGCAGGATGCCCACCACTACTACCACCCTCACCCAGGGGGGCAGGACGCCTACCACTACTACCACCCTTAGCCAGGGGGCAGGATGCCCACCACTACTACCACCCTCACCCAGGGGGCAGGATGCCCACCACTACTACCACCCTCACCCAGGGGGAGCAGGATGCCTACCACTACTACCACCCTTAGCCAGGGGGGGCAGGATGCCCACCACTACTACCACCCTCACCCAGGGGGGCAGGATGCCCACCACTACTACCACCTTCACCCAGGGGGAGCAGGATGCCTACCACTACTACCACCCTTAGCCAGGGGGGCAGGATGCCCACCACTACTACCACCCTCACCCAGGGGGGCAGGATGCCTACCACTACTACCACCCTTAGCCAGGGGGGCAGGATGCCCACCACTACTACCACCCTCACCCAGGGGGCAGGATGCCCACCACTACTACCACCCTCACCCAGGGGGGCAAGATGCCTACCACTACTACCACCCTTAGCCAGGGGGCAGGATGCTTACCACTACTACCACCCTCAGCCAGGGGGGCAGGATGCCCACCACTACTACCACCCTCACCCAGGGGGGTAGGATGCCTACCACTAGTACCACCCTCACCCAGGGGGGCAGGATGCCTACCACTACTACCACCCTCACCCAGGGGGCAGGATGCCTACCACTAGTACCACCCTCACCCAGGGGGGCAGGATGCCTACCACCACTACCACCCCCACCCATAGGATGGACAATGCATGACACAACCAGCACACCACAACCTAGGGAATGCAAGAAGAAGACATCCCCCAACACCATGACAAGCGTGTGTAGACTGTGTCAAATGCCTACAACACCGAACATGACTTCTAACATACAATGTGACCCCTAGCACATGTGCCACACAAATATGTGTGTGGCACACACAACGCAAGCAGGCCATGACCATTGTGGCAATGGGGTCCAAACCCCCATCATCACAGTGACCAAAAGGCAAGTGTGGGGTCCATAGCTGCAGCACATCTTGAACATTGTGGCAATGGGGTCCAAACCCCCATCATCACAGTGACCAAAAGGCAAGTGTGGGGTCCATAGCTGCAGCACATTTTGAACATTGTGGCAATGGGGTCCAAACCCCCATCATCACAGTGACCAAAAGGCAAGTGTGAGGTCCATAGCTGCAGCACATCTTGAACATTGTGGCAAAGGGGTCCAAACCCCCATCATCACAGTGACCAAAAGGCAAGTGTGGGGTCCATAGCTGCAGCACATTTTGAACATTGTGGCAATGGGGTCCAAACCCCCATCATCACAGTGACCAAAAGGCAAGTGTGGGGTCCATAGCTGCAGCACATTTTGAACATTGTGGCAATGGGGTCCAAACCCCCATCATCACAGTGACCAAAAGGCAAGTGTTGACAAAGTAAGAGGTGCAACTGCCAAACTGCATGGATGATTCCTGGTCACAGAACAACAAACACATCAGTGGCAAAGTAGTGTATGTGTCCCATTGCAACATAAATTGGGGGAGCCAAATCCTGCAGTGCAAATAAGACATAACTTTGGCCATGTGCAGACAAACAACACCCATGGGGGCTGACACCGTCAACAATCATCAATGACACAATGACAGAAGTGACCATCCGAATGCAGACCCACATATTTGCACCAATGGGCACACACATGCAGATACCCTGTGGAGACTGCAGATGTGAGGCGAACAGATACCATACCATGGCAGCAATGGGACACACAATCAACAATTAGCAACAAATGAGGGCTCCCGTCCCATCAGCCTGGTCATGGAAGTGCCAACGGAATCATCAGCACAGATCCAACACACTTGTATAGCAATGTTGCACTGACAACACAGATGAGTCCTTCCCCATTGATGCCCAAACCTGCATGTTCACTGGAGATGGCCACACGGTCAGGGAAGTAGACGAATAGAACAATGGCAGGCACAACAGATGTGCAGGGGTGGAAGCCACAGATGTGAAGTTGCCAATTTAAGTAGGAAATCTCATTGCCAAATACTGAACACATGACACCCTCAGATGCTGCTATGGATGACATGGATACACCACAGGATAGGACACATAACCCCTGGACCACATGGGTTCCTGCACAGTAACACTTCATTATCATGAGACCAAATATCACCATCACTGCAGCAAGGGCATTGTTAGCATCATCAACATCATGTACATCAGAAGCAAAAGCACTAGAGAACAGAAAGTTGCTTTATTCAGCATATGTGGCATTAAAAGTAGAAGTCCGGTAGAACATAAACAAAGGCCAATGGCCAGTCCATCAACAAAGTCACAAGTGGGTGACAGTGGCAGATGCCACCCTACACATGCCTGCACAAAACCAGGGACAATCCACTAGGAGGGGCAACCGGGGGGTAGGCCAGGCACCGCAGGGACAGGATCAGGGCTCACCAGGAGGAAGCAGGGAAGGGGTGGTGGGTTCTGGAGAGCCACTGACAACCGCAGTGGAGGTGTCTGACATGGTGTGTGCCGGCACAACTGGGGGGCATGGCTCAGATGTTGTGGGTGCCGGCATGACTGCAGTGGACCCTGCAGATGGAGTGGACAGGTCCGCCACTGCAGTGCCCAAGTCAGACAGGGTGGTAGTGGACTCCACTGCAGTGCCTACCACCAGGGGAGGAGAATGGGGAACAGGCAAGGTGGGCTGGACAGAGGGGGAGGACACCCTCACCACATCAGTGGCACAGACAAGCGCAGCGGGGGGTGTGGTGCCGGGAGAGCAAGTGGCAGGGGGAGAAGGCCGGAGCCTCTTGGGATGGTATATCTGTGGGTGGGGGAACCTGGGGCAGGGTGTGGCGGGGGCACCTGTGGAGTGGGGGCCTGAGGGATGGAGGAAGGTGACCTGGTGCTTGAGCTGCAGGGCGGCGGCAGGGTCTTGCTCTTACCACTCCGGGGGGACTTGCGGGTGGGGGCCTCAGTCTGTCTGCGCCTGGGGGAGGGTGTCCGGGGGCGAGGGGCACTCTGCTCCATGTGGGGGGGCTTCCTCTTCCCCCTGGATGCTGGGGCAGCTGGATCGAGGGGAAGAGGCCGAGGTCACTGAGGAAGAGGCGCATGGTCTTTGGGGTTGCAGGTGAGGCAAGGGAGGGTGCTTTGGAGGGAGAGGCAACTGAGGACTGTGCAGTGCCCGTGGATGCGTGTGTGTGTACCAGGGCCCCATCCCCTGTGAGTCTGGTTTCAGTCCCCTGACTGTGCGTGCGTGTGCGTTTAGTTTGTGGCGTGTGTGTCTGTGTGCTGGATGTGTGTGTGCTGGTGTGTGCCTGTGCCGGTGTGTGTGTGCTTGGGACGGGCAAGGTGCTGGGGAGTGTGGATGGAGCAGAGGCAGGAGGGGTGAGGGACTGTCTGAGGAGGGACACTGCTGCCGTCAGGAAGGAGTCCATGGACCTGTTGCCCCTCTGTAGGTCAGACATGCCCGATGAGATGCCCTCCATGAACGACACCAGCTGAGTCAACAGTGCGGTGTGCGCATGGAGGACACTCAGCATGGCTGTCTGCCCTACATGGAGCTGGCGAAGGAGGTACACAGACTCCTCACTCAGGGCAGCAGGGGACACAGGGGCAGGGGGTGCGGTGCCTGGGCCAAAGGAGACACGCTCCCGAACATGGGAGCCTCCACGGACCTGGGGAATGGGAGCCGATGGGAGGGCGGTGGTGGTGCTGGTGGTGGCGGGGACAGCAACACTAGCTGGGGTGTGGTGGCTGCTGACACCCGCCTCCACAAGGGAGTCATCCTCCGAGTTGCTCTGGTCCTCAGCTGAGGTGGATGGTGCTGAGGATTCCTCGGTGTGGCTCCCTCGCCCTCCGTGCCACTGGGTCCTTCCGACCACTCCTCGGCTGCTGACCCAGTCTGGCTCTCTGGCTCCTCCTGGTCCGTGGAGCTGTCCCCTTCCGTGGCCGTGGATGTATCTGCAAACAATGGGGAAACAGACAGACATCAGTCACCTGCACCAAACGCACACACCACTGTGAGCACAGCACATCACAGAGCAAGCCCTGGCATCATTAGTTGTACATTGCTAAAAGTGCCCTAACTGAACAGGAGAAGCCAATTGTCAGTCTGATGCCAAGCATGGCACTCACATCCCACATGGCCTTGCACCCATCTGTCTGGTGTCTGTTGGATTGCAACACCCCAGTGTGGACACATGCACCAAGTACACAGTAGTTGGACAGTGCAGAGGACACGGTGTGGACACATCACAGCTCTTGCCACTGAGTGAGTACAGGTTTCCGGATGAAAGGGATGCCCAGAGTCAAATAGGAAATGCATGTGATGCATACCAGCGACAGACACCATGATGCACCCATGTCCTGATAGCCAGCGCCACTATGGTGTGCATGTAGCACATGTCACTCCCCTGCAGGACCACAAATAAGTTGACACATGCCATGGCAGAGGCATGACTGCTAAGTCATACATCACTGTCTCAGTGATGTATGACTTGGCAGCCAGACAACAACACTATGCACTGTGTCACAATAGTAGGTCATGGGGAATGCAAGTCCTGGAGCTGCACAAGTGCACATGTACATCCCCCACACAACACATCATCTCAACCCTCATCTGTCCAGGCCACACCTATTGGACATATGGGAGACCTGTGACACTACCCTCTGAACCTGAGCCCCTCACAATTTGCTGTGAATGGGGAACAGCTGCCTGAACATCACATTCGCATACCCCAGTCTGCACGGGCAGCTGATCAAACACCTATGTGACACACAAGTATCGTCTCCTATGGTCACATCTCCAGGGGCATGCTGAGCCCCTACCAAGAAACACCCCAGCAGTCCTGGCAACTAATCCACAGCACACTGACACAGAGGCAGACACCGGAGGGGTCAAATCACTGTGCACAATGTGTCAGCTGATACACGGGAGTGGGAGTACAGAGTGCATTGCATGGCCTGGAGTAGGCATGACTGTCCTGCTCCACATGAATGAGGGATGTGCCCTGGACAGTGGATAGCTGGCTATGTATGTGTGACACACGTAATCTGCACAGTCCTGGGGCCCAAACATTGTTCCCACCCGCTGCATGGGCGTGTGCCACATACCCCAGGCACATGTGGTGGCTCAGCTCAGCAAGTGGACCGCATATCAAAGCAACACACAGATCACATGTCCAAACCCAGGCATTGTGTGAACAATGGACCCACCCATGATGCCCACAACAGAGTTAGGGAAACAGATGCTGTCCCCCACCTTTAGTGAAGCAAACTGCAAGGACACAGTCCCAAGTGACACAATTCCCTGACTGTAAGGGCCACACCTGGGTATCAGATGAGCAGTGGGCAGTGCACAATAGAGGGACATGGCTCCTGGACAACATGACTGCTGCACTGTGGCAGTTGAACCAGGCCAGAGGAGGGCACAAAGCATGTAATACAGAGTTCACAGTGCAGTCTTTGACTCACCCCCTCCTTGCTGCTGTCTGGCCTTCAGCTGCCCATCCAGGTCTGGAAAGACCACCGCCAGGATCTGGAGCATGTGGGGGTCAGGGTCCGTGTTCCGCCCCTCCTGCGAGGAGGCGACAGCTTCAGCTGGACCCGTGCAATCCTCCGGGTCCAGCCCCGAAGGTCCTGCCACCTCTTCTGGCAGTTGCGGATCCGGCGCTTGTAGACCCCCACGGACCGGACAGCCCGGACGATGTCCTTCCAGATTTCCTGCTTCCGATGGGCATTAACCTGTCAGGATGACAAAGTGAAAAGGCCATTACCACACATGCAACATATCCGTGCATGACACAGTTGTATATACATGTCTCAATCACAGGGGCACATGATGTACACAGGCAGTGCAAAGCTGCCCATGGACAGTTTGCCAGACGTCACTACATGGTATCAGTGCATGGGAAGTAAAACCATGTTCAAATGCACTGTCACTGCACCATACCTGTCCAGTGCAAGTCACTACACACTATGGGGGTGACAACTACTCAGTGAGCCTGCTAGCCAGTGGCGTGCAGACTCTCAGCCTTGCTAGTCAGACACAATGCACATTCAGAAAGGCAGTGCACAGAACACTCACCTGCTCCCCTGGTGTCCCATACAGCTTGCTGTACTGTGGAAGTAGGCTGTCCAGCAGGGCCTGGTTCTCTTCAAGGCTGAAGGCTGGGGCTCTCTCCACAGTACGTGCCATTGCAGGGTCCAGAGGGGCAGAGACAGCAGCAGTGCAGTGGCAGATGTCGTCCTGGAGCATGTAGTGCAGGCAAGTGGGCTCTCAGGGGAACAGCCAGCAATATATATGTGCTGGAGAGGCAGATACTTGTGTCCAAAGTGATAGGTCCAAGTCGTTTGCATCTTCTGAATCTGGCCAATCCATGGAATAGCAGCACCAAAACACGCCCACAGCATCCTTCAAATCTTCAACTTCATGACATACATGATTTAGCAACATTGTTGTGGGTGACCAACTGATTTTCCAGCAACCGACTCGTTCGAAATTCGAAAACGCGTCCGTTGCCAGGCAAGCCCATTGTCAATGGGTGCGCACCGATCGGTCCATCGCGGTACAACGCGCACAGGGGTACAACGCGTACCCGCACACATTGAAAGCAATGGGCCGGCTGGAGGCACCGATCGGTCCATTGCTGTTCAACGCGCACAGGGGTACAACGCGTACCCGCACACATTGAAAGCAATGGGCCGGCCGGAGGCACCGATCGGTCCATTGCTGTTCAACGCGCACAGGGGTACAACGCGCACCCGCACACATTGAAAGCAATGGGCCGGCCGGAGGCACCGATCGGTCCATTGCTGTTCAACGCGCACAGGGGTACAACGCGTACCCGCACACATTGAAAGCAATGGGCCGGCCGGAGGCACCGATCGGTCCATTGCTGTTCAACGCGCACAGGGGTACAACGCGTACCCGCACACATTGAAAGCAATGGGCCGGCCGGAGGCACCGATCGGTCCATTGCTGTTCAACGCGCACAGGGGTACAACGCGTACCCGCACACATTGAAAGCAATGGGCCGGCCGGAGGCACCGATCGGTCCATTGCTGTTCAACGCATCACTGTACATGTGACTGGCATATGTCAGCATGCCTGTCTCAGATGGACATATGCCAGCCACAGATAGCTCCCAGGGAGTGAGGGGCACACCTACATCACGACAGCCTGTCCAAACTTTATCATAAGGCATGTAAGGCTGCATTTCCTATTGTGTGTATGTTGGTGTACATGTTGTCCTGTGGGTGTCACCTGTGGGCAGCCACCCCCAGGCTGTGCACGTGTTCATGAGGACAGGATCCTGGGTGTTACGTGTACGTGACCACTGTGATGTGCAACTGTTCATATCTGTGCATGTGCCATGGTCACATTTCACAGTGTTGTATGTGTATGTCATGTCACATACCCCGTGAGTCCCATGTGGGACGGTATGTTTGAGCCAGGGTGTCCCAGTGGCACAATAGTGATGGTCCTCCACAGTCTTTGTGCATGTGGTGTTTACAATGTCTCTGATTTCATGTGCACAATGGGAGACAGTCTCCACATCCACGTTGTGTGTGCATAGACTCTGATGTTGTGCGTGTGTGTCACAGACGTCCATGTCTGTCCTGCCGTGGCAAGTGGGGCCACTACCTGTGGGGGTCATGGTTGTTTTGCTGTGGTGTATACATGATACTCCATGTAATGCCAGTGTCCATGTGGCATTACAGGGTCCCTGGGAATGTACCTGTCGTTGAGCTGTGGTGCCTGGGGCACATCTGTCCTCACATGTCCCTGTGGGGGGTTATTGTGACACGGCAGCAGGAGATGGGAACTGTGACACGGCCTCATGATATCCAATGGGCCAACCTGGGACTAATTGATGCCACCTGTTGGACCGTGTTGACAGATGTTGGCCATGTATGTACCATACATGTCCTTCCGGTACTGCACACTTCATGTAGTTGTGCCTCATAATGATGTATGTTGGGATCTTGAGTGTGTTCAATGCCGCATATGTGGGGTGACTGACAATCTTGCTTACTTCTCCTCTGCACTGCAGGGCTCCTGCTGTCCATCGGCCATTCCCAGACCTGGCAACGATGGTGGAACGGGACAGCATCCGACGGTACCGCTTCACCAGGCAGCTGATTGAGGATTTGGCAGTGCAGTTGTCCCCACATTTGCAGCCTGGCCGGCCGTATCCTACAGCGCTGACCCCCAAGGTGAAGGTGATGGCAGCCCTACACTTCTTTGCCACTGGTACCTTCCAACATACTGTGGCGACTGCTGGTGGGATGTCACAGACCATGTTCAGCCGTGTGCTCCGCGATGTTTTGGCGGCAATGTTGCTCTTCCTGAACCGGTACATCTATTTCCCTAGACTGCGACGACTCACTGACGTGAAGAGTGACTTTTATGCCCTGGGGAGGATGCCGCATGTAATTGGCTCCATTGATGGGACACATGTGGCTTTGGTACCACCACAGGCCCAGGAGCAGGCCTACAGGAACCGCAAGCACTACCACTCGGTCAATGCACTGGTGGTGTGTCTTGCAGACATGACCATCACACACGTGTGTGCCCGTTTCCCTGGTTCAGCACACGATGCCTTTGTGATGAGGAGTAGTCGCATCCCCAGGATGATGGCACAGATGCATAACCAGCGTGCCTGGCTTGTCGGTGTGTACTGACTTTGTGCCATTGTGTGTGATCTGATCTGTAGTATTCCGCCCACTTTTCCAAGTCAGCTAATGTGCACTTGTCTGTCCGTAGGTGACTCGGGATACCCCAACATGCTGTGGTTGCTGACACCCCTCAGGAACCCTGTGACACCTGCCCAGATGCGCTACAATGAGGCACATGGTCGGACCAGGAGAGTGATTGAGCGGACCTTTGGTCTCCTGAAGAGCCGCTTCCGCTGCCTGGACAAGACCGGAGGGTCCCTCCCATATGCCCCTGCGAAAGTGTGCAAGATTATCATCGTCTGCTGCATGCTCCACAACCTGGCAGTGCGGAAGGAGTTGCCTCTCATCCAGGATGACAATGACCAACATCCGCCACCTGTGGAGGATCCTGGCCTGGACCACGATGCCAGTGACGATGATGATGATGATGGTGATGGTGATGTCCGCACACAGCTCATCACCAACTTCTTTAGCTGAATGTGAGTATCCTGAGGTGTCATGTCAATGATGTGAGTTGGCATGATGTGTGGGTGGTGCTCTGGTGCTGTTGGAGTGTGTCCATGGGCCACTTGACTGGATGTGTGTTGCGATGTGTGGTGACAGGTGGGCTGTACTCCCCAACAGTGTTGACATGCTAACTTGGTTCTGGGTGGGTATCTTGTAACATGTATTATGCATGTGTTTTGCTGTTCTGTCCTGTACTCCATTGCTTTTGACTGTGTGTCATTTCTGTCCTTCACAGGGTACTTTCAGATTCGTTTGGTCAACTGTGTCCACCGACGACGTGATTGCACATCCAGGCTGGTAGCTGTTGTGTCCCTACAGGTGATGTGCGCCACACCCATGGACTTCCTTCCGTCTACAGTTGTTGACTCTGTGCCCGCTGCCAGGTGGGGTTACCTTGCATCTGTAGTGGTTACGGCATGTTGCAACTGTGTAATAAACCTGTGCTTCACTTTGTGATGTGCGTTGTCTGTGGTCACACATTTGACTGCCATTTGCTTACTGCACCTGTGGGCTACTTGACTACAACTGGGAATGGGTGTGGTGTCTGTGCATTGCACCGTCTTCCCTGGCAACATCAGTGTAGGCAATGAGTCAGATGGCCTAGGTGTGTATGTGTCGTGTAGCCCTGGTGGTGTGTCTCCCTCATGTGTGTCACGTTTCCTGTACTCACATGCCTGTGTTGTCCTTGCTGTTGCAGTTCGCATACACAGTGTAATTTTGCAGTTCATCATCCCCATAACAGCACCCACGTTGGAATCACGACAGAGGCAAGTATGGTGTATTAGTGTGTTTATTGTGATACATTTGTGTTAATAGTGCATAGGATGGGTTGTGCTGTACATGAATCTTGCAA
This sequence comes from Calotriton arnoldi, assembly GCA_963921515.1. Lineage (NCBI taxonomy): Eukaryota > Metazoa > Chordata > Amphibia > Caudata > Salamandridae > Calotriton > Calotriton arnoldi. The sequence goes on along the minus strand of CAWUFW010003768.1, from coordinate 136,865 downwards.
TCCCAAGTTCCTAGGTGAATTGAAAGTCCGGGTAGACAGGATCCCCAGTATCGGGGCCACAGTTGTCTGACACATTGGTCCAACTTGTACTCCCCATGCAATGTGTGGGAGTAGTGTTGCCGTCAACAGGGTGAACAGTCTGTGCACAAAGGCGAACATCCAGAACAGGTTCAGGATTCCTGGGAGTTGCGCTTGGCCATCGGCCTCTCACTTTTCCCTCCTCGGACGACCCCTCTTCTTGGGGGGCCCTCAAGTGCAGGCTGCTGCGGTGCAGGGGACTCTCCGCCAGAGTCCTCCTCCCTCCCTGTGGCAGTTGCAGTTTGTTCGGCACCAGATGTTGTTGGCACACAGGGAGGTGTGGACTGGTTGCTGTTCATCTGGCGGAGGCATTGTAAAATGTCCCTGTGCACCGCCGTCATCTCATGCAGTGCATCCCACTTAGACTCCACGCGGGACATGTGTGAGTCCACACGGGACATGTGTGACTCCACGTGGGACATGTGGGAGTCCAAGCGGGCATGATGGGCAGCCTGCTGCTGTTTAATGTCACTGAGGAGCCCCACTACCTGGCTGAGCTCTCCGGTGCTGGACTGGTACGCATCAGCTATGCGTACCAGTTGTGGGTCATCATGCACACCAGCAACGTCTGCAAGCAGCGACCTCTGTCTCCCACCCCTCCCACCACCCCTGCTGACATGTGCAGTGTGTGCAGTGGCACGCACAGATAACCCTGGTCCACCTTGGGGGTTGGTGGTGGTGGTGGTGTCCATGGCCCCAGGTTGGTCCAGGGTCACTGTGCTGGTGTTGCTCCTTATTCTGTCCATGTCGGCAGGGATGGTATTCGTGGTGACAGTCGTTGTAGGGGTGGGTGCAGGGGGTGCAGCTGGTGGTCCTGCTGGTGCTGCAGCTGGTGGTCCTGCTGGTGCTGCATGTTGACTTGCACCGGATGTGCCAGGTTGTTCTTCATCGTCCGAGGAGGACAGAGGCTGTACGACGCCAGTGAGCTCGGCATCCTCTTGAGCCTGGGACTGGGACTCCTCAGCGTCTGCTGCTGTGTCCCCATCATCACCTGTTTTTGGGAGACACAAACAATGTATGTCATGTTTCTGCAGGCATCAATGGTTGACACACATTACAGTTGTGACTGTGCCTCTGGGTGCGGGCCTGTACATTGCATTGTCCTGAGTCGTCACAGTCAGGGGTTGATATTGGTGTGGCACATTGTCCTGCATTATTTGGGCATTTCTATGTATTTTCTGGGGTGTGAACATGGTCTGCATTGGTTGTGTTTGGTTGACAGCCGGCCCTCCTTCCCACCCACTCAGCCAGTCAGTTATCCCACCATGGAACGTGCTTGCGTTGCAGGGAGTGTAAGTTGTCTCTCAGGATGTCAGTCAGTGGTGTCCTGCTGTTTGTTGGTGCACATTTGCCAGCAGGGCCTTGTGCTCCCCACAGCAGTAGCCAGTGTCAGCCATCTTGTGAGTCCTTCTCCACTCCCTGTGATGTGAGCATGGTTCAGGGTGGTGTTGATGGGACAGTTGTGGGGGTGACCAATATCAGTGACTACGACTCCCATCATGCTATTGCCTCCACCCCCCCTTCCCAGCATGCCCATGCTTCCTTCCTTTTGACTCTGCTTCCCTGTGGGGTGGGCTGGCTGTGCTGACAGGATGGCTGGGAGTGTTGTCCTGGCAGTTGTTTGGCTAAGAGTCCCAAGAGTGTCCCTGTGCTTCACACAACATAACCCAGGGTGGTGGTTCTTTGTGGGATCTTGTGTTAGGATGGAGGGCATTGCATTCTACCAGGTGGGTACTGTGGAGTTTGTGTTGGGGGGGGGTGTGAGGGAGGTGCTTGTGACTATGGTCAGTGCTGCAAGTCCTCCTTCCCACCCAGCCAGCCAGCCAGTTATCCTACCATGGAACGTGCTTGCATTGCAGGGAGTGTAAGTTGTCTCTCAGGATGTCAGTCAGTGGTGTCCTGCTGTTTTTTGGTGCACATTTGCCAGCAGGGCCTTGTGCTCCCCACAGCAGTAGCCAGTGTCAGCCATCTTGTGAGTCCTTCTCCACTCCCTGTGATGTGAGCATGGTTCAGGGTGGTGTTGATGGGACAGTTGTGGGGGTGAGCTATGTCTGTGACTACGACTCCCATCATGCCATTGCCTCCACCCCACTTCCCAGCATTCCCATACTTACTTGCTTTTGTGTGGAGTTCAGTGTGTGTGGGTGTGAGAGCAATGGCAAGATGGCTGACAGTGGTGTCCTGCTGTTGGTTGGTGTGCAGTACCCAGCATGCCCTTGTGCTCCCCACGACACAGCAACAGTGTCAGACATCTTTGATGGGCCTTTCCACTCTCTGTGGGATGTGCATGCGTGAGTGTGAGCTTGCTGGGCCATGTGGTACTGCACACTTCATGTAGTTGTGCCTCATAATGATGTATGTTGGGATCTTGAGTGTGTTCAATGCCGCATATGTGGGGTGACTGACAATCTTGCTTACTTCTCCTCTGCACTGCAGGGCTCCTGCTGTCCATCGGCCATTCCCAGACCTGGCAACGATGGTGGAACGGGACAGCATCCGACGGTACCGCTTCACCAGGCAGCTGATTGAGGATTTGGCAGTGCAGTTGTCCCCACATTTGCAGCCTGGCCGGCCGTATCCTACAGCGCTGACCCCCAAGGTGAAGGTGATGGCAGCCCTACACTTCTTTGCCACTGGTACCTTCCAACATACTGTGGCGACTGCTGGTGGGATGTCACAGACCATGTTCAGCCGTGTGCTCCACAGTATATTGTGGGGGATGTAGAGCTGTGCCTACGACTCCCATCATGCTATTGCCTCCTCCCCCCTTCCCAGCATGCCCATGCTTCCTTCCTTTTGACTCTGCTTCCCTGTGGGGTGGGCTGGCTGTGCTGACAGGATGGCTGGGAGTGTTGTCCTGGCAGTTGTTTGGCTAAGAGTCCCAAGAGTGTCCCTGTGCTTCACACAACATAACCCAGGGTGGTGGTTCTTTGTGGGATCTTGTGTTAGGATGGAGGGCATTGCATTCTACCAGGTGGGTACTGTGGAGTTTGTGTTGGGGGGTGTGAGGGGAGGTGCTTGTGACTATAGTCAGTGCTGCAAGCCCCCTTCCCACCCAGCCAGCCAGATATCCCACCATGGAACGTGCTTGCATTGCAGGGAGTGTAAGTTGTCTCTCAGGATGTCAGTCAGTGGTGTCCTGCTGTTTATTGGTGCACAGTTGCCAGCAGGGCCTTGTGCTCCCCACAGCAGTAGCCAGTGTCAGCCATCTTGTGAGTCCTTCTCCACTCCCTGTGATGTGCGCATGGTTCATGGTGGTGTTGATGGGACAGTTGTGGGGGGCAATATGTGTGACTGCGACTCCCATGATGCTATTGGCTACACTGACTTGGCCAGCATACACAGAATTCCTTCCTTTGAGTGGCCTTCACTGTGTGTTGGTGTTGTTGTGGTGGCTACATGTCTGGATGTGTTTGTTAGTTCTATTTGTGCCACTGCCTAGCTGTAGTTGTGGTTGTGTTTGTACATGTGTTGGCACAGTTGGATGTGACTTTTTTGATGGCATGTGTTGTGTTTATCTGACTAACATACACATTTTGGGATGATTCTGTTCTGGTTGCTGTGTAATTGCTAAGAGTGCATGGTTTGACTCTCCCCTTGACAGTGATGTGTGTGTTTTGTGGCAGTATATTGTGTACATTTGTTGTGTACTCACCAGGCTCTGGGATGTCCTCTAGTCCATATACGCTCACTGGCGGAAGGATGGCCCGCACCTTCTCCTCCCAGGGCCTGAGGTATATTGGCTTGGCAGGAGGGCCACTGCTGGTGTGTTGGCTGTTGATGTAGTCTTTCTTCAGCATGTCCCGTACCCTCCTGCGCACGTCATACCACCTGTTCTGGATGTCGGTCTTTGTGCGCCGACATGGTGATTGGGCGTTCACCCTGTTGATGATCCTCTCCCACATCTTGGTTTTCTGCGACATGGGGGTCTGTTGGACCAGTGTGCCAAACAGCTGTGGCTCCACCCTGAGGATCTCGTCTACCATGACTTCCAATTCACTATCTAGGAACTTGGGATTCTTCTTGGGGGGCATGGTGATGGTTGGTGATGGTGGGTGATGTGTGTGTTGGTGTGCAGGTGAGGGTGTGTGAGTGTGTGTTTTGCTGGGTGTATGTGAGGTAGGTATTTGTTGGTGTGCTGATGGTGTGTGGCTTGTGTGAGGGATGAGCTGTGGGTGTGTGGTTGCTTTCTCTTGGGTGCTGGCAGTGGAATGGCATTTGCAAAGGCTCATGGTTGTGATTTGTGTCCTTTATATAGGTGGAGTTGTGGGTGTGTCTTTGTTCTCTGTCCCCACCCCCCAGTATTTATTGGCTTGGTAATTGCTTGTTTGGCCTTTTTTTGGGTGATTTTTCCTTTGTGCTGTTTGTGTATGTTGGAAACGTTCTTGTGACCGAGTCGGACCCTGCATTGGTCTCGTACGGTGTTCTCCGTTTCGTTCACGCTGTGTTTGTGCAGTTTTCTATGCTGCGTACGCGTCGGTCGCGGTGTATTGTGTTGCTTCGGCTCGGTTTTGTATGCGTGTCGGTCGTACGGCTTGTCCTCCGTCCGACTCGCTCGTGGTTTTCGCGCCTTGCATCGTACTTTGCGGTTTGGAGTTCGCGTGTACGTTTCGGTCGGATTTGTTCTGGGTGCGTGTCGGTCGGTTGGATTCGCGTGTTTTTCCGGCCGGATTGCTGCTTTCCGTGCGGCTCGGTCGGTCGACGTTGTTTCGGTACGTGTCGGTCGGATTTTTCGCGCCTTGCATCGTACTTGGCGTGTCGTGCGCCACGGGTACGTGTCGGTCGGTATTTTTTCCGGATCCGAGTCGGTCGGTGCTTTTTCCGGCCCGAATCGGAATCGACCCCTAAGTGTGGGATTCAAACGTAAAGTTAGACATGGGACAGACATTCAGCAATATTGGTAACATCCTGAAAGGTGATGAGATACTGTACTTCAAAAGATTATTTCAGTGTCATTCAATAGTAACCCTGACATAACGGAACGTCTCACATAGCAGGCTCTGAATATATCCTTTTATGCCGTTGACCTAATAGTCTACACCTCAGACACTACATGTGCTATACCACACCTTATGGCAGAGGTGCGTCGCTTTAACAAGCGGGTTAACAAAGAGAAAAACAAGATAATGTCATGGAATCAGAGCTATAGGGTAACATCAAGAGTAAGTGAAATAAAATACCTGGGGCTAAAAATCACACAAGCTGGGAAAAATCCCAGCTGTAAATTTGGAAAGGATCGCTATCGAGACAGATAGATTACTGAAGAGATGGCAGAACCTCCCCCGCATGATTTATGGCTGGATAAGCCTAGTCAAAATGTCTATATTGCCAAAATGTACCTTCTTGTTTGATGATATCCCTCAAAATTTCCATAAGAAGGCTCTAAAGAAAATACAAGGGAAATTCATGTCTTTTGTCTGGGCAAGTAAAGGTATACGACTCTCCTGGAAAAAGCTGAGAAGAAAGATGGAGAAAGTAGTTCTGGTGCACCCAGATTTAGAACTCTACTGCTGGGCTTTCCAGCTGAAAATGAAAAATAACAGACAGAATGCTCCTTCTCTCCCCACATGGTACATCACTGGGAGTCATGTTTAGTGCCATGGTAATAGGTGTTGTCAGATTTATTTGCACATATAAGCCTTCATGAACTGCTCATACCCTATCATATTACATCACTTATACCATGCAAAATCATAATATTCATAACAACACTCATCTCAGATGGCATCATTTGTGAGAACACTGTGCATTAAGAGTGGCGACATAGCTAATGTAGTATGGCTCATGAGATGACAACACTGTGTATGGAGGTGCACAAGTGATAGTAATTTGAGGGTAGTGAGTAAATTATAAATGTAAGGTATGACTATAACTTTAGAATATCTACCGTTTGGGTAGTTTAAGTATGATTTGTATAGAGTGAATAAATAAAGTTATAGTATTTAAAGGTGGTGTGTAAATTATGAATTTGAGGGATGTTAATGTTTGAGTACTTTAAGTTTGGTTTGTACAAAAAGAATAAATAAAGTTTTTCTAATTATAACTAAGTTTTAACCTTTGTTTTTTTCATTGTTTTTGTATGTTTTTTTATTTATAAAACAAAATGATAACATATTACAAAGTAAACCCATCATTGTTTTTCTTTTTATACAGTGCCTTGGAGTAGCGGAGAGTACACTGGTGTACTGAAGAGTGGCATAAAGTGAAGTGGGATAGAGTGAAGTGGGATACAGTAGAGTGGCGTAGAGTGGAGTGGTCTACAGTAGAAAGGTGTAGAGTGGTAAAGTGGAGTGGCTTAGAGCAGAGTGGCATAGAGAGGAGTGGCTTAGAGTAGAGTGGATTAGAGTGGAGTGGTGTAGAACTGAATGACGTAGAGTGGAATGCCATAGACTGGAGTGGTGTAAAGTGGAGTCTGGTAGAGTTCAGTGGAATAGCGTAGAGTGGAGTGGGGTACAGTGAAGTTGCGTAGAGGGGAATATCGTGGAGTGGAGTGGAGTGGCATAGAGTGGAGTGGTGTAGATTGGAGTGGGGTATAGTCAAGTGACATAGAGTACAATAGCGTAGAGTGGAGTGGCATAGAGCGAAGTGAGGTAGAGTCAAGTGGAGAACAGTGAAGTTTGGTAGAGTAGAGTGGCGTAGAGTAGAGTGGCATCGTGGGAAGTTGGGTACTGTAGAGTGGTCTAGGTTGAAGTGCGGTAGAGTGAAGTGAGGTAGAGTATACTGGTGTACAGTAGAGTGGAGTAGAGTAGAGTGTCATAGAGTGAAGTGAGATAGAGTGAAGTAGGATAGAGTGAAGTGGGGTAGCAAAGAGTGGCATGGAGTACAGTGGTGTAGAGTGAAGTGGGGTAGAGTGAAGTGGGGTATAGTAGAGTGGAGTACAGTAGAGTGGTGTAGAGTGAAGTGGGGTAGAGTGAAGTAGGATAGAGTGAAGTGGGGTAGCATAGAGTGACACAGAGTACAGTGGTGTAGAGTGAAGTGGGGTATAGTCGAGTGGCATAGAGTAGAGTAAAGTGGCATAGAGTGATGTGGCATAGAGTAGAGTGCTGTAGAGCACAGCAGTGTAGAGTGCAGTTGTTTAGAGTACAGTGGTAGAGAGTACAGTACAGTATCGTAGAGTGCAGTGCCATAGAGTGGAGTGGCACAGAGTACAGTAGAGTGGCGTACAGTGAAATGGGGTAGAGTGAAGTACGGTAGAATAGAGTGGCGTAGAGTAGAGGGGTGTACCATACAGTGGCGTAGAGTGCACTGGTGTAGAGTGGGGTACAGTGCAGTGCTGTAGAAGGGAGTGGAGTACAGTATCTTGGAGTGGCATACAGTAGAATGATAGGCCTGGGTGGAAAACTACGCTACGCTCGCGGAGTTTGCGTAGTTTGCGCAACTACACGCTACGTGAATCGCACGTAGCACAGTGCAAAAATGCATAGCGTAGTGGGCATTTTTTGCTCGCTCGCGGTCCTCAACGTCAAGTTGGCGACCGCGAGCGAGCAAAATCAACATCCCGGCGAGACTTTTTCCTCGTTCGCGATCGGCAACATCAAGTTGCCGATCGCGAGCGTGGAAAATAAACCTCCCGGCGAGATTCTCAACGCGGGGAGGTCAGGTTTTCTCATTGCGAGTGGTCGCGTATGCTCGCGACCGCTCGCGATGAGAAACTACCAGTCCGTGTTGAGAAAGCTGCCGCTCAAGTACAAATCTACTCGAGCGGCAGAAAACGACCGCTTGCACTGTGCATGATGCCGTTCGCAATGATTGCACAGTGCAGACAAGCATCCGGCACTGTGCAATCATTGCGAACAGCATTTCCCTACCGCACTACGCAGTTCGCGTAGCTACGCGTAGCTTGCGTATTGCAAAGTGCACTTCGCGTAGCTACGCGTAGCGCTGCTACGCGAACTACGCCCAGGGTTATAGAATGACAGAGATTAGTGACGTAGAGTATAGTGGGACAGAGTGAAAAGGGGTTGATTGAAGTGGGGTAGAATGAAGTGGGGTAGCGTAGAGTGGAGGAGAGTGAAGTGGGGTACTGTGTAGTGGAGTACAGTGAAATGGGGTAGAGTAGAGTGAAGTGGGGTTGATTGAAGTGGGGTAGAATGAAGTGGGGTAGAGTATAGTGATGTAGAGTAGAGTTGGATACAATAGAGTGTTATAGAGTGAAGTGGGGACTGTGAAGTGAGGTACAGGAAAGTGGCATAAAGTAGAGTGGGGTAGAGTATAGTGGCATACAGTGAAGTTGGGTAGAGTTAAGTGGGCTAGAGTGAAGTGGGGGACAGTGAAGTGGAGTAGTGTAGCGTGGCGCAAAGTGAAGTGGGGGTAGAGTGGTGTACAGTACGGTGGTGTAGAGAGGGGTCAATTGTTGCGCAATGGAGTAGAGTGCAGTGAAGTCAAGTGGAATAGATTAGCTTAAATTTAAGTAGAGTGGAGTGGTGTAGAGTGTAATAGCGTAGAGTGGATTATTGTAGTGTAGACTGGCATAAAGAGGAGTGGCATAGAGTGGAGTGGCTTAAAGTGGAGTGGCAAAGAGTGGAGTGGAGTGTAGTGGCATGTCGGACAGTAGAGTGGAGTGGCATGTCATAAGTGGTGTGTCATACGGCTTCTTAGAGTGGAAAGGCAAATATTGGAGTGGCGTAGAGTGAAGGGAATGTCATAGGCTGGAGTGGCAGAGAGTAAAGTGTCCTGTTGTAGAGTGGAGTGGTGAGTTATAAGGTGGAGTGGCATTCTCTAAGGGGAGTGGTCTGTTGTAGAGTGGAGTGGCATGGAATGTTATAGAGTGGAATGGACTGTGGAAGAGTAGAGTGGTGGGTTGTAGAGTGGAGTGACGTGTCTTACAGTAGAGTGGGGTGGTGTGTCACAGAGCAGTGTGTGGTACAGTATCTTAGAGTGGAGAGGCATAGAGTGAACTGGGATGTCATAGTGCGGCATGGCATATCATAGAGTGGAGTGAAATGTGGTAGAATGGAGTGGCATGTCATAGAGTGGAGTGGTGTATTGTTGAGTTGATTTGCGTGGAGTGGCAGAGTGGAGTGGCATATCGTCAAATGCAGTGGTGTGTCGAAGAGTGGAGTGGTGTAGAGTGTTTTAGAGTAGAGTGGACTGTGGTAGAGTGCAGTCGCGGGTTGTAGAGTGGAGTGGCATAGAGTAGAGTGGCGTGTCTTACAGTAGAGTGGGGTGGCATGTCAGAGTGGCGTGTGATATAGTATCTTAGAGTGGAGTGGCGTAGAGTGAACTGGTGTGTCGTAGAGTGGATTGGCGTAGAGTGGAGTGGCATGTCATACTGTGGAGTGAAATTTGGTAAAGTGAGGTGGCATGTCATAGAGTGGAGTGGTGTCTCTTCAAGTGGATTGGCGTGGATGGAGTGGCATATCATTGAATAGAGTGCTGTGTGGTGAGTGGAGTGGCGTAGATTAGAGTGGGGTGGAGTGGAGTGTCATAGAGTGGAGTGGAGTGGCGTGGCATGGAGTGTCATAGAGAGGAGTGCACTGTCAGAGTGGTGTGGCGTATCGTACAGTGGAGTGGAGTGGCGTGTGGTGTCGTGTCATGTCGTACAGGGTTGTTTAAACAAACATAGCTGGAAAACAGCTGAACAGATTTAGATGACATTTTGCAGAAATATAGGTTATGGAGTCCTTTTGGTAGTAGCTGTACATTGGTTCAGTAGTTTTCAAGTTATAGGGTCTGATTCACAAAGGTAAACTTACACTTGTCTGTAAGTTTATGATTGTTTGCTAGTCAGAAAGATTTTTTATGAGGAGTTTCTTTATGAGTACGAAGTGTCTGCACATAAAAAGATAGGACAGTCCTATCTTATTATGTGTGGAATCCCCGCAGTCGTAAAGATACTCCTTTGTGAATAGCAAATAATCGTAAACTTACCCAAAACTGTAAGTTTACCATTGTGATTCAAACCCACAAGGCACAAAAACTTGGTGATAGATTGTGCAACAGTATACAGCAGTAATTTTGTGGTATACCAAAGTACATCACAATGACAAAACAGTATATGATTGGGTAATGAAAGCCCTAATTAAAAGGCAGCCCTATTGTTTAGACCACACTTAGGGGCTAATTACGATGTCATTCGGAAAGGCTCCAAATGGGTTTCGGTATCTCAGAATCCGATTCAGCACCCTTGTTTCTGACCGAATCGTACACATTTCCCAACGACCAATTACAATGCCCGGAAACCGTTCGGGCTGTCCGAATCAGTTCCGAAAGGCATTCGGACAAGCTGAGTCTTTCGGAGCCAATTTGTACAGCTCTACAGACATGGTTTCCGAGCGAGCGATACGATGACCTATTCAACAGCTGTTACGATACGGTCTGCCTGACAAGAAACGGCTGTCGGAATCTGTCTTTGAGGGGCCGTTGCAAGCCCCCCTTCACCCAGAGGCATCCGGTTGAGGCCCATGGGGGTACCCAAGGGACCCCTCTTTCCAAACATGCATAATGTGGCAGGCACCATGGGGTGCCCGCCACAGGGTGCAAGGTTTTCCCCAACCACCCCTTTTTTCGATGGGAGTCTGTGTTCTCATTCAGAACACAGGCTCCCTTTGAAGTCAATGTGAGTCCGACCAAACGATGTCGGGAAGCATCGTAATCGGTCGTTCGGACTCGCAGAACCCGATTCGTTCGGAAACGATTCCGAGACCGATTCGGTCAGAACAGTTTCCGAACGCCATTGTAATCGGCCCCTTAGTCTGCATTATGTACTTTAAGTGTACATATAGTGTACTACTGTTTTATACGCGCATAGGAAGGGATGGGTCAGTTTATATAAGTGTGTGAAGGTAGCTAAAAGTAGTTTTATTATTTTATGTATTTTCAAAAATGTTTGCAGAGTACCACGGTACTACCTAGAAAGTACTGGGGTATTTACATAAAGTACCCCAAAAAATTAGACGTACAATTTCTTTTTTTAAAAGTACTTCACTATGTTTCCCCTTAAAACCCAGAATGCAGACTAAGGTGCCGATTACGATGTCGGTCGGAAAGGCTCCAAATGGCATTCAGTTCGTCCGAATCCGATTCGGAAGCCTTGTTTCCGACCGACTCGGAAACATTTCCGACTGACCGATTACGATGGTTGGAAACCTTTCGGACTGTCTGACTCGGTTCCGATTCATGTCCGAACGGCATTCAGAGACACCGAGTCGGTCGGAGCCGACATGTACATCTCTACAGATTGCGTTTCCGACCGAGCGATTACAATGTTGGATTCTGACAGCCTTTCCGAATCAGTCTGTCCGACTCAGATTGGCTATCAGAATCAGACTTTGGGGGCCCGTAGCAGGCCCCCCCTTTCACCCAGAGGCCTCTTGTTGGGGCCCGTGGGGGTACCCATGCGTCCCCTCTTCCAAACCATGCACAGTGTGGCAGGCACCATGGGGTGCCCGCCACAGGGTGCAAGGTTTTCTGCAACCACCCCTTTTTTCAATGGGAGCCAGTGTTGTCGGTCGGAACACAGGCTCCCATTGAAGTCAATGGGAGTCCGACCAAACTGTGTTCGGAACCATCGTAATCGGTCGGTCGGACTCCCCGAGCCTGAGTCGTTCGGAAACCATTCCGAAACCGAGTCGGTCAAAATGCTTTCCGACCGACATCGTAATCGACCCCTAAGAGTTGTGTAAAAAATATTTTGCCCTTACAAAACTAAAAGGTAGCCATATTTGTTTAGACTGCACTTAATCTGCATTCTATGTTTTAAGGGAAAATATAGTGCAGTACAGTGTTTTTTATTATTTTCTACATAGTTGATTGTTATTTTTTTTAAGTATCACAGTACTTTCTAGGTAGTACTGTGGTACACCACAAACCTTTTTAAAAATATATAAAGTAATAAAATTACTTTTACACACTTACCTTAACACACTTATATAAACTGTCTCATCCCTTCCTATCCACTTATAAAACAGTATTACACTATATATTCACTTAAAATCCAAAACACAGTACTTTCATTGTCTAAACAATATGGCTGCCTTTTTCATTTGTAAAGGCAGTCATTAGCCAATCACATACTGTTTTGTCATCTGTATGTACTGCAGAAGCATGAAATTACTGCGGCATACCACAGCCTTATATATATCACTAGGTTTTGTGCCTTGTAACTTTAATACTAATGAATCAATTTAGCTCTATACCAGAAAGGACCATTTCCACACCATAATCAATAATCCTATCAATTTTTACAAAAATCCACCTGGTCATTTTTCCGCTAAACCTCCCACAAAAGTCTATAGAAAATGCATTGGTGCAAAAATGTGTTTTGGGACCCCTCTTTTTCTTTGCACCCCTTAGCTAATAACCACAAAACTTTGCATCGTCAGCCAATGTAGAAAAAGCAATACGTCTTCAAAGTTTCATGGCGATTAGTCAAATGGTGGCAAAGTGATTAGCATTTAAAAATACGAGGAATTCCGATCTCAGGGAGTCCTAATTTTTACTACAGAGTGGCTACTGCCACTGTGTTTTATATATATATATATATATATATATATATATATATATATATATATATATATATATATATATATATATATATATATATATATCACAGGATTCGCCTCAGCAACAGCTACTCAGCTGCTCCAATTCCACTGTGGAAAGACGAAGAGCGGACCCAAAGTTCTTGGTGCAATTCAGTAAATGTTTATTAAATGCCCAGCATATCCGCCATAACGCGTTTCGACCCCCACTCGGGCCTTGATCACATGACGCGTTGCTTTGAAACTGATCAACATTTAAAGTGACAGTGCAGGAAGTAACATGATCAGCTAAGGTGAACAATGCATTGAAACTGAAAAGTTACTCAGTTCCTACTTAGCAAGAGGTTCACTACGTGCAAATATGCATTAAAATAAATATCACAATAAATACATAAATGTATAAATATAATGGAAAAAATGCATACATACTAAAAATCATGGTGTTAAAATTCATAGCATTGGAATAAAAATGGCAATTTAAAATCTATTAAAACATACCAAAATTGGAATTGTAAAAGCTAAAAAATGCCAAGATTATTATTACCAACTTGCATCAGAAAATCAAACACCATCAAAATTGTTGCACTGTTGTATAAAAAACATTGTACAAGTTCAACTTCGTGAACAGGAATATTAGTACAATCTCGGCGTGTCATGATGTTTCACTCCTTGCTACTTTACTTAGTCGAAATCGAGCCCAAGTGGGCTGAGACAAAGCTTTCTAACATTATAGTCACCTTGATCTTAATACTTGATCAGTGTACGTGAATCACCCTATTGACCACCAATTAGTGCAAAAAATAGTGCAAAATATGAATTTAAATAATTAAAATGATGTAAATATGCGAGGGGAGGTTCTGTTTCTAAACATTTTCTCATATTAAAAAATAAGATGGAACTGATTTTAACCACTAAGTATATTACCTACTATCTCTGGAAATACTTCATAGACATGTATAAAAATCTTCACTGGCATTCAACCCTGATGGTGTCTTGGTGTCAAGCTCTAATATATATCTCGTTTCCAAGAGGCGCAAATTAGCCTCTCGGTTTCCTCCTCTTTTAAGGGGCAGGACTGTATCTATTACAAAATATTTTAGATGTACAGGGTTGCTCTCATGACATTCCTCAAAATGTCTGGCTACAGGGTAGGCTTGGTCTTTGTTGTTAATTGCCCTTATGTGCTGGAGTATCCGCTGATGGGCTGGCAGCTTGGTACTGCCAATATATTTCAACCCACAGGGACACTCCAGCACATAAACTGCAAATTCTGTTTTACAAGTCAGTCTTTTGTTAATGATTATAGGATCTGGCTTGAAAGGACTATTATAATGAGTCTTGTTGCATGCAAATTTGCATGCTTTGCAGTATGGACATTTTTTAAAACCTTTATACATTGTAAGCCAGTTAGTAGGTGATTTAAGTTCCGGACTACTCCTGACCAAACTATTGCTCATTGACCGAGATTTTCTAAAGGTCAGAACAGGCTTCGCAGGTAGATGTTTGCCAAGGATAGGGTCAATCTGCACCAGACTCCAGTTTCAATTTAAGATCTTTCTAAGAGCCTGGTGCTGCCTATTATAGGTAAGTATGATCCTGGGTTGCAGCTCTGACTTATCTGGGCTGGTTTCTACCTGACTAGGTTTGGATGCAAGGGCCTCAAGTCTGGACAGAGTTTTGGTTTTATTGATCGCCCTGTCTATGATGTCGGAGGCATACCCTCTTACTTGAAACCTCTGTCTGCTCAAATTCTGGGCTGCCTCACAATCTTTCTCAGTGCTGCAAATACGCTTGATGCGTAGCATCTCCCCGTAGGGGATGCTTTGTATCAGGTGGCGTGGATGATGACTACTGGCATGCAGCACTGTGTTACCTGAGGTGGGTTTCCTGAATAATCTGGTAGCAATAGTATCCTGATCCACGAATACCTCCACATCCAAAAAATACACTGAAGACTTACTGATAGTTGATGTGAAGTGGAGATTGAAACAATTGTTGTTAATTTGATCTATAAATTGCAATGCACTGGTTTCAGATCCTTTCCAAATTAAAAACAAATCGTCTATATATTGTAACCCGGTCACTACATGCTGGTCTATTGTGTCTTTGTGCTGTCCCCTGAGGACCTGCTCCTCCCACAGCCCCATATGCAAACAAGCATAGCTGGGGGAAAAGCAGGCCCCCATGGCAACACCTCTAATCTGCTGATAGATTTGATTATCAAACAAAAAGAAATTTTGCTCCAGACATGTAGATATCATAGAAATTAACATTTTGTTATGCATGGAGAGGTACATTGGTCTTAAGTTCAAATAATACTCAATAGCTTTGAGTCCATCACAATGCCGAATAGACGTATAAAGTGATGTAACGTCTAATGTTATTAAAAGCAGATCCGGACTCCATGCAATATGGTCAATTTTTCTAAGAAAGTCCAATGTATCCTGTATATACGACGATAGACCTCTGACCCAGTCTTGCAAAAAGTAATCCACATACTTGGATGTGTTCTCCATAATGCTGTTAATGGCAGAAATTATTGGTCTACCTGGGGGTTTACTAGCACACTTGTGAATTTTAGGAATAAGGTACAGAGCGGGGATGACTGGGTGTTCATTTTTTTAAAAGCGATATTCATCCTCACTTATCAGTCCCCCGCTCTTCCAAGCCAATCATTTCAAATAATAGTCATTCCATGCTGCTTTGACAATGTGAATATTACTTTTCCTATGGCACTCTATATCCGACAGTTGCTGCAATGCCTCTTCCATATACAGTTTACGCGGCCACAGAACAACATTGCCGCCCTTATCTGATTGTCTCACAATTATATTATTGTCGTTCTGCAATTTTTTCATCAACTGTATATAACATATATTTTGTTTGTCAATCCCATGGCGGGCCTTGCTAGTTGTTGTATAGAGTTGTTTGAGTTCCTTTGTCACTAATTCATGATAAACGTCCAAGTTATCATGCAGCATGGTAGGTTGAAAGATAGACTTAGGCTTGAATGGAGTTTTTATCGTGCCGTTAAAGTCTGTGAGATCTAGGTTTGAGGTAGCGGTATCAATTGACAGTTCATTTTGCAGCGACCAAAGTTCCTGAAACAAGTTCATGTCTCCTGCCGTTAGGAACGAAGGGCTGCTTATTGATGTCTCCGTTGCAGTGACCTTTTTCTTTGATTGTAGCATGTGGAATTTGTTAAGCTTTAATTTCCTCACAAATCTGAAAACATCCATACGAGTGTCCGCGTAATTAAAGCTGCTCGCCGGACTGTAAGACAGACCCAAACCCAATATTCTTTTCTCCGCCATTGATAGATTAAGATCAGTCAAATTTACTACTGAATTGGCGTCTGGAATTTGTTCTACTTCTGTTGGCGATTCCATCTTCCCCTTGTTTGTTTTTTGGTAGTTTGCTTCCCCTGGTTTGCTGCACTTTCGTCTTTGGCTACGCTTGTAGTTGTTTCTTTTGTTTTTGGTCCAGTCTGCCCTCTGGGTCTCAATGTGTCCCTTCGATCTTGGCATAAGCAGTCTACTTCCTGCGCATGGGACAGTTTGGTAAACCCCAATCCCGATGTCCTAGATGTTTCGCCTTCAGGTTCACTTTCTGCCGCAGAACTCAGATCTGATACTGAGGTTGACGCTATGGCTGCCTCACTGCCATCTTTTTGGAAAGCTCGGTTTTTATTTCTCCTCGCTTTAACAGCGTCATATTTACGGGCGAATGTGAATACCTGCCCATTCTGGTAGTCCGCCTTGTCTCTTTCAAATTTAAACGCCTTGCGTCTTTTAATAATGTCTTCATCCTTCTGCAAGCGTGCAAACATGCCTTCCCTTAATTTTTTAATTTGTTCTGTCATGTCCAATTTACATATTTCTGCCTCAAGTTCTTCGACTTGAACTTGTAGTTTGGCACGATCGCTTTCAGCGTATTTAACGAGTATCCCAACTAACTTGCTTGAGGATACAAGATTGCAATCAGCCCATTCAGCAAGCATGTTGGGATCCGGATTGTCATAACTTGGTGCCAAGGTGATACCCATACTTCTCGGTATCCTGCCCACCTCCAAGTAGCGGGATAAAGATTTGTGCTCCCACCAATTGGATTGTTCGGAGCGCATGAGTTTTCCCAGCTTTTTAAACAAATCTTTGGTGTTCGAATTTCCAATAGATGTGGTGCTTTGTTGTATGTTCACCATCGACCCCCCAGCCGGAGAGTCATTAAACATAACATTAGCCGCCTCCTCGCGGTTGCGCAACGTGTCCGCGGACATTATGCTGAAAGTTTTGGCAAAAATGAGCAATATTGAAACGGTCACAAGCTTTTAAGATAAGTACCCAAGCTTGCACCGTACACACTCCTCAACTGGACTATCTGTCGGGTCCTACCTTCGCGAATTGCCTGGCGCTTGATCCGGTCATCCGACACAGGTCACGCCGACTTCGACCAGCAGGCAGGCCAGTCCACAGCGTCCAGGGGCTACAGCAGCTTACTCCTCGCCGGAGTCTCGATTACAGTTCCGGGTTACGAAACTGACTGCTTCCTGCCGCCGTGCCCAAACAGAGGAGGGGTTGCCGCTAGTACCACTGAAGCAACTCGGTACCTATTTATCACAGGATTCGCCTCAGCAACAGCTACTCAGCTGCTTCAATTCCACTGTGGAAAGACGAAGAGCGGACCCAAAGTTCTTGGTGCAATTCAGTAAGTGTTTATTAAATGCCCAGCATATCCGCCATAACGCGTTTCGACCCCCACTCGGGCCTTGATCACATGACGCGTTGCTTTGAAACTGATCAACATTTAAAGTGACAGTGCAGGAAGTAACATGATCAGCTAAGGTGAGCAATGCATTGAAACTGAAAAGTTACTCAGTTCCTACTTAGCAAGAGGTTCACTACGTGCAAATATATATTAAAATAAATATCACGATAAATACATAAATGTATAAATATAATGAAAAAAATGCATACATACTAAAAATCATGGTTTTAAAATTCATAGCATTGGAATAAAAATGGCAATTTAAAATCTATTAAAACATACCAAAATTGGATTTGTAAAAGCTAAAAAATGCCAAGATTATTATTACCAACTTGCATCAGAAAATCAAACACCATCAAAATTGTTGCACTGTTGTATAAAAAACATTGTACAAGTTCAACTTCGTGAACAGGAATATTAGTACAATCTCGGCGTGTCATGATGTTTCACTCCTTGCTACTTTACTTAGTCGAAATCGAGCCAAAGAGAAAAAGCAATACGTCTTCAAAGTTTCATGGAGATTAGTCAAATGGTGGCAAAGTGATTAGCATTTAAAAATACGAGGAATTCCGATCTCAGGGAGTCCTAATTTTTACTACAGAGTGGCTACTGCCACTGTGTTTTTATATATATATATATATATATATATATATATATATATATATATATATAATCATTAGTATACATTATAGTTAGGTGAGAATGTCAGATAAAACAAAATATATATGTAAGAAATTGGGTTACTGGTTGGGGGAGGAGATCCTACTCAAGCAAGATCCACAATCCTTGTCAGGGTGAGACACAAGCAAACCCCAGGTTAACCTGTGCTCAAGTTTCTGGTAGCTTGGCACAGAGCAGTCAGGCTTAACTCAGGGACAATGTGCAAAGTATTTGTACAGCACTTCTAACAGTAATAAAGTGAAAACACAATACCAAAAAGAATTCCACACCAATTTAGAAAAATAAATCAATTTTTAATAATAAAATAAGACCAAAACAACAAAAATCCAATCAGTAGAACCGAAGGTATGCAATTTTAAAGAGTTTAGTGAAAATAGCTCCAAAAAGCACAAAGCGCCAACTGTGGATATATGGTCACGCCGGACGGGGACAAAGTCACAAGTTCAGGCAAATCGCAATGGAGGGCAGGCCGGCTACAGGGACCAAGTTAGGCCCACTGAACAAGAGTACCTTAAATCTAGGTTGCAGAGAGTTGTGAGGTCCCGCACCAAGGATGTGTTGTGTAGCCAAGGTGATGCATCGGTTCTAAGGAGCTGTGGAGCTGAGATGCAAGGTCCTCTGTTATCATCAAGGATCCTGTCCATGAGGGCTTGCAATACAAAGTCCAGTTTCGAGGATGTGTTGCATACTCAGGGCGATGCGTTGGTGCTGAAGAGCTGCAAGGCTGCGATGTGACAACCTGCATTATCGTGTAGGCTGATGTCGACAAGAGATTTGCAATGCGAGGGCCTGCTTAGGTGATGCTTTGCACAAAAGCAGTTACAATGTGGGCTGCGCGGTCAATGAGGAGTCTTTGCACTTGAAGAACCCTTGCAGCAGAGGTGATGCATCAGTTCTGCTCAGGATTGCACAGCAGAGGAGATGGATCGGTTCTGCTCGATCCACAGATGGGCTGGTAGAGCACCTTCAGGCCCACTTTCAAGAGTCCAGGTCTGGGATGGCACCACTTGGCAGGGTAGAACTCACAGATGGCAGAGTCCAAGTGCTGGGTTCAAGGTTATTGGAGCCTTTTGTCCCTGAGTCTCAAGTCAGTAGGCCAGCCAACTAGCACTTGGGGTCAATTTGGGGTCCTGGGTTCAACAGATGCAGGTCCAGTCCTTCTCACCCAGGCACATGGGTAGTGAGCAGCAGGTCAGTACAGCAGTGCAGCAGACCTTCAGAGCAGCTGCCCAGTAGAGTGGCAGTCTTTCCAGCAGCACAGCAGTCCCTCTTCCTGGCAGAGTATCCAATGGTCCAGAAGTGTACTGCAGTGTTGGTGTCTGGGGTCCAATATTTATACCTGGGGCTTTCTTTGAAGTGGGAGAAGCTTCTATAGGGAACCCTTTGACATGCTCAGGCACCCTGCCTTCCCTGTCCTGGCTCCAGACTAACTACAGGTGGTATGTAGCCCTGCATGTGGAAGCAGGACACACCCCGATTCAAGTGCAAGCAGGGTGGTTGCCAGCTCTCCACTCTCACCCACCAGTAGTGGCCTATCCAGGCCCATCTAAGCTCTCTTGTGTGTAGATGTCTATGAAGAATACACAAAACTCAACTGTCAGCTACACCCAGTCATTTGACCAAGAGACAGGCTGCAGGCACTAAAGGGCTATTGCAGAAAAATGCCAACTTTCTAAAAGATGCATTTTCAAAATTGTAATTTGAAATCCGACTCACCATAAGTGAGGATTTTTTATTACAATTCCAGAGACACCAAACAGGAGCTGGTTACCTGCTCCCGTTTTGACATTATCACTAGTAAATGTAATAAGGAAACTCCAATGTTATTCTACAGGAGAAACAGACTTTGCAGTAATGAAAAAGAATCTAAGTGTGTTTCACTACCAGGACATGTAAAACTAAAAAGTACATATGTAACCTTTTAAATACACTGCACCCTGCTCTCTGAGCTGTACAGGGTCTGCCCTAGGGTCAATGTATTTGTATTAAAAGGAAGGTTTGGGCCTGGCAAACGTTTTACTTTGCCAGGTCAAAATGGTAGTTTAAAAACTGCACACACAGGCTGCAATGGCAGACCTGAGACATGTTTAAAGGACAACTTAAGTGGATGGCACACTTTGTACTGCAGGCCCACTAGTAGCATTACATTTACAGGCCGAAGTACAGGTAGTACCACTTTATTAGGTACTTACTTACAAGTAAATGAAATATGGCAATGGAGTATAATCCAATTCTACCATGTTTTAAGAGAGCACAAGCACTTTAGCACTTGTTAGCAGTGGCAACATGTGCAGTCCTGAAGCCAGCACAATGCAGTCAGCAAAACAGGAGGGTTGAAGTAAAATGTTAGAGGGAAAAGTCACACTAAGAATATATATGTGAGCATATACGTGTGTGTGTATATATATATATATATATATATATATATATGTATACATATGTATATACATATATATATATATATATTCACTGAAAAAACCATAGGTTTCAGGGACGTTATAGTTAGGTGGACATTTCACTCGTACAAAACCATAGAAATTCCACCGTTATAGTTAGTTCAGTTAACTATAACTCGCGCCCCCGCAATGCACTGCTCATGACGTCACATATTACATCATTCATGGCATGGTCAGTGACATCACTGATGACATCACTGATGACATCTCAAATGACATCACTGATGATATCACTGATGACATCATCCACGTGATAATCTGATGCACCTCATCACACCCTAATATAACCTTTAATACACCCACTGTAAAATACACACTACCATTTTCGAAACCATCCACACACCAATACCAGTTACTACATACTCACTCACTGATTCCTAGGTCTGCACACACATCCACTCATTCACGTATACAATCACTTATACATGCAGTCACTTATCAATACAACACTATCATATGCACTCATACACCTATTCAGACACTCACACACCGCCACTCATCCATGGAGTTACTCACACACCTAGTCAGTCAATTTAACATCTGCCTTTTACTGGTGTAAAGCAGGACGACTACCTACAGTGTGAAAGGGAGCCCAGCCCATAACCACATCTAAAGACCAACACATGTCATAGAGCTACTGACCATGCAGCTCCGACACCCAAGAAGGCCACAACACCCACTGCCATCTCCCTCAGGACCTCCCCCCGGACCACCCCCCTCCCTACTACCACCGAGGCAGCGCAGAACAGGACAGCGGAGCCTCCAAAAATGGCATGGTCCCTCAGCCACACAATAGTTGAATGTTGGGAGATGTGGCAACCAAGTATGTGTGAAGGACGCAAGTCACCCATCAATAAAAATGCACACAATACCAAGTGTAGCTGTGATGTGGTGGACAGACCTCACTATGCAGAGCACAAACCTCTCCATGTGGACATATACTGCTGGTACTTGTAGTGTTGTGGACGATAGATGCAACCATGTTACCTCAGGCAGTGGGGAAGATCTCAGTCATGTAGCTGTGTTGTCCCCCCCTGGAAGCGGAAGCGGAGTGGGCTGGTCCAACGTACCCCTACTCCAGCGTAGGAGTATGAATAAATAGGCTGGGGCTCTGGGCGTGGTTCACTTGTGGGAAGGACAAAACGTCTGCCAGGGCGGCAGCCCTCACCCTGCCACGAGGCCTCCGCCATGACCGCCGGCCTCTTCCACACAGGCCCCCTGCGAACCCAGCAGCAGAGCACCACAGACTTATGTCTGTACAGACTACTATCTTCGATCTACACTGCGGACAGCAGGGCTCACAATTCAAATCGAGTCCCGATTGCAGATGACGCAGTCCAGTAGGCAAGAGACATTGCTCCCAGAGCGGCCCGCCCGGACCACACATCATCGCAGGCTGCGCACACGCTGAGTGCTTCAGGTGCCACTAACTCAGTGCACCACAAGTCATCGCCACGTAGCCTTATTAAGGCAGAATTCATTAGACAAAAGACATTGCTACCAGTGTGGCCCGGCCGGACCACGCATCATCGCAGGCTGCGCACACGCTGAGTGCTTCAGGTGCCACTAACTCAGTGCACCACAAGTCAACGCCACGTGGACTTATTAAGACAGAATTCATTAGGCAAAAGACATTGCTACCAGTGTGGCCCGCCCGGACCACGCATCAACGCAGGCTCCACACACGCTGGTTGCTTCAGGTGACACTAACTGTACAGCTCAACTCAACGCCACGTGGCTGTGGGCCCTTGCTGACCGCTGCCTCCGGCCTACACTGCGGTCATCAGGGCTCACATTTAAAATTGACTCTTGATTCATTAATTGCAGAGTTCAGTAGGCAACTAAGTATTACGTCCCTAAAACCTACATAATATCCTTTTAGTATCCTTGCTTCAAGAACTTGTTTTATATCAGTTATAGCTTTAGTACAATGACCAACTTCATCTTGCAAGTCCAAAGGAACACTGAATGGCAGTCTACACTGCGGACAGCAGAGCTCACAATTTGAATTCAGTCTTGATTTATTAATTGCAGACAGAATTGTACTCTATGTCCTCGAATTTTGTCAAGAGGAAGTGACAAAAAGCATTCCTTGATATCTGTGCTGACTACTGCCTTCGATCTACACTGCGGTCAGCAGGGCTCACAATTCAGATCGAGTCGCGATTGCAGATGACGCAGTTCAGTAGGCAAGACACATTGCGTCATCGCTGGCTGCGCACATGCTGAGTGCCACACCTACCACTAACTCTATGCAGCTCAAGTGAACGCCACGTGGCTGTGGACTCTTCCTGACCACTGCCTCCGGCCTACACTGCGGTCAGCAGGGCTCACAATTCAGATCGAGTCGCGATTGCAGATGACGCAGTCCAGTAGGCAAGAGACATTGCATCATCGCTGGCTGCGCACACGCTGAGCGCCTCACCTACCACTAACTGTATGCAGCTCAAGTCAACGCCACGTGGCTGTAGGCCCTTCCTGACTGCTGCCTCCGGCCTACACTGTGCTCAGCAGGGCTCGCAATTCAAATTCAGTCTTCATTCATTAATTTCAGAGTCCAGTAGGCAACTAACTATAACGTCCCTGAAACCTACATATTTCGACAGTGTATTCCATAAATGTTTCATCTATTGTTCCATACACCTACACTGCGGTTAGCAGAGCTCACAATTTAACTTGAGACATGATTTATTTATTGCAGACAGAATTGTACTCTATGTCCTCGAATTTTGTAAACAGGAAGTGACTAAAAGCATTCTTCGATGTCTGTGCTGACTACTGCCTTCGATCTACACTGCGGATAGCAGGGCTCACAATTCACATCGAGTCGCGATTGCAGATGACTCAGTCCAGTAGGCAACAGACATTGCTCCCAGTGCAGCTCGCCCGCACCACGCATCATCGCTGGCTGCGCACACGCTGAATGTTTCTCATGCCCCTATCTCAGTGCAGCACAAATCATGGACCCTTTATGACACAATGTTTTCTGTATAATTTCACATCTGCTGCCCCTACCTCAGTGTACCACAAGTCATGGACCCTTTATGATACAATCTTCTATGTATTATTTCACATCTGTTGCCCCTACCTTGGTGCAGCACAAATCATTGACCCTTTATGATTGAATCTATGTGTCTGATCCAATGATTACTGCTGTACTTGTTGCCAGCACCAACCATTCCCGGAGGGCTGGCTTACACTCACCCCACACGCATCCAGCACAGACGTCACTGGACATGTGACCCTGGTAATAAAAATGAGTCGAGCGCACGTGCCCGTACCCAGTTCCACTATCTATCTGTGTCCGTGTGTTCATTATGTATGCAAGATGCCACCCCTGGGCCCTACCACATTACATTGTGCTGTGGACAGCGTATGCAACCATGTTACTCTGGCAGTGGGGAAAACTTCGGTTATGTAACTTTCTCTTGGTCATTGTACAAGTACGTACATAGAGACTGGATAATTACAGTACTGCAAGGAGAGTGTATAGTGAATTTATAAGTGCTTGGGGATTGGCGGAGTAGTTCTATAAGTACATATGTTGGCGCAGCCTAACCCCGAACACAAGCTTGGCTCTAATTGGCTGCCCTCCATGTTCCAAAAACTGAAACTTAAACTTTCCATGGCCCTGTATTGCTACAGCTGCAACACTCCACTGAATGTGCAATAAACATTCATATCCACACATATGTGTCATGTCCACCATCTTTCATGTGTAGAACTATGGATGAATGTAGGGTCAGTGATTCCCCGTACCTTCCATGTTGGCCATGTTGTGGGACTTGGCTCACAGAGTGACACATTGGCGCTTGCGACCCGGGTGATGTCAGCACTACAACAGGGACACCCGCATCAGTTGATTCCTCATACAGACCAGGACGGAGCTACGCCCATAGCTCTGGAGTCATTCTTCACAGCCTCATGCAGGACTGGCATACGCCAGGCCAGCCCACTCCGCTTACGCTTACAGGGAAGGACAACAACGCTACATGGCCCAGATTTTCATTACACTGATCTGCTGTTCACACCCTAATTGTCAGTATGCCACAGCCACTCCCTCTTGGCTAGTATACACCCACACCACACCCATCCAGCACATGCGTCACAAGACACGTGACCCTGCCAATAAAAAAGACCGGGCGCACGTGCTCAACGCCATTTCAGAGTTGCTTGCACCGGATACACTGCGGCCGGGACAGGCACACCGGCACGGGACGGTGACTTTCGGTCCACTGAGGTACGGGTACCGTAACTGCTGAGCGGGTGTGCAGCCTGCGGTGATGGCCCGTCCCGGCGGCCTGGACAGCTCAGGTTTTGTGTGCCCTGCTGGACCGCAGTGTAGGCCTGAGCCATCAGACAGCGCAGGCCTACCGCTACGTGGCGTCGCCTCACTGGTCACAGAGTTAGTGGCACCACAAGGGCTGAGCGGGTGTGCAGCCTGCGATGAAAAGCCTGGTGCACTGGTATGTCCTCTGCCATGGCGAAATCAAGACCCAGCACCAAATGTGAGACCTGGTGGCCTGCGGAGAGGGGCTGCATGACATGCAGGGTGCTTGTCCGCGGGCCCAGGGCTTTGGGCTTGCAGCGGCCCAAAGTAGGCCCTCTTTTCTACACGCAAGTTGCGAAAGGTGAGCAGAGAGGCTTGTTAGTGCAGCGGTGGGCAGTCACCTCCGGGCAGTTGGAGTGGATGGGGTGCAGCAGCCTGGGTGCGCAGCGGCGGACAGTCACCTCCGGGCAGTGGGAGTGGATGGGGTGCAGCAGCCTGGGTGCGCAACAGCGGGCAGACACCTCTGGGCAGTGGAAGTGGATGGGGTGCAGCAGCCTGAATGCGCAGCGGCGAGCAGACACCTCTGGGCAGTGGAAGTGGATGGGGTGCAGCAGCTTGGATGCACAAAGGCAGGTCAGAGAATTAGGCGTGTGCAGTTGTATGTACTCTGCCATTACTGATTCCATACTACGTTTCAGATGACTACGCTTGAGGGCTCCACTAAGTCCCGGCACGTGGTTGGAGACACACCGGTGACGGAAAGGTGAGGTGGGAGGGTTTTGTCCACAGTGTCGGCACTCACTGTCCCTCTCCATCTCTTCCTTTCTCTCCCTCACACTCTTTCTCTCTCCCTTCCTCTCTCTCTCACTCTATCTCTTCCTCTCTCTCACACTGTTTTTTTCTTTCTCTCTCTACCTCTCTCTCTCTTTCTCTCTCTCTCACTCTTCCTCTGTTTCTCTTCCTCTTTCTCACACTGTTTCTCTCTTTCTCTCTCTCCCTCTCTCTTACTGTTTCTCTCTCTCTTCCTCTCTCTCTCACTCTTTCTCTCTTTCTCTCTGTCTATTTCTCACTCTTTCTTTCTTTCTCTCTCTCTTCCTCTCTCTCTCTCCTTTGATGGACGCATGACGCACAATCTTATCTTGCTTTTTGTCTAGCAGGCTGTGATTCACAGATTGACGACCCCCCCCCGACATGGACCTCCCGCCACGAGGCGATGACTTCAGTTCCACTGAGTTAGTGCCACCAGAGCTGAGCGCGTGTGCAGCCTGCGATGATGCATGGCCATCCTACAATCAACACCCGCTCTGAATTGTGAGCTCGGCTTGACCGCGTGTACGCAACTTGCGCCTGAGGAGGTTGCTTCAGCACTTGGTGGACCCTCTTTGACACACGCCGGTGGCGGAAGGTGAGCAGAGAGCCTTGTTTCCGCAGCAGCGAGCAGTCACCTCTGGGCGGTGGGAGTGGATTGTGTGCAGCACCCTGGGTGCACAAGAGCGGGCAGACACCTCCGAGCAGTGGAAGTGGATGGGGTGCAGCAGCCTGGGTGCACAGGAGCGGGCAGACACCTCCGGGCAGTGGGACTGGATGGGGTGCACCAGCCTGGGTGCACAGCAGCGGGCAGACACCTCTGGGCAGTGGGAGTGGATGGGATACAGCAGCCTAGGTGTGCAGAGGCGGGCAGACACCTCTGGGCGGCGGGAGTCGATGGGGTGAAGCAGCCTGGGTGCGCAGGGGCGAAACAGAGAATTAGGCGTGTGCAGTTGTATGTACTCTGCCATTACTGATTCTATACTATGTTTCAGATGACTAAACTTCAAGACTCCACTATGTCTCGGCACGTGGTTGGAGACACACCAGTGGCAGAAAGGTGAGCTGTAAGGATTTTCTCCACAGTGTCAACACTCACTCTCCCTCTCCATCTCTTCCTTTCTGTCACTCACACTCTATCTCTCTCTCTCACTCTGTATCTCTTCCTTTCTCTCTCTCACACTCTTTCTCTCTTTCTATGTCTCTTCCTCTCTCTCTCATTCTTTCTTTCTCTCTCTCTTCCTCTTTCTCACTCTTTCTCTCTTTTTCTGTCTTCCTCTCTGTCTCACTCTTTCATTCTCTGTCTCTTCCTCTCTCTCACTCTTTCTCTCTTTCTCTCTCTCTCTCTCTCTCCTTTCATGGACGAATGACGCACAATATTATCTTTCTTTTTGTCTTGCAGGCTGTGATTCACAAATTGTCGAGGGATGACACGCCATACCTGTACCTACTTTTATTTTGTTGTTTTGTTTAAATAAAATGTTTTATATGTAAATCCATAGATGACTGAGATTCTTATTTGTCCAACCTCACATGCATCTTCTTTACTATAATTGTGCAACATCAGCCAATTTGTTACGTTCCAGATTTCCTAACGTTGCTGTCACATTTGTTTGTGTGGGGGGTGAAGGGGAGATGGCAGACAAGGGGCTGGTGGCGGGGGTGTCGGAGCAGTGTTGGGTGTCCGAGCTGCATGATCGTTGGCTCCATTGCATCTGTTGTCATTCACGTATGGCTCTGGGTGGGCTCCCTTTCATATTGCAGGTTGTATTCCGACTTTACACCAGCTCAGAGCAGGTGTAAACTTTCTGCTACTAACGCACCTTATCACCTGTTTTGTACTCTCTTCGATGAGCAGAGAGCCTTGTTTCCGCAGCAGCGAGCAGTCACCTCTGGGCGGTGGGAGTGGATAGTGTGCAGCACCCTGGGTGCACAAGAGCGGGCAGACACCTCCGAGCAGTGGAAGTGGATGGGGTGTAGCAGCCTGGGTGCACAGGAGCGGGCAGACACCTCTAGGCAGTGGGAGTGGATGGGATGCAGCACTCTGGGTGCGCAGAAACGGGCAGTCACCTCCGGGCAGTGGGACTGGATGGGGTGCACCAGCCTGGGTGCACAGCAGCGGGCAGACACCTCTGGGCAGTGGGAGTGGATGGGATACAGCAGCCTAGGTGCGCAGAGGCGGACAGACACCTCTGGGCGGCGGGAGTCGATGGGGTGCAGCAGCCTGGGTGCGCAGGGGCGAAACAGAGAATTAGGCGTGTGCAGTTGTATGTACTCTGCCATTACTGATTCTATACTAGGTTTCAGATGACTAAACTTCAAGACTCCACTATGTCCCGGCACGTGGTTGGAGACACACCGGTGGCAGAAAGGTGAGCTGTAAGGATTTTCTCCACAGTGTCAACACTCACTCTCCCTCTCCATCTCTTCCTTTCTGTCACTCACACTCTTTCTCTCTCTCTCACTCTGTATCTCTTCCTTTCTCTCTCTCATACTCTTTCTCTCTTTCTATGTCTCTTCCTCTCTCTCTCATTCTTTCTTTCTCTCTCTTCCTCTCTGTCTCACTCTTTCTCTCTCTCTACCTCTCTCTCACACTGTTTCTCTCTTTCTCTCTCACTCTTTCTCTCTTTCTCTATCTCTTCCTCTCTCTCTCACTCTTTCTCTCTTTCTCTGTCTTTCTCTCTGTCCCCCTCTTTCTTTCTCTGTCTCTTCCTCTCTCTCACTCTTTCTCTCTCTCCTTTCATGGACGCATGACGCACAATCTTATCTTTCTTTTTGTCTTGCAGGCTGTGATTCTCAAATTGTCGAGGGATGACACGCCATACCTGTACCTACTTTTATTTTGTTGTTTTGTTTAAATAAAATGTTTTATATGCAAATCCATAAATGACTGAGATTCTTATTTGTCCAACCTCACATGCATCTTCTTTACTATAATTGTGCGACATCAGCCAATTTGTTACGTTCCAGATTTCCTAACGTTGCTGTCACATTTGTTTGTGTGGGGGGGAGGTGAGGGGAGATGGCAGACAAGGGGCTGGTGGCGGGGGGTGTCGGAGCAGTGTTGGGTGTCCGAGCTGCATGATCGTTGGCTCCATTGCATCTGTTGTCATTCACGTATGGCTCTGGGTGGGCTCCCTTTCATTATGCAGGTTGTAGTCCGACTTTACACCAGCTCAGAGCAGGTGTAAACTTTCTGCTACTAACACACCTTATCGCCTGTTTTGTACTCTCTTCGATGATCTTGCTGGTTGTTGAGACACTTGCGAAGTGATGTGTTCGCTGCTTTTTGCACGAGAACGCCTACTCTACATCTCATTAGCAATGTTTGCCGGACTCATCCGTGACAATGCTTTTTGAGGCTGCTATCGCTGGTAAACTGGTGATATGGGCTGTTTGCTCCAGCTTGTGAATGGTGCGTTAAATTTATCACTATTTTGGTTGCGATAAAGTGCCGTTAACTCGGCGATATGTCCTTGAGAATATACCCCTCGGTGTTTGAAAAACTTAAGAAGTACTCGAGTGCCGCGCTGAGAGCCGCGCACCCATCGCTTTCACAAGTTTGCTATGACATGGCGGGAGAGAGCGAGGGAGAGAGACAGAGTGAGATAGCACAAGCAGCGCAAGGCCGCACGGGCACCTGGCTCCACATACCAACATGTGTGTGTGCATCGCCATCCGTGCACAGGCAATTCCCCCACAATGCAGCCCACACACATTTCAATCACAGAACATCAGCAATGTAGGCAATGTGGTACAAAACTCCCCTCATACGGGTTCTGTGTCCGGTGTGTGTGGCGGGGTGATGGCTGCATGGCTGTGTTCCCCTGACACATCAGACTGCGTAGGTGATGGGGCTGCATCAGATGTCGTCCAGCACCTATGCAAAAACAATGTCTGGCTCACAGAGGCGGAGCTTGCCAAAGGTTTACACCCCCGCACATAACACACCTTCTTAATTTCTAATTTACCTTCCTAGTTGGTATGCAGATTTCAAATGTCACAAACGCATGCAATTCTTTTCTTGTCACACAGTACATGTAATGCACCGCTTTCATCAAGAATGGAACCAGTAATGGCACAATTTCCTGTTGCTCCACACATAAATCCATGTAAAGAACAAATCAGAATGGTTCCTTATTTTTTTTAGATTGCAAAACCTCTCTTTATTGCTTATTTTTGAACTTTCCATATAAACAGTTTTTTTAAGGACACATACAGGTGAAAAGTTCAACGTACTGTATCAACACTTTCTAGAACATTGTACGACATGTGTAGGTTAAAAGTTCATCATTTTTTTAAACCTACCGATATATTTTTTGCAACATTTTCTCCAACATTTAACGGCACGTGCAGGTCAAAAGTTCACCATTCTTTCAAGTTTGAACTGCACCTTCCAAATACAATTAGCAGCCGTGGTTGAGCTGAGCAAATTTCATCCTATAATATGTACTCCACGTATAAACTGCTTTTTTATTAACCAATCACAAAGATGCTTTTCATCAAAACTAAAATACACCCTACTTTTTAGGACACAATACATTTCATCTCCCAATCGGTTAACGTTTTGTATGTGAAAAAAAAGTAGTTCCCCATGTTTAAACATATCTCTCATTCTACGAACGGACTGCATGAGCTACAGACATTTATCCATATCTTCTAGCCATACCTTCAAAATGCTAGTGTGGATAGTAGGACATAGCTATGTTTTCTGGTGCAAGAGGTATGCAGAACAGAGACGTATTGACTTAGACCTAGGTTTACAAAATGTGCACATTAAATGGTTTGCACAGAGAGAATTGAAGTGGCACCAATTGCTCCCTTTGGTTAAAACCTGTTTGCATCTCCAACACCCTGATCTCATGATTGTGCACTGTGGTGGTAACGACCTAGGCACATTGACTGGGGTAGGTTTGGAAATGCTTATGAAGGACACCTTTGGACAATTGATGTTACTTTAGCCTCAAACTGTCTTTGTATATTCCAATATATGCCAAAGACAGAAGTGGAAATGGTCAAACCAATTTTGTCATAAGATTGAAAAATCTAGGAAGAATGTCAACAAAGCTGTGTCTGCATACCTCAGAGACCATAGAATGGGGTCGATCTACAACAACAACGTACGTTTTGATACATCTGATATCTATAGAAGTGATGGAGTACACTTCACAGATGAGGGAAACCGAGTTTTCCTGATTAACCTGAAGCTGTGCATCCGCACTTATATGTAGCTCCAACTAATAAACACAAGGGCTCTTTTTAGAGCCGCCTTATATTCCCAATTTTGGCTTGCAGAGTGTCCGCTGCAGTTCGGCTAGCAGAGGGACACCTGCGGGCCGTCGGGCAGGCTCGCAGAGGAAGAGCTGCGGCCCGTGGGCTCAGCTCGCAGAGGGAGACCTATGAGCCGTTGGCTCGCAAAAGCACAGCACCGTACTGGCTCGCAGAGGGAGAGCTGTGGTCTGACTCGCAGAGGGAGACCAACGGGCCAACAGGCCTGCTAGCAGAGACACAGCTATCAGTTAACGGGCTGGCTCACAGACATACAGCTGCGCGCCCTCCGAGCTGCAACCCAATGGGCTAACTCGCAGAGGGAGAGTAACGGGCCGACGGGCCTGCTAGCACAGACACAGCTACGAGCTAACTAGGTGGCTCACAGAGGTAGAGCTGCGGGCCCGACGGCTCGCAGACACAGAGCTGCGAGCCGACGGACTGGCTTCTAAAGGCATAGCCGCGAGCTGATGATGTGGGGAGAGGGAGCGTAAAAGGAGTATCTCGCACAGACAGACCTGTGGGATATTTTCAGTATTGCCTCGCAGAGGTAGAATTACAGATCCGATGCCTTTTAGAGGGAGAGATGCGAGCTGACGGACTGAGTCACAAAATGGCTGACAGCTCGCAGTCGCAGAGCTGTGAGGCGACGGACTGGCTTCTAAAGGCATAGCCGCGAGCTGGTGATGTGGGGAGAGGGACCATGAAAGGGGTATCTCGCACACACAGAGCTGCAGTATATTTGTAGTGTTGCCTCGCAGAGGTAGAACTATGGACCTGATGCCTTGTAGAGGGAGAGTTGTGAGCTGATGGACTGAATCACAAAATGGCTGCCAACACTTCCTAGTTTCAACAGTTTGCAGCCAATCAGCCGCAAGCTCGTGCTCGTAACGCCTCAGCCAATCAGATGTCAGAATTCTTAAATATCGATATCTGGAAAATGTGATATTTCTCTAAAACTACTGAACGGATTTACCCCATTTAAACAAAAGCGCGCTTTCTGGACCAAGACCTTTCTTTCTGCCAAATTTGGTGTAATTCCGTTCAGCAGTTTGACCTGTAGCCTTGTCTAAAGTTTCCTATGGAAATTGCATGGAGAAAACACGTTTTGGGACCCCCTTTTTTCTTAGCCCCCCTTGACGAATCCCCCCCAAACTTTTAGAATAGGAGCTAACCTGAAAAGAGGAACTTTTGGGAAAATTTCATAAAGATTCGTCAAACGACGCCAAAGTTATAAGCACATCAAAAAATGCTTTTCCTATGGAAACGTGGTCCTAACTATAACTATCTACTGGCGACTGTCAGTAGATAATATATCTATATATATATATATATTCACTGGATTCAGTGATGTCATTTAAGAAGTTATCAGTGATGTCACTGACAATGTCATAAGTGATGTAATATGTAAGGTCATAAGCAGTGCATTGTGGGGCGTAAGTTATAGTTAGCTCAGGTAACTATAACTGCTCAATTTCATCGGTTTGCTATGAGGGAAATCTGAGCCTAACTATAACGTCCCTGTAACCTTTGGTTTTTTCAGTGAATTTCTAAGGTTTTTCAAAATCTATTTCCTAACTGTAACGTCCCTGTAAACTTTGGTTTTTTACGTGAATTTCTATGGTTTTATAACTGGTAGTCGCGTTTGCAGAGTGGTGGAGAAAGGGGGTAGGGCATCCGACCAACTCTAAGGAATTACAGTGTAAGGGACTAGTGGATGTAACAGGAGGGCTTCTTGGTCCCCAAGGTCCCTTGGCATCCATGAGGACTTCATACCCCAAACAGTATTGTGCAAGGAGGTGCGTTTGCAGAGTGGTGGAGAAAGGTGGCATGGCCTCCAAAGTCCTCACAGCAATTGCGCTCTGTGGGACTTACTGGAGGTAACTGGAGGGGTAGTTGGCCCCAAGGACCCTCAGCAACCAATGAGACTTCACCAGCAGGTCACCAGGAGGTGCATTTGCAGAGTAAAGGAGAAAGGGGGCATGGCATCTGAAGTCCTCTCAGCATTCACGCTCTGTGGGACTTACTGGAGTTAACAGGAAGGTTTGTTGGCCCCCAAGGATCCTTAGCATCTTAGGGGACTTTATCCCCTAACCAGCAGTGCACCAGGAGGCGCGTTGGCAGAGTGGTGGAGGAAGGGGGTGTGACCTCTGAAGACTTCTCAGCAATTCTGCTATGTGGGACTTACTGGAGGTAACAGGAGGGCTTGTTGGCCCCCAAGGACGCAAGCAAGGGGACTTCATACCCCAACCAGCAGTGTGCCAGGAGGCATGTTTCTAGAGTGATGTAGAAAGGGGACGGGCTCCGGCGACTTGCCGGTCATTTTATTATTAGCAACGAGCAGAAAGAGGCAAAATAGAGAGCAGAAAGAGGCTAAATAAAGGTCAGAAGGGAGCAGAAAGTGGCAGAATAAAGGTAAGCAATGAGCTGAAAGAGGCAAAATAGAGATCAGAAATACGCAGCAAGAGGGAAAATAAAGGTCAGCAACGAGCAGAAAAAGGCAAAATAGAGATCAGAAATTAGCAGAAAGAGGAAAAATAAAGGTCAGCAATGAGGAGAAAGATGCAAAATAGAGATCAGAAACAAGTAGAAAGAGGAAAAATAAAGGTGAAAAATGAGCAGAAATCGACAAAATAAAGGTGAGCAATGAGAAAGAGGCAAAATAAAAGTCTGATCAAGGTCTGATAAAGATCCGATAAAGGTGAGAAACAAGCAGAAAGAGGCAAAATAAAGCTCAGAAATTAGCAGAAGAGGCAAAATAAAGGTGAGAAACGAGCAGAAAGAGGTCAGCAAGGAGCAGAAAGAGACATAATATAGGTGAGAAATGAGCAGAAAGAGGCAGAATTAAGATTAGTAGGGAGCAAAAATAGGCAGAATAAAGGTCAACAATGAGCAGAAAGAGGCAAAACAGAGATCAGAAACGAGCAGAAAGAGGCAAAATAAAAGTCAGAAACTTGCAGAAAGAGGCAAGATAGATATCAGAAATGAGCAGGAAGAGACAAAATAAAGGTCCGCAACGAGCTGAAAGAGGTAAAATAGAGATCAGAAATTAGCAGAAAGTGGCAAAATAAATATTAGCAACAAGCAGCAAAATAAAGGTCAGCACTGAGCAGGAAGAGGCAAAATAAAGGTCTGATCAAAGATCTGATAAAGGTGAGAAATGAGCAGAAAGAGGCAAAATAAAGGTCAGGAACAAACATAAAGAGGCAAAATAAAATTAAAAAGGTGAGAAACGAGTAGAATGAGGCAGAATAAAGGTCTGCAATGACCAGAAAGAGGCAATATAAATGCCGGAAGTGAGCAGAAAAAGGGAACAAAATAAGCAGAAGAGGGCAAAACAGAGAGCACCCAGCCACTCAAACACTCACTCATAGACCCACTCAGACAATCTCAAACCGACTCACAGACCCTTTCAGAGGCTCACAAACCCATTCACAGACTTACTGAGACACTCATGCACTCACTCACACACTCACTCTCAAAGGTTAATGGTTACATTTAGGAAATAACATTTTAAAAAACCTTCCTATGGGCCAAGAGGCCCATAGGAAAGAATAGGAATTGCTCCTGCAATTTGCGAGTCACCAAGAGGCACTCGCAAATTGCGGGCGCAATTTCAAGGGTGCCAGGGTTCCAAAAGGACACCCTGTTGCACCCCTGAAATGTGCATGTGTGCACATGTGGCGCACATACATACCCTAAGGGCATGAATGTGTGCCACGTGGCACTTAAAAAAAAGCAAAAAAGTGCTTTTTTAAAGGAAATCGTTAATTGCCACCAACTTGAAGTTGGTGGTAATTAGCGATTCCTTAAGGCTAAAGTGCACTTTCTTTTGTGCTACTTACATTGCATTTAAGGAATCGCAATTTGCAATTCCTTAAATGCAAGAGCAAAATAAGGAATCGCAATTTTGAGATTCCTTATTTTGCTAGTAGGTTTCAACTTACCTACATTGCGAATTTCAGCGTTAGCGCTCGCTATTTGGCCACCTACATCTGGCCCAAAGTTTACAGGGACATTATAGTTAGGATCAGATTCCAGTCTTACAAAACCAATGAAATTCAGCAGTTATAGTTACCTAAGCTGACTATAGCTTACACCCACGCAATGCACTGCTTATTGCATCACTCACATGGTCAGTGACATAGGTTTCTTTATAATTGGTGACTGGGTGTGTCACAAGTCACCAATTATAAAGAAATTTGAGACTGAAATCGGAACTCGGCTATTATAAATTATTGCAGTCGTGTTCTGACGTCACAATGTCTGCTGCCAGAACCAGCACCGAAGGTGAAAGGCAGGTCAGGTAATGGAGCAGAACTGAAGCAGCTTTTTCTTTCTTCTGCTCAGTTTTAATAGCTTACAATGACAAGTAGAGAGAATATGTTTATTTTTTACACTCCTTGGATAGTGAAAAGCTAGAATCTTTCTACATGTTTCTACACACGTTGCAGGCGGTCGCACTCAGAGGGCTACTTCTCAAATAGATTTGCTGCCGCTCGTGTAGATTTTCTACTCGGGTGGCAGCAAAATCAACTAGAATGGCCGTGCACTCTTTCACATCACATGGTGCCATTTGCACTGATTATTCAGCACTATTTGTGCTACTGGTGCTAAATTGCAGTGTGTTGTGCATATTTGCCACCCATTGGCAGACCTCCAAGGAATGTCGCAGAGTTTTTATGTAACTCAGTGGCATTCCATGGAGTAAAACTCTGCAAGTTCTGCCCACCCAGTGGTGGAGAAAGGGGGCATGGCCTCTGACCACCTCTCAGGAATCCCACTGTGTGGGGCTTACAGGAGGTAACAGGAGGTCTTGTAGGCCCCTAAGGACCCTCAGCAGCGAAGGCGACTTCATCCCCCAACCAGGAGCCCAGCAGGAAGTGCGTTTGCAGAGTAGTGGAAAAACGGGGCTTGTCCTCCGAAGACCACTTAGCAATCCCTCTGTGTGAGACTTATTGATGATAATAGCAGGAGTAGTTGGCTTCCAAGGACGTCCTTGTGGGTCAACTACCCCTCCTATTACCTCCAGTAAGTCCCAAACAGCAGGATTGCGGAGAACTGATAGGAGGCTACGGCCCCTTTCTCCACCACTCTGCAAACCCACCTCCTGGTGCACTACTAGTAGGGTGATTAAGTCCCCTTAGCTATTGAGGGTCCTTGGGGGCCAATTGCCCCTCCTGTCACCTCCAGCAGGTCTCACACAGTGGGTTTGCTAAGAGGTTTTCGGTGGCCACACCTCCTTTTTCCACCACTCTGCAAACTCGGCTCCTGGCGCACTACTATTTGGGGGATGAAGTCCACTTGGCTGTTGAGGGCCCTTGGGACCTATTGGTAGATGAAATGGACGCCTAAACCTTTTCATTCTAAAAATGATCATCAGTGTCTCACAGCAGGTACAATATATCCTGGCTAACAAGGCCCAATTCCAATATAAGGGAAGCCATGGGTAACTTTTGACTCTCAAATGAAATATGCATGACCTCCTTGTGGGTCGCTCTTATGAAGCAACAGTCTATGAGGAAGATGGCACCCAAAAGGAGGTAATTAGAAAGAAATGTTTTCTACCTTTAAGTCACCTTTAACCCTAGAGATATTTGAATCTCAGTGCTCACAAATAAATCCTTTCTCTGTTATTGCAAGATGAGTCACATCTGGCATGTTGCGGTTCAAAGTATTGTCAATTTTGCCAGGCAGCGGCAGGAGCACTGTCATCTCTAGGAGGAATGGCTCGCTTAAAGTGAAAAATGTATTGAAGGCACCAGACCACAACATAATAGGGTCCACACCTGCAAGGCTGCAGTGCAGTCTGATGTGTCTGTAGTGTCTTGTGTATTATAGAGCACAGGAACCCTATGGTCTCTAACAGGCTCCGTAGTCTTGGACATAAGTGTCTGGGTATGGTTAATAAAATTAATCATGAAGTACGTTTCAGTTAACGGTTACACTCTATAGAATGAAGATGTGTAATACCAAGATCCATGTGTGGTGTGATTCATTTACATTTACATGCTATCGGGCAGGGGAGGATGCTACAACTGCTGACGAGATATGGGATATGTAAACCCCTAACCCAAAGAGTCAAGAGTGCTCTCTCAGAGAGTTTGCTGAGGTCCAGCAAAGTGCTTGTGTGTGCCATGTGCACCTCAGTCGAAGTGAAGAATCAACAGTTGACGTATGTGGAGTCAAAGTGCAACTCCTGCCGGTACAAAACCTTTGAAGAAAGGGAAGGTCCCATGGAAAGTTTAATTTATCGTTGATCAGAAAGTTGCTAATATGACCGAGAAAAGAAGAGCGATGACACGACCCAACACAGAGTTGTCATTCATACGGTGCAAAAACGTAACAGGAAGTATCAACCAGGTACTGAAAGCGCAACAATCAGCGAAAGCCAGGTGCAAGAGAACACTGCAAGGTGAAGCAGAGAAGTGAAAAGGAGCGCTAAAGGTGGTGAAAACCAATTACAATGCAGAAGGTTGAGAGTGAAACAGCACTCATTTTCATTTCATACTTTATTGTTTGATAAATTAAAACCTTACAATATAAAACAATTATTCCTATTATAAAAATCCAATTTAAAAAGTGAGAGAGAGATAATTAAAACATGGATAAATGCAACATTCTTTCATATTATAATTTAGGTTGGGCTTGTTAATACTGATTTCATAATACTATTTACATATTATATACATCATGCATTATATTTCAATTTGATTTTGCTGATCTAACTCTGTTCTTACTATTATTAAAAACTTTACGAAAGCTGAAGTCAATATGTCATCAGTATGTAGACATCTTATCAGTGCTTGTCTACAACTCCGTATGCCGCGTGCGTTAAAATGTCTCCTAAGTATAGATATTCTTTCAAGTTTCAGTTTCGGACATACACACAGCAAGTGAATAATGTTCTCTTCTCCAAGTTTACATAAACGGCAGGCCACCAATTCCTCAGATCTAAGCCAATACTCCAAAACGAGCTTTTATGAATATTTGTTTATGCTTCAAGGACCATGGACTTTCAAGATATTGTTGAACTTTCATCTTGGTATAACCATTCATTAAAGGCCATGCATGTTTTCTTTTTACGAGAGAGTCTTTATCCAAAAGGAGTGATAAGTGTTTTGTTGTGATGGCATTTCCCAGATTGGATTTGCTGAGTATTCGTCTAATGCAACTTGAAGGTATTTCCAAACCTGGGATTTCTGGTTTGCATTTACTTCCTGCCATAATAGTTTGGACATTTGGTTTACATTATCCATTTTTATTCTTCTCCACACCTTTATAAATTGGCCTCAGGTTGAGAGTGGTGTAGAACAAGAGTGAGAGATAAAACTGCTACTCATCGTCAAAGGTGAGGATGATGCCTCACCACCTCCAATTGGGCATGACGGTCAAGTTCTAGTCAGTGTGCTGATGTTCGCAGCTGACACCAGTCCAGAACACACTGAAGGTCAAGTACGGCCTGAACATCATATAAACCTGGCAGCAGCTGCAGAAAACAGCACAAAGTATGACTTGAAATGCTCACCAACATTGTAAGCTCAACAAATTCAATGACAAAGAAGCCATTTGTCTCAGAGCCATAGATGGTTGCCTTTCCGATTCCTTCAGACACCGAATGCTGAGAGAAACGTTCAGTCTGGAGTGTGTGGTCATGGCAGCCAGAGCAGAAGAATGTGCCGACAAACAAGCAGCTGACATGCAGGCCGGAGGGGACTAGAGTGAATTGGGGTTGAATGTGAAGAACAAGAAAAAGTACAGGGTAGAAGGACACAAAGGGATGTCTCCAAAGAAATAGAAGTTGTGTTATCAATGTGGATTTTCCTTTCTGCATGAAGGTAAATGTCCCACTAGTGGACAGATATGTAAAGGCTGCAGGAAAGAGAACAACTTTGTAACAGTTTGCAAGGCAAGAGAGAAAGTGAGTGCGTCACATCGTGAAGACAAAACGGCTGCCCGTGCATCACGTTGTGAAGACAAAATAGCTGCCAGAAAGTTCCAGAAGTGTTCCAGTCATGCCCACCGAAGTAAATGGCAACATCAGTGGAGTTAAGTACAAACTGATAGAGGCTGAGTGTCATCTCATTCTTTGTTAAGATGTTCAACTGTTGAGCGACAGTGAAGAACATGGGTGTGCGATGTCAATGCTGACTACTGAAAGACGTGTGCATGTAGGTTTGGCTTCTTGCGTAGAAGACTTCAAGTCAGAAAAGGATCGACTAGTGAAATCAGGAAATTCATTTGGACATTGTCCCGAAATAAAATGGAAGGTTTATGGTTGCTATATACCGTTTGTCATAGACAGTGATGTGAAACCAAGGTATATATGTGGGTTGCTTCAAAGCCATTACAAAGTCAAGGTTCATTCACGGCGACCATGAAACACAAAAAGAAGAAGGTACAAGCCCCAATCCACGTCCTTCAGGGTACTTCTTTGAGTGCATGTTTGCTCAGCTTCCGCACTGCTGCTGACATGGGACTAATTTCTGTGAATCAAAATATCAATGCTCATCATGACTTAGTCATTCGTCATTGTTTCATGGATTAGGAAAACTTAAGACAATGAAAGTGCAGCTCCACATGAAAGAGGACATTCGTCCTGTTGCTCAATGACATAGTCGAACTGTATTTCATCTACAAGAGGCTGTTGAAAAAGAAATTGAGAATTTGCTAAAACATGATATCATTGAGTGCTCTACTGGTTCAATGCCATGGGTGTCACCAATAGTGGTGGTATTAAAAAGGACAGCAGAGGGTCTGTGTGAATTTGTGTTGACATGCATTAAGCAAACAAGGCAGTTGAAAGAAAACGCCACCTAGGTCCACAAATTGCGGATATGATTACCCAGCTGAATGGTGCCAAAGTATTTTTGCGTCTTGATCTGAACAAAGGATATCATCAGCGCAAATTGTAAGAAAATTGAAGGTACACTACTAGCTTTTCAACTCATGTTGGTTTGTTTAGATACCAACCAATACCAAACTCAATCTGAAAGATTGAGTTTCGGAGTGGCTGCAGCTGCCGAACTTTTTCAAGATGTCATTTGTTGCCTTGTACAGCCTTTCACACATGCTTTCAGTTACAGTAATGATATACTAGTATTTGGGGCCACATGAAAGGAACATGACAAAGCCCTTACACTAGCGTGCTGTCTACTAGCTGATGCAGGTCTTATGTTGAATTCTGAAAGTGCGAGTGTCACATAACAAGACTAAAATTCTTTTGGCACCTTTTCCCAGACGGAGGTATGACTCCAGATCCAGCCAAGGTTCAGACTTTGTCATACACCTCCCCGCCAGAAGATGTAACCATGCTGCATTCTTTTCTTGGTATTGCCAGTTACTGTTCTAGGTACATCCGTAAGTTTGCCAATGTGAGTGCTCCACTGAAAGAGTTAACAAAATGGTATGTTTCATTTCAGTGATCACGGGAGTGTGATCCCAGTCTCAAGACGATTAAGCATGCAATTGAAAATACCACTGAAATGGCTTACTTTGATTTGAAATTGCATACAGAGAATGTTGTGGATACCAGCCCAGTGGGGTTTGGCACGGTTCTTGCCCAACATAGTAGACATGCAAATACACGAAGGTGTATTGTAACTAGGGTTCCCGGTTTTATGGTATTTATTTTTTTAACATTTCCGTCTGTATTTATCCATATTTATTTTTGGGTAATTTTATCTGTATTTATCCACATTTATTTTTGTTGCAAGCAAAAGAAGACGCTGCCGCTAGTATTTTTTCACACTTATTTAAACAGACACTGCACACTTGCACTCAGGTGTTATAGGTTTAGATATATAGATATATATACGCCAAATTATGTAAACACAATACATTCATCTGAAAACTTTGCCAAAATAATTTTAAGCGAACGTAGGCCTTAACAGACCTTGAGTAACTTGCATTAAGAAACCTTTACTGTGGGGCTGTACACCCTAGGGACCAGAGGGGAGGATAGAACTCCCTTTTTGTAAACAGGCTTTTAAATCCTTTTCTTATCTAGTCACATTTGCTGTGATTTCAAAAAAACATGCTGTGTCTTTGAGGGAGCAACCCATTCTGTTTTTTCATTGCAGAACAACTTTGCTGGGATTTAGACCCCCATAAAAATCCTTTTTGGCGGAATCTTCGTCTATTTTTTTTTTTTTAAACGGAGGAGCTCATTATGTTCCATCATACACTATGATAAATCTCCGTTTATAAATTTCTGAAACCTAAGGTGAGTGTACACATTTTTGAGGGTAGGAGGAGGGTGTGAAATGTATTGTTTCAACATAGGAAACATTTTCTCCCGGAGCGAACACGCAGAAGAATGGCACTTGACCCAAAGGTCTTGGAGCGGTGTACCTGAACGCCAGCTGAATTTCGTCTTGTCATATGCATTGTTTACAGGCATATGGAAATGAAGTGATATGCCTAAAATCACATGATGCTTTGCTGATGCAGCGACCTCAGTGTAAATGTGGGTGTGCTTTTAGTGGCACCAGAAAACATTCCTGAAACTGCCATCCACCCTCATCCTAGATGGCCATCAATGTCGCAACAGCACCACTTTGTGCACACTAATTAAAGTTAACGGTACCTGAAGAACAATGGGACTGTGAAAAAACACACCCTATAAAGCAATGCACTCCCCACTGGGAGAGCGCAACGGATGAGGATGACTACACCAGGCTCCCTACGGGGGTCCACTCCTGATGAATGGCATACAGGGAGAGAGTGTCAAATGCAGCACTTAGAGTCTGCCCACTTAGTAAGGCGCCTTTCATGCGCCTAGGGCAGCTGCATTCCTCTATGCACCAGATTAGGCAACCCTGGGCAGAAGCACAGCTGTTCCGCAGGATTGTCTGAATCTGGTTTGTCAGTATTTTTCCGTTTATATTTATAAATGCAGACAAAGGAAAAAAAGTTTCCCGTCTGCATTTATAAGTAAAAATCCGTTTAAACGGAAAACCGGGAGCCTTAATTGTAACTTATGCTATGCTTATTCTGTGGTCTAATGAACACACTCATGTGTTTCTGTATGGGAATCATTTTACACTTGTTACTGATCACCAAGCACTGCTTACTATTTGTGGTAATCCAAAAGCCAAAGTGTCCCCTCGCATTGAGAGGTGGGGGCTGCGACTGCAAGAGTGCCCATACAGTGTCAGGGCAGCCCTTTTCAAGTGGCAGAGGCCTACGTTAACTTCATTGTACGACCCAGCACTCCTGACGCTGAGTCCGTGGAGCATTTGAGAGCTGCTACCAATGCAGATAGGAATATGCTCATTCGCAAAGACATTATTATGCATCAATCCTGGAGAACACATGCTCGACCTCTTGATAATGACAGTGAATATCAGAAATTCAAGAATGTGTGTGATGAACTGTCAGTTACACAAGATGAGATTATCTTGGGAGAATCGAGAACTATCGTTTCTGAAAGTTTATAACAGCAAGTCATTGAAGTGGCACATGAGGTACATCATGGAATTGTCTCCACGAAGCAAGCTATCTGGGACCTGGTTTGGTTCCTTCATCTTGATGAGGGAGTGGAGAGAGAGAGCTCCAGGTTTGTAATTTGTGTAATTGTTTATCCCCCAAAATGACACAGTATACTTTAAACATGTCGGATCTTCCAAAACACGTCTGGGAGAAATCTGCAGTTGACGTCTTTGGACCCCTTGAAAATGACCATTACCTCATGGTAGTCATAGATGAGTAATCCTAGGTTCCTCTGGAGGAAGACCTTTCGTCAATTACTCATGACTGAGTAATTGAAAGACTAGAAGGCCTGTTTGCAACCTGGGGTCTTCCGTCCGTTCTACATTCTGACAATGGCCCACCATTCAGTGGTCGAGAATTCAGAGACTTTCTTACTCAGAAAAGCACACTTCTATGGCCACAGGGTAATGGCATTGTTGAATGTTTTATGAGCACTCTTAAGAAAGCTGTTCAGCGTGCTGCGCTAGAGGGTTTTGAGCTCAAATCAGCTCTTTATTCTACTCTTCGTGCCTACAGATCTACCCCTCATTCTACAACCGGCAAAAGCCTGGCCATCCTGATGTTCAGGAGATCTATGGGTACCCAGCTGCCCCAGTGGGCCACTGAAAGAACAATTGATGCCAAGAAAGTTCGACTCACTGTTTCATCTCACAAGTCCAGAATGAAGCTTTATGCAGAAAAGCATTGATGTGCTTGGGACATTACAATTCAGAAATGGGATAGTGTCCTTGTCAAGCAGAGACGAAAATGCAAATCTGATGCTCTATTTGATGCTGATCAATTGCAAGTTGTGACTAGTAAGGGACACATGGTGACTGCTCACCGTCCTGGAAAGTTCATTATGAGAGATTCCTCACATATCAGCACCTGCCTCGGAGTTTGTTTCTTCCACACAACCGGAGTGAGACTCTGTGACCAGACGGCCAGGACTGCCTCAGTGGATAGCTCACCAGTCCCTGCTGCAGTTGTTTCTCCTGTGTCTCCTCAGCCTTACACCACGAGACCTGGAAGAGTGATTCAAGGACCTCGATGACTCACTGAGGACTTATGATGTGTATATGTTTGTATTTTTTATTTAACAAAGGGGGGATATGATGTCTTGTGTAATATAGAGCACGGACCCCTATGGTCCATAACAGACTCTGCAGTCTAGTGACGTAAGTGATTGGGTGTGGTTAATGAAATTCATGGCGCAGTACGTTTTAGTTAATGGTTACACTGTAGAATAAAAATGTGTAATCCCGAGCTGCGTGTGTGGGATGATTAATTTACATGCTACCGGGCTGGGAAGGACGCTACATGGTCTTCCTCTAATGCACACAAATATAAAAGCATTCCCCGGGCTGAAGAGAATAGCAGGCCTTGGTTAGACACTCTGGTAAGGTTGCTTGCACCTGAAAATAGTAATTGTAAAGACATTGTATGAGCTTTCTGCAACATGTAAGGGTGCATTGTTATTTAACTGTAAATCCAACTTAAAATAGAAACTGGGGAATTTGAGGGGGTATTATGGGTCAGTTCATGATTATTTCATGCAGGCACAACTTTGTCTTTTGAGAACAAATTGCCCTGGCAGACCTTAATGCCAATTGTAGGGCTCTTTGGACCACAACGTGGATGGTAACTGTGAAAGCAATTCATTTAAATTAGGGGACATAACAACATTGTACACTTTACCTAGGCAACTTAAGCTCTCACATAATAGTGCGAGTACCTTGTTATCTTGTTGTTGAGATATTTTTAAGAACACCCCTTCCAGGGTACAAAACACAGTGCAATTGAGCTTACATGCAATATCTCTACCTAACAAATTCATTGGAGAAGTTGGGCTAAGCAAAATGGAATGCGAATCACTAATTGTCCCGCAGAAATGGATACAGGATCTGTAATATGATGGGAACTCATTGCCTGTCAATAACAACTACATCTATGGACACGCTCAAGAGAGGTGAAGAGGGGAATCTGCAGGTTTTTAGAGCTGAGCGACTTGCACCTGTGTCAATAAGGCAAGTAGTATGTTTACCATCAATGATGTAATTCCAAAATGGGCCCTTCTGATTTACTGGGATTAAGTTACACATAACATAGTCAGAACCGCTCGGGCAGTCCTAAAATTCAGGGTAAGGGTTTTAGGCAAATTGATGGAAGCCAGACTGATCGGGAAGGCCAGGTGCCTTATGCACAGTATTGGTATACTTTGTTTCCAATGCCCCAACTGATCACAAGAGAAGAACCTCCTGCTCCATGGCCTCTTCCCAGCCCCTTTCTGCTACTCTTTCCACTCTCCCACATCTCTACCC
This sequence comes from Calotriton arnoldi, assembly GCA_963921515.1. Lineage (NCBI taxonomy): Eukaryota > Metazoa > Chordata > Amphibia > Caudata > Salamandridae > Calotriton > Calotriton arnoldi. The sequence goes on along the minus strand of CAWUFW010003768.1, from coordinate 92,266 downwards.
CTCCTTCTGTACCCCCAATGAGGGGCTACAGTTCCCATCCCCCTGACTGCTGTCTACATAGATTGCAGTTTTAAAGACAGCATTTTGGTTTAGCATTTTCTTTCTTTTTCTCTGACATCCAATGCAAGATTTTGCTAACTGGCACCCCACAGTTAGTAATAATCCCTGTACAAAAGCAGCACCTAGTGCTTAGTTAACCATTTCTGTTGGACGGGCTATGCCCGAATACCTTTCAAACACATCCTTAAATCTGTCCAAATTAACAGATGGTGCTTTACACTTATTTTATTTACAATTCGAGAAATTGGTCCAATCATTTTTCGTTGAGCACACCTCCGAAATCGCATTAAACAATTCATCCTTTATGGCACTCAATTCTCCATTATTTCCAGGGGAAATTGTTGTTCATTGCGCTTTCTCTACCAGTCTGTCTCTCACCTCACTAGGAACCATCATTTGCACTAACTGATTCACATCTGCCCAATTGGGTCTGTAGACCTCAAACACACTTTGCAGTTCTTTTTGGAACTGAATGGGATTTTCCCAAATATTTCTTGATACTCAATAAATCGGAGGGGGTCCATGGGACGTGGACCATAATTCTACCCCCAGCAGCGGGGTAGTCTTTCAGGGAGAGAGGGGTATAGGAGGAAGGCCCATCAGCATCTTCATCACTTGGATGGGGATAAGGGTTGGCACCTTCTAGACAGCCATTCTGCAGTCTGTCTCAAGATTTCTAGGGTAATAGTGGGACTTTGTTTTCATCGATCTCTGCATCCCGGAAAGAATGTGCACACACTCTGGACTGACCCACAGTAGTGGAATCAGCCACCAACCTGGTCGCTGTACTGGTAGGCAAACATACCGCAGAGCTTGGTTGCGCATTACCTCCTTGTGCTCCATTCACTCCTCCTGCCCCATCAGCTGGCTTTGAGAACATGTCCAACAGATCCTCCTCTTCTGTGTCCTCTGACAGGAAAGGGCATTAAAAAGTGCTCAGTGGCCCCCTTGTTTGGGAGAATTTTTTTTTTTTTTTCAAAAAGCCGCCAGTCAAACGTACAATGCATTGCAGGAACTGCCATGATGGCGGTTCCTGTCAATGCTCGAAAAGTCTGCTAGACCAGTGGACATTTCTAAATTTGGTTGGCGACAGAGTAATTTACTGTATCGCCCTAGAGAACAAAAACGGGCCATCCACCCATATATAAGTAGGGCCCTCGGTCTCTAAGGTGGATATTTTGGTTTTCCAATTTCTCCTGGGTATCTCTAATACTTTGAACTTGGAGTTCATGCTTACATGTGTGTGCCTCATCCCACTGTATGAAGAGGGGCCATTGTTCAGCATCTATCTTATTTTTAGGATTCTTCAGTTTTTTCTGTAAATAGCTAATCTTTCTATAGCAAACTTTCCTATTTCAAAAGTGATACCAAGGAAAGAGCTTCTTTCTGTGCTCATTAGTCAGTTCCACCACTCTTGTATATGTGTGCACGTGTCTTTACAATATTATTGTGTCATAGTATGGGCAGAAGTCCTTTTTGGTGGGGCTCGCTATGTTTAGATTGTCTTGTCCCCATCACCGTTCCTTACAGTTCACTCACAACAGGGTAACAGGGAAAGGGTCTGCAGGCCTTGTGTCCGCAGCTCATCCCACTGAGGGAGTAGGGAAGGAAACAGTAAATAGGATAGAGTTACTTTATTTATATTTCTTCTAAATTATCTCATGAAGGGAGGGGGGGAGATATTGTGCACTCACACCCAAAGATCTCCTTAAATTTGATGTACCTTTAGTCAACACTGGGAGGGAATCCTTAAGAGGTTGGACTGCTAGATCTGAGGGTTTCTTTGTCTCACATGTGCATCCTTCATCAGTCTGTGGTTTGGGTACTGGACATCCTTGCCTAGCTTCCCCATTACCACACTATGGGCCAGATGTAGGTAAAATCAAATTTGCGAGTCCTTAATAACTAATTTTACCGATTCGCTATTAAGGACTCGCAAAATTGAATGTAGGTAGGAATCGCTTAAATATTAGCGATTCCTTAATAACGAATCGCAAATTGAGATTCTTTAATAAGGAATACCTACCCATTCATTCCTATGGGCTGGGCTAGGAGGCCCATAGGAATGAATGGGAAGATATTCACTATTTGCGATTCGCTATTAAAGAATCGCAAATGGCGGGAGCTATTTCAAGGGTGCCAGGGTGTCAAAAGGACACCCTGTTGCACCCCTGAAATGTGCATGTGTGCACATGTGGCGCACATACATGCCCTAAGGGCATGAATGTGTGCCACATGGCACTTTACAAAAAGCAAAAAAGTGCTTTTTTAAAGGAAATCGCTAATTACCACCAACTTGAAGTTGGTGGTAATTAGCGATTCCTTAAGGCTAAAGTGCACTTTCTTTTGTGCTACTTACATTGCATTTAAGGAATCGCAATTTGCGATTCATTAAATGCAAGAGCAAAATAAGGAATCACAATTTTGCGATTCCTTATTTTGCTAGTAGGTTTAAACTCACCTACATTGCTCGCAGCCAAATAGCGATCGCAAACGCTGAAATTCACAGAATTTCAGCGTTAGCGCTCGGTATTTGGCCACCTACATCTGGCCCTATGTCTAGAACTCACATGCGCTACACTATGGGTTCACACTTGCACTAATTTTCAGTTTTCTAGATTTCTTCCAGTTTTACCTACCCAACCAATTCCATTTTATAGTCTCCATCATCTCCTACTCGAATGACATTTGTGCACACCTTTTTGACAAAACATTAACCACAAAATAATATAGGCTGTGCAAGCAAGTGACAAACAAACGGTAAGTGACGTTAGACTTTACCTAAAGATTTGGTTCAATTTGCGCTCATACTTTAGTCATTTTACCAAGTCCAGAGCTTATCTGATCTCAACCCCAGTGCCCCTGGAGAAATTTCACCTTTACCTCTGGCGCCTGAAATCTACGTTTGGAGCTCAGTCCAGCACTCCTTTGCCATCTTACTTATTAGGTGATTCTGGATGCCACATTCACCATCTGTCACAACACATCAGGAAGTCCAACGTCTAACTTGCATTTAATGCAAAATAACAGGCAGCACAGCAAAATAATTAAAAGTCAATTGTCTTCCCAACTGACCTGAGCTCTCACTATAAAAGGGTCAGTTGGAGCATAATGCTAAAATAGATAACATTTAGCACAGTTTATATAGGTTTTCTCTCAGTATAGATCTATGGAAATCAATCATGTGACAGAAATTTGTTACCTTCAGGAGAAAACAGATCTAATGAGCAGGTGGCAGGAGCTTCCTCCAGAGTAAGCAAAAGACTTCCTTGAAGACCAGCTATATTTCATGAATACAAGATTGAGCTCATTATTATCCCTAAATCCTGCTTCCAGTTGGCGGACTGTAAAAGAGGTTTTGCTTTGCAGTAATGTGCAAATGTGCAACCTTAACAAACATGGCTTCAGAGCCAAGAAACTGAGTACGCATATTTGAGGCTAATGGATTCTTTGGCTCAATAAAAAATGACATCCGTATTTGAAAATGAAATATATAGCTACACACTTCATTATATATATATTTATATACATATATATATATATATATACACACACACACACACACACACACATTACCTACTGGCGGTCGCCAGTAGGTAGTTATAGTTAGGACCTAGTTTCCATAGGAAAAGGGTTTTTTGATTTGTCAATATCTTTGGCGCCGTTTGACGAAGTTTCGGGGTGATTCGTCAAGCGGGGGCCGAGAAAAAAGGGGGGTCCCAAAAGGCGTTTTCTCCATGTTAATTTCCATAGGAACTTTAAACAAAGCTACAGCCTGAACTGCTGAACGGAATTACACCAAATTTGGCAAAAAGGTAGGTCTTGGTCTAGAAAGCGTGCTTTTTTTAAATGGTGTAAATCCGTTCAGTAGTTGCAGAGAAATTCAAAATATAAAAATATCGATATCTGAGCACCGAGGAGGATTCGCGAACCCTCCCGAGCACGACCTGATTTCTGATTGACTGCCAACACTCCAAACCAGGAAGTGTTGGCAGCCATCTTGGGACTCGGTAACCGAGTCACAAGAAAACAGTTAAAAAAATGTTAAAATACAAGAAAAGGGGGCAGGGTAGAAACACCATGACCCCCTAGGCCTGCTCCCAGGCCCAAAAAAAGCATTTTTTAAAATATAATTTTTGCCGAATTTGCGCTGGGTTCGCGAATCCGGCCGAAATTATTATAAGAAAAACGAAGCGCGGTCTCCCGCGCTTCGTTTGTTTCAAGCCCCCGGGTGGGCCAGGTCCCGGGGGCAATTCTTAATTATGGTGTGGGGGCCCGTAGGGGCCCCCACAGCCCCGGGACCGCCACCCCCGGGGCTTTATAATTTATGCGCGGGGGCACACGCCCCCCCCGCAGCCCTGGGGACCGCCACCTCCCCGGGGCTTTATTTAAATAAGGGCGAGGTGTTCTTGCGGGCCCCCCCAAGCCCCGGGGACCACCACCTCCCCAGGCTGTAACTAATCATTAGTGTGGGGGGCTCGAGCCCCCCCACACTGCCCTGGGGACCACCACCTCCCCGGGGCATTGAATATGGTAATATGGGGGTCCGTTACGGCCCCCCGGCCCCAGGGACCACCACCTCCCTGTGGCTATTTACATGTTGGGAGGGGGGCCGCGCGGCCCCCCTCCTGGGGCCCTGGGGACCGCCCCCCCAGGGCCAGCTCCTGCAATGTCCCAGGGTGCTCACCCCCGGGACATTGCCGTTTGCTATGGCAGGGCGGGAGTACGGCTCCCGCCCTGCCATAGCAAACACTGCTTTTCTTCTTGGAAGCGAGAGCAGGAAACCTGCTCACGCTTCCTAGAAGCAAAGCAGAATTGCTTTTGGGCAAGGGGAGCTGCATGTTAGCAGCTCCTCTTGCCCAAAAGCAATGCCGGCTCCCGCAGGAGCCGTGGAGCTGGCAGGGACCGTGGGGAAATTGGGACTCCCCCCACGGTCCCCAACACTGAGGACTGGCCCCGGGGGATGGGGTCCCTGGGGCCAGAAGTGGCCCAGGAGGGGGGCCACTCGGCCCCCTCCCATTTAATAAAAAAAAAAACATTTAAAGCGGCAGGTCGGCCCGGGGGGATGGGGTCCCTGGGGCAAATAGTGGCCTAGGGAAGGGGGGCCACGCGGCACCCCTTACCAATAAATATTTTTTTTTAAAAGAGGCCATGCCCTGAGGGATGGGGTCCCCGGGGCCAAAATCGGCCTTGGGAGGGGGGCCGCGCAGCCCCCTTCCCGTTTGTTTTACTTTTTTTTTTAAAAAGGGTCAGGCCCTGGGGGATGGGGTCCCCAGGGCCCCAAAAATACTAAAGGGGCCACACAGCCCCCCTTCTAAAAATATATTAAAAAACAAAAAGCCGGCATCTCGCCAGAGGCCCCGCCCTGCACCACTCTGCAAACGCGCCCCCTGGCTCGTTCTAAGTTGGGGAATTAAGTCCCGTTGAATACTGAGGGTCCCTGGAGGCCAACTAGCCCACCAGGTACCTCCAGTAAGCACCACAGAGCTGGATTGCAGAGAGGTGGTCCGAGGCCATGCCCCTTTTTACAACACTCTGCAAACGCGCCTTTTGGCGCACTGCTGGTGGGGCGATGAGGTCCTCTTGTGTCCTGAGGACCTCAGGACACAAGTGGACTTCATTCCCCGAGCAGCAGTGCGCCAGGAGCCACGTTTGCAGAGTGGTGTAAAAAGGGAGCGTGGCCTTGGACCACTCTCAGCAATCCAGTTGTGTGGCGCTTACTGGAGGTACCTGGTGGGCTAGTCGGCCCCCAGGGACCCTCATGAGGAAAGGGGACTTCATCCCTCAACCAAGAGTGCGCCAGGAGGCGCGTTTGCAGAGTGGTGGAGAAAGGGGGCGTGGCCTGTGTCCACCTCTCAGCAATCCCACTGTGTGGGGCTTACTGGAGGTAAAAGGTAGGCTAGTTGGCCCCTAAGGACCGCCAACAGTGAAGGGGACTTCAATCCCCATCGAAGAGCGCACCAGGGAGCGCGTTTGCAGAGTGGTGGGCAAAGGGGGCGTGGCCTGTTATGAGAACTTAGCAATCCTGCAGTGTGTGACTTACTGGAGGTAATAGGAGGGGTAGTTGGCCCCCAAGGATGTCCTTGGGGGCCAAGTCCCCTCTTGTTACCTCCAGTAAGTCCCACACAGTAGGATTGCTAAGACGTCTTCGGAGGCCATGCCCCCTTTCTTCACCACTCTGCAAACGCGCCTCCTGGCAGACTACGGGATGGGGGATGAAATACATTTTACTCCTGAGGGACTTTGGGGGCCAAGAAGCCCTCCTGGTACCTCCTGTAAGTCCTACGCAGCGGAATTCCTGAGCGCTGGTCGGAGGCCCAGCACCCTTTCTCTACCACTCTGCAAATGCGACTACTAGTTAAAGAAGCATGTTTCTGCACCTCTGACTTAGAGGTAGTTTTAATCCCCCTGCCCTATTATGTACTAGGGCCTTACAGGGGAGGTCATGCCAATCACAGGGGTACCCCAACCCGTAGTGTACTCTAGTGTATGTAGGTGTTTTCACTGTATTCTAAGTGTCTTTTAGCATAGCACTGGCTCTAGGCCTGGTTAGTCAAAGTCAGTTACCACCAGTACCCATCAGCAAAAATTTGGGGGCACAGGATGACTTTGCAACAAGGCCTCTTTCTGCACCTCTGTTGGTTCTTTCTGCATATCTCTTGCTTCTTTCTGTACCTTTCTTTGTCTTTTTGGACTTCTGTTGCCTCTTTCTGCATTTCTCTTGCTTCTTTCTGTGCATTTCTTCCTCTTTCTGCACATGTCCTACCTCTGTAGGCATAGTTAGAAATTAGCATTTAAGAAACCTTCGAAATTCACTGAAAAAACCATAGGTTTCAGGGACGTTATAGTTAGAAATTAGCATTTAAAAAACCTTTGAAATTCACTGAAAAAAACATAGGTTTCAGGGACGTTATAGTTAGAAATTAGCATTTAAAAAACCTTTGAAATTCACTGAAAAAAACATAGGTTTCAGGGACGTTATAGTTAGAAATTAGCATTTAAAAAACCTTAGAAATTCACTGAAAAAACCACAGGTTTCAGGGACGTTATAGTAAGTTGGACATTTCACTCGTACAATACCGGAGAAATTCGTCCGTTATAGTTAGTTGAGCTAACTATAACTAGCGCCCCCGCAATGCACTGCTGATGACGTCACATATTAAATCATTCATGACATGGTGATGAGGAAGTCAAAACAAACAAGAAGAGGCCATAGGGGACAGAGAAAGAACAGCAATGCAAACAAGAGGGAGTACCAAAAATTGAATGTATTCAATCTATCAGACAATGAAATAACAGAAGAGGAAGCCGCATCATTTAAGAAGGGACTTCATTTTTGTCCAACAATACACATAGATTTACCCCAAACAAGAATTGATCTTTATAAATTTATTAAAAAAATCAAATTGGCAAAAACATTTGCTGAAATAACAAAGAAGGAAGAAGAGAATTTAAAAGATAAACCAACTTGCAGTTTGATGGTAGAAGATAGACCAACATTATTGAATTTATTGCTGATGGAAAATGACTTACCTGAAGATTTAAGAGAGAATAAAAATGAATTTCCTTTACTAGGAGCAGGTAAAAGTATAAAAAAAACCTAAGTCATTTTATTATCCAGTTCTTTCAGGAGGAAACAAAATTGACTTATTTCACGATGCAATAGTTCAGGATCTCTATAAAATTCAACTAATAAAATGTAGGAATAATCTAACCCCTGAAGAGAGAAAAGCATTGAAACATCTGCAAGAGGATAACTCAATCGAAATAAAATCTGTGGAAAAAGGAGGTAATATTATCATTTTAAATAAAACACATTATGTAAAAGAAGCTCAACGACAACTTACAGATAGAAATGCTACAGCTGTTTAACCATCAATTCAATTAAACAAATTCAAGAAATGTTAACATCCAACTGAGAATCTGGGTAGATCTGATCTTAATAGATGAAGAGGGATGTAAATATTTGACCACGGAACATCCTGTCATGGCCACAATATACTTCCTACCCAAAATTCATAAGGACAGAAAAAATCCACTGGGGAGACCCATAGTTTCTGCAAAAGGTCTGTTTTCGAACCTGTCTCTAATTACATTGATCATTCCCTGGCCCCTTTAGTGAAAGATCTTACCTCTTACTTAAGGGACACTACAGATTTATTAAAAAGACTAGATAAGATACCAATGCAACCCACTTATCAACTGGTAACAAGGGATGTAATATCACTTTACACGGGCATCGAACACCAAACAGATTTGAAGGCTTGTCAATACTTAAGTAAAAGAAACATTCAGTTTTATGAGCATAATAAAATGCTTTTAGATATGATATCCATGTGTTTAAACAACAACATCTTTTTGTTCAATAAGGAGATTTTTAAACAGCTGCGAGGGACTGCCATGGGCTATTCCTACTCACCTAACTATGCGTACCTCAGAATAGGATGGTGGGAACAAAAATTTGCTTGGACACCTGAACATGACAAATATACTGAGAAGACAATAATGTGGTTGCGTTTTATTGACGATCTCTTTTTAAACTGGGATTGAACAACAGAAGAAGTCGAGGAATATTTCAATATACTGAACAATAACTAACTTTTGAAAATAAAGATAACAGAGTACATTTCTTGGATACAGAAATATTTATACACAACAACACTCTGCAGACTATTCAACACAGAAAAGAAACAGCGATAAATGCTATTTTACTATCTGAAAGCTTATATCAAAGCAATCTAAAATGGAGCATCCTCTAGGGGGAATTTTTAAGGATTCGTAGAAATACCTTATTAGAACAGGATTTTATAAGACATAGCCATGAGACACAAATAAGATTCAAAAACAGAGATATCAAAAAAGAGTGGTCAGAGAAGGTCTGGAGAAGGCAACAACAACAAAATGATCAGAAGTTTTGCACAATTCAAAACTAAAAGAATTAGATTATAAAAATACCATAAGGCTTATAAAACTTTTTCTGCTAAATCAAACCGATTATTGAAAATCCTGCAAAAACACTGGGCAATATTACAACTGGATTCCACAGTAGCATAAATAGTTGGTAATCATCCCAATATTACATATAGAAGAGTGCCGAATTTAAGAGACAAGCTCACACATAGGCATTTCAGAATGACCCATCAAAAAAACATGGTTCAAAACTGAAGGATTTTGGACTTGCAATAAGTGTAAAGCTTGCAAAATTGCAACAAATAAGAAACAAGTCAAAATGGCAAATGGACCAATGTGAAAAATCAAACAGCACATTAATTGCAAAAGCAAATTTGTAATTTATGTCATTGAATGTCCATGTAACAAGAAATATATGGGGACAAAAAAAAGCGAAAAGGAAGAAAAAGACTAGAACCCCGCCTGTGACTCCCCATTAACTAAATGTCCCCGTGTATATCCCTCTGTGCATATATGTGCGAGTGTTTGTGGTTGCCAATCTAATACCTCATATAAAAATAGGCAATAGCCAAGAGTGTATTAAAGAAAAAAGGACCCTGCTGGCTAGATCTGCCCCCAAGATCCCAAGTGTAAGTGCCATATATAAATACTCGACCATCAGCTATTTCACGACTTTTATAAAGGGACAGGGCGGGGTGCAGCAACTGGACTACATCTGTCCAGATAAATGGGGGAGGGGTTCTCCAGGGAGGGGTTCTTTTGGGGAGGGATGGGGGGAAGGGTGGTTTGCATGGGGTGGGAAGCATAGGGGTAAAAAATATAAACTTTCCTCATTCACCTTACTACCTGCTCAGATTAACTTGGTCTTATCGCAACTGGTCTGGTATTGGCTTCTTCAGAGATTCAGTTGACTTACAGCTCTCGTGTTTAAACCTCCATGAGAACGATTCAGCTATTGTCCTTGAACGTTAACGGCCTGCGGGTTAAAACCAGAAGGGCCAAAATTTTGCAGTATATAAAAGATTCTCCCGCGCAGGTCATTATCCTCCAGGAAACTCATCTCCTAAAGGATGAGATGACTGGGATATTAAAAAATTTAAAGTGGGTAGAGCATATGATCTGTTCTAACCAGAGTGCTAATGTTACGGGCGTCGCCATATTAATTAAAAAGCAAGCGAATACCCGTATCTTAGATTCTATCGTTGATCCAAGTGGTAGGTGGGTCATTGTGAAGTTGACTATTTTAGGTTCTCTGCTAACTTTGGTGGGCTACTATGGCCCAAATCAGGACGACCCCTCCTCTCTAAAAAACATTTTTTAAATCTTTTGGAATATCCAGACCCATCTATCATGGCCGGGGATTTTAATATCATCCTGAATCCTAAATTGGATAGGTCGCCGTGTAGTAGAGCTAGGGTCCCTTCTAGGTCCCGGACGTACCTCCAATCTATGACGGTGCAGACTGGACTCTGTGACATTTGGAGGGACAGAGCAGGTAACCAGCCAGGAGTCTCATTCTACAACAGTAAATACAGCCACAAGTTAAGGATTGATTACATCTTGGTCAGCCATAACCTTAGGGGTATAGTTAAGAACATCGGCTACTTGACTCCTCATCTGTCTGATCACTCATGGGTCTGGATGGATCTGGCCTTGGCAGACGGCGAACATCTTAGAACCTGGACGTTCGATCGAACGCTACTTCTGGATGATGCAGAGATGGTTTTTTTATCTCAGGAGACTGAATGTTTTTTTTACATGAATCTGGGCTCGGCTGGGATTCCGGTGGTTTGGGACTGCTTAAAGGCCTTTTTAAGGGGCATGATTACGAGCAGGGTATGTCACAAGAACAGACAATACAGGGAGGAGGTGGCCCATAAGGAGGCAGAGTTGAAGACAGTAGAGTTGAGTTTAAATAGAGAGGCTGACTCTGGGAAGCACCAGGAAAATCTCGCCAAATTAAGTAAATTAAAGGATCAGCTGGACACTATTATTCGGACAAGGGTCACAAGCAGGTGGGAGGCGAGTAAGCTTTCCCACTTTTAGTATGGAGAAGCCGCAGGCAAGCTTCTGGCATGGAAGGCTATGTCCGACAGGATGCGCAACCTCATAAAACAAATTGACAGCGCAGATGGAGCTACTGCTCTATCAACAGACGAAGAGATTGGTGATGCCTTTTTTGAATTTTTTCAGGAGCTGTACCGTGAGGATAGCGTGGTGGACAAAACCAAGGCCACGGATTGGCTGCGGAGGAGCACACTCACCCCCCTGAATTCGTCCCAGCAGGAAGATCTAGAGCTGGACATATCTCAGGAAGAGGTGAGGGAGGCTATCTTTGCTTGTAAAGGAGGGAAAGCTGCTGGGCCCGACGGGCTTCCAGCAGAACTTTATAGATCTCTTGGGGAGGTGATTATTCCTACTCTGACATTACTCTTTAATGAGATTTTATCTGGGGCCGCAAGGCTCCCAGGTTCATGGGGGGAAGCTACTTTTACCCTGATTTTGAAAGCAGGTAAGAACCCAGCGAGTTGTGGGTCCTACAGGTCCATCTCACTGCTGAATGCAGATTATAAAATCTTTGCCAGGATCCTGGCAAATAGGCTGGGTTCGGTAGCGGGGGCATGCTTCACCCTGATCAAAAAGGTTTTGTTAAAGGCAGGAATTTAGCCGACCTCACTTACTATTTTGTGGGTGAAATAGATTTGGCCACTACCTTCTCGCTCCCCCTTGCAGCAATAACATTAGACGCCACCAAGGCCTTCGACAGGGTCAATTGGGTATATCTCTCGGCAGTTCTGGAAAATTTAATCTGGGTGAGAAATTCTGCAGAGCCATTCAACTCATCTATCAGGATCCATCGGCGAGACTCCTGGTTAATGGCAAATTGACTAAACCTTTCAAAATCACCAGGGGTACAAGGCAGGGCTGCCCCCTCTCCCCGCTTCTTTTCGACCTATATATTGAGCCCTTTGCTCAGCGCTTAAGAGAGGAGTCTAGCATTTTGCCGTTTAAGTATGGTGACTGGGAGAGGAAGGTAGCCCTGTACGCCGATGATATTTTGATTCTTTCTAATGATCTCGCGACGACTTTGCCCCATGTCATTAGCTTAGCACAGGACTTCGGGCAGGTATCAGGTTATGAGGTCAACGCGGAGAAAACTGAGGTTATGACATGGAACCTGGCGGAATGTTAGTACCGGACCAAGCGCGATATGAGGTACTTGGGGGTGGGAATAGTGCAGGACATTGATAAGATCTCAGGGACTAACCTGGCAAATGTCTCCAGGGAATGTCAGAAACTAATGAAATCGTGGGCCCACCTCCCCCTGAGCATCCTGGGGAGGATTAACCTAGTTAAAATGGTGGTGCTACCGAAAATCACTTTCCTCTTCAACACCATCCCTCTTCATTTTGAAAAACCAGCCATAGCTAAGCATCAGCAGGCAATCAATTTGTTTGTTTGGGCTTATAGGGCTACGAGGATCGCCTGGAAGAAGCTCAGGTGTAGGAGGGAGAAGGGTGGCCTTGCACTTCCCGATTTGCAATATTATGCATGGGCCTTTCAGCTGTCACACTCGAGAATGCTTTTAAAGACCCCAGACCACTCAGGGGTGGGGGCCATGTTCTCTGCTATGTTAAAGGGCGCTGGTCTGTCTCAGGAGGGATTTCTGTTCAAATTTGGAGAACATAAATTCTTCAAAAAGATCAGGCTAAAAGTCCTGCTGGGGATGGCTCGAATATGGGCTGGCATTAAACAGTGTACTGGTCTTAATTATTTTTCAAGTTGGGCCCCCCTGTGGGACTCTCCTGGTGCACCAGACTGCCTCAAAGACAGGCTGGCACTACCACTTAGAGCTGCGGGGCTTATGGTGTGGGGTGACCTTGCTTTTGAGGGTTTACTTTTACCATGGAGGTCACTATACAACAGGCTAGAAGAGGGCATGTCTAAGTTTAAATATATTCAGTTGCAGAGCTGGTCCCAAAACCTAAAAAAACCTATAGGCATAGGAAACACCCTTGAGGAGCAGCTAGTGGTAAGACCACCGGGGAGGAAAGAGGTTTCTTTCTTTTATTGGTCCATTGAAGAGGCTATCGATGGTGATTTTAAGTTGGCCGAAGAACTGTGGGGAGCCTCTTTGCCAAACGAACATTTGGAACTTTTGTGGCAAACTTCCTTTAATACTTTGTTTGCTGCTGTTAAACCAGCTTGGCTGAGGAGGAACCACTTGTTTACGGTTCATAGGGCTTATTTATCATCGTTAAGATTGACCAAAATGTCGAATGGGCCCCCAGTCCACTGTAAAAAATGTGACTTAGAATGTGCTTCTGATATACACATGTTTAAGGAATGCCCTGCGATAGCAGAATTGTGAGAACATCCGTTGCTGACATCTTGGGATTTCCAATCCAACTCAATCTTGGCTTGATAATCTTTGGTATATCTAGTGGAATTAGCGGCCCCGCTAGACTTTTCCTCTTCTACGCAATGCTGTTGGCTAGGAGGGAAATTTGCAAAAGATGGGTAGAAGTTGCACCTCCTTTACATTCTGAGTGGCTGTCTTCCTTATTTACAACATCCAGGTTGGATTTGTGTAGAACGCAGAGTAGTAAAAAGAAAGCACTTTGGGATTTCTTATTAACATGCTTAGTCTCTGGGATTTATTAATTACTGTCATGAATGTTTTAAGTCTTCACCTTTAAAGAAATCTGGATCCTATGATTATGCCTCTTTTGAAACTCCCCTGACTGTGTTGGGCCCCCCAGTCTTGTCCATCTATAGGCCAAAATTAACAGTCACAGTTTCTATTGGAACCAGAGGGGAGTCTGACCACCCATTTCCATCTTGGGGCCAGTGTCATCTTAAGACTGTTCTGTACCGGTAGGTGGGGCGCTTCCTCCTAGTCCCCATCCAGTAGCCTACGTCTCTTTAATGTTGAGTAACGGTATGGACAGCTTATTTTGTCAACTGGGGTCTGAGGCAAATGAGGAAAAAGAAAAAAAAAAGAAATATATGGGGAGCACGATGCGCAAATTGAAAAAAAGAATTCTAGAACATATTAGAGCAACAACTAACAGATCACAGCAATGCAGTTGCTAAACATATGGAGGAACAACAGAATAGCAACTGGGAAGACCTAAGATGCTATGCAATAGAACAAATACCAACATCAGAAAGAGGAGGTAACCGAGAGATATTATTGAGACAAAAAGAATCCAAACATATCCTCTCATTGAGAACTCTAAATCCGAGGGGTCTTAATCAGAATGAAGAACTTTATGTACATCTATAAGGAGAAGAGAAATTAAAATTAACATTTTATGAGGATTAACCTCATGAAAAGCAAAAGAAAGAGGGACAGAAACTTAACAAATTGGAATCAAAGAACTATAATTCCACAAGCAGTATAATCGATAGAAACAACATGCAACCAAAAAAAGATTAATAGAGTACACGAACATCATGACCCATGGTAAGAGAGATGCAAGAAGTATAAAGATTATACAAATAACAACATCTAGAATTGATTGAATAGTCATTCAGAAATGAAAAATGTAATAAATGAAGAAAATTGAGTAATCAATTGTAAAAGAAAAAGGTCCATTGGCAATAAAAGGCAAAAATCGAAATCATTTTTATAAACCTCACATCGGGATCACAGCCCACTGGAGTGCATTAATGGATATTGAAATGATACAATTTACAAATCAAAAGATCCTTGAATAAATTTCAAATATGTTGAATTCTCGCAGGATACTAAATCGTATCAATTGACTTCTACAAAAGAAAATCGTCCCAATGAGAGACAGGCCAAACGTAAAAGGAATAAACAGATAAAAAAACATAAAGAAAGAATGCCATTTAAAAAGAATAATAGAGAATAATATGATCAGAACCAGTGTATATGAATATTGTATAAAATTAGATTGGTACAGAGAATTGTAATTCAGTCGTCCCTAAACATTGATTTTAAACCTGTTATCTATTCACAGAAGCTTATTTGCACAGATCACTCTTTTGCATTTTAATAGCACATTTGCACAATAGCATGATTGCACTTTCGTTAAAAAAAATCTGAAATGTGATTAGCTACAAGAACCATGATCCATTACAGAAATGGGAAATGAGGTCATGTATCAAAACAGGAAATAAATTGCACATAGGTATTGTGGTAAAAATAACCTGTGATCAAGGTCTGAGAACGGGCCGAAACACGTTGGCTGTTTTTACTCATACAGCAAATAAAAAAAGTTAATAACTTGACCTGCTTTCTGTTGCTAAGGCACCATACTCTGGAGAATATTACTGGCATGGTCCTGCCAGGGAAGTTAACGCAACGCCAAAAGACAGAGCACCTCTCCGTCCACATTGGGCCAAACGGGTTGGAATATATGTATGTATATACATATATCAACAACAGAGGAAATTTAGAGAAATGCCTAGCGCTAGTTCCCAGATCCCTGTTTTCCTTTCAGGGAATAGTCACACATTAGGTTATGCACTGAGAAAAACACACTCTTTGCATCTTAAGTCTCCATGCAAAATTCTTTTATTATCGTCCGTCCTTGATCAGACACGAAAAAGTTGTCTTCAACTTTGGTAGAAGTAACATTTGAAGTACACCATATGCTCGATCACAAAATTCTCTTCACATAGTAGTGGTACAGAACAGCCAAGCCAACACGTGTTTCACAAAATTAATTCGCTTCTTCAGGGCTTCAGAATTTCAGTTCCTTCATACTAATAGTCTTCTCAACTCTTGATAAAGGGATCCCAGATTCATTCTGGCAATATGCACTGTATAATATAGACTTCCAATATCAGGAAAACGGCTATAGCCTCCCATCGATACGAACACCAGTCAGTTACTCGGATATATATATCTCCTACTGGCGGTTGCCGGTAGGTAGTTATAGTTAGGACCTAGTTTCCATAGGAAAAGCATTTTTTGACTTGCCTGTAACTTTGGCGTCATTTGACCAATGTTCATGAAATTTTCTGAAAAAAGTGTCAAAGTAAGTTCTGTGTGTCATGGAAAGTTTGTGGTTGATCTCTGCAGTGGGGCCCGAGAAATGGGGGCACGAAATAATGGTGCATTTGTAATGTTAATACCCATAGGAACGCGTTGTCAAACCTACAGCCCAAACTACTGAACAGAGTTACACCAAATTTGGCACAAAGGTAGATGTTGTTACACAGATTGTGCTTGTTGTTATTTGGTGCAAATCTATTCAGTAGTTTTTGTGAAATTAAATGCGAAAAATATAGTGAACCTTCTGGTCGCTGATATTTTGCAGCAATTTCACAGTGATCGCGGTGACATTTTGACGCGTTTGAAGTAAATCGCAAAAGCGCGTGCCAGCAGGAATGCTGTGATTAGCTGGATGCAACCTGAACAGAAAGTTGCGTCTGTTTTGCGGTTATTGTGGTGACATCACGACGAGTTCGAGGTAAATCGCGAAAGTGCGTCAGAGGGAATACTCGGATTAGCTGGATGGAACCTAAACAGAAAGTTGTGGCCACCATTTTATCGATCAGGAACACTTCCTGGGGCTTTGTGTCAAAGCTAAGATAAGAGTTCAAGGTGGAGATACTCTGACCCCAGGTTTTGGAAATGGGGGTGTTAATTACACAAGTTATGTGTCCAAAATAGATTTTTTTAATCGTGTGTGATATTCGCGACCACAAGTGCGTCCCCATGCACTGTCAGGGAGACGTCACAACTATTGTGACGTCTTCATGAATATTGGTGGAAACATAAAACAAAAAGTATCTAAATACACACTCTCGCTGGTCACAGTCAAAGACTCATGTACCGACTCACATATCCACTCACACACTTATTCATCCAGGCACATACCAGTCAGATACTCATGCACCCTCTCACATTCCCATTCATGTACTCATGCCCCCACTTACAGGGTCACTTGGAGAGTGACGCACACATGTACAGACCCACTCAAAGACTCACGCACCTACTTAGATACCCACTCATAGACTTATGTGCACAGTCTCATACCGATCACCCACTCACAGACCCACCTGGGCACTGATGCAGCACTCACAGACCCACTTAGATACTCATGCACCCATTTAGAGACTCCCTCATAGAGTGACGCACCCATGTACAGACCCACTCCTGAGACTCATGCACCCATTTACCGACCCACTCACGTATGTACTCACAGACCTGCTGAGACACTCACACACCCACTGACAAACCCACTGAGACACTCATACACCCACTCATTGTTCCACTCAGACACTCATATACCCACTCACACACCCATACAGTCACTCACACACTCAGTCACAGACCTTTTTAGAGACTTCTGCACTCGGTCACCCACTCATATCCTCAGTGACTCACACACCCACTCACAGACTCACTCAAATATACATGCACCCACTCACTCACCCACTCAAAGACTCAAGCATCCACTCACAGACCCACCCAGACACTTGTCCTCCCAGTCACAGACCCACTCAGACACTCATGCATGCACCCATTCACTCACCCACTGAAAGACTTATGCTCTCACTCACAGGCCCATTGAGACACTCATACACCTACTCACAGATCCACTCAGACACTCAGACACTCAGACACTCACTCACTCACCCACTCAGATGCACACCCATTCAGTCCCTCACACTCCCACTCACAGACCCACTTAGAGACTTATGCACCCAGTCACTGATATACTCAGAGACTGATGCACCCTTTCACAGTGACACTCAGAGACTCATGTACCCATTCACAGAACCACTCAGACACTCATGCTCCCAGTCATTGACCCACTGAGGGACTCATGCACTCACACACAGACCCACTCAGACAGTCATGCACCCACTCACTTTCTCAGACACCTATTTAGACACTCATGTATCGACTCACAGATCCATCAGTCATATACTTAGTTTCAAATGCACAAATGCACTCATGCACCTACTCACAGATCGACTGAGAGACTTATGCAACCAATCACAGATCCATTGAGACACTGATGTACCCACTCATAGATACACTAAGAGAGTCAGGCAGTTTGTTACAGAACCATTGATAGACTTATGCACCATCTCATAGGTACACTGAAATACTTATACAGTGAATGAGAGACTTATTGATACATTGATACATGCTGTCACAGATTCCACTGAAAGAGTTATACACCATGTTAGAAATATTAAGGGAGTTATACATGCTATTATAGATTCTTTTAGATAGTAATATGTTTAGTGTGTTGAGTATAATCTATTTTACAGTTATAAGTTTTGTATGTGGTGGTGGCTATTGAATGCCTGCTTTTGTTTTGTCATTTCATGACGTATCCGTGATGATCGCGGGTACCAGTGTTATCGCGACACCCGACATCACCGCGAAAATGGAAAATCGGTTTTAAAGATGAATTTTATACAAACTACCTAAAAATATGTGATTTTAAACAGTGAAATAATAAACTCCTAGTGTCTAAAGTACTGTAAAATGTGTGCATATATGTGTTTTACACCTCCCAAAAAAGGCGTGATTGTCGCGGTTACCGAAGTAATTGCGACTATGTGCGTCATCACTTAGATGGAAAGTAGGGTTCAAACAGTTTTTTTAAAACGTACTAAAAAAATATGTGTACAAAGATGTTTTTTAAACAGTGATGTAGTTAGGAATGTGTGTATTTTAATACTTAGAATTCATTTTTTAACTTAAAATCTTTGAATGTGGTGGTGGTCGTTGAATGTCTGCTTATCTTTTGCGATTTCACAACGTGATCACGATCATCACGATGTTGTTACACATTTCAAAAATTAAAAAAAAAAAAATTTAACAAGAAACTGAACAAAATTATGGCCACCTGGGTGGCTCTGACAAGAGCCTTTGTGTTAAGAGTGTGTATAAGACATCTACAGATAAGACTGTATGCTGAATTTCAGGTTGCTTAGAAATACCCTGTTCCCTTCATCTGTAAAGTGAACTCCATCACTTCTATAGTATCCTTGCATGTTAAAAATGCAGGTAGTTGTTGTAAATGGAGCCCATGTTATGGTCTCTTAGGAAAGCAGAAACAGTTTTATTAACATGTTTCCTGGCTTTGTCAATCAGTGGACAGAATTGATTAGACCACTTCCATTTCTGTTTTTGGCATATGTTAGAGTACACCATGACAGTGTGGGCAAAAGCATCATCAATTCAGCAAAAGTATTTTTCATTAGGACTTCCAGCCCTACCCCAGTCAACGTGCCTAGGTCCTTGCCACTGCAGTGCACAATCGTGAGGTGAGGAGCTCGGCAATCCACAATGGTTTTAACCAAAGACAGCAACTGATGAAACTTTAACCCTCTCTGGCCAAACCAAGTAATCTCCACATTTGGCAAACCAAAGTACCTGTCAATGCCTCTCTTTTTTGCATCCCCTTTAGCCCAATAGACATAGCTGTTGCCAATAATCCGCACTCTAAGCATTTTGAAGTGAAGGAGCAATAGCAGTCAGGAGAAGGCTGGAGCTGAATGAGGTAGTTTTCCAAAGGAAAAGCAGCTAAAATGTAGGTGTTTTCTTTGTTTTTGTTTTTAAAGATATATTTCATTGGATGCTGTCAGCATGTGAGTGAATACAATTAGGTAGTGTGTTGGATGCAATAACTAGAAGTCCTATTATTGGCTGTTGTTTAAAAAAGAAATGTAATATAGACATAGACATGCTTTTGGAATCTGTGGAGTAAACCACACCTGCTGTATCTCATTTGGAAGTTCCTTGTAGAATGTGCTGTGAACTTGTGACCTACTGGTACCACTGGGTTACTAGGTACACTGAGCTTAAAGTTGAGGAGTTATGACACAATTTAAGTAATGGTACATTTTAATTTCCTCCTACTCATGACTATGTGATAAACTGTTGTGCAGTATTTAAAAAAATTTTTTAAGTGAAGTTAAATATAGGTTTGGACTCCCGTTTTTTTCCCCGATTTCTACGCGACTACTTTTAGTCACATTATTAAACAGGAGTAGTGTAGTCATGAATAAAACATAAGAAAATGTGCTGTGCCTGTTTTTGAATTATAAACTATTAATACTTGCTAGGTATGTATTAGGAAGTGTTTGTCAATGTAGTTTTAAATGTATAAGACCAGTTTGCATATGTTTAGATGGTGAGATATGGTTTTTCTGGTTGCAGATAGGTAAATGTACGATGAGACTCTTGAGTTTACTTAAAGATGTAGAGAACTATATATTTTTGGAAAGATGGCCTGAAGGTGTACATCTATTATGAAATAACATATATGTTTACATGGTGATCTATGTTCTTTAAGGCTGTTGAAGATTTCATGTATATGGTGACGGTGGTACATTTCTTTAAACATGCTCTGTTTAAAATTGAGGAGGTTAATATTGCAGAATATCTCTTGAGAGTTCTTGTGCTAGCTTCACTTGGTGTGTATATTTTCTTTGAAAAATGCTCAATATATGTTTTAAAGACACAAGAAATATTTGAGAAATGATGTATGCATGCCATTAAGAAAAGGTTTTGTGCTTTGAAAAAGTGAGAATTGTTGTTTTAAGTTTTAGAAACGTACTACTGATGTGTGTGCATGCTGAGTAACAGAGCAATGTATTCTCTTAGAGAGCCATGTATCAATGATAAATCAAGTATGATATCTAGACTTCACTCACACATAGCTCTGTAGAAAAAGATAGATACACTAAGACAGGTAGTTAAATACTGACAGGAGGACTTAAACAATGGGCCATAGCTATAGTCACAACTGTTATATATCTACCAGCAATGGAGGCACTTTCACAGTAAGCCAGGCACTACTCAGGCACTTATCCAATCAGTTAGTCACTACTAAGGCATTCATCAAAGTGCACTGTCTATGCACTTATTCAATTACCCAGGCACTATATATGCACTCTTGCAATCATGCAAGCAGTAATTATATAGTCATTGAACGATGCAGGCACTACCCATGCATTCATTCAATCACCCAGTCATTCAAACACCTAGGCACAAACCATGCACTCATCCAATTATGCAGGGAGTACCACTGCAGCGAACCTATAACCCATCCAGTACCTATGCACTCATTCAATTACTGAGGCAATACTGTTTAACTAGTACCATCAGCCCAGCAGTACACTTGATTTCATCCAATCACTCAAATTTTAACAATGGACTCATGCAATCATTCAGACCCTAGTCATGCACCCATCTAATCAGCCAGGCACTACTGATGCACTTATTCAATTATCCAGGCACTACCCATGTACTTATCTAAACACCCAGGCACTACATGTTCACTCAACCAAAAATACATGGGCAACAACCATGTACTCATCCAATCACTGAAACACCTCTCATGCACTCATCCAATCTGGTGCTATATATGCACTTAAACAACCACGTATGCACTATCCATGCACTCTATAAATCACCTATATACTATTCATGCACTCCTGCAATCATCCAGGCACTAGACTTGCACCCATTTAATCATCCAACCACTATCTATGCATGTACTGAATTATTGAGGCATTAGTCATGCACTTATCTAATCATTCAGGCACTAATCATGCACTCATCCAAACACCCAGATAGTAGTTATATACTCATGCAAACACGCAGGCAGTAACTATGCAGATATGGAACGACCCATGGAGTTCTCATATCCTCAGGGAATCACCTAGGCACTACCTATGCACTCATTCAATTATCCAGGGAGTATTGAAGTATTCAACCGCAAACACATGTATTTACAAGTTTTAGTGAGGAATATGTAGTCTTTTAGAACCATCTGATGAATTATATATGCAACCTGTCACACACTCTTTGCATGTACTTGGAAACATTAGTGAGTTATAAGCTCTGATAGAGATTAATGTGCAGATTTTTATATGCACTGTTTCCCAAAATGTAAATGTGATACATTTAAGTAGAAAAGTACTGAGATACTAAATACACCAGTGACACAGTGGTAAAGAGGTACACAAATAGCTGTTATGTTGTGTTTTCGGATTTACGGTGTTGAGACACTGCATGTACTTCTACACTTTGGTTGATGTTCATTTTAAAATGTACTACAGAAGGGATAAACTGGTCTTTCACCATGCATAAGTGAGAACTGAGATATGGTGCAGCTGTGTTGTAGGAGGAGGTGCTATAATGGTAAAAGGTAACTAATGAATAAAGTGTTGTGTTTTGCTTTGGGCTTGGTATATTGAAGTAAGTCCATGAAGGTATATAGCTAGGTTCATCTGTAGATTTAAAACTGCAACATAACATAAAAACTGTTTTGTATTATGTGCAAGCCGGTATTAAAGTAGTTGGTTCGTTGGCTAAAATAAAAATTGTAATATTCTTTTTTTTTACAGAACAATATATACATAACTACAGACAGTTAGAATGCCTACCAATGTTCGGAGGAAAGAGCAACAGAAGCAACCTCAGTATCTCTGCAGAACTGAACTGAAAGGGGAAAAATGCAGAAAAAGTGGTGAAATAAAAAAGAGCCACTGGTAACAGGACAAAGTCATTTCTTAAAAATATATCTGGAAACCTGCAAAGATTACAAAATAATATAAATAAAAAACGAACTATAAGAAACAATATGAGTTGACTAAATCAATATTACAAGAACAGGAAAGAATGTAACAAAGATGGACACGCCTTAACCAGGAGATAGAAGCAGCTTAAGGAAATTAGAGCCAAGATGTTTCATAGTAGAGTGGTTTTAATCTATTGAGAAATATAAAGATGTATAAAAGAAGGAGAGAGGCACTGAAACAGAAAGAAAAAGTTGAGGGAGTGGTCGTTAGGGCCTTTGCTTTGAAGAGGAAGCTTTTAATTTTGATTATAAATAGAATGAAGACTCTTGACCAAATTGTGTTGTATATGAGGAGACAAAACCAGAAGAAAAGATTAGTCAATAGAAGTAACTTTTGTACAGTTTTTAGTGGAGAGTGGATACATACTTCTACTACAGAGCCTTTCTTTACTGCAGGATAACACATTAGTTCATGCTATTGATGAAAGAGGACTATGTTATGAAATGAAGAATAGCACTCCTTTAGCGAAAGAGGTCTTGTGTCTAGAAATGTAGAACAAGTTATTTCAAAAGAGGTACAGGGAAGGCGAAGTCAGGCCCCGTATACAAATGGTATTTAGCAGTGTTTGTAGAATTTGACAACAATCCATTGATATACTAAGAAAATTGCTACACATCTTTCCAAGGTGAAGTTTAAAACACAAAATAAGTACTTTACAAGGATTGGATCCTTGCAAGGTTAGAAAGCATACAAATTTGGAGAGACACTCCGTACCTTGTTTATCAAAGAAAGTGTGGCAAAGCACCTTCTATCATTTCAGGGTGTAAGCTGAACACCTCTCAACAATGGGAACTTTAATTTGGAGGGTGTACTATGTGAAAATTCCTGCTTTATGTTTAAGAGAACTGAATAGAGCACTTTTGTAGGGTACTGTGGCAGAGGTAGAAAAGGTTTGTGATGATGTGGAATTTTGTTTCTTTTGTCCAGAACAGGAGTCTATGGAAAATGAATAGTTGATAACAGGAGGAGTTGCAGAGCAGGATACAGGTATCATAGTTGATAGTTATGTACAAGAGGTACCAAAATTAACGCAGTGTGCTCTGAAAAACCAGAGTATGTCTGTGTATGTTGTCAACACACTCACTACAAGATTCAAACACGGACTGTTGACTTGTATTTAAAAAGTGAAAAAGAAAATAATGATAACTAGCAAACGTTTGCTGTATATTTATTTGTAGAGGAACACTTTGTCTTGTCCACACAGCAAGTTATATATAAGTACTGTTACAATAAATTACAGGATAATAAAATGCCAGCTAGAGCTGTGCATAACAAGACAGTACTGGTTCCTATTCCAGAACCACTTCAAGGTTTTAAATGTTTATGAGTCAATTCTTGTCCAAAATATACATCCATTTCAGGTTATAGTCTGAATGAAGCCACATGCAGTCAAGTTAACACCAACAGAGCTGCAGAAAGGTCTAAACGTTAGAGTACTGTACAGGATTAGTAGTGTTTTCTTGTTCAGCAGGATGCTCAAGAATCTTTCATGGTAATGCTAGGACTATTAGAGGATGTGAATATCAATGAAATATTTGGTCTGATTTATAACTGGAACAATAATGGTGTACATTGTGAATTCACCTGTAGCACTGCAATTAATTTGGAATGATTCCTCTATTTGATGTTACCAGATTGTAAAGCTGTGGCCTTTGAAAATTTAACCAAAACGCCTACCAAGATATGAGCTGTCCATACTGCAGATTAGAACTTAGGTGTACGTTGTTAGAACAAATATATGGGAAATATGTTATAGTCAAGCCTCAATGATGCAGAGTGGATGGTAGTAAATTAGAAACTTAAATTACAAACTTTGTAGCTGGACAAATTTCCATTTCAGAAAGAAGTTTCACAACTATAGCAAACATATTTCATGAAGGAGTTAATTTAACCTCTACACACTGCACAATATATTAAAAATGTCAAAGAGGATGGACACAGTGCAATGACATAGAGATGTCTTTCAAATCAAGACTATGTAAAGAGCTATTAAACTTATATCTGCTATTTCTAGAACCGAAGTTCTAAGGACAATTTAGGATAACAAAATGTGGTATTGTGTTGAAATGTATATGAATTATGAGTTTCTGAGACATTTTTTGGCCTAATAGGGGTATTGTCTATAGCATATTGTTAGAAATAAAAGACTGTTTTTACCTGAAGGAAATGAATCTATGAAACATTACAGGACTACATTCTGTTACTACAGATAAAACCTAAACAGAGGTACTATAATATCAGCAGCCTTAAGTTGCATCTAAAAGTCTTGTTTCCACTTCACCATTTTATCTTGTTATGGTTGCCTAATGTTCCAAATGAAATCTTAATACATTTTTCTTTGTTTATATTTTTTCACAGTGCTTTAACTGCTGCAATAAAAGAAGAGTAAAAATTAACAACTATGTTTTTTTCACATTCTGGAAAATTAGATCCACAGACTGCTTCCCAGCTGTTACGATAGTGTTATAGTTCATGCAGAAGGTAGCAAAACGCTTTAGTTCTGGTGACATTTCACTGTATCTTTTCTGCACTTCAGCTGAAACTTTATATTCAGGAGCAGGGGCTGGAGGTCTGGAGAGTGATGATCTCTCTCCTTTTTTCTCTGTGGAATTTTGAGTTGCCTCCTCTGGTATGCTTTCAAGTGGCACAACATGCTTGTTGTACAACATAAATATTATTTTTGCTGTTCCGAGATAATGTCTTCTCACATATGCTGCACCTCACCAATTTAGTTATGGTCTTTGAATTACCAGATGGAATAGTGAAAAAATCTCAAGCTATGTTTTGTTTTTTCATTGGTGGTTCTTCATGACAAGACTGTTCATATGCAGCTGAGTCCTGCTGCTGTTTAATAACTTCAACCAGTTATAGGTCTTCGTTTGGTTCTTCTGATTCCATTTTATTTTTGTAGAATTAGTGAAAGAAAGTTAAAAACCAGTACAATTTTCAAAATGAGTTTGGGTGACAATGGGTAGTTTGATGGGTGAATAAAATTATTTCTTTGTTTGGTAGTCATGTATTCATGAGTTCTGATGTTGATAGTAATTTTTTGAAACTGTTGTTTTTGTCAAATTCGTTTATAAAATAAAGTTAAACCATTATGTTACTACACAGCTAGACTCAAACATTCTGTAAAATATGTCTATATATCTGTTTTATACTTTGCAATTTGTATTTGTGACTACTGACATCATTGCAACCTCCGGTGTTGCTTGAAGAAGAAAAATAAATTATTGATGTAGTTATTTCAATAAATGAATACAAAGGGGAAAGTTAAATTAGTATCTTACTAAATAGTGAAACTTTATGTAAAATATGTATATATATGTGTTTTAAACTTTGTCAAAAACATGCGGTATTCGTGGTGTGTCCTTTGCAATTGCAGTATCATCGTGAAAATCAAAAATATCATGAAATAAGATGATTAATGTACTTTTTAAATAAATAGATGGCAAAAACAACAATAAGTGGTGCACCATGCAGATGTAATGTTTAATATGTAATTTTAGAAAAGAGAGCACAGGGACGTTATAGTTATGATATAGAATTAAAAAAGTTATAAATTAATAGAAAAAACCAAAGGTTACAGGGAAGCTATAGTTAGGAACTACCATTTATAAAAATTTAGAGATTCACTGAAAAAACAAAGGCTACAGGGACGTTATAGTTAGGCTGACATTTCACTCGTACAAAACCAGAGAAATGCAGCAGTAATAGTTAGCTCACACAGCCACTCACTCACCTATACAAAAACTCACACAGCCACTATCTCATGTATACAGTCTCTTATATACCCAGTCCTTATATACCCAGTGACACTTCTATACACCACTTACATACTCACTCACTTACCTATACAGGCACTTCCACAGCGAGTTACCTTAGTATATATGTTCAACACTAAGGGGGTCATTACAATTACGGGCGGATCTCCACCGCCCGTATGGCGGTGGCGATCTGCCCGCCATTTCCCACCGCCCACATGCCATTTCCCCCCCACCATATTACGATGGCGGTGGGGAGCCCGGCGGACGGAAAGACCATCCGCCGGTTTTCCGCCGGTCCCACAGGGGACCGGGCGGTAAAGGACCCTAATATGGTGGCGGTGTCTGCAAGACACCGCCATCCATATTAGGATGTTGGCGGAAAGCAGCCTTTCCATGGCGGTGTTGCCGCCATGGAAAGGCATGTGGTCTTTGCTTCTGGGGGCCCGTTGCAGGCCCCCCGGATTTGGGGGGTGGGGGGTGCACATGGGGGGTACCTATGGTACCCCCCTACATTTGAATGCACAAGGTGGCAGGCACCGCGCGGTGCATGTCACGCTGTGCATTCAAATGCACAACATGCATTTTTCACATTGCGGCGGGTGCTGGTGACAGCACCGCCCTCCGCAATGCGAACAATACGGGATGCCACCGTGGCGGTGGCATCCTAATACCCATGGCGGGACCACCGCACCCCTTGCGGACTGTCCCGCATTCCGTTGCGGTGGCGGGCGGACAAAGTCCGCCCGCCATCGTAATGACCCTCTAAGTAACTTTTACAAAACACTCACAATCACTGGATGATGTTGTCAGTGATGTTATTTCAGATGTCATCAGTGATGTCATTTGAGATGTCAGCAGTGATGTCATTTGAGATGTCATTAGTTATGTCACTGACCATGTCATGAGTGGTGTAATATGTGAGGTCATAAGCAATGCATTGCGGGGGCGCAAGTTAAGCTGAATTTCTCTGGTTTTGTACAAGTGAAATGTCAGCCTAACTGTAACGTCCCTGTAACCTTTGGTTTTTCAGTGAATATCATATATATATATATATATATATATATATATATATATATATATATATATATATATATATATATATTATATATATATAACCTACTGGCAGTTGCCAGTAGGTACTTATAGTTAGGACCTAGTTTCCATAAGAAAAGTGTTTTTGATTGGCCAACAACTTTGGCGACGTTTGACAAATCTTGGCGACATTTTCAAAAGGAATGGAGCAGTCACGTCATCTGCTATCTTGAAAATTGTGTGATCGGTCAAGCGGGGGCCGAGAAAAAGGGGGGGTCCCAAAACGCTTTTTCTCCATGTTAATTTCCATAGGAAACTGTTGACGCAGCTACAGCCCGAACTGCTGAACGGAATTACACCAAATTTGGCAAAAAAGGTAGTTCTTGGTCCAGAGAGCACTCTTTTTGTTAAATAGTGTAAATCCGTTCAGTAGTTTCTTAGAAATTTAATGTTTCTCAGATATACAACTGTGGCCGCGGTGGAACCGCAAACCCTCCCGATCTTGCGCCTGAGATCTGATTGGCTGCCAACACTTCAAACCAGGAAGTATTGGCAGCCATCTTTTGACTCAGTTGAACCGACTCACAGGAAAAAAAGTGTCACAGGAAAAAAACGTGAAAAAAAGAAAAGGGGGCAGGGTAGAAACACCCTAACCCCCTAGGCCTGTCAAGGGCCCCCAAAAAAAGCATTTTTTTAAAAATGTCAGCTGTATTTGCGGTGGATCCATGAATCTGGCATAAAATAAAAGAAAAACAAAGCACAGACTCCCGTGCTTTGTTTACTTTAGGCCCCCGGGTGGTCCAGGTCCAGGGGGCAATAACAAATAGAGATGCGGGGGCCACGCGGCACCCCGCAGCCCTGGGGACCACCACCTCCTCCTGGGGCTATTTTTAATTAGAATGCGTGGGGGGCTCCAGCCCCCCCACTCAGCCCCGGGGACTGCCACCTCCCCGGGGTTAGTTTTTTTAATGCGGGGGCCATGTAGCCCCCCGTAGCTCCAGGGACAGCCACTTCCCCAGGGCTATATTTCCAATAATGTGTGTGGGGCTCCAGCCCCCCATGCAGCTTCAGAGACTGCCACCTTGCCGGGGCTAGTATTGTAAAAAGCGGGGGGCATGCACCTCCCACTGCCCCAGGGACCACCACCTCCCCGAAGCCATTTTAAAAATGGGAGGGGGCGCGTGGCCCCCTCCTGGAGCCGTAAATGGCCCTAGGGACCACCACCCACCCAGGGCCGGTTCCAGCAATGTCCTGGGGTGCCCACCCCTGGAACATTGCAGTTTGCTATGGGTTCCCGCCATCCCATAGCAAACAAGTGCTCCGCTTTGAACAAGCGAGAGCATTTTGCATTTTGCTCTCGCTTGTTCAAAGAGGAGCACTTTGCTTTTTACTTCCAGGGAGCTGCAACTTAGCAGCTCCTTGGGGGTAAAAAGCAATGCCGGCTCCCGCAGGAGGTGGGAGCCGGCCAGGACTGCAAGGGCCATCAGGCTTCCCCTGCGGTCACCAAGGAGATGGCCGGGTCCCGGGGGATGGGGTCCCCGTGGGCGAAATCGGCCTGGGGAGGGGGGCCGCGCAGCCCCTCTCCCTTAAAATAAAAAAAGAAATGGCCAGGCCCCAGTGGATGGGTTCCCCGGGGCCGAAAATGGGCTGGAAGGGGGGCCACTCGGCCCCCTTCCCTCGCAAAAAAAAAAATTGGCCTGGCCCCGGGGGATGGGGTCTCCAGGACCGAAATTGGCCTGGGGTGGCGGGCCGCGTGGCCCCCCTTCCTTTTATTTTATTTAATTAAATATGTCAGGCCCCAGGGGATGGGGGCCCCGGGGCCCAATATGGTCAAGGGAAGGGGGGGCCACACAGCCCCCCTTCACAAATAAAAAAAAAAACAAAGCCGGCAACTTGCCGGAGGCCCCACCCCCTTTCTCCACTACTCAGCAAATGCACCTCCTGGCACGCTGTTGGTTGGGGGATGAAGTCCCCTTCGCTGCTGAGGGTCTTTAGGGGCCAACTAGCCCACCTGTTACCTCTAGTAAGCCCCACACTGGGATTTCTGAGAGGTGGTCAGAAGCCACGCCCCTTTTTCTACCACTCTGCAAACACGCCTCTTGGCGCACTGCTGGTGGGGTGATGAGGTCCTGCTGCGTCCTGAGGGCCTCAGGACTAAAGTGAACTTCATCCCCCAAGCGGCAGTGCGCCAGGAGGCACATTTGTAGAATAGTGGAGAAAGTGGGCGTGGCCTCTTACCACCTCTCAGCAATCCAGCTGTGTGGGGCTTATTGGAGGTAACAGGAGGGCTAGTTGGCCCCCAGGGACCCTCAAGGGGCAAGGGTACTTCATCCCCCAACCAAGAGTGCGCCAGGAAGCGTGTTTGAGGAGTGGTGGAGAAAGGGGCGTGGCCTGCTATCAGAACTCAGCAATCCTGCTATGTGGGACTTACTGGAGGTAATAGGAGGGGTAGTTGGCCCCCAAGGACGTCCTTGGGGGGCCAGCTACCCCTCCTGTTACTTCTAGGATTGCCAAGAGGTCTTCGGAGTCCACGATCCCCTTTCTCCACCACTCTGCAAACACGCCTCCTGGCACACTACTGGTTGGGGAATGAAGTCCTCTTTACTCCTGAGGGACCTTGGGGGCCAAGAAGCCCTCATGGTACCTCCTCTAAGTCCTACGCAGCGGAATTCCTGATAGCTGGTTGGAGGCCCAGCCTCCTTTCTCCACCACTCTGCAAATGTGACTGCTAGTCAAAAAAACCTTAGAAATTCACTAAAAAAAACAAAGGTTACACGGACGTTATAGTTAGCAAATAGAATTTAAAAAACCTTAGAAACTTACTAAAAAAAATCAAAGGTTACAGGGACATTATAGTTAGCAAATAGAATTTAGAAAACCTTAGAAATTCACTAAAAAAAACAACACATTTCTCTGGTTTTGTATAGACCACCATCTCCCGGGACCAGCAATTAAAATACATGTGGGAGGAGGGCCACGTGGATCTCTCTCCTGGGCCATATATGGACCTGGGGACCTCCACATCCTCGAGGTCGGCCCATGAAAACAGGAGGGGGACCACAACATCAGTGCGAACGACAGTTCAAGCCGCACTCCGCTGCTTGCGGAACTCCTCTGAGTTTTTATGTCACTTGGAACTCCGTGATCTCCGCCCAGGCCTAATATATATATATATATATATATTTATATGAGATGTTTTCACAAGTGTTTTTTACAAAGCAGATGTTTAAGTCTCACATAAATATGACAACTGTCAGTTTCAGAAACACTAAAAAATAGAATAAACCATCCTGTTCCATCAGTACTCTATCTATTGCACAAATTGCGCTAATCCACAGATAAAGAGAACTATTTTTTGCCAAACTTGTGTCTGAATGTTTCTGGAAATTGACACTAAACAGAGACCCATATACACAATGATGTAATTGTGAGGAACCTGCTTTAAACAGTACTTTCTCAGCCAATGAACTTCTGCATAAAAATCTCCCTCTGCCGCCTCTCTTTCTGCCTGCACACAATCGTGACTATCAGGGTAATCTGGACAGAAATTTTCCTTTTGGGATTTCATTACCAGTGGCTTTTTAAACTTGACGGGCTGGTAACATTAGTTATTGCCTGCATCATAAGCATCAGATTAACAAGAAATCTGTGGAAATCAGGGAGCTATCCACTGCTGAAAACAGACGAAATCTTAGTGTGAAAGTCTGCGGGGAAAAGCGGAATTACTTGGGTAATAGGACCTGGAATTATAGATTCCCTCTCTAATTCCTCATTTCTTAGTGGACCCTCAGGGACCAATTCATAATGCATCCGATTTTTGTTCCAGGAGACTGGAAACACTAAACCATTTTCCACTTGTAAAGACGGTCTTGATAGCAATGTTATGCAGCACAGCAGCACAATGCAGTACATATTTTCCATTTGCATGCGAGCAACAATGCACTTTATGGTATAATATTTTCTGGTGTGTGCTGCACTGCACTAGCTCTCTCCAGGAGTCGGTGGTGTCAAAAATGGGGTAGGTAGCCTATGGTTTTTCATTGTGCCTGTCACCTACAAATTAAAATGTTATAAATTAGGATCACTGAATTACAAATGCAAGGCATAACAGCTGTTGACCTGTTAAGAAACTCGTTAAAACAATTTGTTTTTTTAAGATAAAAATTAATTAATACTCACCAAACAGCCAGTTCCTTAAATAATGCAAAGTTGCATTTGCTTCAGCCATGCTACTGCCCCACATCACAAGTGCATCAAGGATGGATGCCGGATAATGTGCATTACAAAGCAATGTGATCACTGGCCATTTACTTATGCATGTGTGGTAGAATTAGGGGTACATGTATGGAGCTGACGGCACCAACAAAGGCCCTAATTACGGTGTCAATCAGACTGCAACCGACAGCCTGTAGGTTGCGGTCAGACCGACATCTAGCTATGCAGTCCGACTGCAGCATTAGGGGGTGGAGGGACCAACAGCTGCTTTTCCGAATGGGCTCAAGGAGCCGGTTGGGGCAGCGGTCCGAAAGTAAACCGTAATCCCCTACAATGGAGCGGTGCCTGCTCAGACACTGCCATAGGGATTACGATGTCCCTTTCAGGCAGCCTTTCAATGGCGGTCCGACCGCCATCGAAAGGCTGTCGGAAGCAGACATTTGGGGGCCCTAGCAGGGCCCACACCCCTCAGCGGACTCCACTGTGAGGCCTTGTGCCCCCCATACATCCATGCCCCACATGCCAGGCACCATATGGTGCCTGGCACACGGTGCATGGATGTTTGCAAACATCCATTTTTCCAATGCGGGTTGTACCGCCCTTTCTCGGCCGCAGCACCAGCCGCATTGGAAAAATTGATGTTTCTGACTGCCTCATGGGCGGTTGCATCCAAATCATCGGATGGTACCGCTGACTACTAGTCGGTCGGTTTCCATTCCAACACGATGCCAGTCGGACGCTCGTCTGACTGGCATTGTAATTAGGGTCATAGTTTGGAAACCTGCAAGGACATGAAACCGACTGTTCACACCAGTGGGTTCTTCGGTGCTTTGTGGAAACAATAAACTTTGAGACATGCCTGATCACAGCATTCAAACCATCCTGTGCAAGTGCCTGAATGCCCTCTCGGTGATTAATGTGCTATACAATTCAATATAATATAACATACCATAACATCCTTCAAAATGACACAGAAAGCAACTGTGACACATCGGCAGTCATGGCAGCAAATGCATTGGAAAGATACTGATACTGCCAACTTTACCAATGGAGCACAGGTGTTTTGATGGCTTATTTTTGCTCCAAAACAACTTCAATCCAGCCCTGCATGTATGGGATTGTGTCCCCATCAACCCTATAAGTCGCCCAAAAATATCTGCTGCACATGCATGCAGAGGAATTCCACCCATGTTCAGAAAATTCAAGCGACAGTCATTTAGTTAATGTTAAAGAGAAGAAGTATGCTATTCCTAGAGGTGGCGGCGTAGGGGGGGGAAATGAAAGGAGGGAAAGAAAAGAGGTGGGCCACATCAGTGGTGGCTGATTTCCATCAGGTGCCCGGCCGAGCAGGGGTGGGCGTGCTCGTCCAGGGATTTTACTGCACATTCACAATCCCATTTCTACTCACTACATAAAGGCACCCACACATACACACCACCTAGCTTCACGACGACAAACCGAGAAGACCTCCAGCAAAGAGCCCCCCTGCGGGGCCCGTTGGGCATTGCAGCACTGGCCCAACGAGGAGCTGCCCTATGATGAAGCATGACACCCCTCGGGGTGTGTGAGGGCCCTTGCTCCTTATAGGATCTATCCCTGGATGAGCACGCCCACCCCTGCTTGGCGGGACACCTGACGGAAATCAGCCACCACTGACATGGCCTGCCTCTTTTCTTTCCCTCCTTTCATTCCCCCCGCTACGCCGCCACCCCTAGGAACAGCATACTTCTTCTCTTTAACAGTTGCCTGGGGGCATGTATTCTGGACCTATCAAGCCCCCCGTCCCACCCTGTGAGACTTTGACTTTAGTACGGTTTTCAAACCTTGGGACTTCTACCGGAGAGTAGCCGACTAGGCACCCACCTGATCGATGGATATTAATTCCGTGATCTCCACTACTTACTCGCAATCTCCACGAGTATTTTTTTCCACTTCTCCCTCCCCCCTCATTTTTCTTCCCCCCCCCACTACAACCCCTCTTGCCATTCCCTTACTAGCCGACCATGCAAAACCACCAAGGGTTGGCCTTCGACGACGACATGGTGTCGGAAATCCTGAGAGCCCCATCCATCTTGGGGTCCGATGGATCCCTGGCAGGGGCCACCCAACAAGAGGACTGGTCATCACTGACCGCGATGAAGAGGTTGTATATCAAAATAACTCTCCATGGACTACTCATGACGGAGTACCTGTGAGCCAGCATTGCACCGAGCGGGCTCATTGTGAAGAACGTCCCCCGCATCTTCTTGGAGGACATGGTATTCAGGAAGGAATGGTCCCTGGTTGCATGGAAGTGCACCAGGGACCTACTCATTCTCATCATCAACACCGCCAAGCGCCTAGCGGACGACCTTCTGATCAAAATCACCATGGCTGAAAACGCACTGAAATCGACCATACAGCTGACTGCTTACAAGAACAAATTGGCAGAAATTAACGAGGTCAATGAGAACAGGGAGTACCTAATGAAGCAAAAAATAAATAAACTTCAAAAGGATATAAAGAAATTCAGCAAGGAGAAGATCTACCTATACCTTAAGGAAGACTACACTGGAGGCAGCAATGTATCTTCTGATGAGAGCACTACGTCAAGGACACGCAACTCATCGACCAGCAGCAACTCGAGCACTGGAAGCAGGAGCAACGAGGACATCAGGAGACCCTACCAACCACCACCCCTTATGGGGTATGGACCACCACCGTACCAGCATGCCCAACCATGCTGGCACCAATACACAGTATATCCACCAGGACCTCAAGTTTTTCCTCAACCCTTTTACCAGCACCCCCCTTTTTTAGACAGAGGCTGGGGCAAAGGGAGAAGAAGAAGAAGAAGAGGGGCCAACAGAAGCACGTACAGTGGCAGGAACCGCAGGCGGAAACCTCGAGACAAACCAGGAGCCAAACAATGAACATGAGAAGTTAATAGTCAATCTCTCCACGAGAACACTGACAGACGCCGATAAAGACGTGCTCTGCAAAGGCTTGGGCTTTGTCCCCCCACCCAAGGATGACGAATTCAGAACGGCACAAGAACTCCATTGTTTCTTTAGGAAGATCCGCCTCCACGCCTTCTTCCTTGGTAAACCTCCCTTGGAGACAGACGATTCGGGGCTCCACAACCTGTCCACCTTCACACCATCATCAGGGATGGTCCCTCCTGAAGTGCTCACCTTTGAACAAGCAGTCTTGAAAGACATTGGTTCATACCCACGCAAGACCCCCTTTCACAACATGTCCAGGAGGGAAACCATGGCCATGCGTACACTGGGCACTGATACGTCCATCCAAACCGGCAGATAAGGGAGGGGCAATCGTCATACAGAACACCACAGATTACAAGATGGAGTGCAGACGACAACTGTCCAACAACCGGCACTACACACCCATCAGAGATGACCCGACGCCGCGGCTGAACACACAGATTACATCCATGGTGTTTACAGCAGAGACACA
This sequence comes from Calotriton arnoldi, assembly GCA_963921515.1. Classification (NCBI taxonomy): domain Eukaryota; kingdom Metazoa; phylum Chordata; class Amphibia; order Caudata; family Salamandridae; genus Calotriton; species Calotriton arnoldi. The sequence continues at coordinate 57,233 of CAWUFW010003768.1, read as the reverse complement.
GGGGTGGATCAGTAAGAAGGAGGCACAATTTTTGATCAGCGACAACACCAAAATACCATACTTCTACACTCTCACGAAGATTCACAAGGGAATCAGACCACCCCCTGGCAGGCCCATAGTGTCCGGGATAGGGTCCATACTGGAACCTTTGTCCCAGTTCTGCGACCACTTCCTTCAACCACTGGTACTAAAAACACCTTCCTTCCTAAAAGACACCACAGCGGTCCTGAACCTTCTAGAGGGCCTTGGTGAGGACTCCACGGTGGACTTGCTGGTCACCCTGGACGTGGAGGCCCTCTATACTAGCATTCCTCAGGACGCCACTCTGGAAGTGGTGGAGTGGGTTCTCAGGACTGAGGACTGGACCTCGTGGACCCACCCAAAAGCTTCATCATGGGGTGTGCTGGTCGCTAGGGTCTAGCATTGAAAGAGAATTACTTTCAATTCGAGGACCAACTCTATCACCAGACACAGGGTACCTCTATGGGCAGTACCTCTGCTCCAAGTCTGGCATGTTTGTACATGGCAGATTTTGAGAGGAAGCACATAGAGGGGAACACCAACCCCTACCGTGATAACATCCTGTTGTGGTGAAGGTATATCGATGATATACTTATCTTGTGGCAGGGTACAACTGACTCATGTACCGAGGTTTGTACGTGGGTAAACACACTTGACCGGTTTCTCAAATTCAGCAAGACAATCTCCACCACAGAAATACCCTTCCTGGATCTCACAATAATCCTAACCGAAGGGAAACTTACCACCTGGACGTACAAAAAACCCACAGACAGTAACAGCCTGCTGCGATACGACAGCCACCACCCTAAACACCTGCGGGACAACCTCCCCTTGGTCAGTTTCTGCGGCTCCGCAAGAACTGAAGTGACGTGAGGGACTATAAACAACAAGCAGAAGCCCTCAGCACTGATCTTATGGCCTGAAACTACCCTGCACACATGATACAGAAGGCCAATAAAAGAGACAGAAACAATCATAGGCAAGCATTACTTGAACCACGCACCCATGCTCCAAGTGAAGTCATCACCTGTGTCACATCTTTCACTCCCCAGTCTAATAGTATTCAGAAAATCATCAGAAAACACTGGCCCATCCTCCACACTGGGGAAATGTCACCAGCTACACCCCAATTTGCCTTTAAACGAACTGCCAATATCAAGGACATGATCGTCCATACCAGACCGCTCCGACCACCGAATAGGCGACAACAACAACTATGGGGGCTCCCTCCAGTCTCAGGACACTACCCGTGTGGGTCATGCAGTGCGTGTGCCTTCACACATCACACAAAACAGGTAGACATAGGGACCACCAACGCATGGATACAGAAAAACCACACTAATTGCAACACCTGCAATTGCGTATACATGATTACATGCCCCTGCCAGAAACCAGTGGCGGCTCGCAGAGGGAGTGCTGCGGGGCGGTGTGGAGTGGCGGGGGAGGGGCTGGGTGGGGGGACGAGTGGAGTCAGACATAAGACAGGCAGGAGTAAAGTAAGTAAATAGATAAATAAAACTATTTACATTGCGCTCGCTGCATCGCCGAGTTGGCGATGCAGCGAGCGCAAGGTAAATAGTTTTATTTATTTATTTACTTACTTTACTCCTGCCTGTCGTATGTCCGACTCCACTACACCCCCACCCAGCCCCTCCCCCGCCCCGCAGCACTCCCTCTGCGAGCCGCCACTGCCAGAAACACTACATCGGGATGACCACACGGGCTGTCAGGTTGAGGATCACCGAACACCGCAGCAACATAAGGTGTGAGAAGAGCGTGAACAAGATGTTGACTCACTACGTAGATTCCAATCATACACCAGATGACATTGAGTGGACGATCCTTGAAGCTGGCGCCGCACTCACAGCACAGGCCCTCCTGGTCAGGGAACAGAGGTGGGTCTATAGACTAAAGACACACCAGACAGGCCTCAACGATGACATCCCTTGGAGTGAGATTACACGCTGACACAGCTATAGACGCCCATGCAAAATACTAAACAGATGACACACTAACACAACCCTGGTGACATGACGTGTGAAATGACACATGAGGCTGCATGCCTCACTGACTCAGCACGATCAAGCAGCCACCCTAGGTATCCATCTAGGGAACTCCGTAGAGTCGCACACATATACCACCACAAGTTGGTACCTGTATCTGGGTTGTAACCTGATTATGAACAGGACCACTCTACATCCAGGCCCCCTTACCCTGCTTAAGGAACCGGTCCATATAATCATACAGTCCACCACCCAGCGCCTGCACCACCATCGCACTGCATGTTACCTGCCTTCAATGTAGCCATAGGTACGTCGCATGTAGCAACATCACGTACACCCCTGCCAGTGAACTATGTCTCTGTAGGTGTCGTAGCAGATCCCCTGCCTCAGCCGGCCCCCACCCCCCGGTACTAAGTCTTCTGCCACAGCAGTACCCCTAACAGATGCCTCACCACTACCACCACACCCCCTAGAGAACCATTGTGATGTGAGACCACCCGCCACTGGGATCAGCTCGCCCCTGGGCCGTGCCGCGCATCCCACGGCCACTCTTTGATGTCCACCCAGTCTCTTGCACCATAGGTACCCTAAATACAGGCATACTAACTTCCCCTTGACCTTCCATAGCAGTTCTCTTATCCCGGTACTGTGATTACCCTTGGTGACAGGTGATAACTTTTCCGCTTCCTCCTGCAACACAGTGGTTGTTCACCACCTCCTGATTCCTACTCTACCAGGGATGGCCCATGCAGACCACGCCACTCCAAGATGGCCGCCACATCTGCCACGGCATCTAATGGCCGCCCGATTCATCATTAGGGTATACAGAGGGCAGACACCTAGCATTGCCTTTGCATTCTTAGCAGTATCCACCTTGGTACCTTTTTCCCCTGTGGTGACAGGCGACACTCTCCCTGCACCACGGGTGCAGCCACCTTCTCCTGGTTCCAGTTTCACCAGGGACGTCCCAGGCCATCTAAGCCACTCCAAGACGGCCGCTACTTTTACCGCAGCATGCAGATGGCTGCCAGCCCCAGCTTCCTTACTTAACCCTCCCAGCATTCCCTCAAATGGCACCCAGGTACGGACGGCCATTGGGTAGGTCCGCAACCAGGCATCGCCAGGATCCACAGCAAGTGCACTGCACCGAGGATGTTCCTCGACCCCCGCGTTACCCTGACCGCACTCCGCATCCCCCGCTTCCACTGCAGCCCACTCCCAAGGCTGTGCAATGCATCCCGGTACCCCTCCGGCTCTTCACCCGCTCTGTGGGTTCTCCTGCCCTGTCCGGTCCTGCACCTTTGAGGTCGTGGCAGCAGGCCCTTCACCTGCTTTGCAGGACCTTTTGCCCCGTCCGGTCCTGCACTTTTGAGGTCGCGGTAGCAGGCGCCTTTTAAGTTAGGCACCGCGATCCACCACAGCGCCCCGCCGCACTTTAGCCTACAACGACTACAGCCCATCCCCCAGTGGAGTCCTAGCCGACCTAGTCATACTGACCTTGCTACTAGGCGGGCCGCCATCCCTGTTACCTGATGGCACCAGGATCTCTAGTTCACCTAAGATTTTCAAGAAAGAGCGGAAGGTGCACTCGCAGGGAAGTCAAGCACGTAAGCAATAATTCCAAAAATATTTCCTTTATTCAATCAGTCTTTAAAACTGGCACACAGCCAACGCGTTTCGTTCCCAATAGTGCCAAAAGGGAACTTCATCAGGGCTGTAACAATCATAGACAAAACATGACATTATAAAAACATAAACAACATTTAAAAGCTACATATTTCAACAATGACCCACAAACTCATACAAAATAAATATATTTCACATTAATATTATATACATATAAACATTTAAAATCGCAAAATTCTTTATTATGAGTTCTTTCTCATCCATTAAGTTAATTTCCCTCTCTATACTCTCTATTTCTTCCTGTAGTTTCTCTCCCTTCTCCCTTGCATGACGTATTAAAATTTGCATCATTGTTTGCGATGCATTTTCAAGATTACTCTCCCACTCGTTAAGGAGATCTTCCTTTAAATCCTCAAATGTGGGGAAGATCAGAATTCTTAGCCCTCGTGGGATTTTCTTATTGCTAAGATATTGCTGAAGGGTTATCCCGTCCTACCAGCGGGATAATTCTTGTTTCTTTAGTCTCTCTAATCTGAGAAACAATGTTCTCAGGCTAGTAGTAGTTGGAAGACTTTGTGCTACAGATATATTAGTAGAGCTGACATTAAACAGGTTTAGGGCCATTTCTTCTCTACCATCCTGAAATTTAGACATTTCTATATATTTAATATAAATAACAGTTCGGGCAGGGTGCTGGACAGTCAAAATCAATTAGTAAACAAAAAACAGACGACAGACCAAGGTCCAGCTCAACCAATCCACATGTACAGTCAATTGAAGGGTGGTGCAAAAACACTTCCTGCACCCGTCGTCCAAAGGTGCAAATCACAACCAAAGATTTTCAAGAAAGAGCGGAAGGTGCACTCGCAGGTGTCCTCCAATCTCACTTTAAGACTAGTGGTTTGGTTCCCATTTGATAAATGCTCACATTGACTACTCAACATAGGAGATGCTGAGAGTGTATTTCCTATTTTTTATCATGCTAATTGTAGCCTTTACCCTCTTTCAGAGCTTTACACACATTGCCCTGGGCGGATCGTGCCTTTTGAGTTATTTCTTTTAAAATATTTTGTTATTCATTACGGAATAGTTGGATATCGAAGAGGTGAGATATAGTGATAATTCCTTATCTAAAATTGATATCTGTGACTTGTTTCCAATATTTTAGTATTTACTTCAATGGCACCATTTACATCATGATGCTGTTTCTTTTAAGACATAACAATTCATCTAAGATACATTACACCTTTCATTTATATTATTCTTTTCCTTTTCTTCTTCTTTCTTTCTCCTTAAAATTCCTTATGACATTGTCATGTCACATTTTGTGTTTTTGTTTCTCTCCTAAATATAAATTCTTTTGCTTATGTCATTTTATGCGTAGGAATTTTGCATTCTTATTTTATGTGTGTCAATGTGTTGTATATAAAGTTTTGTGTAATTTATGTTATGCTTAATGTTATGTTTATATGTATATAATATTAATGTGAAATATATTTATTTTGTATGAGTTTGTGGGTCATTGTTGAAATATGTAGCTTTTAAATGTTGTTTATGTTTTTATAATGTCATGTTTTGTCTATGATTGTTACAGCCCTGATGAAGTTCCCTTTTGGCACTATTGGGAACGAAACGCGTTGGCTGTGTGCCAGTTTTAAAGACTGATTGAATAAAGGAAATATTTTTGGAATTATTGCTTACGTGCTTGACTTCCCTGCGAGTGCACCTTCCGCTCTTTCTTGAAAATCTTTGGTTGTGATTTGCACCTTTGGACGACGGGTGCAGGAAGTGTTTTTGCACCACCCTTCAATTGACTGTACATGTGGATTGGTTGAGCTGGACCTTGGTCTGTCGTCTGTTTTTTGTTTACTAATCTCTAGTTCACCTACCTGGCCCGCATTTCAGCTTTGGTCCCTAGTGACTACCCATGGTCCCCGTACTTATGTTAAGGGGGTTCATCCAGCGCATCAGCACTCACTGTCTACAGGGGACCCTGTCTGCCCCCCTAGCGCCACGCCGCCCTAGCACGCCTAGGAGGTACCTCCCTAATTAGCTCATCTGTCCCTGTCAGGACAGACCTCACGGGCTACAATCAGTATCATTATGGGACATCCACTCAGCCTCCACGGGTGCGTGGAAGGATTACTGGAACCTCCTTTACTGCTACATGGCACCTGCAGCACTCCCAGGACACCCTCTCCCCACATAAACGTATACCCTTGGTAGAAGCAGGGCTCACTCGGGCCCACTTTGTCCCACAGAACCATAGTATAGTGATTTATGGTGACCGCACTCTTTCAGGTGGGTCCTCCTCGCATCTGCTAGCGAGCATCCCCGTCCCGCCCCTGCTGAGGTACCTCCATCCCCCCTTCTAGGTGAGTATTGAGGGATACTATGTGGGTGAGGGTTTCTGCCTGTGACACATGCTACAAGAGATTAATGCAGTTGATTAATGGCAACTCCATGACATATGTTCACCACTGCATCCCCATGTGTTTGACCACCTCTACGCATTGATGATGCATGTATGTTATTGCACTTACTGGCCCTTTGTTAGAGACCTAGTACTTATAGGTCAATGGGACTCCTCCCTCTCACTGTATTATGTGTGCACTGCCGACTATTTTAAAGTTTTTATGACCTCCTTTTGCCCTTTCCCACATCACCACCACTAGGTGACCCTGCGCCATTGTTGCCATGCAACCACACCATCTAGTCCACCGAGGAGCGTGTATGGAGGAGACCACCACGCTGCATTGTGCATCATCTTTTTTAAGAATCTCCTTGTTAACTCACTTGCCGTGGACTATGACCATAATTGTCTCTTATCTCTTCTCAGGTTGCGAATTGCCTAACATAACAACAGCTTCTCCATAGGTGCCATCACACCTATTCTCTACTCTCTCGTTGTTTCCTTGGCCCCTCTCTCCAGTGTGAGCACGGCCACTTCCAGTCCTACCCTCCATTAACCTCTTTTCTTCTTTTCCCCTATTTAGAGCTCGCCTAGGGAACGCAGCGCATGCGCTGCTTCGCCTTGGCGAGCCTATTGTTGTCGGTTTGGTGCGCGAAGGGAGACAAAACATGTGCGCGCCCGGACAGGCGATGTGCACGGCGACTCCTCTCGAGCGATGTAAGCTTTCACACGCTCCCACCTTGATTTAGGTTTCAGTTTCACTGCGCGATGCAACTATACAAGGCAGACACATAAATTTCAGCGCTTCAGCATATCAAGAACTTTGTGCCGCATGGTATTTACTTTGCTTTTTCGCTTTTGTTGCCTCAACACACAACAGTATTGTTCTTGCCTCGCCGTGCTTTTAATCTGCCCCGCACTCTATCCTGCCACTTATCCTCAGGTTTTTAACTCGCCGTGCCTGTTCCTCTGCCCCACACTGTCCTGCCACTTATCCTCATGTTTTTAACTTTAGGTGCCTGTTCCTCTGCCCCGCACTCTGTCCTAACACTAATCCTCATGTTCTTCAGTTGCGCTCTGTCTTCCCACCTATACTCATATTCTTGCTTCGCCCTGCCTTGCACTCTGCCCCGCACTCTGTCCTGCCAGAGCAGAGCTGCTTTAGAGCCATAGAACCAGGTCAGCAGAGCTGCTCTAGAGCCATAGAACCAGGTCAGAAGAGCTGCTCTAGAGCCAGAGAACCAGGTCAGCAGAGCTGCTGTAGAGCCAGAGAAACCAGGTCAGCAGAGCTGATTTAGAGCAAGAAAACCAGGTCGGCAGAGCTGCTTTAGAGCCAGAAAACCAGGTCAGCAGAGCTGCTTTAGCGCCAGAGAACCAGGTCAGCAGAGCTGCTCTAGAGGCAGAGAACCAGGTCCTCAGAGCTACTGTAGAGCCAGAGAAACCAGGTCAGCAGAGCTGCGTTAGAGGGAGAGAACCAGGTCAGCAGAGCTGCTTTAGAGCCAGAGAACCAGGTCAGCAGAGCTGCTCTAGAGCCAGAGAACCAGGTCAGCAGAGCTGCTTTAGAGCCATAGAACCAGGTCAGCAGAGCTGCCTTAGAGCCAGAGAACCAGGTCAGTAGAGCCAGTGAACCAGGTCACCAGAGCTGCTCTAGAGCCTAAGAACCAGGTCAGCAGAGATGCTCTAGAGCCAGAGAACTAGGTCAGCAGAGCTGCTGTAGAGCCAGAGAAACCAGGTCAGCAGAGCTGCTTTAGAGGGAGAGAACCAGGTCAGCAGCGCTGCTTTAGAGCCAGAGAACCAGGTCAGCAGAGCAGTTTTAGAGCCAGAGAACCAGGTCAGAAGAGCTGCTCTAGAGCCTAAGAACCAGGTCAGCAGAGCTGCTCTAGAGGCAGAGAACCAGGTCAGCAGAGCTGCTCTAGAGGCAGAGAACCAGGTCAACAGAGCTGCTGTAGAGCCAGAGAAACCAGGTCAGCAGAGCTGCTTTAGAGGGAGAGTACCAGGTCAGCAGAGCTGCTTTAGAGCCAGAGAACCAGGTCAGCAGAGCTGCTTTAGAGCCAGAGAACCAGGTCAGCAGAGCTGCTTTAGAGCCATAGAACCAGGTCAGCAGAGCTGCTCTAGAGCCAGAGAACCAGGTCAGCAGAGCTTGTGTAGAGCCAGAGAACCAGGTCAGCAGAGCAGTTGTAGAGCCAGAGAACCAGGTCAGCAGAGCTGCTCTAGAGCCTAAGAACCAGGTCAGCAGAGCTGCTCTAGAGCCAGAGAACCAGGTCAGCAGAGCTGCTTTAGAGCCATAGAACCAGGTCAGTAGAGCTGCTTTAGAGCCAGAGAACCAGGTCAGCAGAGCCGTTGTAGAGCCAGAGAACCAGGCCAGCAGAGCTGCTTTAGAGCCAGAGAACCAGGTCAGCACAGCCGTTGTAGAGCCAGAGAACCAGGTCAGCAGAGCTGCTCTACAGCCTAAGAACCAGGTCATTAGAGCTGCTCTAGAGCCAGAGAACCAGGTCAGCAGAGCTGCTGTAGAGCCAGAGAAACCAGGTCAGCAGAGCTGCTTTAGAGGGAGAGAACCAGGTCAGCAGCGCTGCATTAGAGCCAGAGAACCAGGTCAGCAGAGCTGCTTTAGAGCCAGAGAACCAGGTCAGCAGAGCTGCTTTAGAGCCAGAGAACCAGGTCAGCAGAGCTGCTCTAGAGCCTAAGAACCAGGTCAGCAGAGCTGCTCTAGAGGCAGAGAACCAGGTCAATAGAGCTGCTGTAGAGCCAGAGAAATCAGGTCAGCAGAGCTGCTCTAGAGCCAGAGAACCAGGTCAGCAGAGCTGCTTTAGAGCCATAGAACCAGGTCAGCAGAGCTGCTTTAGAGCCAGAGAACCAGGTCAGCAGAGCTGCTCTAGAGCCAGAGAACCATGACAGCAGAGCTGCTCTAGAGCCAGAGAACCAGGTCAGCAGAGCTGCTTTAGAGCCAGAGAACCAGGTCAGCAGAGCTGCTTTAGAGCCAGAGAACCAGGTCAGCAGAGCTGCTTTAGAGCCAGAGAACCAGGTCAGCAGAGCTGCTCTAGAGCCTAAGAACCAGGTCAGCAGAGCTGCTCTAGAGGCAGAGAACCAGGTCAGCAGAGCTGCTCTAGAGGCAGAGAAACCAGTCCAGCAGAGCTGCTTTAGAGGGAGAGAACCAGGTCAGCAGAGCTGCTCTAGAGCCAGTTAACCAGGTCAGCAGAGCTGCTCTAGAGCCAGAGAACCAGGTTAGCAGAGCTGCTTTAGAGCCAGAGAACCAGGTCAGCTGTGGCATTGTAGAGCCAGAGAACCAGGTAATCAGAGCTGCTCTAGAGCCTAAGAACCAGGTCAGCAGAGCTGCTCTAGAGGCAGAGAACCAGGTCAGCAGAGGCAATGTAGAGCCAGAGAACCAGGTCAGCAGAGCTGCTCTAGAGCCTAAGAAGCAGGTCAGCAGAGCTGCTTTAGAGCCAGAGAACCAGGTCAGCAGAGCTGCTCTAGAGCCTAAGAACCAGGCCAGCAGAGCTGCTTTAGAGCCAGAGAACCAGGTCAGCAGAGCCGTTGTAGAGCCAGAGAACCAGGTCAGCAGAGCTGCTTTAGAGCCAGAGAAGCAGCTCAGCAGAGCCGTTGTAGAGCCAGAGAACCAGGTCAGCAGAGCTGCTCTAGAGCCTAAGAACCAGGTCAGCAGAGCTGCTTTAGAACCAGAGAACCAGGTCAGCAGAGCTGCTGTAGAGCCAGAGAAACCAGGTCAGCAGAGCTGCTTTAGAGGGAGAGAACCAGGTCAGCAGCGCTGCTTTAGAGCCAGAGAACCAGGTCAGCAGAGCTGCTCTAGAGCCTAAGAACCAGGCCAGCAGAGCTGCTTTAGAGCCAGAGAACCAGGTCAGCAGAGCCGTTGTAGAGCCAGAGAACCAGGTCAGCAGAGCTACTTTAGAGCCAGAGAACCAGGTCAGCAGAGCTGCTCTAGAGCCAGAGAACCAGGTCAGCAGAGCTGCTCTAGAGCCAGAGAACGAGGTCAGCAGAGCTGCTGTAGAGCCAGAGAACCAGGTCAGCAGAGCTGCTGTAGAGCCAGAGAACCAGGTCAGCAGAGCCGTTGTAGAGCCAGAGAACTAGGTCAGCAGAGCTGCTCTAGAGCCTAAGAACCAGGTCAGCAGAGCCGCTCTAGAGCAAGAGAACCAGGTCAGCAGAGCTGCTTTAGAGCCATAGAACCAGGTCAGTAGAGCTGCTTTAGAGCCAGAGAACCAGGTCAGCAGAGCCGTTGTAGAGCCAGAGAACCAGGTCAGCAGAGCTGCTGTAGAGCCAGAGAACCAGGTCAGCAGAGCCGTTGTAGAGCCAGAGAACCAGGTCAGCAGAGCTGCTCTACAGCCTAAGAACCAGGTCAGCAGAGCTGCTCTAGAGCCAGGGAACCAGGTCAGCAGAGCTGCTGTAGAGCCAGAGAACCTGGTCAGCAGAGCTGCTCTAGAGCCTAAGAACCAGGTCAGCAGAGCTGCTCTAGAGCCAGAGAACCAGGTCAGCCGAGCTGCTGTAGAGCCAGAGAAACCAGGTCAGCAGAGCTGCTCTAGAGCCTAAGAAGCAGGTCAGCAGAGCTGCTTTAGAGCCAGAGAACCAGGTCAGCAGAGCTTCTCTAGAGCCTAAGAACCAGGCCAGCAGAGCTGCTTTAGAGCCAGAGAACCAGGTCAGCAGAGCCGTTGTAGAGCCAGAGAACCAGGTCAGCAGAGCTGCTTTAGAGCCAGAGAACCAGGTCAGCAGAGCTGCTTTAGAGCCATAGAACCAGGTCAGTAGAGCTGCTTTAGAGCCAGAGAACCAGGTCAGCAGAGCCGTTGTAGAGCCAGAGAACCAGGTCAGCAGAGCTGCTTTAGAGCCAGAGAACCAGGTCAGCAGAGCCGTTGTAGAGCCAGAAAACCAGGTCAGCAGAGCTGCTCTACAGCCTAAGAACCAGGTCAGCAGAGCTGCTCTAGAGCCTAAGAAGCAGGTCAGCAGAGCTGCTTTAGAGCCAGAGAACCTGGTCAGCAGAGCTGCTCTAGAGCTTAAGAACCAGGCCAGCAGAGCTGCTTTAGAGCCAGAGAACCAGGTCAGCAGAGCCGTTGTAGAGCCAGAGAACCAGGTCAGCAGAGCTGCTCTAGAGCCTAAGAACCAGGTCAGCAGAGCTGCTCTAGAGCCAGAGAACCAGGTCAGCCGAGCTGCTGTAGAGCCAGAGAAACCAGGTCAGCAGAGCTGCTCTAGAGCCTAAGAAGCAGGTCAGCAGAGCTGCTTTAGAGCCAGAGAACCAGGTCAGCAGAGCTTCTCTAGAGCCTAAGAACCAGGCCAGCAGAGCTGCTTTAGAGCCAGAGAACCAGGTCAGCAGAGCCGTTGTAGAGCCAGAGAACCAGGTCAGCAGAGCTGCTTTAGAGCCAGAGAACCAGGTCAGCAGAGCTGCTTTAGAGCCATAGAACCAGGTCAGTAGAGCTGCTTTAGAGCCAGAGAACCAGGTCAGCAGGGCCGTTGTAGAGCCAGAGAACCAGGTCAGCAGAGCTGCTTTAGAGCCAGAGAACCAGGTCAGCACAGCCGTTGTAGAGCCAGAGAACCAGGTCAGCAGAGCTGCTCTACAGCCTAAGAACCAGGTCAGCAGAGCTGCTCTAGAGCCAGAGAACCAGGTCAGCAGAGCTGCTGTAGAGCCAGAGAACCAGGTCAGCAGAGCTGCTCTAGAGCCAGAGAACCAGGTCAGCAGAGCCATTGTAGAGCCAGAGAACCAGGTCAGCAGAGCTACTTTAGAGCCAGAGAACCAGGTCAGCAGAGCTGCTCTAGAGCCAGAGAACCAGGTCAGCAGAGCTGCTCTAGAGCCAGAGAACCAGGTCAGCAGAGCTGCTGTAGAGCCAGAGAACCAGGTCAGCAGAGCTGCTGTAGAGCCAAATAACCAGGTCAGCAGAGCCGTTGTAAAGCCAGAGAACCAGGTCAGCAGAGCTGCTCTAGAGCCTAAGAACCAGGTCAGCAGAGCCGCTCTAGAGCAAGAGAACCAGGTCAGCAGAGCTGCTTTAGGGCCATAGAACCAGGTCAGTAGAGCTGCTTTAGAGCCAGAGAACCAGGTCAGCAGAGCCGTTGTAGAGCCAGAGAACCAGGTCAGCAGAGCTGCTTTAGAGCCAGAGAACCAGGTCAGCAGAGCTGCTTTAGAGCCAGAGAACCAGGTCAGCAGAGCTGCTCTAGAGCCTAAGAACCAGGTCAGCAGAGCTGCTCTAGAGGCAGAGAACCAGGTCAGCAGAGCTGCTGTAGAGCCAGACAAACCAGGTCAGCAGAGCTGCTTTAGAGGGAGAGAACCAGGTCAGCAGAGCTGCTTTAGAGCCAGAGAACCAGGTCAGCAGAGCTGCTTTAGAGCCAGAGAACCAGGTCAGCAGAGCTGCTCTAGCACCAGAGAACCAGGTCAGCAGAGCTGCTTTAGAGCCATAGAACCAGGTCAGCAGAGCTGCTTTAGAGCCAGAGAATCAGGTCAGCAGAGATGCTCTAGAGCCAGAGAACCAGGTCAGCAGAGCTGCTCTAGAGCCAGAGAACCAGGTCAGCAGAGCTGATGGAGAGCCAGGGAACCAGGTCAGCAGAGCTGCTGTAGAGCCAGAGAACCAGGTCAGCAGAGCTGCTTTAGAGGGAGAGAACCAGGTCAGCAGAGCTTCTTTAGAGCCATAGAACCAGGTCAGCAGAGCTGCTTTAGAGCCAGAGAACCAGGTCAGGAGAGCTGCTCTAGAGCCTCAGAACCAGGTCAGCAGAGCTGCTCTAGAGGCAGAGAACCAGGTCAGCAGAGCTGCTCTAGAGGCAGAGAAACCAGGTCACCAGAGCTGCTTTAGAGAGAGAGAACCAGGTCAGCAGAGCTGCTTTAGAGCCAGAGAACCAGGTCAGCAGAGCTGCTCTAGAGCCAGATAACCAGGTCAGCAGAGCTGCTCTAGAGCCAAAGAACCAGGTCAGCAGAACTGCTTTAGAGCCAGAGAACCAGGTCAGCAGAGGCATTGTAGAGCCAGAGAACCAGGTCAGCTGAGCTGCTCTAGAGCCTAAGAACCAGGTCAGCAGAGCTGCTCTAGAGGCAGAGAACCAGGTCAGCAGAGGCATTGTAGAGCCAGAGAACCAGGTCAGCAGAGCTGCTCTAGAGCCTAAGAACCAGGTCAGCAGAGCTGCTTTAGAGCCAGAGAACCAGGTCAGCAGAGCTGCTCTAGAGCCTAAGAACCAGGCCAGCAGAGCTGCTCTAGAGGCAGAGAACCAGGTCAGCAGAGCTGCTGTAGAGCCAGAGAAACCAGGTCAGCAGAGCTGCTGTAGAGCCAGAGAAACCAGGTCAGCAGAGCTGCTTTAGAGCAAGAGAACCAGGTCAGCAGAGCTGCTCTAGAGCCAGAGAACCAGGTCAGCAGAGCTGCTTTAGAGCCATAGAACCAGGTCAGTAGAGTTGCTTTAGAGCCAGAGAACCAGGTCAGCAGAGCCATTGTAGAGCCAGAGAACCAGGTCAGCAGAGCTGCTTTAGAGCCAGAGAACCAGGTCAGCAGAGCCGTTGTAGAGCCAGAGAACCAGGTCAGCAGAGCTGCTCTAGAGCCTAGAGAACCAGGTCAGCAGAGCTGCTCTGTAGCCAGAGAACCAGGTCAGCAGAGCTGCTGTAGAGCCAGAGAAACCAGGTCAGCAGAGCTGCTTTAGAGGCAGAGAACCAGGTCAGCAGCGCTGCTTTAGAGCCAGAGAACCAGGTCAGCAGAGATGCTTTAGAGCCAGAGAACCAGGTCAGCAGAGCTGCTCTAGAGCCTAAGAACCAGGTCAGCAGAGCTGCTCTAGAGCCAGAGAACCAGGTCAGCAGAGCTGCTTTAGAGGGAGAGAACCAGGTCAGCAGCACTGCTTTAGAGCCAGAGAACCAGGTCAGCAGAGCTGCTTTAGAGCCAGAGAACCAGGTCAGCAGACCTGCTCTAGAGCCTAAGAACCAGGTCAGCAGAGCTTCTCTAGAGGCAGAGAACCAGGTCAGCAGAGCTGCTCTAGAGGCAGAGAACCAGGTCAGCAGAGCTGCTGTAGAGCCAGAGAACCAGGTCAGCAGAGCTGCTCTAGAGCCTAAGAACCAGTTCAGCAGAGCTGCACTAGAGCCAGAGAACCAGATCAGCAGAGCTGCTTTAGAGCCATAGAACCAGGTCAGTAGAGCTGCTTTAGAGCCAGAGAACCAGGTCAGCAGAGCCGTTGTAGAGCCAGAGAACCAGGACAGCAGAGCTGCTTTAGAGCCAGAGAACCAGGTCAGCAGAGCCGTTGTAGTGCCAGAGAACCAGGTCAGCAGAGCTGCTCTAGAGGCAGAGAACCAGGTCAGCAGAGCTGCTGTAGAGCCAGAGAAACCAGGTCAGCAGAGCTGCTTTAGAGCCATAGAACCAGGTCAGCAGAGCTGCTTTATAGCCAGAGAACCAGGTCAGCAGAGCTGCTCTAGAGCCAGAGAACCAGGTCAGCAGAGCTGCTGTAGAGCCAGAGAACCAGGTCAGCAGAGCTGCTGTAGAGCCAGAGAACCAGGTCAGCAGAGCCGTTGTAGAGCCAGAGAACCAGGTCAGCAGAGCTGCTGTAGAGCCAGAGAAACCAGGTCAGCAGAGCTGCTTTAGAGCCAGAGAACCAGGTCAGCAGAGCTGCTTTATAGCCAGAGAACCAGGTCAGCAGAGCTGCTCTACAGCCATAGAACCAGGTCAGTAGAGCTGCTTTAGAGCCAGAGAACCAGGTCAGCAGAGCCGTTGTAGAGCCAGAGAACCAGATCAGCAGAGCTGCTTTAGAGCCAGAGAACCAGGTCAGCAGAGCCGTTGTAGAGCCAGAGAACCATGTCAGCAGAGCTGCTCTAGAGCCTAAGAACCAGGTCAGCAGAGCTGCTCTAGAGCCAGAGAACCAGGTCAGCAAAGCTGCTGTAGAGCCAGAGAAACCAGGTCAGCAGAGCTGCTTTAGAGGGAGAGAACCAGGTCAGCAGCGCTGCTTTAGAGCCAGAGAACCAGGTCAGCAGAGCTGCTGTAGAGCCAGAGAACCAGGTCAGCAGAGCTGGTCTAGAGCCAGAGAACCAGGTCAGCAGAGCCATTGTAGAGCCAGAGAACCAGGTCAGCAGAGCTACTTTAGAGCCAGAGAACCAGGTCAGCAGAGCTGCTCTAGAGCCAGAGAACCAGGTCAGCAGAGCTGCTCTAGAGCCAGAGAACCAGGTCAGCAGAGGTGCTGTAGAGCCAGAGAACCAGGTCAGCAGAGCTGCTGCAGAGCCAGAGAACCAGGTCAGCAGAGCCGTTGTAGAGCCAGAGAATCAGGTCAGCAGAGCTGCTGTAGAGCCAGAGAAACCAGGTCAGCAGAGCTGCTTTAGAGCCAGAAAACCAGGTCAGCAGAGCTGCTTTATAGCCAGAGAACCAGGTCAGCAGAGCTGCTCTAGAGCCAGAGAACCAGGTCAGCAGAGCTGCTCTAGAGCAAGAGAACCAGGTCAGCAGAGCTGCTTTAGAGCCATAGAACCAGGTCAGTAGAGCTGCTTTAGAGCCAGAGAACCAGGTCAGCAGAGCCGTTGTAGAGCCAGAGAACCAGTTCAGCAGAGCTGCTTTGGAGCCAGAGAACCAGGTCAGCAGAGCCATTGTAGAGCCAGAGAACCAGGTCAGCAGAGCCGCTCTAGAGCAAGAGAACCAGGTCAGCAGAGCTGCTTTAGAGCCATAGAACCAGGTCAGTAGAGCTGCTTTAGAGCCAGAGAACCAGGTCAGCAGAGCCGTTGTAGAGCCAGAGAACCAGTTCAGCAGAGCTGCTTTGGAGCCAGAGAACCAGGTCAGCAGAGCCATTGTAGAGCCAGAGAACCAGGTCAGCAGAGCTGCTCTAAAGCCTAAGAACCAGGTCAGCAGAGCTGCTCTAGAGCCAGAGAACCAGGTCAGCAGAGCTGCTGTAGAGCCAGAGAAACCAGGTCAGCAGAGCTGCTTTAGAGGGAGAGAACCAGGTCAGCAGCGCTGCATTAGAGCCAGAGAACCAGGTCAGCAGAGCTGCTTTAGAGCCAGAGAACCAGGTCAGAAAAGCTGCTCTAGAGCCTAAGAACCAGGTCAGCAGAGCTGCTCTAGAGGCAGAGAACCAGGTCAGCAGAGCTGCTGTAGAGCCAGAGAAACCAGGTCAGCAGAGCTGCTCTAGAGCCTAAGAACCAGGCCAGCAGAGCTGCTTTAGAGCCAGAGAACCAAGTCAGCAGAGCCGTTGTAGAGCGAGAGAACCAGGTCAGCAGAGCTGCTTTAGAGCCAGAGAAGCAGGTCAGCAGAGCCGTTGTAGAGCGAGAGAACCAGGTCAGCAGAGCTGCTTTAGAGCCAGAGAACCAGGTCAGCAGAGCTGCTCTAGAGCCAGAGAACCAGGTCAGCAGAGCTGCTGTAGAGCCAGAGAAACCAGGCATTGCACCAAAGGAGACGCACGGTCCTTCACTCCAGCAGGCCCAGGGAAAATCATACATCGGATTTCTTACAACAATTAAGATTGCCAAAAACTAAAGATTAAAAAGAGGGCCTGCAGTATTGCTGAGGAATTCCCGGTCTTGAGTTCAGGTCTTGTCTACCACACTCCTTCCTCACATGGGCACCCGGACGGGTTCCCTGTGAGTAGCCTTTTCCTTCTCTCCCCCTTCTCCCCTATCACATGGTGGCACTGTTCTTCACGTTAGGCAGGATCTACCGCCCTTCAGGTGTCCCACATTTCCAGGTCTTGAAGAGACCCTACAATTCAAAACAGGGTCGAAACGCCGTCGACTGTTAAATAGGGCGAACCTTGATCCAACATTGATGATTGTATTTAGTGTTGTTTATATTGTAAAAACTACAAATGGTCGCCCTATTGTTTTAAAACCTTGTACATAAGTCACGCATTACGTCACTATCTGTCTAGGTTTATTATGTTTTTTTCACTGGGACACGCATTCACTACCTGGTAAACTATTGTTTTCCTAACATAAACATTTTTGTATTTTTAGTTTATATACTTTGTATTTTACATACCAAAAATTTATAAAAGCAGTTATACACCTACACTTCTGTGTCTGTGGTTAGCTTCTCTCTCTGACATCAACGTGACTCTGTACATTGCCATTGTGTGCATCTTTATTATTACTATTTTTACTAGTTCACAGGAGCCACTGTTACGCTTCCAAGAGAAACCAGGTCAGCAGAGCTGCTTTAGAGGGAGAGAACCAGGTCAGCAGCGCTGCTTTAGAGCCAGAGAACGAGGTCAGCAGAGCTGCTTTAGAGCCAGAGAACCAGGTCAGCAGAGCTGCTCTAGAGCCTAAGAACCAGGTCAGCAGAGCTGCTCTAGAGGCAGAGAACCAGGTCAGCAGAGCTGCTTTAGAGGGAGAGAACCAGGTCAGCAGAGCTGCTTTAGAGCCAGAGAACCAGGTCAGCAGAGCTGCTTTAGAGCCAGAGAACCAGGTCAGCAGAGCTGCTCTAGAGCCAGAGAATCAAGTCAGCAGAGCTGCTTTAGAGCCATAGAACCAGGTCAGCAGAGCTGCTTTATAGCCAGAGAACCAGGTCAGCAGAGCTGCTCTAGAGCCAGAGAACCAGGTCAGCAGAGCTGCTCTAGAGCCAGAGAACCAGGTCAGCAGAGCTGCTGTAGAGCCAGAGAACCAGGTCAGCAGAGCCGTTGTAGAGCCAGAGAACCAGGTCAGCAGAGCTGCTCTAGAGCCTAAGAACCAGTTCAGCAGAGCTGCTCTAGAGCCAGAGAACCAGATCAGCAGAGCTGCTTTAGAGCCATAGAACCAGGTCAGTAGAGCTGCTTTAGAGCCAGAGAACCAGGTCAGCAGAGCCGTTGTAGAGCCAGAGAACCAGGTCAGCAGAGCTGCTTTAGAGCCAGAGAACCAGGTCAGCAGAGCCGTTGTAGAGCCAGAGAACCAGGTCAGCAGAGCTGCTCTAGAGCCAGAGAAACCAGGTCAGCAGAGCTGCTTTAGAGGGAGAGAACCAGGTCAGCAGCGCTGCTTTAGAGCCAGAGAACCAGGTCAGCAGAGCTGCTTTAGAGCCAGAGAACCAGGTCAGCAGACCTGCTCTAGAGCCTAAGAACCAGGTCAGCAGAGCTTCTCTAGAGGCAGAGAACCAGGTCAGCAGAGCTGCTCTAGAGGCAGAGCACCAGGTCAGCAGAGCTGCTCTAGAGCCAGAGAAACCAGGTCAGCAGAGCTGCTTTAGAGCCATAGAACCAGGTCAGCAGAGCTGCTTTATAGCCAGAGAACCAGGTCAGCAGAGCTGCTCTAGAGCCAGAGAACCAGGTCATCAGAGCTGCTGTAGAGCCAGAGAACAAGGTCAGCAGAGCTGCTGTAGAGCCAGAGAACCAGGTCAGCAGAGCCGTTGTAGAGCCAGAGAACCAGGTCAGCAGAGCTGCTGTAGAGCCAGAGAAACCAGGTTAGCAGAGCTGCTTTAGAGCCAGAGAACCAGGTCAGCAGAGCTGCTTTATAGCCAGAGAACCAGGTCAGCAGAGCTGCTCTAGAGCCAGAGAACCAGGTCAGCAGAGCTGCTCTAGAGCCAGAGAACCAGGTCAGCAGAGCTGCTGTAGAGCCAGAGAACCAGGTCAGCAGAGCTGCTGTAGAGCCAGAGAACCAGGTCAGCAGAGCTGCTTTAGAGCCATAGAACCAGGTCAGTAGAGCTGCTTTAGAGCCAGAGAACCAGGTCAGCAGAGCCGTTGTAGAGCCAGAGAACCAGATCAGCAGAGCTGCTTTAGAGCCAGAGAACCAGGTCAGCAGAGCCGTTGTAGAGCCAGAGAACCAGGTCAGCAGAGCTGCTCTAGAGCCTAAGAACCAGGTCAGCAGAGCTGCTCTAGAGCCAGAGAACCAGGTCAGCAAAGCTGCTGTAGAGCCAGAGAAACCAGGTCAGCAGAGCTGCTTTAGAGGGAGAGAACCAGGTCAGCAGCGCTGCTTTAGAGCCAGAGAACCAGGTCAGCAGAGCTGCTTTAGAGCCAGAGAACCAGGTCAGCAGACCTGCTCTAGAGCCTAAGAACCAGGTCAGCAGAGCTTCTCTAGAGGCAGAGAACCAGGTCAGCAGAGCTGCTTTAGAGCCAGAGGACCAGGTCAGCAGAGCTGCTCTAGAGCCTAAGAACCATGTCAGCAGAGCTGCTCTAGAGGCAGAGAACCAGGTCAGCAGAGCTGCTCTAGAGGCAGAGAAACCAGGTCAGCAGAGCTGCTTTAGAGGGAGAGAACCTGGTCAGCAGAGCTGCTTTAGAGCCAGAGAACCAGGTCAGCAGAGCTGCTCTAGAGCCAGATAACCAGGTCAGCAGAGCTGATCTAGAGCCAGAGAACCAGGTCAGCAGAGCTGCTTTAGAGCCAGAGAACCAGGTCAGCAGTGGCATTGTAGAGCCAGAGAACCAGGTCAGCAGAGCTGCTCTAGAGCCTAAGAACCAGGTCAGCAGAGCTGCTCTAGAGGCAGAGAACCAGGTCAGCAGAGGCGTTGTAGAGCCAGAGAACCAGGTCAGCAGAGCTGCTCTAGAGCCTAAGAACCAGGTCAGCAGAGCTGCTTTAGAGCCAGAGAACCAGGTCAGCAGAGCTGCTCTAGAGCCTAAGAACCAGGCCAGCAGAGCTGCTTTAGAGCCAGAGAACCAGGTCAGCAGAGCCGTTGTAGAGCCAGAGAACCAGGTCAGCAGAGCTGCTTTACAGCCAGAGAAGCAGGTCAGCAGAGCCGTTGTAGAACCAGAGAACCAGGTCAGCAGAGCTGCTCTAGAGCCTAAGAACCAGGTCAGCAGAGCTGCTCTAGAGCCAGAGAACCAGGTCAGCAGAGCTGCTGTAGAGCCAGAGAAACCAGGTCAGCAGAGCTGCTTTAGAGGGAGAGAACCAGGTCAGCAGCGCTGTTTTAGAGCCAGAGAACCAGGTCAGCAGAGCTGCTTTAGAGCCAGAGAACCAGGTCAGCAGAGCTGCTCTAGAGCCTAAGAACCAGATCAGCAGAGCTGCTCTAGAGGCAGAGAACCAGGTCAGCAGAGCTGCTGTAGAGCCAGAGAAACTAGGACAGCAGAGCTGCTTTAGAGGGAGAGAACCAGGTCAGTAGAGCTGCTTTAGAGCCAGAGAACCAGGTCAGCAGAGCTGCTTTAGAGCCAGAGAACCAGGTCAGCAGAGCTGCTCTAGAGCCAGAGAACCAGGTCAGCAGAGCTGCTTTAGAGCCATAGAACCAGGTCAGCAGAGCTGCTTTAGAGCCAGAGAACCAGGTCAGCAGAGCTGCTCTAGAGCCAGAGAACCAGGTCAGCAGAGCTGCTCTAGAGCCAGAGAACCAGGTCAGCAGAGCTGCTCTAGAGCCAGAGAACCAGGTCAGCAGAACTGCTTTAGAGCCAGGGAACCAGGTCAGCAGAGCTGCTCTAGAGCCTAAGAACCAGGTCAGCAGAGCTGCTCTACAGCCAGAAAACCAGGTCAGCAGAGCTGCTTTAGAGCCATAGAACCAGGTCAGTAGAGCTGCTTTAGAGGCAGAGAACCAGGTCAGCAGAGCCATTGTAGAGCTAGAGAACCAGGTCAGCAGAGCTGCTTTAGAGCCAGAGAACCAGGTCAGCAGAGCCGTTGTGGAGCCAGAGAACCAGGTCAGCAGAGCTGCTCTAGAGCCTAAGAACCAGGTCAGCAGAGCTGCTCTAGAGCCAGAGATCCAGGTCAGCAGAGCTGCTGAAGAGCCAGAGAAACCAGGTCAGCAGAGCTGCTTTAGAGCCAGAGAACCAGGTCAGCAGAGCTGCTTTAGAGCCAGAGAACCAGGTCAGCAGAGCTGCTCTAGAGCCTAAGAACCAGGTCAGCAGAGCTGCTCTAGAGGCAGATAACCAGGTCAGCAGAGCTGCTGTAGAGCCACACAAACCAGGTCAGCAGAGCTGCTTTAGAGGGAGAGAACCAGGTCAGCAGAGCTGCTTTAGAGCCAGAGAACCAGGTCAGCAGAGCTGCTTTAGAGCCAGAGAACCATGTCAGCAGAGCTGCTCTAGAGCCAGAGAACCAGGTCAGCAGAGCTGCTTTAGAGCCATAGAACCAGGTCAGCAGAGCTGCTTTAGAGCCAGAGAACCAGGTCAGCAGAGCTGCTCTAGAGCCAGAGAACCAGGTCAGCAGAGCTGCTCTAGAGCCAGAGAACCAGGTCAGCAGAGCTGCTGTACAGCCAGGGAACCAGGTCAGCAGAGCTGCTGTAGAGCCAGAGAACCAGGTCAGCAGAGCTGCTTTAGAGGGAGAGAACCAGGTCAGCAGAGCTTCTTTAGAGCCATAGAACCAGGTCAGCAGAACTGCTTTAGAGCCAGAGAACCAGGTCAGCAGAGCTGCTCTAGAGCCTAAGAACCAGGTAGGCAGAGCTGCTCTAGAGGCAGAGAACCAGGTCAGCAGAGCTGCTCTAGAGGCAGAGAAACCTTGTCAGCAGAGCTGCTTTAGAGGGAGAGAACCAGGTCAGCAGAGCTGCTTTAGAGCCAGAGAACCAGGTCAGCAGAGCTGCTCTAGAGCCAGATAACCAGGTCAGCAGAGCTGCTCTAGAGCCAGAGAACCAGGTCAGCAGAGCTGCTTTAGAGCCAGAGAACCAGGTCAGCAGAGGCATTGTAGAGCCAGAGAACCAGGTCAGCAGAGCTGCTCTGGAGCCTAAGAACCAGGTCAGCAGAGCTGCTCTAGAGGCAGAGAACCAGGTCAACAGAGGCATTGCAGAGCAAGAGAACCAGGTCAGCAGAGCTGCCCTAGAGCCTAAGAACCAGGTCAGCAGAGCTGCTTTAGAGCCAGAGAACCAGGTCAGCAGAGCTGCTCTAGAGCCTAAGAACCAAGCCAGCAGAGCTGCTCTAGAGGCAGAGAACCAGGTCAGCAGAGCTGCTGTAGAGCCAGAGAAACCAGGTCAGCAAAGCTGCTGTAGAGCCAGAGAAACCAGGTCAGCAGAGCTGCTTTAGAGCAAGAGAACCAGGTCAGCAGAGCTGCTCTAGAGCCAGAGAACCAGGTCAGCAGAGCTGCTTTAGAGCCAGAGAACCAGGTCAGCAGAGCCGTTGTAGAGCCAGAGAACCAGGTCAGCAGAGCTGCTCTAGAGCCTAAGAACCAGGTCAGCAGAGCTGCTCTAGAGGCAGAGAACCAGGTCAGCAGAGCTGCTGTAGAGCCAGAGAAACCAGGTCAGCAGAGCTGCTGTAGAGCCACAGAAACCAGGTCAGCAGAGCTGCTTTAGAGCAAGAGAACCAGGTCAGCAGAGCTGCTCTAGAGCCAGAGAACCAGGTCAGCAGAGCTGCTTTAGAGGGAGAGAACCAGGTCAGCAGCACTGCTTTAGAGCCAGAGAACCAGGTCAGCAGAGCTGCTTTAGAGCCAGAGAACCAGGTCAGCAGACCTGCTCTAGAGCCTAAGAACCAGGTCAGCAGAGCTTCTCTAGAGGCAGAGAACCAGGTCAGCAGAGCTGCTCTAGAGGCAGAGAACCAGATCAGCAGAGCTGCTGTAGAGGGAGAGAACCAGGTCAGCAGAGCTGCTTTAGAGCCAGAGAACCAGGTCAGCAGAGCTGCTTTAGAGCCAGAGGACCAGGTCAGCAGAGCTGCTCTAGAGCCTAAGAACCAGGTCAGCAGAGCTGCTCTAGAGGCAGAGAACCAGGTCAGCAGAGCTGCTCTAGAGGCAGAGAAACCAGGTCAGCAGAGCTGCTTTAGAGGGAGAGAACCTGGTCAGCAGAGCTGCTTTAGAGCCAGAGAACCAGGTCAGCAGAGCTGCTCTAGAGCCAGATAACCAGGTCAGCAGAGCTGCTCTAGAGCCAGAGAACCAGGTCAGCAGAGCTGCTTTAGAGCCAGAGAACCAGGTCAGCAGAGGCATTGTAGAGCCAGAGAACCAGGTCAGCAGATCTGCTCTAGAGCCTAAGAACCAGGTCAGCAGAGCTGCTCTAGAGGCAGAGAACCAGGTCAGCAGAGGAGTTGTAGAGCCAGAGAACCAGGTCAGCAGAGCTGCTCTAGAGCCTAAGAACCAGGTCAGCAGAGCTGCTTTAGAGCCAGAGAACCAGGTCAGCAGAGCTACTCTAGAGCCTACGAACCAGGCCAGCAGAGCTGCTTTAGAGCCAGAGAACCAGGTCAGCAGAGCCATTGTAGAGCCAGAGAACCAGATCAGCAGAGCTGCTTTAGAGCCAGAGAAGCAGGTCAGCAGAGCCGTTGTAGAGCCAGAGAACCAGGTCAGCAGAGCTGCTCTAGAGCCTAAGAACCAGGTCAGCAGAGCTGCTTTAGAGCCAGAGAACCAGGTCAGCAGAGCTGCTCTAGAGCCTAAGAACCAGGCCAGCAGAGCTGCTTTAGAGCCAGAGAACCAGGTCAGCAGAGCCGTTGTAGAGCCAGAGAACCAGGTCAGCAGAGCTGCTTTAGAGCCAGAGAAGCAGGTCAGCAGAGCCGTTGTAGAGCCAGAGAACAAGGTCAGCAGAGCTGCTCTAGAGCCTAAGAACCAGGTCAGCAGAGCTGCTCTAGAGCCAGAGAACCAGGTCAGCAGAGCTGCTGTAGAGCCAGAGAAACCAGGTCAGCAGAGCTGCTTTAGAGGGAGAGAACCAGGTCAGCAGCGCTGTTTTAGAGCCAGAGAAACAGGTCAGCAGAGCTGCTTTAGAGCCAGAGAACCAGGTCAGCAGAGCTGCTCTAGAGCCTGAGAACCAGGTCAGCAGAGCTGCTCTAGAGGCAGAGAACCAGGTCAGCAGAGCTGCTGTAGAGCCAGAGAAACTAGGACAGCAGAGCTGCTTTAGAGGGAGAGAACCAGGTCAGTAGAGCTGCTTTAGAGCCAGAGAACCAGGTCAGCAGAGCTGCTTTAGAGCCAGAGAACCAGGTCAGCAGAGCTGCTCTAGAGCCAGAGAACCAGGTCAGCAGAGCTGCTTTAGAGCCATAGAACCAGGTCAGCAGAGCTGCTTTAGAGCCAGAGAACCAGGTCAGCAGAGCTGCTCTAGAGCCAGAGAACCAGGTCAGCAGAGCTGCTCTAGAGCCAGAGAAGCAGGTCAGCAGAGCTGATCTAGAGCCAGAGAACCAGGTCAGCAGAACTACTTTAGAGCCAGGGAACCAGGTCAGCAGAGCTGCTCTAGAGCCTAAGAACCAGGTCAGCAGAGCTGCTCTACAGCCAGAAAACCAGGTCAGCAGAGCTGCTTTAGAGCCATAGAACCAGGTCAGTAGAGCTGCTTTAGAGGCAGAGAACCAGGTCAGCAGAGCCATTGTAGAGCTAGAGAACCATGTCAGCAGAGCTGCTTTAGAGCCAGAGAACCAGGTCAGCAGAGCCGTTGTGGAGCCATAGAACCAGGTCAGCAGAGCTGCTCTAGAGCCTAAGAACCAGGTCAGCAGAGCTGCTCTAGAGCCAGAGATCCAGGTCAGCAGAGCTGCTGTAGAGCCAGAGAAACCAGGTCAGCTGAGCTGCTTTAGAGCCAGAGAACCAGGTCAGCAGAGCTGCTTTAGAGCCAGAGAACCAGGTCAGCAGAGCTGCTCTAGAGCCTAAGAACCAGGTCAGCAGAGCTGCTCTAGAGGCAGAGAACCAGGTCAGCAGAGCTGCTGTAGAGCCACACAAACCAGGTCAGCAGAGCTGCTTTAGAGGGAGAGAACCAGGTCAGCAGAGCTGCTTTAGAGCCAGAGAACCAGGTCAGCAGAGCTGCTTTAGAGCCAGAGAACCAGGTCAGCAGAGCTGATCTAGAGCCAGAGAACCAGGTCAGCAGAGCTGCTTTAGAGCCATAGAACCAGGTCAGCAGAGCTGCTTTAGAGCCAGAGAACCAGGTCAGCAGAGCTGCTCTAGAGCCAGAGAACCAGGTCAGCAGAGCTGCTCTAGAGCCAGAGAACCAGGTCAGCAGAGCTGCTGTACAGCCAGGGAACCAGGTCAGCAGAGCTGCTGTAGAGCCAGAGAACCAGGTCAGCAGAGCTGCTTTAGAGGGAGAGAACCAGGTCAGCAGAGCTTCTTTAGAGCCATAGAACCAGGTCATCAGAACTGCTTTAGAGCCAGAGAACCAGGTCAGCAGAGCTGCTCTAGAGCCTAAGAACCAGGTAGGCAGAGCTGCTCTAGAGGCAGAGAACCAGGTCAGCAGAGCTGCTCTAGAGGCAGAGAAACCAGGTCAGCAGAGCTGCTTTAGAGGGAGAGAACCATGTCAGCAGAGCTGCTTTAGAGCCAGAGAACCACGTCAGCAGAGCTGCTCTAGAGCCAGATAACCAGGTCAGCAGAGCTGCTCTAGAGCCAGAGAACCAGGTCAGCAGAGCTGCTGTAGAGCCAGAGAACCAGGTCAGCAGAGGCATTGTAGAGCCAGAGAACCAGGTCAGCAGAGCTGCTCTGGAGCCTAAGAACCAGGTCAGCAGAGCTGCTCTAGAGGCAGAGAACCAGGTCAACAGAGGTATTGTAGAGCAAGAGAACAAGGTCAGCAGAGCTGCCCTAGAGCCTAAGAACCAGGTCAGCAGAGCTGCTTTAGAGCCAGAGAACCAGGTCAGCAGAGCTGCTCTAGAGCCTAAGAACCAGGCCAGCAGAGCTGCTCTAGAGGCAGAGAACCAGGTCAGCAGAGCTGCTGTAGAGCCAGAGAAACCAGGTCAGCAGAGCTGCTGTAGAGCCAGAGAAACCAGGTCAGCAGAGC
The DNA here is from genome assembly GCA_963921515.1 of Calotriton arnoldi. Classification (NCBI taxonomy): domain Eukaryota; kingdom Metazoa; phylum Chordata; class Amphibia; order Caudata; family Salamandridae; genus Calotriton; species Calotriton arnoldi. The sequence continues at coordinate 31,794 of CAWUFW010003768.1, read as the reverse complement.
TGCTTTAGAGCAAGAGAACAAGATCAGCAGAGCTGCTCTAGAGCCAGAGAACCAGGTCAGCAGAGCTGCTTTAGAGGGAGAGAACCAGGTCAGCAGCGCTGCTTTAGAGCCAGAGAACCAGGTCAGCAGAGCTGCTTTAGAGCCAGAGAACCAGGTCAGCAGAGCTGCTCTAGAGCCTAAGAACCAGGTCAGCAGAGCTGCTCTAGAGGCAGAGAACCAGGTCAGCAGAGCTGCTGTAGAGCCAGAGAAACCAGGTCAGCAGAGCTGCTTTAGAGGGAGAGAACCAGGTCAGCAGAGCTGCTTTAGAGCCAGAGAACCAGGTCAGCAGAGCTGCTCTAGAGCCAGAGAACCAGGTCAGAAGAGCTGCTTTAGAGCCATAGAACCAGGTCAGCAGAGCTGCTTTATAGCCAGAGAACCAGGTCAGCAGAGCTGCTCTAGAGCCAGAGAACCAGGTCAGCTGAGCTGCTCTAGAGCCAGAGAACCAGGTCAGCAGAGCTGCTGTAGAGCCAGAGAACCAGGTCAGCGGAGCTGCTGTAGAGCCAGAGAACCAGGTCAGCAGAGCCATTGTAGAGCCAGAGAACCAGGTCAGCAGAGCTGCTTTAGAGCCAGAGAATCAGGTCAGCAGAGCCGTTGTAGAGCCAGAGAACCAGGTCAGCAGAGCTGCTCTAGAGCCTAAGAACCAGGTCAGCAGAGCTGCTCTAGAGGCAGAGAACCAGGTCAGCAGAGCTGCTGTAGAGCCAGAGAAACCAGGTCAGCAGAGCTGCTGTAGAGACAGAGAAACCAGGTCAGCAGAGCTGCTTTAGAGCAAGAGAACCAGGTCAGCAGAGCTGCTCTAGAGCCAGAGAACCAGGTCAGCAGAGCTGCTTTAGAGGGAGAGAACCAGGTCAGCAGCGCTGCTTTAGAGCCAGAGAACCAGGTCAGCAGAGCTGCTTTAGAGCCAGAGAACCAGGTCAGCAGACCTGCTCTAGAGCCTAAGAACCAGGTCAGCAGAGCTTCTCTAGAGGCAGAGAACCAGGTCAGCAGAGCTGCTCTAGAGGCAGAGAACCAGGTCAGCAGAGCTGCTGTAGAGGGAGAGAACCAGGTCAGCAGAGCTGCTTTAGAGCCAGAGAACCAGGTCAGCAGAGCTGCTTTAGAGCCAGAGGACCAGGTCAGCAGAGCTGCTCTAGAGCCTAAGAACCAGGTCAGCAGAGCTGCTCTAGAGGCAGAGAACCAGGTCAGCAGAGCTGCTCTAGAGGCAGAGAAACCAGGTCAGCAGAGCTGCTTTAGAGGGAGAGAACCTGGTCAGCAGAGCTGCTTTAGAGCCAGAGAACCAGGTCAGCAGAGCTGCTCTAGAGCCAGATAACCAGGTCAGCAGAGCTGCTCTAGAGCCAGAGAACCAGGTCAGCAGAGCTGCTTTAGAGCCAGAGAACCAGGTCAGCAGAGGCATTGTAGAGCCAGAGAACTAGGTCAGCAGATCTGCTCTAGAGCCTAAGAACCAGGTCAGCAGAGGCGTTGTAGAGCCAGAGAACCAGGTCAGCAGAGCTGCTCTAGAGCCTAAGAACCAGGTCAGCAGAGCTGCTTTAGAGCCAGAGAACCAGGTCAGCAGAGCTACTCTAGAGCCTAAGAACCAGGCCAGCAGAGCTGCTTTAGAGCCAGAGAACCAGGTCAGCAGAGCCTTTGTAGAGCCAGAGAACCAGGTCAGCAGAGCTGCTTTAGAGCCAGAGAAGCAGGTCAGCAGAGCCGTTGTAGAGCCAGAGAACCAGGTCAGCAGAGCTGCTCTAGAGCCTAAAACCAGGTCAGCAGAGCTGCTCTAGAGCCAGAGAACCAGGTCAGCAGAGCTGCTGTAGAGCCAGAGAAACCAGGTCAGCAGAGCTGCTTTAGAGGGAAAGAACCAGGTCAGCAGTGCTGCTTTAGAGCCAGAGAACCAGGTCAGCAGAGCTGCTTTAGAGCCAGAGAACCAGGTCAGCAGAGCTGCTCTAGAGCCTAAGAACCAGGTCAGCAGAGCTGCTCTAGAGGCAGAGAACCAGGTCAGCAGAGCTGTTGTAGAGCCAGAGAACCAGGTCAGCAGAGCTGCTTTAGAGCCATAGAACCAGGTCAGTAGAGCTGCTTTAGAGCCAGAGAACCAGGTCAGCAGAGCCGTTGTAGAGCCAGAGAACCAGGTCAGCAGAGCTGCTTTAGAGCCAGAGAACCAGGTCAGCAGAGCCGTTGTAGAGCCAGAGAACCAGGTCAGCAGAGCTGCTCTAGAGCCTAAGAACCAGGTCAGCAGAGCTGCTCTAGAGCCAGAGATCCAGGTCAACAGAGCTGCTGTAGAACCAGAGAAACCAGGTCAGCAGAGCTGCTTTAGAGCCAGAGAACCAGGTCAGCAGAGCTGCTCTAGAGCCTAAGAACCAGGTCAGCAGAGCTGCTCTAGAGGCAGAGAACCAGGTCAGCAGAGCTGCTGTAGAGCCAGACAAACCAGGTCAGCAGAGCTGCTTTAGAGGGAGAGAACCAGGTCAGCAGAGCTGCTTTAGAGCCAGAGAACCAGGTCAGCAGAGCTGCTTTAGAGCCAGAGAACCAGGTCAGCAGAGCTGTCCTAGAGCCAGAGAACCAGGTCAGCAGAGCTGCTTTAGAGCCATAGAACCAGGTCAGCAGAGCTGCTTTAGAGCCAGAGAACCAGGTCAGCAGAGCTGCTCTAGAGCCAGAGAACCAGGTCAGCAGAGCTGCTCTAGAGCCAGAGAACCAGGTCAGCAGAGCTGCTGGAGAGCCAGGGAACCAGGTCAGCAGAGCTGCTGTAGAGCCAGAGAACCAGGTCAGCAGAGCTGCTTTAGAGGGAGAGAACCAGGTCAGCAGAGCTTCTTTAGAGCCATAGAACCAGGTCAGCAGAGCTGCTTTAGAGCCAGAGAACCAGGTCAGGAGAGGTGCTCTAGAGCCTAAGAACCAGGTCAGCAGAGCTGCTCTAGAGGCAGAGAACCAGGTCAGCAGAGCTGCTCTAGAGGCAGAGAAACCAGGTCATCAGAGCTGCTTTAGAGGGAGAGAACCAGGTCAGCAGAGCTGCTTTAGAGCCAGAGAACCAGGTCAGCAGAGCTGCTCTAGAGCCAGATAACCAGGTCAGCAGAGCTGCTCTAGAGCCAAAGAACCAGGTCAGCAGAGCTGCTTTAGAGCCAGAGAACCAGGTCAGCAGAGGCATTGTAGAGCCAGAGAACCAGGTCAGCAGAGCTGCTCTAGAGCCAGAGATCCAGGTCAGCAGAGCTGCTTTAGAGCCAGAGAACCAGGTCAGCAGAGCCGTTGTAGAGCCAGAGAACCAGGTCAGCAGAGATGCTCTAGAGCCTAAGAACCAGGTCAGCAGAGCTGCTCTAGAGGCAGAGATCCAGGTCAGCAGAGCTGCTTTAGAGCAAGAGAACCAGGTCAGCAGAGCTGCTCTAGAGCCAGAGAACCAGGTCAGCAGAGCTGCTTTAGAGGGAGAGAACCAGGTCAGCAGCGCTGCTTTAGAGCCAGAGAACCAGGTCAGCAGAGCTGCTTTAGAGCCAGAGAACCAGGTCAGCAGACCTGCTCTAGAGCCTAAGAACCAGGTCAGCAGAGCTTCTCTAGAGGCAGAGAACCAGGTCAGCAGAGCTGCTCTAGAGGCAGAGAAACCAGGTCAGCAGAGCTGCTTTAGAGGGAGAGAACCTGGTCAGCAGAGCTGCTTTAGAGGGAGAGAACCAGGTCAGCAGAGCTGCTCTAGAGCCAGATAACCAGGTCAGCAGAGCTGCTCTAGAGCCAGAGAACCAGGTCAGCAGAGCTGCTTTAGAGCCAGAGAACCAGGTCAGCAGAGGCATTGTAGAGCCAGAGAACCAGGTCAGCAGATCTGCTCTAGAGCCTAAGAACCAGGTCAGCAGAGGCGTTGTAGAGCCAGAGAACCAGGTCAGCAGAGCTGCTCTAGAGCCTAAGAACCAGGTCAGCAGAGCTACTTTAGAGCCAGAGAACCAGGTCAGCAGAGCTACTCTAGAGCCTAAGAACCAGGCCAGCAGAGCTGCTTTAGAGCCAGAGAACCAGGTCAGCAGAGCCATTGTAGAGCCAGAGAACCAGGTCAGCAGAGCTGCTTTAGAGCCAGAGAAGCAGGTCAGCAGAGCCGTTGTAGTGCCAGAGAACCAGGTCAGCAGAGCTGCTCTAGAGCCTAAAACCAGGTCAGCAGAGCTGCTCTAGAGCCAGAGAACCAGGTCAGCAGAGCTGCTGTAGAGCCAGAGAAACCAGGTCAGCAGAGCTGCTTTAGAGGGAAAGAACCAGGTCAGCAGTGCTGCTTTAGAGCCAGAGAACCAGGTCAGCAGAGCTGCTTTAGAGCCAGAGAACCAGGTCAGCAGAGCTGCTCTAGAGCCTAAGAACCAGGTCAGCAGAGCTGCTCTAGAGGCAGAGAACCAGGTCAGCAGAGCTGTTGTAGAGCCAGAGAACCAGGTCAACAGAGCTGCTTTAGAGCCATAGAACCAGGTCAGTAGAGCTGCTTTAGAGCCAGAGAACCAGGTCAGCAGAGCCGTTGTAGAGCCAGAGAACCAGGTCAGCAGAGCTGCTTTAGAGCCAGAGAACCAGGTCAGCAGAGCCGTTGTAGAGCCAGAGAACCAGGTCAGCAGAGCTGCTCTAGAGCCTAAGAACCAGGTCAGCAGAGCTGCTCTAGAGCCAGATAACCAGGTCAGCAGAGCTGCTCTAGAGCCAGAGAACCAGGTCAGCAGAGCTGCTTTAGAGCCAGAGAACCAGGTCAGCAGAGGCATTGTAGAGCCAGAGAACCAGGTCAGCAGATCTGCTCTAGAGCCTAAGAACCAGGTCAGCAGAGCTGCTCTAGAGGCAGAGAACCAGGTCAGCAGAGGAGTTGTAGAGCCAGAGAACCAGGTCAGCAGAGCTGCTCTAGAGCCTAAGAACCAGGTCAGCAGAGCTGCTTTAGAGCCAGAGAACCAGGTCAGCAGAGCTACTCTAGAGCCTAAGAACCAGGCCAGCAGAGCTGCTTTAGAGCCAGAGAACCAGGTCAGCAGAGCCATTGTAGAGCCAGAGAACCAGGTCATCAGAGCTGCTTTAGAGCCAGAGAAGCATGTCAGCAGAGCCGTTGTAGAGCCAGAGAACCAGGTCAGCAGAGCTGCTCTAGAGCCTAAGAACCAGGTCAGCAGAGCTGCTTTAGAGCCAGAGAACCAGGTCAGCAGAGCTGCTCTAGAGCCTAAGAACCAGGCCAGCAGAGCTGCTTTAGAGCCAGAGAACCAGGTCAGCAGAGCCGTTGTAGAGCCAGAGAACCAGGTCAGCAGAGCTGCTTTAGAGCCAGAGAAGCAGGTCAGCAGAGCTGTTGTAGAGCCAGAGAACCAGGTCAGCAGAGCTGCTCTAGAGCCTAAGAACCAGGTCAGCAGAGCTGCTCTAGAGCCAGAGAACCAGGTCAGCAGAGCTGCTGTAGAGCCAGAGAAACCAGGTCAGCAGAGCTGCTTTAGAGGGAGAGAACCAGGTCAGCAACGCTGTTTTAGAGCCAGAGAAACTGGTCAGCAGAGCTGCTTTAGAGCCAGAGAACCAGGTCAGCAGAGCTGCTCTAGAGCCTAAGAACCAGGTCAGCAGAGCTGCTCTAGAGGCAGAGAACCAGGTCAGCAGAGCTGCTGTAGAGCCAGAGAAACTAGGACAGCAGAGCTGCTTTAGAGGGAGAGAACCAGGTCAGTAGAGCTGCTTTAGAGCCAGAGAACCAGGTCAGCAGAGCTGCTTTAGAGCCAGAGAACCAGGTCAGCAGAGCTGCTCTAGAGCCAGAGAACCAGGTCAGCAGAGCTGCTTTAGAGCCATAGAACCAGGTCAGCAGAGCTGCTTTAGAGCCAGAGAACCAGGTCAGCAGAGCTGCTCTAGAGCCAGAGAACCAGGTCAGCAGAGCTGCTCTAGAGCTAGAGAACCAGGTCAGCAGAGCTGCTCTAGAGCCAGAGAACCAGGTCAGCAGACCTGCTTTAGAGCCAGGGAACCAGGTCAGCAGAGCTGCTCTAGAGCCTAAGAACCAGGTCAGCAGAGCTGCTCTACAGCCAGAAAACCAGGTCAGCAGAGCTGCTTTAGAGCCATAGAACCAGGTCAGTAGAGCTGCTTTAGAGGCAGAGAACCAGGTCAGCAGAGCCATTGTAGAGCTAGAGAACCAGGTCAGCAGAGCTGCTTTAGAGCTAGAGAACCAGGTCAGCAGAGCCGTTGTGGAGCCATAGAACCAGGTCAGCAGAGCTGCTCTAGAGCCTAAGAACCAGGTCAGCAGAGCTGCTCTAGAGCCAGAGATCCAGGTCAGCAGAGCTGCTGTAGAGCCAGAGAAACCAGGTCAGCAGAGCTGCTTTAGAGCCAGAGAACCAGGTCAGCAGAGCTGCTTTAGAGCCAGAGAACCAGGTCAGCAGAGCTGCTCTAGAGCCTAAGAACCAGGTCAGCAGAGCTGCTCTAGAGGCAGAGAACCAGGTCAGCAGAGCTGCTGTAGAGCCACACAAACCAGGTCAGCAGAGCTGCTTTAGAGGGAGAGAACCAGGTCAGCAGAGCTGCTTTAGAGCCAGAGAACCAGGTCAGCAGAGCTGCTTTAGAGCCAGAGAACCAGGTCAGCAGAGCTGCTCTAGAGCCAGAGAACCAGGTCATCAGAGCTGCTTTAGAGCCATAGAACCAGGTCAGCAGAGCTGCTTTAGAGCCAGAGAACCAGGTCAGCAGAGCTGCTCTAGAGCCAGAGAACCAGGTCAGCAGAGCTGCTCTAGAGCCAGAGAACCAGGTCAGCAGAGCTGCTGTACAGCCAGGGAACCAGGTCAGCAGAGCTGCTGTAGAGCCAGAGAACCAGGTCAGCAGAGCTGCTTTAGAGGGAGAGAACCAGGTCAGCAGAGCTTCTTTAGAGCCATAGAACCAGGTCATCAGAACTGCTTTAGAGCCAGAGAACCAGGTCAGCAGAGCTGCTCTAGAGCCTAAGAACCAGGTAGGCAGAGCTGCTCTAGAGGCAGAGAACCAGGTCAGCAGAGCTGCTCTAGAGGCAGAGAAACCAGGTCAGCAGAGCTGCTTTAGAGGGAGAGAACCAGGTCAGCAGAGCTGCTTTAGAGCCAGAGAACCAGGTCAGCAGAGCTGCTCTAGAGCCAGATAACCAGGTCAGCAGAGCTGCTCTAGAGCCAGAGAACCAGGTCAGCAGAGCTGCTTTAGAGCCAGAGAACCAGGTCAGCAGAGGCTTTGTAGAGCCAGAGAACCAGGTCAGCAGAGCTGCTTTAGAGCCAGAGAACCAGGTCAGCAGACCTGCTCTAGAGCCTAAGAACCAGGTCAGCAGACCTGCTCTAGAGGCAGAGAACCAGGTCAGCAGAGCTGCTGTAGAGCCAGAGAAACCAGGTCAGCAGAGCTGCTTTAGAGGGAGAGAACCAGGTCAGCAGAGCTGCTTTAGAGCCAGAGAACCAGGTCAGCAGAGCTGCTCTAGAGCCAGAGAACCAGGTCAGCAGAGCTGCTTTAGAGCCATAGAACCAGGTCAGCAGAGCTGCTTTATAGCCAGAGAACCAGGTCAGCAGAGCTGCTCTAGAGCCAGAGAACCAGGTCAGCAGAGCTGCTCTAGAGCCAGAGAACCAGGTCAGCAGAGCTGCTGTAGAGCCAGAGAACCAGGTCAGAGGAGCTGCTGTAGAGCCAGAGAACCAGGTCAGCAGAGCCATTGTAGAGCCAGAGAACCAGGTCAGCAGAGCTGCTTTAGAGCCAGAGAATCAGGTCAGCAGAGCCGTTGTAGAGCCAGAGAACCAGGTCAGCAGAGCTGCTCTAGAGCCTAAGAACCAGGTCAGCAGAGCTGCTCTAGAGGCAGAGAACCAGGTCAGCAGAGCTGCTGTAGAGCCAGAGAAACCAGGTCAGCAGAGCTGCTGTAGAGACAGAGAAACCAGGTCAGCAGAGCTGCTTTAGAGCAAGAGAACCAGGTCAGCAGAGCTGCTCTAGAGCCAGAGAACCAGGTCAGCAGAGCTGCTTTAGAGGGAGAGAACCAGGTCAGCAGCGCTGCTTTAGAGCCAGAGAACCAGGTCAGCAGAGCTGCTTTAGAGCCAGAGAACCAGGTCAGCAGACCTGCTCTGAGAGCCTAAGAACCAGGTCAGCAGAGCTTCTCTAGAGGCAGAGAACCAGGTCAGCAGAGCTGCTCTAGAGGCAGAGAACCAGGTCAGCAGAGCTGCTGTAGAGGGAGAGAACCAGGTCAGCAGAGCTGCTTTAGAGCCAGAGAACCAGGTCAGCAGAGCTGCTTTAGAGCCAGAGGACCAGGTCAGCAGAGCTGCTCTAGAGCCTAAGAACCAGGTCAGCAGAGCTGCTCTAGAGGCAGAGAACCAGGTCAGCAGAGCTGCTCTAGAGGCAGAGAAACCAGGTCAGCAGAGCTGCTTTAGAGGGAGAGAACCTGGTCAGCAGAGCTGCTTTAGAGCCAGAGAACCAGGTCAGCAGAGCTGCTCTAGAGCCAGATAACCAGGTCAGCAGAGCTGCTCTAGAGCCAGAGAACCAGGTCAGCAGAGCTGCTTTAGAGCCAGAGAACCAGGTCAGCAGAGGCATTGTAGAGCCAGAGAACCAGGTCAGCAGATCTGCTCTAGAGCCTAAGAACCAGGTCAGCAGAGGCGTTGTAGAGCCAGAGAACCAGGTCAGCAGAGCTGCTCTAGAGCCTAAGAACCAGGTCAGCAGAGCTGCTTTAGAGCCAGAGAACCAGGTCAGCAGAGCTACTCTAGAGCCTAAGAACCAGGCCAGCAGAGCTGCTTTAGAGCCAGAGAACCAGGTCAGCAGAGCCATTGCAGAGCCAGAGAACCAGGTCAGCAGAGCTGCTTTAGAGCCAGAGAAGCAGGTCAGCAGAGCCGTTGTAGAGCCAGAGAACCAGGTCAGCAGAGCTGCTCTAGAGCCTAAAACCAGGTCAGCAGAGCTGCTCTAGAGCCAGAGAACCAGGTCAGCAGAGCTGCTGTAGAGCCAGAGAAACCAGGTCAGCAGAGCTGCTTTAGAGGGAAAGAACCAGGTCAGCAGTGCTGCTTTAGAGCCAGAGAACCAGGTCAGCAGAGCTGCTTTAGAGCCAGAGAACCAGGTCAGCAGAGCTGCTCTAGAGCCTAAGAACCAGGTCAGCAGAGCTGCTCTAGAGGCAGAGAACCAGGTCAGCAGAGCTGTTGTAGAGCCAGAGAACCAGGTCAGCAGAGCTGCTTTAGAGCCATAGAACCAGGTCAGTAGAGCTGCTTTAGAGCCAGAGAACCAGGTCAGCAGAGCCGTTGTAGAGCCAGAGAACCAGGTCAGCAGAGCTGCTTTAGAGCCAGAGAACCAGGTCAGCAGAGCTGCTCTAGAGCCAGAGATCCAGGTCAACAGAGCTGCTGTAGAACCAGAGAAACCAGGTCAGCAGAGCTGCTTTAGAGCCAGAGAACCAGGTCAGCAGAGCTGCTTTAGAGCCAGAGAACCAGGTCAGCAGAGCTGCTCTAGAGCCTAAGAACCAGGTCAGCAGAGCTGCTGTAGAGCCAGAGAAACTAGGACAGCAGAGCTGCTTTAGAGGGAGAGAACCAGGTCAGTAGAGCTGCTTTAGAGCCAGAGAACCAGGTCAGCAGAGCTGCTTTAGAGCCAGAGAACCAGGTCAGCAGAGCTGCTCTAGAGCCAGAGAACCAGGTCAGCAGAGCTGCTTTAGAGCCATAGAACCAGGTCAGCAGAGCTGCTTTAGAGCCAGAGAACCAGGTCAGCAGAGCTGCTCTAGAGCCAGAGAACCAGGTCAGCAGAGCTGCTCTAGAGCCAGAGAACCAGGTCAGCAGAGCTGCTCTAGAGCCAGAGAACCAGGTCAGCAGAACTGCTTTAGAGCCAGGGAACCAGGTCAGCAGAGCTGCTTTAGAGCCTAAGAACCAGGTCAGCAGAGCTGCTCTACAGCCAGAAAACCAGGTCAGCAGAGCTGCTTTAGAGCCATAGAACCAGGTCAGTAGAGCTGCTTTAGAGGCAGAGAACCAGGTCAGCAGAGCCATTGTAGAGCTAGAGAACCAGGTCAGCAGAGCTGCTTTAGAGCCAGAGAACCAGGTCAGCAGAGCCGTTGTGGAGCCATAGAACCAGGTCAGCAGAGCTGCTCTAGAGCCTAAGAACCAGGTCAGCAGAGCTGCTCTAGAGCCAGAGATCCAGGTCAGCAGAGCTGCTGTAGAGCCAGAGAAACCAGGTCAGCAGAGCTGCTTTAGAGCCAGAGAACCAGGTCAGCAGAGCTGCTTTAGAGCCAGAGAACCAGGTCAGCAGAGCTGCTCTAGAGCCTAAGAACCAGGTCAGCAGGGCTGCTCTAGAGGCAGAGAACCAGGTCAGCAGAGCTGCTGTAGAGCCACACAAACCAGGTCAGCAGAGCTGCTTTAGAGGGAGAGAACCAGGTCAGCAGAGCTGCTTTAGAGCCATAGAACCAGGTCAGCAGAGCTGCTTTAGAGCCAGAGAACCAGGTCAGCAGAGCTGCTCTAGAGGCAGAGAAACCAGGTCAGCAGAGCTGCTTTAGAGGGAGAGAACCAGGTCAGCAGAGCTGCTTTAGAGCCAGAGAACCAGGTCAGCAGAGCTGCTCTAAAGCCAGATAACCAGGTCAGCAGAGCTGCTCTAGAGCCAGAGAACCAGGTCAGCAGAGCTGCTTTAGAGCCAGAGAACCAGGTCAGCAGAGGCATTGTAGAGCCAGAGAACCAGGTCAGCAGAGCTGCTTTAGAGCCAGAGAACCAGGTCAGCAGAGCTGCTCTAGAGCCTAAGAACCAGGTCAGCAGAGCTGCTCTAGAGGCAGAGAACCAGGTCAGCAGAGCTGCTGTAGAGCCAGAGAAACCAGGTCAGCAGAGCTGCTTTAGAGGGAGAGAACCAGGTCAGCAGAGCTGCTTTAGAGCCAGAGAACCAGGTCAGCAGAGCTGCTCTAGAGCCAGAGAACCAGGTCAGCAGAGCTGCTTTAGAGCCAGAGAACCAGGTCAGCAGAGCTGCTTTATAGCCAGAGAACCAGGTCAGCAGAGCTGCTCTAGAGCCAGAGAACCAGGTCAGCAGAGCTGCTCTAGAGCCAGAGAACCAGGTCAGCAGAGCTGCTGTAGAGCCAGAGAACCAGGTCAGCGGAGCTGCTGTAGAGCCAGAGAACCAGGTCAGCAGAGCCATTGTAGAGCCAGAGAACCAGGTCAGCAGAGCTGCTTTAGAGCCAGAGAATCAGGTCAGCAGAGCCGTTGTAGAGCCAGAGAACCAGGTCAGCAGAGCTGCTCTAGAGCCTAAGAACCAGGTCAGCAGAGCTGCTCTAGAGGCAGAGAACCAGGTCAGCAGAGCTGCTGTAGAGCCAGAGAAACCAGGTCAGCAGAGCTGCTGTAGAGACAGAGAAACCAGGTCAGCAGAGCTGCTTTAGAGCAAGAGAACCAGGTCAGCAGAGCTGCTCTAGAGCCAGAGAACCAGGTCAGCAGAGCTGCTTTAGAGGGAGAGAACCAGGTCAGCAGCGCTGCTTTAGAGCCAGAGAACCAGGTCAGCAGAGCTGCTTTAGAGCCAGAGAACCAGGTCAGCAGACCTGCTCTAGAGCCTAAGAACCAGGTCAGCAGAGCTTCTCTAGAGGCAGAGAACCAGGTCAGCAGAGCTGCTCTAGAGGCAGAGAAACCAGGTCAGCAGAGCTGCTTTAGAGGGAGAGAACCTGGTCAGCAGAGCTGCTTTAGAGGGAGAGAACCAGGTCAGCAGAGCTGCTCTAGAGCCAGATAACCAGGTCAGCAGAGCTGCTCTAGAGCCAGAGAACCAGGTCAGCAGAGCTGCTTTAGAGCCAGAGAACCAGGTCAGCAGAGGCATTGTAGAGCCAGAGAACCAGGTCAGCAGATCTGCTCTAGAGCCTAAGAACCAGGTCAGCAGAGGCGTTGTAGAGGCCAGAGAACCAGGTCAGCAGAGCTGCTCTAGAGCCTAAGAACCAGGTCAGCAGAGCTACTTTAGAGCCAGAGAACCAGGTCAGCAGAGCTACTCTAGAGCCTAAGAACCAGGCCAGCAGAGCTGCTTTAGAGCCAGAGAACCAGGTCAGCAGAGCCATTGTAGAGCCAGAGAACCAGGTCAGCAGAGCTGCTTTAGAGCCAGAGAAGCAGGTCAGCAGGGCCGTTGTAGTGCCAGAGAACCAGGTCAGCAGAGCTGCTCTAGAGCCTAAAACCAGGTCAGCAGAGCTGCTCTAGAGCCAGAGAACCAGGTCAGCAGAGCTGCTGTAGAGCCAGAGAAACCAGGTCAGCAGAGCTGCTTTAGAGGAAAGAACCAGGTCAGCAGTGCTGCTTTAGAGCCAGAGAACCAGGTCAGCAGAGCTGCTTTAGAGCCAGAGAACCAGGTCAGCAGAGCTGCTCTAGAGCCTAAGAACCAGGTCAGCAGAGCTGCTCTAGAGGCAGAGAACTAGGTCAGCAGAGCTGTTGTAGAGCCAGAGAACCAGGTCAGCAGAGCTGCTTTAGAGCCATAGAACCAGGTCAGTAGAGCTGCTTTAGAGCCAGAGAACCAGGTCAGCAGAGCCGTTGTAGAGCCAGAAAACCAGGTCAGCAGAGCTGCTTTAGAGCCAGAGAACCAGGTCAGCAGAGCCGTTGTAGAGCCAGAGAACCAGGTCAGCAGAGCTGCTCTAGAGCCTAAGAACCAGGTCAGCAGAGCTGCTCTAGAGCCAGAGAACCAGGTCAGCAGAGGCGTTGTAGAGCCAGAGAACCAGGTCAGCAGAGCTGCTCTAGAGCCAGAGAACCAGGTCAGCAGACCTGCTCTAGAGCCTAAGAACCAGGTCAGCAGACCTGCTCTGGAGGCAGAGAACCAGGTCAGCAGAGCTGCTGTAGAGCCAGAGAAACCAGGTCAGCAGAGCCGCTTTAGAGGGAGAGAACCAGGTCAGCAGAGCTGCTTTAGAGCCAGAGAACCAGGTCAGCAGAGCTGCTCTAGAGCCAGAGAACCAGGTCAGCAGAGCTGCTTTAGAGCCATAGAACCAGGTCAGCAGAGCTGCTTTATAGCCAGAGAACCAGGTCAGCAGAGCTGCTCTAGAGCCAGAGAACCAGGTCAGCAGAGCTTCTCTAGAGCCAGAGAACCAGGTCAGCAGAGCTGCTGTAGAGCCAGAGAACCAGGTCAGCGGAGCTGCTGTAGAGCCAGAGAACCAGGTCAGCAGAGCCATTGTAGAGCCAGAGAACCAGGTCAGCAGAGCTGCTTTAGAGTCAGAGAATCAGGTCAGCAGAGCCGTTGTAGAGCCAGAGAACCAGGTCAGCAGAGCTGCTCTAGAGCCTAAGAACCAGGTCAGCAGAGCTGCTCTAGAGGCAGAGAACCAGGTCAGCAGAGCTGCTGTAGAGCCAGAGAAACCAGGTCAGCAGAGCTGCTCTAGAGCCTAAGAACCAGGTCAGCAGAGCTTCTCTAGAGGCAGAGAACCAGGTCAGCAGAGCTGCTCTAGAGGCAGAGAACCAGGTCAGCAGAGCTGCTGTAGAGGGAGAGAACCAGGTCAGCAGAGCTGCTTTAGAGCCAGAGAACCAGGTCAGCAGAGCTGCTTTAGAGCCAGAGGACCAGGTCAGCAGAGCTGCTCTAGAGCCTAAGAACCAGGTCAGCAGAGCTGCTCTAGAGGCAGAGAACCAGGTCAGCAGAGCTGCTCTAGAGGCAGAGAAACCAGGTCAGCAGAGCTGCTTTAGAGGGAGAGAACCTGGTCAGCAGAGCTGCTTTAGAGCCAGAGAACCAGGTCAGCAGAGCTGCTCTAGAGCCAGATAACCAGGTCAGCAGAGCTGCTCTAGAGCCAGAGAACCAGGTCAGCAGAGCTGCTTTAGAGCCAGAGAACCAGGTCAGCAGAGGCATTGTAGAGCCAGAGAACCAGGTCAGCAGATCTGCTCTAGAGCCTAAGAACCAGGTCAGCAGAGGCGTTGTAGAGCCAGAGAACCAGGTCAGCAGAGCTGCTCTAGAGCCTAAGAACCAGGTCAGCAGAGCTGCTTTAGAGCCAGAGAACCAGGTCAGCAGAGCTACTCTAGAGCCTAAGAACCAGGCCAGCAGAGCTGCTTTAGAGCCAGAGAACCAGGTCAGCAGAGCCATTGTAGAGCCAGAGAACCAGGTCAGCAGAGCTGCTTTAGAGCCAGAGAAGCAGGTCAGCAGAGCCGTTGTAGAGCCAGAGAACCAGGTCAGCAGAGCTGCTCTAGAGCCAGAGAAACCAGGTCAGCAGAGCTGCTTTAGAGCCATAGAACCAGGTCAGTAGAGCTGCTTTAGAGCCAGAGAACCAGGTCAGCAGAGCCGTTGTAGAGCCAGAGAACCAGGTCAGCAGAGCTGCTTTAGAGCCAGAGAACCAGGTCAGCAGAGCCGTTGTAGAGCCAGAGAACCAGGTCAGCAGAGCTGCTCTAGAGCCTAAGAACCAGGTCAGCAGAGCTGCTCTAGAGCCAGAGATCCAGGTCAACAGAGCTGCTGTAGAACCAGAGAAACCAGGTCAGCAGAGCTGCTTTAGAGCCAGAGAACCAGGTCAGCAGAGCTGCTTTAGAGCCAGAGAACCAGGTCAGCAGAGCTGCTCTAGAGCCTAAGAACCAGGTCAGCAGAGCTGCTGTAGAGCCAGAGAAACTAGGACAGCAGAGCTGCTTTAGAGGGAGAGAACCAGGTCAGTAGAGCTGCTTTAGAGCCAGAGAACCAGGTCAGCAGAGCTGCTTTAGAGCCAGAGAACCAGGTCAGCAGAGCTGCTCTAGAGCCAGAGAACCAGGTCAGCAGAGCTGCTTTAGAGCCATAGAACCAGGTCAGCAGAGCTGCTTTAGAGCCAGAGAACCAGGTCAGCAGAGCTGCTCTAGAGCCAGAGAACCAGGTCAGCAGAGCTGCTCTAGAGCCAGAGAACCAGGTCAGCAGAGCTGCTCTAGAGCCAGAGAACCAGGTCAGCAGAACTGCTTTAGAGCCAGGGAACCAGGTCAGCAGAGCTGCTTTAGAGCCTAAGAACCAGGTCAGCAGAGCTGCTCTACAGCCAGAAAACCAGGTCAGCAGAGCTGCTTTAGAGCCATAGAACCAGGTCAGTAGAGCTGCTTTAGAGGCAGAGAACCAGGTCAGCAGAGCCATTGTAGAGCTAGAGAACCAGGTCAGCAGAGCTGCTTTAGAGCCAGAGAACCAGGTCAGCAGAGCCGTTGTGGAGCCATAGAACCAGGTCAGCAGAGCTGCTCTAGAGCCTAAGAACCAGGTCAGCAGAGCTGCTCTAGAGCCAGAGATCCAGGTCAGCAGAGCTGCTGTAGAGCCAGAGAAACCAGGTCAGCAGAGCTGCTTTAGAGCCAGAGAACCAGGTCAGCAGAGCTGCTTTAGAGCCAGAGAACCAGGTCAGCAGAGCTGCTCTAGAGCCTAAGAACCAGGTCAGCAGAGCTGCTCTAGAGGCAGAGAACCAGGTCAGCAGAGCTGCTGTAGAGCCACACAAACCAGGTCAGCAGAGCTGCTTTAGAGGGAGAGAACCAGGTCAGCAGAGCTTCTTTAGAGCCATAGAACCAGGTCATCAGAACTGCTTTAGAGCCAGAGAACCAGGTCAGCAGAGCTGCTCTAGAGCCTAAGAACCAGGTAGGCAGAGCTGCTCTAGAGGCAGAGAACCAGGTCAGCAGAGCTGCTCTAGAGGCAGAGAAACCAGGTCAGCAGAGCTGAGTTAGAGGGAGAGAACCAGGTCAGCAGAACTGCTCTAGAGCCAGAGAACCAGGTCAGCAGAGCTGCTCTAGAGCCTAAGAACCAGGTCAGCAGAGCTGCTCTTGAGCCAGAGAACCAGGGCAGCAGAGCTGCTTTAGAGCCAGAGAACCAGGTCAGCAGAGGCATTGTAGATCCAGAGAACCAGGTCAGCAGAACTGCTCTAGAGCCAGAGAACCAGGTCAGCAGAGCTGCTCTAGAGCCTAAGAACCAGGTCAGCAGAGCTGCTCTTGAGCCAGAGAACCAGGGCAGCAGAGCTGCTGTAGAGCCAGAGAAACCAGGTCAGCAGAGCTGCTTTAGAGGGAGAGAACCAGGTCAGCAGAGCTGCTTTAGAGCCAGAGAACCAGGTCAGCAGAGCTGCTCTAGAGCCAGAGAACCAGGTCAGCAGAGCTGCTTTAGAGCCAGAGAACCAGGTCAGCAGAGCTGCTTTATAGCCAGAGAACCAGGTCAGCAGAGCTGCTCTAGAGCCAGAGAACCAGGTCAGCAGAGCTGCTCTAGAGCCAGAGAACCAGGTCAGCAGAGCTGCTGTAGAGCCAGAGAACCAGGTCAGCGGAGCTGCTGTAGAGCCAGAGAACCAGGTCAGCAGAGCCATTGTAGAGCCAGAGAACCAGGTCAGCAGAGCTGCTTTAGAGCCAGAGAATCAGGTCAGCAGAGCCGTTGTAGAGCCAGAGAACCAGGTCAGCAGAGCTGCTCTAGAGCCTAAGAACCAGGTCAGCAGAGCTGCTCTAGAGGCAGAGAACCAGGTCAGCAGAGCTGCTGTAGAGCCAGAGAAACCAGGTCAGCAGAGCTGCTGTAGAGACAGAGAAACCAGGTCAGCAGAGCTGCTTTAGAGCAAGAGAACCAGGTCAGCAGAGCTGCTCTAGAGCCAGAGAACCAGGTCAGCAGAGCTGCTTTAGAGGGAGAGAACCAGGTCAGCAGCGCTGCTTTAGAGCCAGAGAACCAGGTCAGCAGAGCTGCTTTAGAGCCAGAGAACCAGGTCAGCAGACCTGCTCTAGAGCCTAAGAACCAGGTCAGCAGAGCTTCTCTAGAGGCAGAGAACCAGGTCAGCAGAGCTGCTCTAGAGGCAGAGAAACCAGGTCATCAGAGCTGCTTTAGAGGGAGAGAACCTGGTCAGCAGAGCTGCTTTAGAGGGAGAGAACCAGGTCAGCAGAGCTGCTCTAGAGCCAGATAACCAGGTCAGCAGAGCTGCTCTAGAGCCAGAGAACCAGGTCAGCAGAGCTGCTTTAGAGCCAGAGAACCAGGTCAGCAGAGGCATTGTAGAGCCAGAGAACCAGGTCAGCAGATCTGCTCTAGAGCCTAAGAACCAGGTCAGCAGAGGCGTTGTAGAGCCAGAGAACCAGGTCAGCAGAGCTGCTCTAGAGCCTAAGAACCAGGTCAGCAGAGCTACTTTAGAGCCAGAGAACCAGGTCAGCAGAGCTACTCTAGAGCCTAAGAACCAGGCCAGCAGAGCTGCTTTAGAGCCAGAGAACCAGGTCAGCAGAGCCATTGTAGAGCCAGAGAACCAGGTCAGCAGAGCTGCTTTAGAGCCAGAGAAGCAGGTCAGCAGAGCCGTTGTAGTGCCAGAGAACCAGGTCAGCAGAGCTGCTCTAGAGCCTAAAACCAGGTCAGCAGAGCTGCTCTAGAGCCAGAGAACCAGGTCAGCAGAGCTGCTGTAGAGCCAGAGAAACCAGGTCAGCAGAGCTGCTTTAGAGGAAAGAACCAGGTCAGCAGTGCTGCTTTAGAGCCAGAGAACCAGGTCAGCAGAGCTGCTTTAGAGCCAGAGAACCAGGTCAGCAGAGCTGCTCTAGAGCCTAAGAACCAGGTCAGCAGAGCTGCTCTAGAGGCAGAGAACCAGGTCAGCAGAGCTGTTGTAGAGCCAGAGAACCAGGTCAGCAGAGCTGCTTTAGAGCCATAGAACCAGGTCAGTAGAGCTGCTTTAGAGCCAGAGAACCAGGTCAGCAGAGCCGTTGTAGAGCCAGAGAACCAGGTCAGCAGAGCTGCTTTAGAGCCAGAGAACCAGGTCAGCAGAGCCGTTGTAGAGCCAGAGAACCAGGTCAGCAGAGCTGCTCTAGAGCCTAAGAACCAGGTCAGCAGAGCTGCTCTAGAGCCAGAGATCCAGGTCAACAGAGCTGCTGTAGAACCAGAGAAACCAGGTCAGCAGAGCTGCTTTAGAGCCAGAGAACCAGGTCAGCAGAGCTGCTTTAGAGCCAGAGAACCAGGTCAGCAGAGCTGCTCTAGAGCCTAAGAACCAGGTCAGCAGAGCTGCTCTAGAGGCAGAGAACCAGGTCAGCAGAGCTGCTGTAGAGCCAGACAAACCAGGTCAGCAGAGCTGCTTTAGAGGGAGAGAACCAGGTCATCAGAGCTGCTTTAGAGCCAGAGAACCAGGTCAGCAGAGCTGCTTTAGAGCCAGAGAACCAGGTCAGCAGAGCTGCTCTAGAGCCAGAGAACCAGGTCAGCAGAGCTGCTTTAGAGCCATAGAACCAGGTCAGCAGAGCTGCTTTAGAGGCAGAGAACCAGGTCAGCAGAGCTGCTCTAGAGCCAGAGAACCAGGTCAGCAGAGCTGCTCTAGAGCCAGAGAACCAGGTCAGAAGAGCTGCTGGAGAGCCAGGGAACCAGGTCAGCAGAGCTGCTGTAGAGCCAGAGAACCAGGTCAGCAGAGCTGCTTTAGAGGGAGAGAACCAGGTCAGCAGAGCTTCTTTAGAGCCATAGAACCAGGTCAGCAGAGCTGCTTTAGAGCCAGAGAACGAGGTCAGGAGAGGTGCTCTAGAGCCTAAGAACCAGGTCAGCAGAGCTGCTCTAGAGGCAGAGAACCAGGTCAGCAGAGCTGCTCTAGAGGCAGAGAAACCAGGTCATCAGAGCTGCTTTAGAGGGAGAGAACCAGGTCAGCAGAGCTGCTTTAGAGCCAGAGAACCAGGTCAGCAGAGCTGCTCTAGAGCCAGATAACCAGGTCAGCAGAGCTGCTCTAGAGCCAAAGAACCAGGTCAGCAGAGCTGCTTTAGAGCCAGAGAACCAGGTCAGCAGAGGCATTGTAGAGCCAGAGAACCAGGTCAGCAGAGCTGCTCTAGAGCCAGAGATCCAGGTCAGCAGAGCTGCTTTAGAGCCAGAGAACCAGGTCAGCAGAGCCGTTGTAGAGCCAGAGAACCAGGTCAGCAGAGATGCTCTAGAGCCTAAGAACCAGGTCAGCAGAGCTGCTCTAGAGGCAGAGAACCAGGTCAGCAGAGCTGCTGTAGAGCCATAGAAACCAGGTCAGCAGAGCTGCTGTAGAGCCAGAGAAACCAGGTCAGCAGAGCTGCTTTAGAGCAAGAGAACCAGGTCAGCAGAGCTGCTCTAGAGCCAGAGAACCAGGTCAGCAGAGCTGCTTTAGAGGGAGAGAACCAGGTCAGGAGCACTGCTTTAGAGCCAGAGAACCAGGTCAGCAGATCTGCTTTAGAGCCAGAGAACCAGGTCAGCAGACCTGCTCTAGAGCCTAAGAACCAGGTCAGCAGAGCTTCTCTAGAGGCAGAGAACCAGGTCAGCAGAGCTGCTCTACAGGCAGAGAACCAGGTCAGCAGAGCTGCTGTAGAGCCAGAGAAACCAGGTCAGCAGAGCTGCTTTAGAGGGAGAGAACCAGGTCAGCAGAGCTGCTTAAGAGCCAGAGAACCAGGTCAGCAGAGCTGCTTTAGAGCCAGAGGACCAGGTCAGCAGAGCTGCTCTAGATCCTAAGAACTAGGTCAGCAGAGCTGCTCTAGAGGCAGAGAACCAGGTCAGCAGAGCTGGTCTAGAGGCAGAGAAACCAGGTCAGCAGAGCTGCTTTAGAGGGAGAGAACCTGGTCAGCAGAGCTGCTTTAGAGCCAGAGAACCAGGTCAGCAGAGCTGCTCTAGAGCCAGATAACCAGGTCAGCAGAGCTGCTCTAGAGCCAGAGAACCAGGTCAGCAGAGCTGCTTTAGAGCCAGAGAACCAGGTCAGCAGAGGCATTGTAGAGCCAGAGAACCAGGTCAGCAGAGCTGCTCTAGAGCCTAAGAACCAGGTCAGCAGAGCTGCTCTAGAGGCAGAGAACCAGGTCAGCAGAGGCGTTGTAGAGCCAGAGAACCAGGTCAGCAGAGCTGCTTTAGAGCCAGAGAACCAGGTCAGCAGAGGCATTGTAGAGCCAGAGAACCAGGTCAGCAGAGGTGCTCTAGAGCCAGAGAACCAGGTCAGCAGAGCTGCTTTAGAGCCAGAGAACCAGGTCAGCAGAGACGTTGTAGAGCCAGAGAACCAGGTCAGCAGAGCTGCTCTAGAGCCTAAGAACCAGGTCAGCAGAGCTGCTTTAGAGGGAGAGAACCAGGTCAGCAGAGCTGCTTTAGAGCCAGAGAACCAGGTCAGCAGAGCTGCTCTAGAGCCAGAGAACCAGGTCAGCAGAGCTGCTTTAGAGCCAGAGAACCAGGTCAGCAGAGCTGCTTTATAGCCAGAGAACCAGGTCAGCAGAGCTGCTCTAGAGCCAGAGAACCAGGTCAGCAGAGCTGCTCTAGAGCCAGAGAACCAGGTCAGCAGAGCTGCTGTAGAGCCAGAGAACCAGGTCAGCTGAGCTGCTGTAGAGCCAGAGAACCAGGTCAGCAGAGCCATTGTAGAGCCAGAGAACCAGGTCAGCAGAGCTGCTTTAGAGCCAGAGAATCAGGTCAGCAGAGCCGTTGTAGAGCCAGAGAACCAGGTCAGCAGAGCTGCTCTAGAGCCTAAGAACCAGGTCAGCAGAGCTGCTCTAGAGGCAGAGAACCAGGTCAGCAGAGCTGCTGTAGAGCCAGAGAAACCAGGTCAGCAGAGCTGCTGTAGAGACAGAGAAACCAGGTCAGCAGAGCTGCTTTAGAGCAAGAGAACCAGGTCAGCAGAGCTGCTCTAGAGCCAGAGAACCAGGTCAGCAGAGCTGCTTTAGAGGGAGAGAACCAGGTCAGCAGCGCTGCTTTAGAGCCAGAGAACCAGGTCAGCAGAGCTGCTTTAGAGCCAGAGAACCAGGTCAGCAGACCTGCTCTAGAGCCTAAGAACCAGGTCAGCAGAGCATCTCTAGAGGCAGAGAACCAGGTCAGCAGAGCTGCTCTAGAGGCAGAGAAACCAGGTCATCAGAGCTGCTTTAGAGGGAGAGAACCTGGTCAGCAGAGCTGCTTTAGAGGCAGAGAACCAGGTCAGCAGAGCTGCTCTAGAGCCAGATAACCAGGTCAGCAGAGCTGCTCTAGAGCCAGAGAACCAGGTCAGCAGAGCTGCTTTAGAGCCAGAGAACCAGGTCAGCAGAGGCATTGTAGAGCCAGAGAACCAGGTCAGCAGATCTGCTCTAGAGCCTAAGAACCAGGTCAGCAGAGGCGTTGTAGAGCCAGAGAACCAGGTCAGCAGAGCTGCTCTAGAGCCTAAGAACCAGGTCAGCAGAGCTACTTTAGAGCCAGAGAACCAGGTCAGCAGAGCTACTCTAGAGCCTAAGAACCAGGCCAGCAGAGCTGCTTTAGAGCCAGAGAACCAGGTCAGCAGAGCCATTGTAGAGCCAGAGAACCAGGTCAGCAGAGCTGCTTTAGAGCCAGAGAAGCAGGTCAGCAGAGCCGTTGTAGTGCCAGAGAACCAGGTCAGCAGAGCTGCTCTAGAGCCTAAAACCAGGTCAGCAGAGCTGCTCTAGAGCCAGAGAACCAGGTCAGCAGAGCTGCTGTAGAGCCAGAGAAACCAGGTCAGCAGAGCTGCTTTAGAGGGAAAGAACCAGGTCAGCAGTGCTGCTTTAGAGCCAGAGAACCAGGTCAGCAGAGCTGCTTTAGAGCCAGAGAACCAGGTCAGCAGAGCTGCTCTAGAGCCTAAGAACCAGGTCAGCAGAGCTGCTCTAGAGGCAGAGAACCAGGTCAGCAGAGCTGTTGTAGAGCCAGAGAACCAGGTCAGCAGAGCTGCTTTAGAGCCATAGAACCAGGTCAGTAGAGCTGCTTTAGAGCCAGAGAACCAGGTCAGCAGAGCCGTTGTAGAGCCAGAGAACCAGGTCAGCAGAGCTGCTTTAGAGCCAGAGAACCAGGTCAGCAGAGCCGTTGTAGAGCCAGAGAACCAGGTCAGCAGAGCTGCTCTAGAGCCTAAGAACCAGGTCAGCAGAGCTGCTCTAGAGCCAGAGATCCAGGTCAACAGAGCTGCTGTAGAACCAGAGAAACCAGGTCAGCAGAGCTGCTTTAGAGCCAGAGAACCAGGTCAGCAGAGCTGCTTTAGAGCCAGAGAACCAGGTCAGCAGAGCTGCTCTAGAGCCTAAGAACCAGGTCAGCAGAGCTGCTCTAGAGGCAGAGAACCAGGTCAGCAGAGCTGCTGTAGAGCCAGACAAACCAGGTCAGCAGAGCTGCTTTAGAGGGAGAGAACCAGGTCATCAGAGCTGCTTTAGAGCCAGAGAACCAGGTCAGCAGAGCTGCTTTAGAGCCAGAGAACCAGGTCAGCAGAGCTGCTCTAGAGCCAGAGAACCAGGTCAGCAGAGCTGCTTTAGAGCCATAGAACCAGGTCAGCAGAGCTGCTTTAGAGCCAGAGAACCAGGTCAGCAGAGCTGCTCTAGAGCCAGAGAACCAGGTCAGCAGAGCTGCTCTAGAGCCAGAGAACCAGGTCAGCAGAGCTGCTGGAGAGCCAGGGAACCAGGTCAGCAGAGCTGCTGTAGAGCCAGAGAACCAGGTCAGCAGAGCTGCTTTAGAGGGAGAGAACCAGGTCAGCAGAGCTTCTTTAGAGCCATAGAACCAGGTCAGCAGAGCTGCTTTAGAGCCAGAGAACGAGGTCAGGAGAGGTGCTCTAGAGCCTAAGAACCAGGTCAGCAGAGCTGCTCTAGAGGCAGAGAACCAGGTCAGCAGAGCTGCTCTAGAGGCAGAGAAACCAGGTCATCAGAGCTGCTTTAGAGGGAGAGAACCAGGTCAGCAGAGCTGCTTTAGAGCCAGAGAACCAGGTCAGCAGAGCTGCTCTAGAGCCAGATAACCAGGTCAGCAGAGCTGCTCTAGAGCCAAAGAACCAGGTCAGCAGAGCTGCTTTAGAGCCAGAGAACCAGGTCAGCAGAGGCATTGTAGAGCCAGAGAACCAGGTCAGCAGAGCTGCTCTAGAGCCAGAGATCCAGGTCAGCAGAGCTGCTTTAGAGCCAGAGAACCAGGTCAGCAGAGCCGTTGTAGAGCCAGAGAACCAGGTCAGCAGAGATGCTCTAGAGCCTAAGAACCAGGTCAGCAGAGCTGCTCTAGAGGCAGAGAACCAGGTCAGCAGAGCTGCTGTAGAGCCATAGAAACCAGGTCAGCAGAGCTGCTGTAGAGCCAGAGAAACCAGGTCAGCAGAGCTGCTTTAGAGCAAGAGAACCAGGTCAGCAGAGCTGCTCTAGAGCCAGAGAACCAGGTCAGCAGAGCTGCTTTAGAGGGAGAGAACCAGGTCAGGAGCACTGCTTTAGAGCCAGAGAACCAGGTCAGCAGATCTGCTTTAGAGCCAGAGAACCAGGTCAGCAGACCTGCTCTAGAGCCTAAGAACCAGGTCAGCAGAGCTTCTCTAGAGGCAGAGAACCAGGTCAGCAGAGCTGCTCTAGAGGCAGAGAACCAGGTCAGCAGAGCTGCTGTAGAGCCAGAGAAACCAGGTCAGCAGAGCTGCTTTAGAGGGAGAGAACCAGGTCAGCAGAGCTGCTTAAGAGCCAGAGAACCAGGTCAGCAGAGCTGCTTTAGAGCCAGAGGACCAGGTCAGCAGAGCTGCTCTAGATCCTAAGAACTAGGTCAGCAGAGCTGCTCTAGAGGCAGAGAACCAGGTCAGCAGAGCTGGTCTAGAGGCAGAGAAACCAGGTCAGCAGAGCTGCTTTAGAGGGAGAGAACCTGGTCAGCAGAGCTGCTTTAGAGCCAGAGAACCAGGTCAGCAGAGCTGCTCTAGAGCCAGATAACCAGGTCAGCAGAGCTGCTCTAGAGCCAGAGAACCAGGTCAGCAGAGCTGCTTTAGAGCCAGAGAACCAGGTCAGCAGAGGCATTGTAGAGCCAGAGAACCAGGTCAGCAGAGCTGCTCTAGAGCCTAAGAACCAGGTCAGCAGAGCTGCTCTAGAGGCAGAGAACCAGGTCAGCAGAGGCGTTGTAGAGCCAGAGAACCAGGTCAGCAGAGCTGCTTTAGAGCCAGAGAACCAGGTCAGCAGAGGCATTGTAGAGCCAGAGAACCAGGTCAGCAGAGGTGCTCTAGAGCCAGAGAACCAGGTCAGCAGAGCTGCTTTAGAGCCAGAGAACCAGGTCAGCAGAGACGTTGTAGAGCCAGAGAACCAGGTCAGCAGAGCTGCTCTAGAGCCTAAGAACCAGGTCAGCAGAGCTGCTCTAGAGGCAGAGAACCAGGTCAGCAGAGCTGCTGTAGAGCCAGAGAAACCAGGTCAGCAGAGCTGCTGTAGAGCCAGAGAAACCAGGTCAGCAGAGCTGCTTTAGAGCAAGAGAACCAGGTCAGCAGAGCTGCTCTAGAGCCAGAGAACCAGGTCAGCAGAGCTGCTTTAGAGGGAGAGAACCAGGTCAGCAGTGCTGCTTTAGAGCCAGAGAACCAGGTCAGCAGAGCTGCTTTAGAGCCAGGGAACCAGGTCAGCAGAGCTGCTGTAGAGCCAGAGAACCAGGTCAGCAGAGCTGCTTTAGAGGGAGAGAACCAGGTCAGCAGAGCTTCTTTAGAGCCATAGAACCAGGTCAGCAGAGCTGCTTTAGAGCCAGAGAACCAGGTCAGGAGAGCTGCTCTAGAGCCTCAGAACCAGGTCAGCAGAGCTGCTCTAGAGGCAGAGAACCAGGTCAGCAGAGCTGCTCTAGAGGCAGAGAAACCAGGTCACCAGAGCTGCTTTAGAGGGAGAGAACCAGGTCAGCAGAGCTGCTTTAGAGCCAGAGAACCAGGTCAGCAGAGCTGCTCTAGAGCCAGAGAACCAGGTCAGCAGAGGCATTGTAGAGCCAGAGAACCAGGTCAGCAGAGCTGCTCTAGAGCCAAAGAACCAGGTCAGCAGAACTGCTTTAGAGCCAGAGAACCAGGTCAGCAGAGGCATTGTAGAGCCAGAGAACCAGGTCAGCAGAGCTGCTCTAGAGCCTAAGAACCAGGTCAGCAGAGCTGCTCTAGAGGCAGAGAACCAGGTCAGCAGAGGCATTGTAGAGCCAGAGAACAAGGTCAGCAGAGCTGCTCTAGAGCCTAAGAACCAGGTCAGCAGAGCTGCTTTAGAGCCAGAGAACCAGGTCAGCAGAGCTGCTCTAGAGCCTAAGAACCAGGCCAGCAGAGCTGCTCTAGAGGCAGAGAACCAGGTCAGCAGAGCTGCTGTAGAGCCAGAGAAACCAGGTCAGCAGAGCTGCTGTAGAGCCAGAGAAACCAGGTCAGCAGAGCTGCTTTAGAGCAAGAGAACCAGGTCAGCAGAGCTGCTCTAGAGCCAGAGAACCAGGTCAGCAGAGCTGCTTTAGAGCCATAGAACCAGGTCAGTAGATTTGCTTTAGAGCCAGAGAACCAGGTCAGCAGAGCCGTTGTAGAGCCAGAGAACCAGGTCAGCAGAGCTGCTTTAGAGCCAGAGAACCAGGTCAGCAGAGCCGTTGTAGAGCCAGAGAACCAGGTCAGCAGAGCTGCTCTAGAGCCTAAGAACCAGTTCAGCAGAGCTGCTCTGTAGCCAGAGAACCAGGTCCGCAGAGCTGCTGTAGAGCCAGAGAAACCAGGTCAGCAGAGCTGCTTTAGAGGGAGAGAACCAGGTCAGCAGAGCTGCTTTAGAGCCAGAGAACCAGGTCAGCAGAGATGCTTTAGAGCCAGAGAACCAGGTCAGCAGAGGCATTGTAGAGCCAGAGAACCAGGTCAGCAGAGCTGCTCTAGAGCCAGAGATCCAGGTCAGCAGAGCTGCTTTAGAGCCAGAGAACCAGGTCAGCAGAGCTGCTTTAGAGCCAGAGGACCAGGTCAGCAGAGCTGCTCTAGAGCCTAAGAACCAGGTCAGCAGAGCTGCTCTAGAGGCAGAGAACCAGGTCAGCAGAGCTGCTCTAGAGGCAGAGAAACCAGGTCAGCAGAGCTGCTTTAGAGGGAGAGAACCTGGTCAGCAGAGCTGCTTTAGAGCCAGAGAACCAGGTCAGCAGAGCTGCTCTAGAGCCAGATAACCAGGTCAGCAGAGCTGCTCTAGAGCCAGAGAACCAGGTCAGCAGAGCTGCTTTAGAGCCAGAGAACCAGGTCAGCAGAGGCATTGTAGAGCCAGAGAACCAGGTCAGCAGATCTGCTCTAGAGCCTAAGAACCAGGTCAGCAGAGCTGCTCTAGAGGCAGAGAACCAGGTCAGCAGAGGAGTTGTAGAGCCAGAGAACCAGGTCAGCAGAGCTGCTCTAGAGCCTAAGAACTAGGTCAGCAGAGCTGCTTTAGAGCCAGAGAACCAGGTCAGCAGAGCTACTCTAGAGCCTAAGAACCAGGCCAGCAGAGCTGCTTTAGAGCCAGAGAACCAGGTCAGCAGAGCCATTGTAGAGCCAGAGAACCAGGTCAGCAGAGCTGCTTTAGAGCCAGAGAAGCAGGTCAGCAGAGCCGTTGTAGAGCCAGAGAACCAGGTCAGCAGAGCTGCTCTAGAGCCTAAGAACCAGGTCAGCAGAGCTGCTTTAGAGCCAGAGAACCAGGTCAGCAGAGCTGCTCTAGAGCCTAAGAACCAGGCCAGCAGAGCTGCTTTAGAGCCAGAGAACCAGGTCAGCAGAGCCGTTGTAGAGCCAGAGAACCAGGTCAGCAGAGCTGCTTTAGAGCCAGAGAAGCAGGTCAGCAGAGCCGTTGTAGAGCCAGAGAACCAGGTCAGCAGAGCTGCTCTAGAGCCTAAGAACCAGGTCAGCAGAGCTGCTCTAGAGCCAGAGAACCAGGTCAGCAGAGCTGCTGTAGAGCCAGAGAAACCAGGTCAGCAGAGCTGCTTTAGAGGGAGAGAACCAGGTCAGCAACACTGTTTTAGAGCCAGAGAAACAGGTCAGCAGAGCTGCTTTAGAGCCAGAGAACCAGGTCAGCAGAGCTGCTCTAGAGCCTAAGAACCAGGTCAGCAGAGCTGCTCTAGAGGCAGAGAACCAGGTCAGCAGAGCTGCTGTAGAGCCAGAGAAACTAGGACAGCAGAGCTGCTTTAGAGGGAGAGAACCAGGTCAGTAGAGCTGCTTTAGAGCCAGAGAACCAGGTCAGCAGAGCTGCTTTAGAGCCATAGAACCAGGTCAGCAGAGCTGCTTTAGAGCCAGAGAACCAGGTCAGCAGAGCTGCTCTAGAGCCAGAGAACCAGGTCAGCAGAGCTGCTCTAGAGCCAGAGAACCAGGTCAGCAGAGCTGCTCTAGAGCCAGAGAACCAGGTCAGCAGAACTGCTTTAGAGCCAGGGAACCAGGTCAGCAGAGCTGCTCTAGAGCCTAAGAACCAGGTCAGCAGAGCTGCTCTACAGCCAGAAAACCAGGTCAGCAGAGCTGCTTTAGAGCCATAGAACCAGGTCAGTAGAGCTGCTTTAGAGGCAGAGAACCAGGTCAGCAGAGCCATTGTAGAGCTAGAGAACCAGGTCAGCAGAGCTGCTTTAGAGCCAGAGAACCAGGTCAGCAGAGCCGTTGTGGAGCCATAGAACCAGGTCAGCAGAGCTGCTCTAGAGCCTAAGAACCAGGTCAGCAGAGCTGCTCTAGAGCCTAGAGAACCAGGTCAGCAGAGCTGCTCTAGAGCCTAAGAACCAGGTCAGCAGAGCTGCTCTAGAGGCAGAGAACCAGGTCAGCAGAGCTGCTGTAGAGCCACACAAACCAGGTCAGCAGAGCTGCTTTAGAGGGAGAGAACCAGGTCAGCAGAGCTGCTTTAGAGCCAGAGAACCAGGTCAGCAGAGCTGCTTTAGAGCCAGAGAACCATGTCAGCAGAGCTGCTCTAGAGCCAGAGAACCAGGTCAGCAGAGCTGCTTTAGAGCCATAGAACCAGGTCAGCAGAGCTGCTTTAGAGCCAGAGAACCAGGTCAGCAGAGCTGCTCTAGAGCCAGAGAACCAGGTCAGCAGAGCTGCTCTAGAGCCAGAGAACCAGGTCAGCAGAGCTGCTGTACAGCCAGGGAACCAGGTCAGCAGAGCTGCTGTAGAGCCAGAGAACCAGGTCAGCAGAGCTGCTTTAGAGGGAGAGAACCAGGTCAGCAGAGCTTCTTTAGAGCCATAGAACCAGGTCATCAGAACTGCTTTAGAGCCAGAGAACCAGGTCAGCAGAGCTGCTCTAGAGCCTAAGAACCAGGTAGGCAGAGCTGCTCTAGAGGCAGAGAACCAGGTCAGCAGAGCTGCTCTAGAGGCAGAGAAACCAGGTCAGCAGAGCTGCTTTAGAGGGAGAGAACCAGGTCAGCAGAGCTGCTTTAGAGCCATAGAACCAGGTCAGCAGAGCTGCTCTAGAGCCAGATAACCAGGTCAGCAGAGCTGCTCTAGAGCCAGAGAACCAGGTCAGCAGAGCTGCTTTAGAGCCAGAGAACCAGGTCAGCAGAGGCATTGTAGAGCCAGAGAACCAGGTCAGCAGAGCTGCTCTGGAGCCTAAGAACCAGGTCAGCAGAGCTGCTCTAGAGGCAGAGAACCAGGTCAACAGAGGTATTGTAGAGCAAGAGAACCAGGTCAGCAGAGCTGCCCTAGAGCCTAAGAACCAGGTCAGCAGAGCTGCTTTAGAGCCAGAGAACCAGGTCAGCAGAGCTGCTCTAGAGCCTAAGAACCAGGCCAGCAGAGCTGCTCTAGAGGCAGAAAACCAGGTCAGCAGAGCTGCTGTAGAGCCAGAGAAACCAGGTCAGCAGAGCTGCTGTAGAGCCAGAGAAACCAGGTCAGCAGAGCTGCTTTAGAGCAAGAGAACAAGGTCAGCAGAGCTGCTCTAGAGCCAGAGAACCAGGTCAGCAGAGCTGCTTTAGAGGGAGAGAACCAGGTCAGCAGCGCTGCTTTAGAGCCAGAGAACCAGGTCAGCAGAGCTGCTTTAGAGCCAGAGAACCAGGTCAGCAGAGCTGCTCTAGAGCCTAAGAACCAGGTCAGCAGAGCTGCTCTAGAGGCAGAGAACCAGGTCAGCAGAGCTGCTGTAGAGCCAGAGAAACCAGGTCAGCAGAGCTGCTTTAGAGGGAGAGAACCAGGTCAGCAGAGCTGCTTTAGAGCCAGAGAACCAGGTCAGCAGAGCTGCTCTAGAGCCAGAGAACCAGGT
Organism: Calotriton arnoldi; assembly: GCA_963921515.1. Classification (NCBI taxonomy): domain Eukaryota; kingdom Metazoa; phylum Chordata; class Amphibia; order Caudata; family Salamandridae; genus Calotriton; species Calotriton arnoldi. The sequence goes on along the minus strand of CAWUFW010003768.1, from coordinate 3,319 downwards.
CAGCAGAGCTGCTTTAGAGCCATAGAACCAGGTCAGCAGAGCTGCTTTATAGCCAGAGAACCATGTCAGCAGAGCTGCTCTAGAGCCAGAGAACCAGGTCAGCAGAGCTGCTCTAGAGCCAGAGAACCAGGTCAGCAGAGCTGCTGTAGAGCCAGAGAACCAGGTCAGCGGAGCTGCTGTAGAGCCAGAGAACCAGGTCAGCAGAGCCATTGTAGAGCCAGAGAACCAGGTCAGCAGAGCTGCTTTAGAGCCAGAGAATCAGGTCAGCAGAGCCGTTGTAGAGCCAGAGAACCAGGTCAGCAGAGCTGCTCTAGAGCCTAAGAACCAGGTCAGCAGAGCTGCTCTAGAGGCAGAGAACCAGGTCAGCAGAGCTGCTGTAGAGCCAGAGAAACCAGGTCAGCAGAGCTGCTGTAGAGACAGAGAAACCAGGTCAGCAGAGCTGCTTTAGAGCAAGAGAACCAGGTCAGCAGAGCTGCTCTAGAGCCAGAGAACCAGGTCAGCAGAGCTGCTTTAGAGGGAGAGAACCAGGTCAGCAGCGCTGCTTTAGAGCCAGAGAACCAGGTCAGCAGAGCTGCTTTAGAGCCAGAGGACCAGGTCAGCAGAGCTGCTCTAGAGCCTAAGAACCAGGTCAGCAGAGCTGCTCTAGAGGCAGAGAACCAGGTCAGCAGAGCTGCTCTAGAGGCAGAGAAACCAGGTCAGCAGAGCTGCTTTAGAGGGAGAGAACCTGGTCAGCAGAGCTGCTTTAGAGCCAGAGAACCAGGTCAGCAGAGCTGCTCTAGAGCCAGATAACCAGGTCAGCAGAGCTGCTCTAGAGGCAGAGAACCAGGTCAGCAGAGCTGCTTTAGAGCCAGAGAACCAGGTCAGCAGAGGCATTGTAGAGCCAGAGAACCAGGTCAGCAGATCTGCTCTAGAGCCTAAGAACCAGGTCAGCAGAGGCTGCTTGTAGAGCCAGAGAACCAGGTCAGCAGAGCTGCTCTAGAGCCTAAGAACCAGGTCAGCAGAGCTGCTTTAGAGCCAGAGAACCAGGTCAGCAGAGCTGCTTTAGAGCCAGAGAACCAGGTCAGCAGAGCTGCTCTAGAGCCTAAGAACCAGGTCAGCAGAGCTGCTCTAGAGGCAGAGAACCAGGTCAGCAGAGCTGCTGTAGAGCCAGACAAACCAGGTCAGCAGAGCTGCTTTAGAGCCAGAGAACCAGGTCAGCAGAGCTGCTCTAGAGCCAGAGAACCAGGTCAGCAGAGCTGCTTTGGAGCCATAGAACCAGGTCAGCAGAGCTGCTTTAGAGCCAGAGAACCAGGTCAGCAGAGCTGCTCTAGAGCCAGAGAACCAGGTCAGCAGAGCTGCTCTAGAGCCAGAGAACCAGGTCAGCAGAGCTGCTGGAGAGCCAGGGAACCAGGTCAGCAGAGCTGCTGTAGAGCCAGAGAACCAGGTCAGCAGAGCTGCTTTAGAGGGAGAGAACCAGGTCAGCAGAGCTTCTTTAGAGCCATAGAACCAGGTCAGCAGAGCTGCTTTAGAGCCAGAGAACCAGGTCAGGAGAGGTGCTCTAGAGCCTAAGAACCAGGTCAGCAGAGCTGCTCTAGAGGCAGAGAACCAGGTCAGCAGAGCTGCTCTAGAGGCAGAGAAACCAGGTCATCATAGCTGCTTTAGAGGGAGAGAACCAGGTCAGCAGAGCTGCTTTAGAGCCAGAGAACCAGGTCAGCAGAGCTGCTCTAGAGCCAGATAACCAGGTCAGCAGAGCTGCTCTAGAGCCAAAGAACCAGGTCAGCAGAGCTGCTTTAGAGCCAGAGAACCAGGTCAGCAGAGGCATTGTAGAGCCAGAGAACCAGGTCAGCAGAGCTGCTCTAGAGCCAGAGATCCAGGTCAGCAGAGCTGCTTTAGAGCCAGAGAACCAGGTCAGCAGAGCCGTTGTAGAGCCAGAGAACCAGGTCAGCAGAGATGCTCTAGAGCCTAAGAACCAGGTCAGCAGAGCTGCTCTAGAGGCAGAGAACCAGGTCAGCAGAGCTGCTGTAGAGCCAGAGAAACCAGGTCAGCAGAGCTGCTGTAGAGCCAGAGAAACCAGGTCAGCAGAGCTGCTTTAGAGGGAGAGAACCAGGTCAGCAGAGCTGCTTAAGAGCCAGAGAACCAGGTCAGCAGAGCTGCTTTAGAGCCAGAGGACCAGGTCAGCAGAGCTGCTCTAGATCCTAAGAACTAGGTCAGCAGAGCTGCTCTAGAGGCAGAGAACCAGGTCAGCAGAGCAGCTCTAGAGGCAGAGAAACCAGGTCAGCAGAGCTGCTTTAGAGGGAGAGAACCTGGTCAGCAGAGCTGCTTTAGAGCCAGAGAACCAGGTCAGCAGAGCTGCTCTAGAGCCAGATAACCAGGTCAGCAGAGCTGCTCTAGAGCCAGAGAACCAGGTCAGCAGAGCTGCTTTAGAGCCAGAGAACCAGGTCAGCAGAGGCATTGTAGAGCCAGAGAACCAGGTCAGCAGAGCTGCTCTAGAGCCTAAGAACCAGGTCAGCAGAGCTGCTCTAGAGGCAGAGAACCAGGTCAGCAGAGGCGTTGTAGAGCCAGAGAACCAGGTCATCAGAACTGCTTTAGAGCCAGAGAACCAGGTCAGCAGAGCTGCTCTAGAGCCTAAGAACCAGGTAGGCAGAGCTGCTCTAGAGGCAGAGAACCAGGTCAGCAGAGCTGCTCTAGAGGCAGAGAAACCAGGTCAGCAGAGCTGCTTTAGAGGAGAGAACCAGGTCAGCAGAGCTGCTTTAGAGCCAGAGAACCAGGTCAGCAGAGCTGCTCTAGAGCCAGATAACCAGGTCAGCAGAGCTGCTCTAGAGCCAGAGAACCAGGTCAGCAGAGCTGCTTTAGAGCCAGAGAACCAGGTCAGCAGAGGCATTGTAGAGCCAGAGAACCAGGTCAGCAGAGCTGCTCTGGAGCCTAAGAACCAGGTCAGCAGAGCTGCTCTAGAGGCAGAGAACCAGGTCAACAGAGGTATTGTAGAGCAAGAGAACCAGGTCAGCAGAGCTGCCCTAGAGCCTAAGAACCAGGTCAGCAGAGCTGCTTTAGAGCCAGAGAACCAGGTCAGCAGAGCTGCTCTAGAGCCTAAGAACCAGGCCAGCAGAGCTGCTCTAGAGGCAGAGAACCAGGTCAGCAGAGCTGCTGTAGAGCCAGAGAAACCAGGTCAGCAGAGCTGCTGTAGAGCCAGAGAAACCAGGTCAGCAGAGCTGCTTTAGAGCAAGAGAACAAGGTCAGCAGAGCTGCTCTAGAGCCAGAGAACCAGGTCAGCAGAGCTGCTTTAGAGGAGAGAACCAGGTCAGCAGCGCTGCTTTAGAGCCAGAGAACCAGGTCAGCAGAG